>JAMJFZ010000199.1:49975000-50575000 GCA_026225945.1 Cricetomys ansorgei | reverse complement strand
GCATATGCTATCTTTTGTTTATCACTTGTTGGGCATTTGGTTGTTGTGAGCAATGCAGCTGTAGACATTTGTTAGTATGAGATTATGTGGGTATTAGGCTTTCACTTCTCTTTAATGTGTTCTTACAATATTATGGTTGGGTTACGTGGTAAGTATATGTAATTGAGGAGCTGCCAGACTATCTCCCAAAGCAGCTATACCATGCATGCATTGTTGTTAGAAAACTGAGATGTACTTTGCCCATAGTTTTGAGATCTTTACCCCTATTTAAAAGCAGTTGTTTTTTTAATTGTAAAAGATATTTACAAAAGAAATACGTAAAACAAATGCAGAGCTTGGTGAATAATTAGAAAGCACACATCTCCATACCCACTACTTTGGTCAAGAAATAGAACATGATAGTACCACAGACTCTCCCTAGAGTGTTCTTGCTTGATCACAATTCACTTGTTTTCTTTTTCCCCTTAGAACTAACCAGTGTTTTGACATCTATGGCGTTTCATCTTTTTGGTTCTGCCAGCTGTGTTTACGTGCATTATGAATTTGAATTTGTCTGGTTTTGAGTTTTATAAATGTATATCTTCTCTGTCTTGTTTCTTTTTCTTGAAATTAACGTTTGTTAGGCTCATCTACTCTGGTTCATTCATTTTCATTGCCATATCCTTTGATATGAATATATCGTACTTTATATTTTCATTCTCTCTTCAGAACAGCTGGGTTGTTCCAAGTTTTTATGTGGAATTTCCAAATTTTAAAAAAACTGTATGTCAGAATACTTGTATGATAAACTAGTTTCATGCAGTTGGTAATTTTACAGCCTTTGTTGTAGTTATGAGTGCCAGGGGCATTAGCATGTCTGCTGCTCTGTAAGTACTTTCTGTGGAAGATTCTTTACTCCAGCTTGTGGTCACTTTGTTAGTTTCATGTTGTGAAACTTTTTGAACTTTTTCACTAAATTGCTTCAGTTTTTCTTAGACATACGAGTAGTATATAGATTAAAATGAGAGAACTATGATATAAATTGGGTTATTAAGTATGGGGTTTTTTTTTTAATATGTCTTCTTCGTGTTTTTTTGTTTTATTTTGAGGCAGGGTCTCTCTCTATAGCACTGGCTGTCTGGGAACTCAGTATGTAGACCAGGCTGGCTTTGAACACAAAGAGATCCATACACCTGCTTCCACCTTCTGAGTGCTTGGATTAAAGGCGTGTGCCACCATACCCAGCTCTATTGTCTTGTATTTAAACTGTGGTCAGAACACATCTATTGACCTTCTAAAACTGTTATTATCTTTAGCTCGCTTGTATCATGAGCGTATACAGGCACTAGCCAGAACTTAGATCAGTTTAGAATGATGAGTGTTGGACCATTTTAAGTTCTTTGGGTTTGTTTTTCTGTCTTTGCATACTTGTTTGTTTTTAAACATAGTGTCTCAATTTAGGTTAGTCTTACAAGACTTGGCTACAGCCAAGTCCAAGCCAGTCCATATTAGATTCTTTTTTGTGAATGATCAGCCAGCTGCCTTCGTTATTGACTTAGTATCTTTAAAAGAAGTCATGTCATACATTAAAAATCTGACAAGCCTTGTTTTTATTATTTTTAAGAGATTTGACATTATTCTAGAAATGAATGCATCAGTGGGAAATATATTTTGGAAACTATAACTTTTGAACCTTGTAAGAATGCCTTTTATCAAATAAACTTCTCTTTGTCCTTCTAGCTTTAAAAATGGATCAGGAAGAAAACAAAATATACAAAGTAGTCAGGTAACTTGCTGATACCATACATTGTCTTAGATAATACACACTGTAACTATAAGTCATCTCTATTGCTTATGTGCGAATATTTGGGTTGTACTCTTGACTTGTGGATTTTATCATACCAACCCAAGGTTGAATTTTTGCTGGAGCGCCAGAATTGAGGCAGGTATGATGCAGATTTGTGATCTCTCTTTTTTGTGAATGAAGCTGTTCTACAGCACCTACTCCATTATCCTGTCTGCTCCTCAAGTGTCTTCTAGAATTCTCTTGTCTTTTTGTTGTCACATATACTTCTTGAGAAGCCCACATTGTAGGTAACATGTGAAGTTTAGAGTATCTTCTAGTTTTCATGTTATTTCTTTTTAGCCTTTCTGAATTACCTCACCAGCCATTGCTGTCTTTTCCTGCACATAACTTTGTAAGGATCCTCTAATAAGTTTCTGTTGTGCAAGTCTCTTTCTTTTTAGCTTACTCCCTCCCCCCTATCCCACTGGAGTGTCTAAAGCAGATATCCAGGAATCTTCGTTTAAAAAAATTTTTTTTTTGTAAGTAGAGTCCAGGTTTCCCTGGCTTTTGACCATCTGAGCTGTGGTTCAGAACTATCTGCCCTGCCTTGTTTCTTGTTCTTTTGCCCATGGACATTATGTTATCTGAGACTGTTAGAGGTCCCTAAAGTCTCTTTTCATGCCCCATGCCTTTGCACAAAACTCAGTGATAGCCTCTAAGGCTGGGATGCAGCTCTGACTTTTCTGCCTGACTATCCTATGCACCCTTCAAAGTCTAGCTCTGAGAAGCTTTATCACTGCCTCCATTTTTGTAGTCCCCTTTGCATTGTATTTCTATTGATTGTTTTTTTTCACCTGACATTTTTTATGCATGTGGGTACTTGCAGGCAAGGATTGTGTCTTCATTCAGTGTTGGCTGTTAGCTTTTTCTATAGTGTCTAAAGTTATAGATAAGCAGGAAATGCTGACTGGAATAATCCAGAAATTAACTATAAAGTGGCTTTTTTTTTTGCAAGAGAGGAGACAGGGTCTATCAAGTCCTTCTGACTTAGAACCTACTATGTAGGACCAAGCAAGCCATGAACTCAGATCTGCCAGGGCCTGCCTATGCTATCACACCCAAGCCTAAAGTGATTTTGGATTTTGTTTCACACCCTCGTGTTGTTCTTTATAAAGGATTATACTCTCCTAGTTGGTCACCCATCCCTTACTTTTCAAGATATGTAGACTGTATTATGGCTGATAGTCAGATTATTTACAAAACCACCAAGATAAGCTCCTTATCTGTAGGTTCAAGAGTGACCTTGAACTCTTGATCCTCTTGTCACTACCTCCTAAGTCACTACCTCATTACAGTGAACACCAGCATACCTTGTTTCTGGTGCTAGAGCTCGAGCCCAGAGGCTCATGCTTGCCAGGCAGGCAGCATGCCTTCTGAGCCACATCCTTTAAGTCATAATGTTTGATTTCAGAAGCTAGATGGCAAAATATGCTTCCTAAGTTTGTATAGACTAAGGCTTTTTTTCCTTCTTCTAGTTGTTCATCCTAGTAGTAGAAGGGTAGGGAGTGCTACTATGTTCTTCATTAATGAATCTCTGTGTTTGTTGGGAGATTATTCTATAATTGCATCCTTCTTTCTACTTACTACTTTCCTTCTTTCACTACTTAACTACTGTAGTGAAGCTTGCTGTACTGACATGCAAGGTAACCCCTTGTCTTTCTCCTGAGCACTAATGAAGAGGCTGATGGCACGAGGTGATGGAAACAGTATTCTGAGTAGTCGCTGGTCTGCACTTGGTTTCTGTTACTCTAGGAGATTAGTCCTTCACAGCTGTCAGGAAATCTAAGTGGGTTCCTTTCCTGCTGTGCTGGTCAGTCCTTGTTGGGGAACCTTTCATGACACTGTTGGGGCTCTTAAAAGTGTCAGAAATTTATACTGCAGCAACCATAGATTTTCGTTGTTGCTGTTTATGGCACAAATTGAAAGCTGGAGGTAAACGGAGAAGGGCTGCTGAGCGTGGTTGGCCTTTTGTGAGTTAGTAATGTCATTTCTTCTGGTCATCTGGACTTTCTCAGTTTTCCTTTACCTTTTTTTTCCCCTCCTTATCCCAGATTTCTTTATTGGTAGGTTTCAGAACAACAAAAAGGGCAAAATAGATTGATGAATCACAGACAAGAAATATTATACATCTTGTTGGATTAATGCCTCAGGTGATATACGTGGAAGAGGGATGTAATCAGCAGCCATGGCTTAGAAGTAGTTTCGTTCTCCCTCCCCGCGCCCCCCCCCCCCCAGTTCTGCAACTTTATTTGACATTCAGCAGGTTAGTTCTCATCCACATTGACTGTAGACTTTTGAATGTGGTTACAGGCCCGTAAATTGCCAATGTGTAGAGCTTGTTTGGTGAGTCCTCATCCTCATCACATTTTCTGGACAAACATACGTGTCTTCGATATGGAACAGTCCTTATTCTTTTGGTCCAGATGGCCTTATTGAGCCTGGTATCAATGAGCTCATCTGGAGTCCCCATCTCCTTCATGGTAAATTTCCGGATTTCTTTGAATGCCCAAGGGGCAAGCTTCTTGAAGCCCACTCATGGATGAGCTTGTGAATGTTGATGGTGTATTCTCAGGTCACCACCTTGTTGATGGCAGAATGGCCCTTCTCGCCACCTTTCTTTTTTGGGAGCCATTCTGCTGGGCCCAAGCTGGAAAGGAAGTGCATAAGGGATTGTAGGAAGGAAAGTCGCCCCCAGAAGTAGTCTATTGAACAACTATGCTGTGAAGGAATTTGCAGGAATATTGCTCTAAGTTCTCTGTGACCCTCAGTTGTTAGCACATTGCCAAGAAAAAGAAAGTATGATTGAAGAATATGCTTCCTCATACATTTTTATCCTGCATTATGCTTTTACTGTTTTGTATGGAGGTTGCAACATTCCTGTTGGATTCTAGCTCAGCAGCAGATGTGATCCTAAGGCACGTAACATGTTTCACCAGATGTTCTCTTTCTCCTTAAGGCTACCTCCTGTTTAGTTGCTTATATCAAACACTATTGAGAATACAGTCTAAAAACCTGATAAGAGGAAATGGTGTGATTTCTTTTGAATATCTTCCTGACACATCTATGTTCTGTATGAAAAGCTTGAGATAATATATTTCAGGAAGTGTCCCCGATGAGTATGTGACAAAGTATGATTTACATATCCTTCTCAAAATGCAGGTAAATATTTCTTGCTAATTTAACAATTTAAGACATTTTATAATTGAACAAATTTTGGATTTACTTAATCATAGCATCTGCAGAATGTTGATTTATAAGCACTGTAAAGTGCTGTGTTGCTTTCATGCTATGCACATTCCCAATGTATGTTTACAGTTCAAAGGAATTATTTTATCTGTTTCTTCAATCTTTTAAATTTTAGCACTGATCATAATTCTGAGTCTGGAAAAGATTGCACGTATTCCAAATTTCCGATTTTTCAGGAATAGTGTAGCAATTTTATTAAGGACTGTTTGCCTTATAAAAACAGCCATGTAGCTAAGAAGAAATGCAGAAGTACATCATTTTATTTGGTATAATAGGAATAGGTTAGCTACAAGGTAATTAAAGTTCCTACTGGAAACATTGCTTTAAAATCTTCTAAGTCTGTTTTAGAGGGGTCCAGCAGGAACAGCTTGCTCCTGGATGTATTGTAGATGATTGATTTTCTGTTCCTTCTATTTTCAACCAAACACTTTTTGGAAAAGGCTTTGTCATGGCATTTCCCATCTGGTGAGAACTTGATCCCAATCCTGCTTGTTTCATCTTGGTCCTCTCAAGTGGTTGTACTGGAACACTTTCTCTTTGGAATTAAAATACAAGACAGGGATGACAAGATGACTGAGACCTTAGTTCAATTCCTGGAGCCCATGTAAAGGTAGACAGAGAGAACTCAGTTCATGAAGTTGTCTTCTAACTTTCACACAAGTGCTGTGAGGTCTTAGACCCTGTCTCTCACACTCGCACATGTGCACCACAAAAACTAACTTAAAAATGAAACTCAGTACAAAGGGAGCTCCCCTTCCCTTTGTAATAGTTAAATGAAAGGCTTTGGATTTCTGCTGATCCTTTCTAGAAGTTGAAATTGTTCACGTATAGGGTAGCTCTTCATATTTTCTTCTGAAAAATGGCAACAGTAACTATTTCCCAGTCCTGGATCTGTTTGGAAGATGAACATAAATACATGTGAAGTTCCTAATACTTTACTACCTTCTTATTAAACTATGAATAAATGTAGAATATTGTTCATCATTCTGTGTCTTTAAAAAAAGCACATAGTAGGGAGGAATTGAATATCTAACTTGCCTTGAATTTAGAAATCACTATGTGATGATTTGACATTCAGTCTTTGAGTGACATCTTCGTAGTGAACAGAGGGGTACTTTCACTTTGCCAGCTTGTAATATTTTTTAGTATGGTTCTTTCTATGAATATTGATATTACCATTTTATAGAAATTATGGTTTAAAAAATTGTCACTTATCCCATATACACATGTAGTCGGCTTAGAGAGTATTAAATTCAAGTTGTTGTAGACTAATTGTGTTCTCCTTAGCACCCACCGTAGTGTTGAACCCTAACCTTCAGTGTTAGGGTTTGTGGAGATGGACCTCTGGAAGGTCATTAGGGTTGAATGAGATTGTGAGGGGGAACTATAACCGTAATAGGATTAGTATACTTAGAAGAGACATCAGTAAGTTTTCTGACTCCTAGAACATGGTAAGAAGGCCACCTTCCGTAAGCCAGAGGAGTCCTGCACTAGACTTTTGTGCTTTGAATTAAGAGTTGCCAGAATCCAGAACTGTTAAGCCACCCAATCTGTGGTGTTTGTTTTGATAGCCCAAGGAGATTAATGTACAAGTAAAGTACATAATTGGAGTAAATAGGTAAGTAGTCAGCTATACTATACTTTGGAAATAAATTTGTCATATGGGACTTGGAATAACGAAAAGTCATTCTGCTCGGTGTGTGGGATATGGCTTTATTTACCACCATTCCTGATAGTGCAGATGTTTGTTGAAAGTTTTGTTTTATGAAGCCATCTGTAAAACGTTATAGTAGGTGGTAGGTACTCTAGATGTTTTGATCTTTAACATTTGTGTAACTTTAATTGATTTTCTCTGGACAGGCACTGAATGTACTAGTCATAATTTAGTGTCAGATGATTATCATCTAAGCAGAGTTCTCTAGGAAAAAACTTCGCAGGTCACAACCATAGCAAACCATGTATTGCAGCATTTTACTGTGTATGTTCTCTTGACTAGGGTGCTGGATAGAAGTAAGAGGGGTATTACTCTAGGTGCCCTTAATAATAAACTCACTTTAATTTTGTGTGAAAGGTAGATGTTTTAGGTACAGAGCAGAGAAAAGTAATTTTTACTTAGATGTTGTGAGTCTTTCATCTGGCATTGAGAAGTCCTTGGAAGGAGCAAACTTATATAATCTCTAATATGTGGGAAAGTAGATAGATGTTTGGAGAGAAAGGAATGTGGTTACTGCAACTTACTTTCCATTGCGTTAATAAGATAGTGTCTCTTACTTGATGGTTTTGGTCTGTATGTGCATGTGCGGTATGTGGATGTGTAGAAGCCAGAAGCTGCAATTGGGTGTCCAATCAGTTTTCAGTCTTTCTGCAGTTTAGCTTTTGAGCTGTCTAGTAAGCCCCAGAGATCCTCCTGTTACCCCAGCACTTGGATTACACACACACGTATCACAGTACTCTGCTTTTGACATGAGTGATCAGGACCAGAATTTGGGTCCCCATCGTTGCACAGCAAATCCCTTGTAGACTGAGCCACCTTTCCACCCTCCTTAAATTATTCTTTTGATCTCTGTCTTGATTGCCAGTACTTTGTTTAACTCAGCCTTCATTCAACTGATACTTTTGCTGAAAGTGTAGCATGGCTGTATTCTCCTGTGATGGGCAGTTCTGTAGTGGGTAGATCTTACTTTTCTGCGTTTTGATCTAAACACATTCTGAATTTCTCTCTGTAGAATTATCTACTGAAGAGCCACAGAGACATCTGGTTTACCTCTTGGACTGCTTCTGTTTTCTACCTCTTCTTTCCCTATCTTTTCTTTTCCTTCAAACCACTATCACTAGAGAATGTACTGTAGTTGAACTTGGAGTCTTTGCTATGTTTTTCATATCTAGATGCCTTTTGAATGATAAAATTATTAGAAAATACATCAGAGAAATTAGAAAAAGAGACTACATCTTATATTATTTTAAATCATTTTAAATTATGAGTGTTTTGTCTGTATATAGGCTTGTGTACTATGTGCATGCCACGTGTCCATGGAGGCTAGAGAAGGGCATTGGATCCCCTGGAATTGTAGTTACAGATGATTGCAACAGTTATTGGTTGGGTTCATTTTCTCTAAACTTTTTAAATATTTTATATTTTATGTGTTTAGCCTTTGTGTAAGTTTTAAGTAAATCACACATTTTTCTGTTAATGAAATCATCATCATCATCATTATACTGTAAACTCTTGAAGGCATCCATGTATTACAGTTTACTGACATTATTGTTATTAGGTATATTAGTTATATTTTTGTGTGTGGGGGGGTGTTCATGTGGATGTGTGCACATACATGTGAATCTATGTGGAGGTTAGGCATTGGTATTGGGTGACTTCTTGGATTTTTCTCTACCTTAATTTTTGAGATAATGTCTCTCACTGTACTGAGAGCTCACTAATTTGGTTACACTGCCTGGCTAATTAGCATTACAGGCATGAACTACCACACTACCTCCCTGGTTTTTTACACCACCACATCTGACCTTTTCCTTTGGTGCTGGAGATCTGAACTCATGTTTATATAGCAGGTACTTTCTGAACAGACATCCCCTCAGCCTCTGTGTTTTTGTTACAAACTTGTTATTTTTTTCATAGGATTAAAATCAGGGCCTTGCTTTAGTACTGTACTTCTCTGTCTATACAGGCAATATTTTTCACAACTGGTTACAATTCAGAGCTCAACAAATTGTGGGGAGCCCAGGCCCAGTGGTTACATCTGCATCACAGCTCTTGCATCTGTGGCTCAGGGAACATAGTGGAAGAGGAGACAGAAAGATTGTAAGAGCCAGAATACTAGGAAGTCTGTTATGAAACAGTCTCTTCTAGAAATGGCTACGTAAACAAGATTAGAACAATGAGAGTATCAGTGGGCAGGGTAACGTGGAAGTCGGGTAATTTCATGGGGTCGCACCCCTCGACAAAGAACTATAGGGAACTATTGACTGCCAGAAGTAGAAGAATCAGCCCCTCCCAGAGATGAGCCTCTTTATTGGTTGTCCAATACAGAGTGGTCAACCTAAAAACATATACACACAAACACCAAAAACAGACTTGTTAGGTTGTATGTATATGTACTGTTTGTAATTTGTGCATCCACATACAGATATATGTGTGTATGTAACAAATATGGTCAAAGAAAAAGAGGCTATCAACTTGTGATTTGGGGACCATAGGAGGGATTTGAGAGACGAAAGAAAAGAAAAAAAGTTTAATAGGGTCTCCTTCTGTAGCCCAGTCTGGTCTTGAACTTGCAATAATATTGCCCCATCTTTCTGAGTGCTAATATAATAGTTGGGCCACAACATTCCTGACTCATATAGTTAATTTTTGATGACCATAGACATAGTTTTCTTTTCCTCAGATTTTGAGTTACAACTTTAGTCTGTGTTCTATCAAAGGAATCAGCCACTGGATGTAAACATTATTACAGTGTATTGAAAAATAATGTAGTCTTGGCAGTTTGGGAAGTCTAGCCTTGTTGTCGTTACTTATTGTGTAGGCAAGTTTTTGAGTCGATTGGAAAAACGAATACCTGACTACATAGGAAATTTGAGAAATGTCTGATTGATTGAGAGAAATATAGGCACATAGTAAGTGGAACCTTACCAGTGCCAACATTTTTCCTTTGGGCTTGTTGCTCTCAGTGTGTGGGCGTTCCATTTAACTGTGCGCATATAATTTACCATACAGTATTGTTCCAGTGCCAGATAAGTGCTAAGCCCTGGACATTAGGACAGAAAATATATTGGGACCCAGCCACTTATAGAACATATGCCCTATTGTGATTAAACCACATTTAACTGCCATTGAGGGTCCTTTCCTCCACTCTCACACTGCACATTTTTGGATGAGAATTATGCTGTTTTAGTGTAACTTCTGTTGTAGAAAATGTTGGTGGTATGTGATGCTGTTCTGGACTTAAACATATCTAAAATCCTGGCTTTTCTACAGTGTTTTTCTGAAAAATCAGGTAAAGATCACAATGTAATGCCTGTTATCTGTTCTAAATCTAAAAAGTTTCATGTATAGTGTTTATTGATATTTGTGAAAGCTTGAAGTCTTCACAGCATTTTACAGCCAGGAATTTGTAAATGTTATTGTTATTGTTGGGTCTCATAAGGACAGCTACTCTGGAATTCATCTGCATCTTTGTAGCATGGTCTTAATAAAGAATCTACTGTTTCTGGTGGTCATCCACCCAGTGTTGAGGACATAATAATATATTTGGGAAAATAAAGGCAAAGCAGCAGTTAGAGCATTGTGAGACAACTTTCCCAAAGCACATGGTGCATAGATTGGAGAAGTGGGATCTTTTCCACACAGAAAGAACTTTGCAAGCAAAGTCATGAAAGATGAGCAGCACCTGGCTAGCCTTCCTCTTGCCTGTGTGTACATTAGCGCTGCCATGTTTGCTCAGGCCTGTGCTCTCCTAATAATCCCCTGTGCTTTATTTGGTTAGTATATAGCACTGCACTAGGAGAGTTGACTAGAAAGACTACCTACACAGTTCATGGTTTTTCCGTTTTATTCTGTAGTTGTGTTCATAGTCCCATCTTAAAAATGTATCACACTGGATCATTTGGATCAAAATAATCTTGAATTGTCTCAAAATAATGTGATTTGAATGCAACCCCAGTACTTAAATTCGTAGCCTCAGGATAACTGAGACTTGCTCTCCATGTGAGATTGGGCAGGTTGGAAACATTTTTGATGGTTATAACCCAAGAAGTGTTCAGCTTCTACCCCACCCTCCAGCAAATAATTATCCATACAAAATGTCATTTTTGCCGATGTTGGGAAACCTTGTACAAAAGTGGTAGAATGGATCTGCAGCTGCTGAGAATGAGAATGTAGGTGTGTGACTGCAATTGAAGAAGAAAAGTATGAATAGAAATCACAACAGATGACACATATCTGAAAATAGGTTTTATTGGCCCATTTTGCTTTCCCCCCAGATCTTCGGTCTAGTTGTAGTATGTTGTTAAATTGTGGCATAGTGCCATCAAAATGTTTGTATGACTTAAAAGTAAGTTGTGGTGACATTTGACATTTGTAAATCAAGCAAGATTTTCTTACATTTTCTGAAGAATTATTCCCTAAATAATGAGTTTTCTCTCTAAAGACAAGCAGTCTCATCTGCCAAAACAACATTCAGAGCAAGACTTCTTTTACACAAACTAGTCATGTTGTGGCAGAGAACATTTTAAATTGGTTACAAAGTTATAATATGGGGAGAAAGCAGAGTAGCCATGCCATTTCCTTTGCCTGAGATGAGTTTTTATTAAGTAATTGTTAATGTGAGCTGTGATACATGGCGGGAAAAAAGAAAAAGTATGATGAAATCAGTGCTGATGGGAGTGCAGTTGTGTTTTTAGAAGGTCTACTGCTGCTGCAGTACATCCACAAACTACTTCCTTTAAAAGGAACAGCTTCTGGAGCATCTCTGTGATATCATCATGTTACCGTGACCTGGCATATCTTAAAAGGAGGGAAGGTTTATTTTGGATGATGGATTCAGAGTTCTCAGCCACATTAACTTGACTCCACTGTTTCTAGGTGGGGAAGCAGAATATCATTTTGAGGAAAAGATATTGCAGTGCTAAATTGTTTATTTCTTGGGATTGGGAAGCATAGACAAGAGAAAGCAGCTGGGGACCAAGTATAATGTCTAATGCCTGCACCTAAGTCCTTCATCCTTCATCCTATACACTACCTCCAGTGATACTGTATTACGGATCCAGCAAGTGAGTAAGACATTGATTAGATCCAAGTTCTTGGGATCCAGTCATTTCACAAATGCCCATCAGCTGGAAACCAAGTCTTCGGCACATAAACCTTATGGGAAATCTGCTATATCTGAATTAATAACAGCAGCCTTTACTACCTGATTGTCTTATAATTAAAATTGTTGGCTTTTCTTAGTCATACTCAGTGAAGTTTTAGATTAGATGAAATAATGTTATGCTTTCTATTTTAATTCGTTGTGGAAGGACATAATGAAAACAATAATTTTTGATCTTTAAGTATTCTTTTTTACAACGTGCTGGACCTCACTCACTTTTCCAGATTCCTTGTGACAAAACTACAGAGTTCCATTTTACTCTTAATGTTTATGGTGCATTTAATGTCAGTAAAGCTGCCCCACATTTCTTTCAAATAAGGTGGCATGCTATAGCTAGACATACAGTGCCTGAGTGTTTCCACTTTAAGTAAATCATGGTAGTTTTTACTTATAAAGGACAAAGTTGATGAGAATAGTTGGCGTCTTTTTTTAATATCTAAATACTGCAGTAGGATACAAGTAGCTTCCACAACTTAGCTTAAGTCAGGGATCACATATAATCTACATTTTCCCTAATTGAAATATGAATTTCTAGTTTTAATCTCCTTAGACAGCCCATGTGAAATCTCTACAATTTTCTTCTCATTTATCTAGTATCCCCTAACAGTTATCATTTTGATTGCTACCCCTCTTAATCTTAGTAAAGAGTGATCATTTTGACTAATACCCCTTAGTAAAGAGCTTCACAAACAATAGCAAACTACTACCTTCTACTTATATAATCAAAATTGAGATGACAACTCAAGGAATCTACAGTTTTTCTGAGTGTCCATTAAAGGTCTACAGATGATAAAAGCTTGAGAAATACTGCTACTTTGTCTGAATTAAGATTAAGCCAGAGGACAACCTATTGATGCCTGTATGGTTGGCTGGTTTTCTTTCTTTTCTTTTTAGAGGGTGTGGGGATTAGTGGGGGAACATGATTTTGTTATATAGCTCAGGTTAGCCTGGTATTCATTGTGTAGCCCAGGATAACCTTGAGCTCATGATAAAGTGATGCAATTCCAATCATAGGCTACCATACCTAGCTTATTGATGTTATGTGAATGGCCTCTTCAGGGTAGGCAATGTGGAGAATTCCCATAATTCCTTGGTTTTGTCTTAGTCTAAAAATTTTTTGGTGTCTGTGTGGGTGGTGGGTGGTGGTGGTGAGTGTGCTGTGTGTGTGCTGTGTGTGTGCTTACATGTGTTGTACATGTTTTCCTGATTCTAAGTACATGGTATGTCACAGAGCTATATCCCACCAGTGTCCTGTCACTTCAGAGACTAAGTCTTGTTGCTGCGCTCTTTGTTGACCACTGGCCACTCATCTGAGCCTTGTTTCATTTTCATTGTTGTGGTTGCTAGGACTCTAGAACAAAATGTTAATAAAATGGGTCTTTTCCATCTATTTCTGTGCATTATTTCCACAGTAATACCAGTTAATTTTAATTTCAAAACCAAGAAAAGAAACAACTGGAATTCTGTTTACTTATCGAGCCCTTGCTTTAACTCTCAAGATTTCACCTTACACCACCCAGCAAAGGTGGCGACTGCCATTCGACTATTTACTGTTGTCACTATCACAATGTAAAAGCATCAAATCAATTTTTTTAATTGCATAAATTGTAGATGATTTAAAAACTATATTTTATGGAGAGCCTGGTCATTTGGACATTTTCTTCTATTTATTTAGTGCAGAGTTGCAGTATGAGCCTCTTGTTTGCTGAGATTGCAGCTGTTTTCTTATACTGAATTTTGCCAGGTTGATGCCAAGCCTTTGGTTTCTAAGCTTTAACACCTTTAATACATGCAAGGGACATTTGTTCTCTTGCATAGACTGGAGAACTGTATGCAGATTGTCCATCAGGCATCAGGAGACCTTGATTGCCAGCTGCCATCCCCTGTGCCTGGTTGTTCCCTTCACTAAATGCCAGCTGTGTCTTGGTTGCTCCATGCTTCTCAGCACCTAGTGGGTCTCTACGTTTGAGCTCAGGGTGAATAAACGAAGAGATGAATGTATGGGTCACATTTTTTTTCCTGATTCCCCAAATACAAGGAAGAAGCATAGGAACCCCTCAGTGCCTGAGTGGTATAGTCCCTTGGCAGGAAAAGATAGCTGTCCTTTTAAGAAGAGGCTGGTTTGAGAATGCTTTGAAACACTGTTTCCAAGGTAGTGTGAATCCGTATTCCTGCACTGCTGGCTCTGGATCTGGCATGTCTTCACAATGTGATTGGGATAAACCGCCCACTGTGTAACTGTGGAGATACACCCTGCTAAATGGTTGATTATGCTTATTTGTATGTATTTGTAGTTTTCAGTTTATCCCCATCATTGGAACTAACAGAAGTGAATTCCTGTTTGAACATTGAGTAGGATCACAGAACAGAGTTCCTTATCTGTTTAGTAGCTTCCAACACATTTTCTTGTCTTTCAGTAGCATTGGCTTCCCAGCACACTATATCTGTATTTCTGTAACCAAAGTGGCCTTCCATAGAAAAATACCTTTATGAACTTCAGATATATAAGGACAACTCATTAGACAAATCTTGCTAATGATTTTTAGAGGACTCTGAAAAACACTACAGGTTAAGATCAGTGAGTTCTTTGAGATTAATGTTTGTGAGACTGTAATGTTGTACTTTAAAGTACTTTCATGTCAGCAGAATAAGAAACCCTTACATTTTGCTAGAAGCAGTACTCTCCAGACTTGTGCCTGTGAACCTTTTTCACATATGGGTGGGCCCCAGCCTCAACACTCTGGGCTTTTACAACAGCTCTAGTGTACCAACTCTGGTGATAGCACTTGCCAGGAGGGGTGGGTGTTTCTTTCCTGTCTACCATGGGAAATACTCATCTGGATCATGGACTAGTTAAGTGAAGCTTCCATCCAATTTACTTCAGTATTTACTTCCTGTTCTCAGTTGGAGGAAGGTAAGAATATTGTTCTGTGGGTCCCCTGCTGACAGCTGGTATTTCTCCTGAACATCTGGCTTGGCTTCTTGTCTTCCCCAAAGGCATCGCTTTATCTGTGCTACTCCACAGCTGTCTCCTAACTGGGTTGATAACCACCTCACTCCTAGGCTCTATCCTCTTCCTGTACCCATAGAGGACTGACTCTCCTGAGAGCCTGGGTTCTTAGTACCTTTTAACCTCTTTTGGATCTTAAGCCTCTTAGAGAATTTGGTGAGAGCTTTAGGCCCTCTTCCACAGGAGTCATATGCAAGTTACCTGGGGAAATTTACCCTGAAATCCCAGAGCAAGGACCCCTGGGTTGGATATTGTCTCCTAAAACAGTATCTGAACAGGAAATGAAACATAGTATTAAAAGTAAGCCATGCATTGCTGCCTTCAGATTTATTGTGAGTTGCCCTGAAAGACTTCTGCTTGACTATTTTTTCTCAGCATGATGCTCAGTGTTCCTCATCCCATAAAAATGTTCGGAAGAAGCAGGGAATGGGGTGGAGACAGAGTAGTGGGGCATGTGATTATGAAAATGTAAAGTTTTTTTCATAAACCCATAGGAAATTATTTTCTGTTCATAGTTTCTCTAACAATAGTACTATCACTTTCTGGTTTGGCCAGCTTCTTTGTCTTTAGGCTACAATTGAGGATACCCTTCAAAAATTGTAGCCCTCAGTTTTTTCTCCATATTTAGTCTTTTTGATACTGATTTTAAAATACAGATCCCTATGTTTGAAGGAAAACTGAACTCAGCTGTGGACAGTTAAGGTTGCAGTAATGGATCAGCTCTTTTAGCAAAACATGGTATATTACAAAGTTGTTTGCTGTTTCTCATTGAGTTAGTACTTTACTTGGATGGTCAGTATTTTCAAGCAGCCCCTGCCCAGGCCTCTGAATGGGCTGCTCAGACTTGAGTGTGCTGGCCCCACTTGCGGGAGGCCCCTCCTGCATAGTCACTTCTTGGGAGCAGGGGTTTATTTCCTCTTTTTTAAAGACTTAAAATGGAATCAGGAGATAGAAACTTGTAGCAATGTAATTATATTGTTACATGCACAGTAATAATAGAACACTCAAGATTACCTATTCCTGAAATCTAATTTCTGTAGCTTGTCTCTCTCTTTATTGAATCTGTTCTTTATTGTTCGGAATATAATTAGCTTATAGTTTTAGTACCTGAAAGTATTTTTCCTTTTGTAATCCTTCTCATGGTAGATTGTTTTTTGGTCACATTTGTTTTTATATACGTGAGTTTAGTTCCATGAGATGAATGTTAATAAAGCCATACTTGTCTTTTGTGGTTAAGTTCAATCTCCTTTCCCTTTTCATTTTCTGTTTTTCCAATATAGAAATGATAAATCAGAACTTTATACCATACCTGACCATCAACTAAGCAGTTTTCCAAACTCAGTTTTCTAAAACAATTGATTTTTAACCCAAGTAAGTACCATTTCCTTGAGATTCTAGATATTTCCAGTATCAGGTAATAGTGACAAACTCTTAATTTCTTCAAGAGATATTTGCCATAGCAGACTTGGAGTTTATTATCCTACTTAACTCTCTCAACTAATTTAATATCCCACTGCTGTTATTACTGCAGATACAGGGCATCTTACTGCTATTACTAGTACTACCAAAATAGTCAAAAGAAAATAATAGTAAAAATTATCAAGAAACTAAAAGTTCTTTGATCTTTCTACATGGGAGAGCTAGTAACATTGCCAATTTAGCCTATTTCTTTATGGTATGGATGAGTAACTCAAGTTGTTTCCAAATCATTTGTATCCTAACAGGTTTGTATTCTACATTGCTTCTCTTAGTGCCTTATGGATGATTATTAATTTTTCCCTAAATGTTTAAGTGATTCTAGCTGTGGGAAGAATGAATTATCATCCAAATATATTTGGCTCTATAAACTGAGTAAAGGAGTAGTAGATTGATGATAGCTCATAGTTCTCGAGCACCAAAGAAGCCGGAAGCAGCAGATTGCCGGGAGGGAGTGATGGTCATTGTAGCTGTGTATGGTTTCCTCTGAAAGTGTTGGTTCAGCAAAGAGCCATGCATGTAGGAGGTTAGCTTCTGAAACTGCTGTCAGTTCATGTTTTTGAAAATTGAAATCATTATTTCCTAGTTGATGAAATTAAGATCCTGAAAGATTAATATGTTAACCATCATTAGTTCACTGGAGCATCCCAATTGAGGAGGACACTTTCTAAAAGATGACCTCTGTAGCTTTCAGACTCCTAGTTCAGATAGTGCTTAGATAAGGGGCTTCAAATTAAGGAAATCGATTCTCTGAGTCACCTGTCACCGACCTTCTGTAAACTGCAAGCAGTCCTAGGTCACCATCAGCTTTTATTTGCATATTTAATATGTTTATCACTAGTATGTCCCACTCTGGCCTTTGTTTTGTTTTTAGAATTGGAATTTGAAATTGATGCACAGATCCACATAGACTGAAACCTTGGGTTCATTTTGACAGCCATTTTTTTCTCATCCTTTATAAAGTCCCAGTATACACTATTTTTGTTTGTTTTGTTTTGAAAAGTACTCATGACCTCATTCTCTCCTTGCACATTAAAAAAAAAAAATCCAAGGTTATTGGAATGGCAAATCAGATATTTTTTATTGCAGAAGTCAGTGCCTATTTTTAAAAACCCTGCATAATAATTTTCATTGAAGCCTCATGTGGAAACTGCATTTAGGGTTAAGTACTAACTCTACTTTGATAAGGTATTTTTCTCTCCTATTGGACAATGTAAATGATGATATTTCCCTTCTTGGTTTGATACCTGGAATGCCAAGAGCCAAACATTACCAGTGGCCTGACTCCCTCTGTTCACTTGCAGTTTCTGCTTTCTCTCTTCTAATCAACTTTTCCTGCCCAGATACTACTGCTCATTTTATAGAATTTAATATAAGCTACTTCAGATCCTTTGTAGATTGGGGCAGAACATGAGTGAATATACATGGACAAATATCTGATAATTCTTGCCTTTTTAGTATATTATCAACATTTTTTTTTTCAGTTTTCCCTTCCTTCAGAATATTTGTAGCATCTGGTTTATAACCACACTAAGTAGTAGTACCTCATAGATGGCTGTAAATATGAAAGAGATGATATTTGCCCTAGGAAACTGCATTATTAAATATTTTTGTCCACACCTAGGGATTCTCATTTGGTCTGTCATATACTGTGCTATAGTGGGTAGAAAGTCATTTTGTGATAGTTTTTCATGTAGTGAAGAGTGTGTCCCTAGTCCTGTGCAGGTAAATTAACTTTGTGTACACAAATATCAAATGGCACACAATTAACTTCCCAGTGGCTTTGTATTAATTTAATTAGTGAATATGTTTTCATGCCCAAGATTACAAGTATCTATGCTTTTATAACTGTAAAGAAATAAAATTTCTTGACTATATTTTATGATCTGATTAAGAAGACATTGTGTGTTACAGGACAAATGTGATTTTCTCTTTCTTTTGTTTCATGGACAACTTCTTAAACATACCAACAACCCCCTCCCCCCATTCTAATAATTGTCAGAGGCTCTTACTGGCTTTAAAAGATGAAATAGAGTGACTACCCTCCTACCTTACTTCTATTTCCTTGCCCCCAGCCTGACATTCAAAAGACATTATTTTCCCAGAACTCATAATCAGTTTAAGGACTATATCTAACCACTCAGGACAAAGGCAGTGTTTTGTCATTTCTTTTAAATAGGACAGAGTAGTTTCTAGGTAAAGAAGAACTTATATTGGACACTTTATTGTGAAAACTTGAACCATTACCAAAATTCATAAGCCATCACAAGAGTAGCATTAATAACAGATGTGTTAATTGAAACAAGCGATGAATACATGGTACAGACAGGGTGAAGAGAATATGGAACTTTTGAGAAATCTGTATATTCCATAATCCTCTCCACCCAAAGTAGACTGTATTTAATTCTTTTTTCAAATGCACATTCTGTTTGCTTAAATCTACATCTGCTACTAGCTTTGAACATTGCCTGGAACGTATGTGCGGCTTGGCAGAAAGTCTCAATATGAAAAGGGAAGCACAGAATAAAGTTTGTCTTGCTAAATAGTCCCAGCCTATGAGTGCTTCTTGGCATCCCTTGGTGCTGCAGGGAAAGAGACTTGTAATTGTTTTCTTCAAAGTCATCTCAGCGCCCAACAGATAGGAGATTTTTATGCATTGTACTTTGTTGTCATATTTGTTGAAATCATTAGTTTGTTTCAGGGCCATTGTATGGTTTTGCTTATTTTTAAAGCCATTTACATCTTCTGATAGAGTTTGTTTTTTGTTTTTTTTCCTTTACTGCGAAGTGTGTGCCCTCTTGCTATGTCTGTCTCCCTTCTTGACCAGAGCCAGTGTTTAATGACAATTCAATATTGACCAGTTTCAAATAGTAACATAAAATGTAATGTCTTGGGAGTCTGATTTCACATTTTCTTTGGCACTTAAAAGCCTTTGGTAGTAGTCTCACCACTTAACATCTTACCAGTAGTGCTTTGTTAGAGTTACCTTGAGCATGAGAAGTCACGGTGACTCCTCATTGTAGCTTCTGGTGTGTGTCTGCTGTACTTTATGAGTCAGATGTCATTTACTCCACATTCCCCAGAAAGGTTCTATGAATGAGTGGCTGCCTGGGCTTTGGAGTCAGAGTCTAAAGGCACATTGAAGTCAGAGCTGTGGTGTATGGCTTTTCTAAAAGCATTTTCATAATTGCTATTAGCTCGTTGGAGTTATTGTGACTTTGATAATGTGCAGGCCATTTGAGAAGCTGGACTAGTAAATGATCAGTAAGGGCTGGGTTCTTTTCTTGTGCCTAGATGTATCCTTTCCTGTTCACGCTCGCTCGTGCGCATGTGCATGCTTTCTATCTATCTATCTATCTGTATACACACACGCACATACATATACATATACATACATATATATTTTAATCATGTTATAATACATCTTTAGCTTGGATATTATTTTATATAATATTGTCATTAAAACAGTAGGCCTTTAAATTGTTTTTAATGTTTAAAATTAAGGTTACTTTGGCCTTCAAGAGTTCCCTAATAACACATCTGTACAACTTCTTTCTCTCAATGTGCTGGGCAGACCTAGTTTTCATTTCAATTGTGCTACAGCTTTATTTATGATACGAAGCGCATCCAAGCATACTCATATGCTGAATTGTTCTTGTTCAGCAGTGAGGAATTCTTTCACAGGGGTTCATAGAAATTAATGAAAGAGAAGCTGACAGAGTCTTAGTGGGTAGAAGCGCTTGCCACTGAGCCTGATGACCCGAGTTCATTCCCCAGGACTTGAAGCTTGCAGGGAGAGAGCCAGCTCCCTGACTCCTACATGCACACATACACACAATGAACAATTTTGAAAAATGACATAGAAGAGGTAGTATTTAAAATGTGAATGAGGAATTGAAAGTTAAAGAAAACGGTTAATAATTTTAGAGTGATAATCCTCTGGTCCATATAGGTTGCCAGAGTAACTCCAGATACAGCAGTCCAGTATAAGCTAACATTTTATTTTCAGGATTCCCTGATTTGAAAATAAAACAAAGAAAGCCCTGAGAGTGTGGGTCTATTAAGGAGTAGTTACTGGGCAGTCTGCCTCAGAGCAGTTGTATCCCTGGGCCTTGAGTTCTTCTACTCTTGCAGGAAGGGTACCTGGAGAAGTGAAGGTGGGTTTACTGGGCCAGACCTGGGACAGTTACTAGTGTTGCCACCTGGCTCTCCATTGCTTGTGAGGGCCTAGCCAGTTAAGATGATGGTAGAGGCTGAAGGGATTTGGGAAGCTTCAACTCCTGTAATAATTAGCCTCTTCATGTTATGGCACCACCTCCCTTGTATCCGAGTGTGGTTTTTGTATTAGTAATCTGAGTAATAACCATTCATTTACTGCAACATTCATTTACTGCTTGCTGCTTTTCTTCAATTGGGCGGATGCTTGCCTTGCTCTTAAAAAGCTAATTACATTTTATTTATTCTGGGGAGGAGCTAGGGGGTGTGCATCTGTGGAGATCAGATGACAACTTGAGGGAGTTTGTTAGTTCTCTCCTTCCACCCTGTGGGTCACAATAGAATTCAGGTGCCATCAGGTTTGACAGCAGGTGCCCTTACCTGCTGAATCAACTCTCAAGTCCGAGTGTTTGTTTTTTAAACTAAGAATACTTTAAAGGTTCTTCTGCAAACTTGTTGTTATATAATTCTAAGCCCTTCTGTTGAACATTATCGTAGATTTATTCTTCAGAAGGAAGGAATCCCTTTGTCATTCTTCCTTGGGAAATTCCCAGGAATATTGAGAGTCATTAATTCAGAATTGAATACCATTGGCTGTCTGTTTCCATTGCTTCCATTAAGTAGAGAGATTTTACACCCAAAATGAAAGTATCTGACCATGGACAGCTTTGGAAAGTTGCCAGCCTGTTGCTTCACTGGTCTGCATCAGTGCAGCAATAACCAGTTATGACTGTCTAATAAGGGCCCCTTTTCTTTTTGTTTCTTTGGGCATGGTTTCTTCCTTCTCTTGTGAACTACTCCCTACGTGGAATCACTGGATGTGAGGTAGAACTCAGTCATGTTTTCCAGAGCTGAGGGCTGTAGGTTGGTCTCATCCACATACCCTCAGGCCCTTCTCTTTATCTCTAGTTTATAGCTAAATGGATTCTGTGCTCTGCTGCCCATTGCTGATGAGCTAGGACAGCCACAAAAGCAGTGGTATTAACCAAGCAGTCTAAATCCAAAAATAGCTGTTCTTGTTAACAGTGTAAAACTTCACTGCAGTGGTCATATCACCACTTGTCTCCTTGTGTCTCCACCGTGAGGCTGTAGAGCTAAATGGGTGCCAGCTGGTGTGTCACCTTGACTGAATGGTGGTTGCTGGGAGTGTTGCTTTGGTCTTGAGAATTTATTGAAAGAATAAATTTATTCAACAAATAAATTTATTGAAAGAATTTATTTAAAGAAAATAGTTATTTGCTGTTTTCTTCTACTTAGATTTAGTAAGAGGCTTTTTGAAAATTTGGGTGGGAGGAAGAAAAGCTAAGTGGGGGGAGATAAGGACCACATGTCTGTCAACATTAGGACAAGGACAGTCCTTAAACATATGCAGAGATACTCAATTCACATGGCTGTTTGTGAGCTCTGTCTGGTTCCTTAGCTTACACATGGTAGAAACATCACTCTCTAAGCTGGATCCAAGTGGCCTCTCTGAGACAGCACGTGCTTGGACTAGCTTCTTCTGGCTTCACAGAAGAGCGCCAGCACCTCAGCCCCACATTTAAAGACTAATCCTTGTTCTTTCCTGGCTACACCCCCACAGACTTTTTAAAAACGGTAATGTGTTTAGTTTATGCCTACAAAGCTCCCTTTGTAGCCCAGGTTGGCTTCAAACTTGAGATGGGTTCTCTTGTTTACCGCCCCCCCAAAGTGGTGCCATTAACAGCATGTCATTTAAGAATTCTGAATTCTTAAAATTGGTGATGAGCTCAATCAGAATAGGTAATAAACTAACACTTTATACAGAATGGACCAAGAACAGATTATGTTGTGTAGTGGTGAAATTCCAGTGCACTGGGATGTTTTGTTTGTTCTCATGGTTTTGGGATTTCTATGTAGGTCTCTGGCTGGCCTGGAACTCATTGCAGAAGTCAGGATGGCCTTCAATTCATAGCAATTGATCCTCTTGTCTCTGCTTCCCAAGGGCTGGGATCACAGATATGTACCACCGTATCTGGCCACTTCAGAATTTCTAAAAGCAGTTTTATTGATTCACTTGTCTTTGTTCTTAGCCCTTTCATTTTTATATTCATTTAAGGTAGTTAGGTGACTTGTGAAAGGAGTATGTTAAACTTTCCAGAATCTTTGTCATTCTCTATGGTGGAGACAGTGATCCCTCTGTTTCTCCCCATGATAAAGAACCAGGTCTCCCTTCTTAGTCCCCAGATTTATTTATATGTCCAGCAGACACAGGGCCTTGTGTCTCTGACTCTTGTAGTTTAGGGAAGAACTTAATCTTCATTAGTCTTATTGTCAGTGCTGTGTTGTTGGGGGGAGCTAGATATTGGAGCTTTGCTACTGATCTTGGATTTTTTTTTAACCTCCGTGGGTATTCTGAAAATGCTTTTGTAAAATCTGTTTCATCCAAGCTATTTGAAGGGAGTCTTAGCAAGCTTATAGACTTTTTCCCAAAAAAAAATGTATTTTGATTTAAGTCATAATGCATGTATGCTTTAGCTAATAGACAAGTCATTGTTTATAATTAGCATATCCAGTGAACAATGTGGAAACCTAGCATTTTGACTGGGATGAGTTCTCAGATGCCTTTAGAAATGGGAAAAACTAAAGATCAGACACAGTAAGATCCCCACAGGGAAAATGTCAGAGTACTAGCAGAAATACTCTCGACTCTTTTTCTACTGTTCTAAGTTGGTAGATGGCACTGAGGCTCAGCTACTCACTAGCAGATGCATGGTAGACGCTAACCCTCTTATAGTAAGGCTTGATATTTGTTCTATTGATTGTTTGACAATTTCTCCATCTCCTCTTCACTTTCCTTTTAAAACAACCTAGCAAATTCAGTTTTAGCTCTCATTTTAGTGGTTGTATCAGGGCTTTAATTTGTAAGTTAAATTTGAGTAAAATCAGTCATATACGTTTATATTAATTTAAGAATGTTATAGAGACCAAAAGAATGATTTGTGTTGTTGAGGGACAATCTGTTAAGTTTGCTGAAAGGAGTTGGGCAGTGATGTATCTCTTACATGACAGAAAGAAAAGGTACTGAGCAAGAATAACTTCATATAAGATTATTGATTTTATGCTGTCTCCAGGGTATCATTATATATAAACTAGATTTTCAGGGTTGTGGCTTGCTCATTTACTTTTTTACCTTAAGAAGTAGGGATTGAAACTCAGTGCCTTCCATATGCTAGGAAGGTATTCTACCATTGAACTATGCCTTCAGCCTTGTTGTGGTATTTTTAATTGTGGTTTAGAATGAGATGTGGAATGTAGGACTTTGTCTTCATATATTATTTATAAAATTGCAAAAACATAGGATTATAAAAGTGTATGGCATATTTTATCACCCTCTCCACTATGCCCTTTAATTTTTAAGAATTTTATATGTATGAGTGTTTTGAATACATACACACACACACACACACACACACACACCACTTACATGCCTGCTGCCCACCTAGGTCAGAAGAGGGCATCAGATTCTATGGAACTGGAGTTATGGGTGGTTGCAAATCGCCATGTGGGTACTAGGAATTGAGCACAGGTCTTCTGCAGGAGTAATGTGGCTCTAAACTGCTGAGCCATTTCTCCAGCCCTCCACCATACCCTTTAAAAAAATAAAAAACAAAAGAAGTAATGTAGCCAAACTACCATTAACATCAACACTCCTTTTAACGAATGAACGAGCTCACATTGTCATTTTCGTCTGTGTACATCTTGACAGCAGTACAGCATCCACCTCTCACAGATCCACTATGAAGCTGAGTTTCAGTCCTTGCAGGTACTGTTAGGAGCACTTTGCTTGGATCATTTCTTTAGACAGTTTTTTTTAGTAGGTGAAGAGTTTGCAGTGATCTTCTACTCCTTCAAATAAGAATCTGTAATTTCTTTGCCTGAGTCTTGTTTGGTTTTTGAAACCATAGCGCTATAACCAAAGGAACAGCAGTAATAAAATTTTTGGTAAAACTTGATCAAGTTTTAAAAATAAAGTTGTCAGGCTCATGGTCAGGTATGGCTGGCTACTCTGCATTCATTAAAGAAGTAGCTCGAGTAGTGTGTTGACTAACACTTTCTCTTTTATTTTTGCATTTTTGGGATATAATGTACATTTTAGAAGATTTATTTTTATATGGTATGCATTTTTCTTTGTACATACATACGCACCTGTGGGGCCAAGATGAGGGTGTCTAGCTCCCTAGAGGTAGAATTAAAGGCAGTTTTGAGCTATCTGATATGGATGCTGGGAACTGAACTCATTTTTCTTAACCTTTGAGCTATTTCTTCAGCCCTTTTTAATGTCATTTATTTATGAATTTGTACCTCTTTTTCTAGTAATAACCGTTTTAAATGAATAATATATATTATAGTCATTAATTCAGTAAAGGGAAAAGCCATCAAACCTTTCATTGTATACATGGTGATTAAAAATACAACCAGTCTAATAAACAAATGAATGCAAAGAGAAGAGAAGAGAATGCTTTTTTAAAGATATAATATATGCAGTAGGGGGCACTAGATGAAGGCAGAAATGAATTCTTATGTTGAATCAGCTGTAGCCTGTGTCTGGTTCGTATGTAAGTGATGTGTAATTGCTTCCCCTTAGTTTTCTTGATGGATTTAGTCCTTAGTTCTAAAAGCTGTATGTGAAGAAGTCGATGATAATTAGTGTCGCCATTAATCCAGATGAAACTATTATAAACAGTCTAATAATTGCACACCATTTTCATATACATTTACTGTTTTTAGAGTTTTAGAAAAGAGAACTATGGACTACAACTAATTATCCCTTGTTTAGAACAAGACATTGTATTTCTAACACTGTTTTTTTTTGTTTGTTTGTTTTTTGATTTTTTTTTTTTTACAGTATGTGATTTTGTTAAAGGGAAAAGCATCAATTATTTGAAGTGATTTGAAAACCTTGTTCTCTTTTTGTGTAAAATGAATGATTTTAAATTTTGAAACCTATTACTCATAACTTTTTAGTTTTTTTTTCAAAATGACTTATTTTTAATGTTGGTGGCATCATTAAATGCTGGTTTGTTTGTTTGATTCCTTTCTGTTATATCATCTAGTCCAGTATCAGATGGAGATGATGCGCAGCCTTCGCCATGTGAACATCGATCACCTACACGTAGGCTGGTATCAGTCCACATACTACGGCTCATTCGTTACCCGGGCGCTTCTGGATTCTCAGTTCAGTTACCAGCATGCCATTGAAGAATCTGTCGTTCTCATTTATGGTTAGTAGGAGGCTCCTTTATTATTCTTTTCCTCCCTTAATATTATTACTACTATTTTTGCTTTCTGTCTTTCTGCCTCTTAGAGCAGCCTGGCAGGCCTTCTCGAGTAAACATCAGCCCAGTTTCTGCAGCAGCCTCAGCAGCAGCTACGTCTAGACAGGGTTTCCTTCTTTCTGTTTATTTTTCTTGCTATCAGAGCCCTGATGTGTACGTTTTGGAATGCTGGAGTAGCTGCTTCATTCCCCCCCCACCCCCCACCATATCTCCCTCCCTCCTTGCAGGGGCTGGTGGAACGAGACCAGATGTCTAACAAACCCGTTTGCTGGAGTGTCTGGTTCTGTACGTGACTGACCAATCATAATACAGTGTGCCAAGTTTCCTTTTTTTTTTTTTTTTTTTTTTTTTAACCTCTGACAGCAGCATACAAAACCTGGACTGTTTCTTAGCACAAAGATTTTTTTCTTTTCGGCCTATTTAATGGTGTTTCCTCAAGCTCTCCAGGCCAGATGTTCTGCGCTGTATCAGAACTGTAGGCAATTTAACAGCTTTATAGCCTCCCCCTCCCCAAACACTCACAGTTTGCCATATCTGGCAGACTTGCATATAGTTTCCAGCTGAGAAGTAAATGTAACGTCCTGAGTATCTGTCAGAAAAAATACTAATGAATACGATCAATCTTATGAGCTGCCCCGAAATTGTTTCAGTGTGTTCGCAATTGGATTACAGAGAGAACAAGTTGTTAAAGTGCACTTATATTGGCTGGAAACATTGCATCATCAGACCTTGATGAATTTTCCACTTGCTTCAATCTATTTTGGTTTTCATTTTATCACCTATTGCTAAAAGTTTCACTGTGTTGAATTTCAGACAACATGAATGTTAACACAGGTTTTAGGCAAACGTTGGCACGCCAGAGCCGTTATCATGCAGCAAGTGCTAAGCTCCCTTCCTTGCGGAGTGTTTAAGCAGTCAGTTTTGACAAAATTTGTTTCTCTAAAACTAAAACGACACTTCGCGATAGCACTTTGACTTAGTGGTTTTGTTTTTACAATCTGCTTTAATGAAGAACTGCGAACAGTACTCGCTGGCATGGATAGGTTTTGTTCCCAGGGCTATTTGTTTTAAATTTATTGACTGAAGGGTTATAGAAGTGTGCACAGAGACTCCCTATGCTTGATATTCATGAACATTTTTTCTTCTATTCACATAAGATCTATAGAGTATATCATATATTTCATTTTCAACAAGTTTACTGGTTCCAGTTGAGGAATGGAGTTGAGGGAATCTTAGCTAAATTTTAACACTCTTAGTTTTTGTTTTAGGGAAGAAAGTATTCTGGTTTTAATCAGCTTCAAATTAGGTCCTGATTATTTACTTTGGTATTCATATTTCAAAGCTTGTGTGATTAGTAACAATTGCTCAGAACTAGTACTATATAAGCACTAGTAGGGACAAAATTCTCAGTAATTTTTTCCTCTTTTTTTTCTTTTGAGATCCCATAAAAACTGCCCAAGGGTCTCTCTCACTGAAGGCATACAGACTGACTCCTAAACTGATGGAAGTTTGTAAAGAGAAGGACTTTTCCCCGGAAGCGTAAGTGCTCCAGGCTCAAGAGGCATGTGGTAAAGGGCTCAGTGTTTCTCTTTTAGGATTTCAGTTTGCCACATGTATCAAGCCCTTGGTTGGGACATAGTAATGCTATAGCCTTGTGGATGGTGGAAATTTCCTGCATGTGCGAGTGCCACTGGAGTGTTCTCACTCTCTGTGTTTAAACTGTTCTGCATGGAAAGTCTCATCTGCTGTTTTCACTGTGGTGAATTCAGTTAGTGGGAATTAACTAATTAATTAATATTTGAAGCCTTCTGTAAGTGGTAGAATAAAGGGAGATGAGGAAGAATGGTTAGCCAGCATCAGATTGCAAACTGTAGCCTGGTCCTGCAGTACATGACCTGTTTACTGAGGAAGTGGAGTAGATATAAATGTTTCAGGGATTCAGGGAAAAAGTGGCTTATTGAAAATTTAAGGGGTCACAGATATGCATCAAATTAACTGTTCTGCTTCGTGGCCTGGGAGTATGTACATTTACAAAATACTTAGAATTCTTCTGCTATTGTTAAGCTTTTTACATTTTATGAAACTTTGTGTTGGACAGTTCATCTCTGGTTTCCCAATTGGCTCCTAAAAATTACATGTGTAGATTTTTAAAAGAAAAGCTGACTCATGTACACTTGTGAGTGTAGATTTGCAGGAGAAGGTATGTTCTGGCTGTGCTCTGTGACTGTGCTCTCGGCAGTAACCTTTCTGAGGTGTAGAGAGCACTGCCCTTTTCTAGCTGTCTTAAGCGTAGATTATATCAAATAACTCACAGTGACATTTCAGTGTTACTGAAAATTTAAGAATTTCTGATTACAAAGACTGACTAGTTTCTTTTGCCAAAGACCCAGTTTTCTGGACTTACAGCTCAGATTCATATTATTTTCAGTTACTGAAATCACTGAACTTAGTTTGGCAATCACCCCCAGCCCCAAGCCTGTAAAAAAACTCATGAAGCAGACTGTAGAGAGTCCCTGTAATTAGGTAAAATGTATGAAATACTCAATTTAGCATTCAATTCTGACCACCAGTCTCAAGTATTTTTAACATGCTTCACAGATTGAAAAAGGCAAGCATCACCTTTGAACACATGTTTGAAGAAGTGCCGATTGTAATTAAAAATTCACATCTGATCAATGTCCTAATGTGGGAGCTTGAGAAGAAGTCAGCCGTAGCAGATAAACATGAATTGCTCAGTCTTGCTAGCAGGTAAGTGACCCTATCTAATGAAAGTCCCCCCCATTCCTCTTTTTTTCAGATCAGTTTTGCAAACAATTCTTTTGTGGAGACTTTCTTTGTGAAATGGGGAGAGATTACTGAAGAACATTTTGAGGTTGCTAAGATATATGCAACAGCGTGTATTATTTGTTTAGCCCCATTAAGATGCCTGTGAAACCGTCAGTGATCTCTGTTGTAAGAACCCTCAACTGCCTTCTTTACTGTACCATTTGGACCCTGGCAGGGTAAATACCAGGGGGAGGTTGCTGAAACTTAGTTTGATATCGTTTGCTGTACCCAGTCCTGAGAGGCTAATGCTGCTCTCTGAATATGCAGTGATGCTCAGGAGCAGAGAAAGGTGCTTCATTAGACTCTGCTTGCCCTTGCTTAGATGGAAACTTCCCAAGTAGTAAACTTTCAGTTATTAGAGGATTGACTAAAATTAGCACGCTTGATCCTGACGCTGGCTTTTGTTATCTTAAAAACTGCAGCAAGAATGCAATTTTCTCTGGTGTGATTATTTTAGCTGTCCCATTGGCAAGATAATATTTTTATTTTGCCATAAAACTGATTGAAATGTCCCAGAACAAAGTGTTGCTTTTCTGAAATTACTATTTATCTCTCTGACTTCCCCAATTTCTTGCTCTTTTTTTTTTGCAGTTGTAGGGATTGAGCCCAGGGCATCACACACGATAGGCAAGTGACTACTACTGAGTAACTGCTTCAGTTCCCAATCTTCACAGTTGAAGTGTCAGTAGAGTCACAAGTATCTTAGTATCTTCTCTTAAATGCCCTTTAAACTTTATTTAGTGTTTTTCCTTTGTGGTGGAAGGAGGTATAAGCATACATGTAATGTAAAATAAGCAGGCAGATTAGATGATCAGTTGGCTGAAAGAAACAGTGTCTCCTCAACACTTATATGTCTCCCTGTGTAGCTACACAGGCACTCACAATCTCTCCTGCCTCAGACTTCTACTTACTGGGTTTATATGTATAAGCCACCATTCCTAATTAAGGTTTATTTCCTTAAGCAATCAGTTTGGAGCAGAACTTCAGTTATTTCTCAGATTTATAGTTATCATTCAGTAGGAACTTGTAAGAAAAATGAGAAGCATTGTAATTATGAGAGGAATAAAGGACTAGAGACCAGTGTTCTCCATGTTCTGCATGAGTGCAGCATGTTCAGGTGCTATCATCTCTTTAATCCATCACAAAGGCTACTGTAGAGGCCTGGAAGGGCAACAAGATGGAATCCAGATGATAACCAGGATACTAAATGATATAGCCAGGTTCGAAGGAACCAAAGAGTGTACTATTTAGATGTGAAGGTACTTTCAAAACAGTTCTTTACATTTCTCTGTTTGAGATGATCAGATTTTTCTGTTGTTTTTACAGTGGTTCACCTGTATTTATTTAAATACAGCACATCTGTATTTAAAGCATCAGGCTAAGGAACCTCTTTATAAAGGCATGTGAGGCTACAATTTGATGTCTTAGTATATAGTTGTGTAATAATTTTAAAATTACTACACAAAAGCCTTTCCTTACAGAGTTCATGTCTTCACCTCTTCCCTGGTTTGTGCAGCTGTCGGGTCACCAGTGTACCTGTCTATAATTTCTGTTTGTCCAGAGCAACAGTCATAATAGCTGAGAATATTGTCCTAGCTTGCCTTGTCACCAGAAATTCCAAATACTATTTTATTATGGCTTTATTCTCTGTGTTGTTGTGACTTTGGGAAGGAGACCCCCTGCCTTCCTTGTGAAATTGTTTAAAGGGTAAATTCGTGTTCTGGGGCAGGGTTGGGGTTAGGAAACAATGTCTATCCTCTACCTCTGGATTGATATATGGAGCCAAGTGATAACACTGCCTTAAAATACCAAAATAGACCTTTTGTACATCCTCATTAATTTCTGACATTAGTAGTATAACATGTTGATACTTGGATTATATGCCTTTCTTCTCCTTTCCTTTCCTTTTTCCTTTCCTTTCCTTTCTTTTCCTTTTTCCTTTCCTTTTTCCTTTTTCCTTTCCTTTCCTTTTTCCTCTTTCCTTTCTCTTTTTCCTTTCTCCTTTCCTTTCACCTGATTAGACTGCCTTTGCTACACAGTTCTTCGATATTAGGTTTATTTTATGGCCCATATGTGGGTATCAGTTCTTTTATATACAGTTAATTTGTTTTACACATGCCTAAAATATACACTTCCTTTTGTTTGAAGAGTCTTAATTTTTTATACTTTATTAGACGGGCATTCTCGATAGTCTTTATTAGTGTTAACATTTGTAGAGGCCTTGAGCTTTTCTCACATGAAAAACATTTCTTTTCCTTTGTTTAGACAGTAAAGGAGGGGTGAGCGTCCTATATTAAGGATGGTAAGTGTGGACCGGTGCTGCGACGAGAGCCGACTTCACACTGTCTTGCTTCACATCTGTTTAAGTTATCTATTTTCAGTTCTTTGTTTCCTTGGAAGTAAAAGGCAGAGCTATATTATAGAAGCTTCTCATAGGAACTCCCTGTTTGTGTATTCTGACTAAAGTAATACTTGAAAAAATTTCCCCGGAAAATTGCCCCTGGTGATAGGTCTAATTTTTTTTCTGTGAATGATACCTAGAATTTTCATAAGTTGTTAATTCCTGATGCCCATACACTATTTCTTTTTGAGTGTTTCTAACTGGTTGTGTTTCTAAAGACCATTGTTACAGTGTACATGTTGCAATATTTCTGAAGCCTACATATCTGTGGTTATGGCAGTCTTCTTATACTATAATTCCATATACTTTTTTGTAGCACATGATTTAACAGTCATTTAATGGAAAGGAAGATTTAGGAATTTAGGAGGGGTTTTTTTCTTTATCGTCTCTCTCTTTCCCCCCTACCCCTTTGTGTATGTGTGTGTGTGCACACTAAGGTGCATGCTAAGGAGCACTAAGGTGCTCATGGGGGCCAGAGGTGTCAGATCCCCCTGGAACTTGAGACACAGGTGGTTATGAGCCACCCTACATTGAACGTGAGGTGGGCATGGTAGTGCACACCTTTTGCCCCAGCACTTGGGAAGCAGAGGTAAAGGGATCTTGTCCTGCTAAGCTATTTGCAATTCCTTACATGCATCTCCTTTTCCACACTGGGGTCCCAGCACACTGCGTTCGCCCAGTATCTGCAGTATGCCTTTCCATTCTCCTTGCCTGCATACCACCATCTCCTATTCAAAAGCCCAAAATTTAGTTGTCAGATGATCTGGGAGGGTCCCACTTTATCCTACCAAACCATCTTTTGTAAGCATCTGTTGTGTATCTGTAACAGCACTTAACCATGCTTATCTCTTTACTTTCTTCCTAGTGGAATGTGTTAAGTGCAGTAATATCTTACAGATTAATTCTTATTGTCTTAAGAGAATGACTGGCAGTGAAAGTATGGCCTCAGTATGTGTTGAAAAAATGAGTGTGAGATGCAGTATTGTTAAATTAATTCTGAAGTTATTTGGGAAGCAATGTGACTAATCAGTGGTTCTGGACATTTGGTTAGCTACTAGGGGAAAAAAAATCACTCTCATTCCTCATCTTGCACCATATGCCCAAACACTTGAGTCTGGATGGATTAAAATCAAGCTATTAAGAAATTAGAAAACAGCAACAAATACCCAATTCTCCGAGAAAAAATATTTTTTCAAGTTAAAAAGTGGTTCAAAAATTACAATGGGATACTATAAATATGGATTAGGAATTGGTATTAAAGTAGCACTTGAAGCCAGGTGTGGTGACACAGGCCTAAAATGCCAGCACTAGGGAGATAGAGGCAGGAAGGTGGGAGAGATTGGTTCATGGTCAGCTTCAATGTCAGCAAGTTTGAGTCCAGCTTGGACTCCATGACACCTACTGGGAAAGAAAGAAAAGAAGAGGGGAGGGGGAGAAGGGAGAAGAGGGGAGGGGGAGAAGGAGATAGAAAGAGATTAGGTAGCTGGAATTATTGAGTCAAGTTTGTCTCAGAACTGCTTGGCTGGGATTAGAAGGTAGATTTATTCATGCACACCCCTCATTCTGTTATAATACTATTTAAGAAAGAACCCAAACTTTCTAATTTTCTAGTTAGAGATGGAATCCATAATTTAGTTAGATTTACTTTTGATTTGGTTCCAAGCGTCCCAGCCTGTTTCTTCCTCAACAAGTTGGCTGCTCAGACCAGGAAACTGAGCCCCCAGCACCCTGCTCAGCACTCTGTAATACCCCATGTGTAAAGGCTCACTTTTCTATGAGCTTGCTGCTGCTGTGCATGGTCAGGCTGGTGGTATCTCTCTCCAATGGCACATCACTATTCGTGTATATATACATTCAGTTGTTTCTTGTTTTGGTTTCTGGTTTATCAAGACAGTCTTTCTCTGCGTAGCTCTGGCTGTCCTGGAATTCACTCTGTAGACCAGGCTGGCTTCAAACTCAGAGATCCCCCTACCTCTGCTTCCCAAGTGCTAGACTAAAGGCGTGCACCACCATGCCAACAGTTCAATGTTTTTTTTAAATAGATGTAATTTCTTCATGTTAACCATTTTAAAGGAAGCAGGTTAGTCTTTAGTTGGTGAAGACACTTTCACGTTGTAGCTGTGAAGATTCACTCACACAAACCCCGTGACCAGAATTGAAGGGGAGGCTTGATACCACTGGGCTCCTTGGGTGGTTTTTATTTTTAAATCAAATGGATTTTAAAATGCCTATTTCTTGACTGTCTTGGGCCTTCATCACTTGTACTTATCTTTTCTTTAGAACTGTTTTTTGGCATAGCTGACTCCCAATCCTCTGGTTTCAGCCTGTCATCTCCTTAGAGATATTCTGACATACTATCTGAGCATCTCTTCAGCTCTTCACAGATACAGGACTAGTAAGATAGAGGTTGTGGATGTCTCATTCATTTTTTGTCTCCCTGTTTCCTTTGTCTGAGACTGGCATGTAAAAAACTTTAGCAAGTAACTGTCTGTTTGAAGTTAGTGAATGGGGGAGTACTGGTTGTCAGCCAGCTGCTGTTGGAGAATGAGTGTTTTTCAGTTTTCCAGGCTTCCTTGAAGCAGCAGATGATTGCAGGCAGCAATGGTGTATATGATGGTCATTCTATCAATCATTATCATTCCTTCATAAGAAGATGTTAGTAACTGAACTACAATGAAAATTTCTGGAGACAAGGGAGTATAAAAGGCTACCTACTAGAATTCCATGATTAGAGACAAAGAAATCTTCATCTGTTCTGCAGAGCAAATGCTCCTGTTTTGCGTTTAGAACCTGTTAGATAAGAAGTGCAGTCTGACAAACTTTAATAAGTTGACATGGTTCTTTCTGGCGACTTCTAACTTAAAGTCCCTATGGCATCAAGGAAAGGTTGTAAGGAAAAAAGTTCAGGAGTACAGAATTTAAATTAAACTTGTTTTTTTTTTTTTTTTTTTTTTTTTAACTGTCCATTATAGATGTCTCACTAGATCTGCTGAACAATCCCTGGCCCTCATCCCTGTGTTTTGACAGTAAGAAACTGAACTAGCACAGACACTTCCTGGGATTATGCTTGAAGTTGGCTGAGAAGCTTAGTAACACGTGCTCACTATTGGCGACCCTTGCTTCTTCTACATATGTGTGGGCTCATTCTTTTAACAAAAGGCAAATTCAGTTCACATCTCAGAACTGTTTAGAGCACCTGCAAAGCAATAGCCTGAAGAATGACACGCCAATGTATTTACTTTTCAGCAATCATTTGGGGAAGAATCTCCAGTTGCTGATGGACCGGGTGGATGAAATGAGCCAGGACATAATTAAATACAACACGTACATGAGGAACACCAGCAAACAGCAGCAGCAAAAACATCAGGTTGGTATGGAGAATTTGGCAGTCATCCATCTTTAGGTGCGATGCTTCAGGAGTCTCCTTCAGAACTGTTGGTAAAGCATTGACTGGTAACCTCATGAGTATCATTTTTAAAGACTATTCTTTATGTAGTATTATTTATTTACACATTGTACTTAAAAATACCTGACTTACAGAGAGTTGGTCTATTAAGCTCAGAGTGTATTGCCAAGGTTATGCAAATAGGTGATACATTATTGAGAAAATCAGAGGCAGAAGAGATCCACAGTGTCACAGCTCATTTCTTCACTAACTGTAATTGGTTTGGTAGTGGCTCATTGCAGCATACTTAGCAATCCTCAGTTCATTTAAAAACTGAGCAATTGTGATTAAGAGCAAGCAATCTTGATAGGAAATAATAGACCAACTGCTGTGAAATAGATAGTATAGTACAGATAAAAACCCTAGGATTACCTGGATATTCTCATATGCACATACATAGTATTTTGAACATTTAACCTTTTCTTTATGTGTTACCTGAAGGCCACATGGCTTTCACGGTGTCTTATACTGTTTTTATTGCTCTAAAATGTCCTTAGCTATTGATTCATAGGTAAGTTGACTCCAGAATGTTTTATCTGTGAAAATGGTGTTTATATATGGCCACTCTGCTAAAATGTACTGTAAACTAGGTTTGTTAAATTCCTCTTTATGCTGCCTAAGCACAGCTAGGTAGTTCTCAGATTATTGTATTTTAAAAAAATCTTAGCATCAGTTTACATAGTGAATTTAAAATAATAGTTTTGCCTCATTTGAATGGAGAACAATTATATAAATTTGTAAAAGTGTCTTTTTAAACTAAACATGTGACAGGCAATCTCTGATAAACTGTGGGACAGAGAGGATGGGACCCTGGCTTGGTTTCATTCTCTTATTTTCTGTTGGGAAAGGACTCACATGGGGTATCAAATTCAGTAACAGTCTTAGGTATACTTTTCAAAGTTTCAGTGTATTGAGATCTTACATTGATGTTCGTGCTTAGTGACACTGTTCACAGTCTCTTTTAAGTTTGTCTCAGTCTTCCTCATCCTGTATGCTGAGATCTTTACAAAGCTAGTTACACATCTTTGGGATCCAAGGACTTTAAACATATATTGGCCCATGGTGGTTTCTCATTACCTGACCTTGTAATTTGCTGCTATGACTAGGCATCTGTAAGTGTTCTCTTTTCATGGTAATTGGCATTTGGATGTATTGTTTCCATGTCTTTGAATCCCTGCCACCTTTTACATTTTGGAAGTATTGTGTGAGCTGGTATGACAAGACACACACAGACAAGCACTAAGATCAGTAGGGTAACAAGAATGGCAGCAGTTGCAACCATCAGTGGAGTTACTATTCTTGGTATTCCTATTGTTGATATTATTTTGAGTCAATAGAGTAGTTTGTTACTTAGTTGTTAATGTTCGGGTGGGTAATCTACCTCTTCGTCCAGAGTGTTAGCCTGTCACTGGTGAATCATGATCCGCTAAGGTCCTTTGCTGCCAAGCCTGTGTCCTCTGAAGCAGCAGTAGTATAGACTCCTAGAGAACACAGTGAAACTAGAGTTTATGAAAAATGAGGTCTCTTTATTGCTGCCATATCGAACTTCACAGAAGCCAGTTACCAAGTGTTGTTTATGGAAACTATTTGGAATTCAGAGCTGCTGGGTTTGCATGCGCACGCATATGTGTGTGTGTGTGTGTATCTTTTTCTTGATTGAGAAAAACAATCTAATCCTTTTGCCTTTGATTTTAGTATCAGCAGCGTCGCCAACAGGAGAATATGCAACGCCAGAGTCGAGGGGAGCCCCCGCTCCCTGAGGAGGACCTCTCCAAACTCTTCAAGCCCCATCAGGCCCCTGCGAGGATGGATTCACTGCTCATTGCAGGTATGCTAGCCATGAGGACACATGTGGGTTCATCTTCTTTAAGGAACAGTAGATAATAAAATAATTCCCAAACAGCACCACAGTCATAATAGCTAGTGTTTTATAAATGAATTTGTGTCTAGCACCTGCAGTTTCTGTGGTTAAGAATTTGTAACCTTTTGTGTCTTGGCTCATTTCAGGGTGTCACTTGGTGTATCTAAACACTTCTGAGCTGTCAGAATAAGCTTCCTAAAAATGGTTTCATTTGAGACATCTTTTCTGGAAACCTGGGAAAAGTGTTTATAACTCGTAATGCAAAGGACATTATGTAATTCAAGCCCCTTTCCTCTCTTCTCGTGAGTGAATAAAAAGGAGTTTCTGACATGAGGAAAATTCTGCCTTGTCTTTGATTATGACAGTTCAGAAAAACCTTCTTTGTGGATACTTGCTATTGACAGTATTGATATCCTCTCAGTGGGTGGATTTGTTTTCTTTGAGACAGGGTCCCACTGTGTGGCCTGGCTGGCCTCCTAAATATTGGGATTAAAGATTGTACCACCACTGCCCAGCACAGTGGTTGTTTTTAATATATAGCACCCATGCTCTTACTTGGCAGTCTATTTATGTAGACATTTTGTTAAATGTGATTCTTCAGTCAGCTAGTGTCTGTGGGAAATGTATCAGAGTAAAAACATTAAAAGCTTATCTTCTACAACTTACTCTCTCAAATAGTGAGAGGGTGAAAATTTAGATTCCTTAAAACTCTGATATGTAATAAGATCGTGGTTTTGTGAGCACCATACTGAAGGTGTCTACATGTAAGGAGAGCACTTCATTGTTTTGTTTTTTTATTCTTTTCTTCACCCTTCCCTCCTTCCTTCCTTCCTTCCTTCCTTCCTTCCTTCCTTCCTTCCTTCCTTCCTTCCTTCCTTCTTTCTTCCTTTCTTTCTTTTTTTAATTCATGATCTTCCTCACATCTATAACCTGTACTGCAGCTTGGCTCAAGGTCAATGAAACGATGATCCATAGTGGATAACCTGCAATCTCAGCTGAATGAGCTCTTCTAGGAGATGACTGCCCTGGCTCCTTCATGAGCAGGACTTTTGAGTTCTTTTATCCTAACTTCTTGCAGCATCCAGGCTCATGATTGCGTCTTCTCATTGAAAGTTCAGTCATCGGTACAGTCATCAGTACAGTTAGATTACAGTGGCCACATTCTGGTGTCACATTACATTCAGAGCAGCTTTCCAGTGAACTTTGTGATAAAAATGAGACAGGAGCATCAGCCACAATATGAACTTGAAGGAAACCAGCTAGGATAGAACTGTTAACGAAGGGCAGTTTACCCTGGCTGGACCACGAAAGTCTCACTCCTGTTTCGTGTAGCATTTAAGCTGTCAATTTGTGAATGATGCCCTGGCTGCATGAGGCTGTTACTCTCTCAGAAGTAGAAATAATCCCATCACCTTTTTTCCATTGTTTTGTTTTTAGGATTATAATTGTATTTATTTTGTGTGTGAGGGGATTGGTTTTATGCATGTCACAGCATACTTGTGGAGGTTAGAGGTATACTCAAGGGCGTCAGTGAAAAGTCCCCCTTCCACCAAGTAGATCCTGGAAATAGAACTCTAATCCTCAGCCTTGGCTGCAGGAACTTTTCCAGTGGGCTCTTTTTAAACTAAAAACACATCATGCTGTCCATATTTATGCATACTTTGGGTGGAATCAAGGACTTCCTAGGTTTTAAATTTATCAAGTTTTTTTTTTAAATAAAGGTTTTGGAGTTCTTAAATTAGAGGAACTGAGACATAGTCCCTTCCTTAAGGTCAAGTTCAAGTAGTCTGTAGTGTTTGTATTTAAGTCACATGTAGCTGTGCTGGCTTTCTGACATTCAACTTGGGCTCTTGATCACTCAGGACCCAAGGGAAGGATCCTTAGCACTCCCAAAGATCATACTTCAAACTAAGGTGGCCATTTACATGTAGATCTGGTGAGCCCCAGTGATCTGCAGTTGTGGGTTTACTGTTAATCCTGCCTGGTGAGGACAGTCCGGGCTGATTTTCCCAGTTGTCTTAACATAGTGTGAGTCTGATCTGACTGGTCAGGTCTTGCTGGTGGACAGCTAATAAATGGTGGCTTATAGCTGGTAAGTATTAGACAGGTATTGTTTTTCTTCATTTTTCGGGTCACCAAGAGTGGATGATAGATTCTTTGCAAAAGATATATTCTTTATCTCTTAAAAATATTACTGGGTTGTTTTTTCTCTAATGATTTCTTGATTCAAAATGAAATATAGATGATTTTGATTTCAACATTTTAGGTCATTCAACATTTTGCAATTTAATGAACATTAATTATGACTTCTCTTTTTCAAATACACAGGCCAGATTAACACTTACTGCCAGAACATCAAAGAATTCACTGCCCAAAACTTAGGCAAACTCTTCATGGCCCAGGCTCTCCAAGAATACAATAACTGAGAAGAAGTTTCCAGAAAAGAAGTTGAGTTTGCAGACTGTTGACTCCCCCAGGGTGACACTTGAAAAAAAAATTTCTGTATTGCAAAGTGGGGAGGGATCCTCCAGTGTCACTGCTGTAATGTTTTTCTAGCCAGTAATAAAACCTTCATTGATTATTAATTTACCTTTGTCTGTATTTATTTTGTTTTAATTTCTTTATTCCAAAAAGATGGAAGAAGTCTTGACCAGAGACTTTACAAGCTCTGACTTGCAGCACTCAGCTCCCATTCAGTGCATATTCCTGTGGGTCCACTGCTGTTCCTTGTCTGTTTCTCTCTCACCCCCACCCTTTCTGGGCAACTGGACTTCTTTGTTTGTTTGTTAATGATCCTCTCTGCTCAGGAAGCCTGTGGGTGTTTCATGTCCTTCATTCGAAGGCTTGGAATAATTTGCCTTCTTTCCTACACTTCCCTTTTGTCAAGTGATGGCACCTGTTTCCATACTCATAGACCATTGGGCATAGGAATTTTTAAAAGTCATTATCAGATCATATTTTATATGAAAATGAAATTCATTTTTATTTAGGAATTCATATTTGTCTTCCTATACCACAAAGTATTGTATTTTATTGTTTTACATGGATAACAAAAACATAGAAGAATAGCAGTACATTGGAAAAATATATTTGAAAATTCTATACACAAAGCATGGTGGGACCCACTTATAAATTATCTCAGTACTCAGGAAGCTCGGGAGTATAAGGGCTGCCTACATATTTGAAAGATGATTGACGATTCCACGTTTGTAGAACACCAGAATTAGCCAGATGGGAAGAATTAGCCATTTGTGAGACTGTTAATATTCTAGGTAATCTATGTATTTGGCTTATATGGCTTTTGTGATTTAGAAAACGTGTGCCATTTCATTTGCTAGCATTTAACTCTGGCATACAGGTAATCAAATGTTACACATTCTGTATTTTAGTTGTAAACTCTGTTTTTATAGTAAGCAATTCTCAATCCATTTATGTGATAAACCATAGCCCATTTCCCTTTTCTTTCTCACTGAACATTTTTCCCTGTGAAAGTTCTAACTTCTGATTTTTTTTTTTGATTTTCATGTAACGAATATTTATCAGATATCGACTATGTGTCAAGTACTTATATTAGAAAAAGAGAACACAGATTCTTTTCCCTGAGCTTGGTCCAGGAGCCACTCAAGCTCCTTGTAAACGTCCCATGAGAGGAAGATGGGTGGCCTTGGTACCTCAGAGAGTGCTTCAGGCCATCTCCTCACTGGAGCTGTAAAGCAGGATGTCATGCTGGCATGGAATAGAGCAGACACATCTGAGACTGTCATGTTGACAATAGTTCAGGAAAAGCAATGAAGCACTGCAATGTAGAAAAGGGCGGGCATTAGAGCCCGTTTACTAGACAGGGACTCATATGTTGCGAGCCTGAACTCTTGATGGATTGCATATGAGATTGGTCCAAGCTACTGGAGATAGTGAGGGAGGCTGATGGCAAACCTGGGAATTCATCTGTTGGGATAAACTATTACGACTTTACCCATTGAGACTTTTTACCCAAATGTATGCTCCCTATAACACATCTTAATCCTCTTGGCTTCATAGTAACTGGTAGAACCCAGATTGACTACATAAAAGCCTTTATAGTAATTTCAGGGACATGTCCATGGGTACAGGAGCCTGCATGCCCAGTTTGCAAAGTGTCTTAATTACTGTTCTATTATGAAGAGACATTATGACCAAGGCAACATAAAAGAAAGCATTTAATCAGGGACTCGCTTACAGTTTCAGTTAGTCCATGATGATCATGGCAGGGAGTGTGGGAGCAGACAGGTATGGTGCTGAAGAAGGAGCTGAGTGCTTACATCTTAGTTGTAAGATGGAGTCAGAAAAAGGGAAGGGAGGAGGGAGGGAGATTGGGCCTGATATGGGCTTTTGAAACCTCAAAGATTATCCTCAGTGACACACTTACTCCAACAAGCCATACCTCTTGATTCTACAAAGTTCACCACTAGGAACCAACATTCAAATATATGAACCGATGGGGGCCATTACTCAAACCACCACAGAGGGTGTGGGCCATTCCAAAGAGTCTGATCTATCCCAGACATTTATTTCTGAGTACCTTATAGTCAATCCCAGTTCTTAGATGCTTTGTTAAATAAGCCCTTGCTTCAGTTGTCAAGTGGTCAGTTTACTAAAATCACAGTTGATTACATGGGATTAGATGTTGAAGTCAATTATATATTCTTACAAGTTAGCCATTCTCTTTACTGTCTGTTTTGCTGAGTTAATGATCAGCAGTCTGTCAAAGATGGAATGCAGCCTCAGTCTTATTAAAGCAGTAATCACTGCCTGGAACCATCATACAGTTAAGGAACAAAGGACAAAGTGCTCAATATGTCTTACTCCAAAAGTCCTTTCCTAGTTTTCAGATACATGAGTTTCTTCATGTGCATTCTCCAGCCTCATAAGAATTCTAATTTCTCCAAGGAGGTTCTGTGAATCGAATATGAGCCCCTCCTTCAATTCAAAGGTTACTGTTTTTACACTGAACACAAGAAAAGGGCCAGCCACTTTGATACTACAGAACGGTCCATTTCTGAATGTCCTAATTTAAAGTTGATTGCAGGAGAAAAAAACACTGCCTCTAGCATTTGTGTCATTCTCAAAACAAACTCAGAAGTCACTGTATTTTGGTAATATTTGCTTCATAGACTTCACAGCACAGCCATTTCTGTCATGTTCCACCTTCCCTTGTGGGTAGTGAGGCAAGGATTTTTTTTAACGTTCAACAGAGTTTTCTGTCTGGCAGTAAGTGACCCTAGTCTTGGACTGCAGTCTCAACAGCATCTTTCTTTGTGTGAATAGGAAAAGGTTCTATTTGTCCAACATCCTGGGTGATCTTCCCTCACCTTTGTTTATCTTGTTATGTGGCTTTCACTGGCCCAACTCATTCCTATTTTCAATCTGCCTGTGATTCTTCAGTTTTGATTCTTGCCCTTCTCCATGTTGAGATTTTAAAATCGCATGCATATGCACATTTAAAAAAATAATCACAAAGAATTTGTTCCTTGAACTAACCATGCATCTCAGAATGTCATAATTCTCCCATCAGGCAGGCAAGTGTCTCAATGACCTCATCTGGATCACAATGGTGATGGGCTATCTTTCTCTGTGAGGCGTGCAGCTCCCATTATAGCTAATGAGAGGTCTTCATGTGCACTAAGGGGAAACTAGCCTTCTAATGAGATACAGAGAAGAATTGCAGCTGATGACTTCCACTTCTAGCCTATGCACTCTAACAGAAGTGCACTCTCAAGAGGCAATGGGCCAAAGAAATACGACATGAATGTGCTGCCTACATAAAATATCTGTTGTAATGGGAGTGTTCTTTGGGTGGTGCTTCATACATCCTGAGGGGAGCCTTCTGAAGGCAGAGGAACCAAATACGGAGAAGAAAGTACAGATTGTATTATATTTGAGATAGCTTTAGGTGCTAGTCCTTTCATTAATATATTACTTTACAATTTGCAAAGAGTTGTTCATAAATTTTCTCCTGTTGAGATACATTAGGAAGCAAACGTCCTTGGTACAGAGAATACTGAAGGGCTGAGATGCCAGCCCCGTGCAGGGGTAATGGAACCAAACTTCAAGCAGATTGTGATGAGCCCACTTCAGATTGTTGCTCCCAGACTGGGGAACTGGAAGTGACAGGTACTTGAAGCTGTGCTTAGATCTGTGTCCTTGGATTTCACAAAAGCACTTTTGAGTCTCCATAGTAACTTTACCCCCTCAGTAACTGAGTTGTTGGTTTGGTTGGTTTTTGTTGTTGTTGTTTGTTTGTTTATTACTTTTACTTTCAACCTCAAAAACATCCTCACGTTGTCCCAAGGTTTACTTGCTGTTATGCTGTTAACAACAGATTTGGGGAGATACGTTTTTAAGAGTGGATCTGTTAACAGGATAAGATATTGGGATATCTGGTCCAGTCTTTGCCAGTACTAACACCTACACAGTAGCAAAAATGGGTCTTGAGAGCTGTGGTGTGGGTCCTGAACCATCCAAGCCCTACCCCTTTCTGATGAGCCTGTGGCTCAGCGTGTCTCTAAGCCAAAATATCCCTTCTATGGTCCAGCTTTTGTATTTGCAAGATGCCCTCTGATGCATCCTGGAGTTGGAACACAAATAGTGCACAGTCAAAGAGGAAACTAGATTTAGAGGGAATTGAAAAGTCTGTCTCCCCATCACCTTGACTGTTCCAGCTGGGAAGTGAATGGGAGAGGTGAGCTTTGGCTTCCTTGCTAGAGATTGGTGGTATAAACAGGTGGCAGGGGATTCTAAATTTGGTCTGAGATGAAAACATTTCAAGCAAACAAAATTCAGCTACATTCTATTGACAGCAGAGTATTTCTTCAGAGATGCAGATGTCAATTTTAGTGAAGTACAAATCAACTTTGGGAAGGGGACACTTGGGAGTGCTTGTGTGTATTTAAGAGCAGCTGCTTCTCACCAAGTCCTTGGTCTCTGGGTAACTGGAAACCCCTTTTCCCAAGCCTGTAAGCTTACCGTGATTTTGCAGAGACCCTTCTCTAACAGAGGAGAGAAACTGGAATGATTTGTTAGCAACAAAGACATTTGCATTTATGACACTCCTGTCATTCTGTTCATGCCTCTGTGAATTCACAAATGTACAGAAATTCAGAACTCATCTGGGGTAGAAGAGGGAGAAAGGGAAGGTGTTGATTTTGCATGATGATGAAGCCCTGATGTGGCAAATCTCAGATGACAATCTCCTGTCTTGTAATGATGGACTGGAGCAATTTGGGGGGCTCTGCCATGAAGTGCTTAGAAGCTGAAACGGCAACTCCGGCATGAGCCCTGAATATAATCATTGTTAACAGCAAGCAATTACTCTCGATTGAAGCACACTTGGACAAAAGATCTTCTTCTTTCTTCTGGTTCTTTTATGTGCTACAGACTTGTCCTGGGGAGGAAAACCCAATCAGCCAAACAGCAATAAGAAGTCTAAGTGTTGCTTACCTGTCAGTTCAGTACTTCTGTCTCTCATCACAAATCTGGTCTCACTTCCGCAAGTAGAGTATTGGCATAGGCAGAGAATAGAACTACAAACTTAGAACACTTTCAAGGATGGTGTCATCTTCAGATCTGTGCCACACTTAGAGCACTTTGGGTGCTTGTTCAGCAAACACATAGATCAGACACAGATCAGTGCTGGGGGCGGCAGCCACGCTGGTTTGTTAAGATGCTTACCTAAGGTAGTGAGTGGCTCTCGAAAGACTGCCCCTGTGAGCATCACCTGCAAGCCTGTTAAGACAGTGAGTTCTCACGCCTCAGCCCAGACTCATTAGATCAGGAGGATCCCTGTGCAAGATGGAGAGCCTAGCCAACCTCCATGAGGCTGGATCAAATTTGCCCTGGAATCTGGCTGTGTTGCCTCCTGGGAAGGTTTTTTGGTTTTGCTTTGTTTTGTTTTGTTTTTATCAAGTCTGGAATTAGCTAGCCCACAAGGTCCAGAAATCCTCTCACCCCCATCTTTAAGTTGCCAGATGAAATCAGGAAGACTTTACACAATAATTCACTGTATTCTGTAGAACAGTTGTTCTGAACCTTCCTAATGCTGCAGACCATTAATACGGTTCCTCATGTTGTAGTGACCACCAACCATAAAATTATTTTCTTTGCTTCTTAAGAACTGTAATTTTGCTACTGTTATGAATCATAGTGTAAATATCTGATATGTAGATGGTCTTAGGCCCCTGTGAAAGGGTAGTTCGATTCCCAAAGAGGTCAAGACCCACAGGTTGAGAACTGTTGCTCTAGGGATTGTGAGGGTTGACTATGTCAGGCTATGGAGAAGGAAGGACAGAGGTGGGAGGAGCGAAGACAGAAGGAGACTGAAAGGATCTCAAGTCCAGAGAGCCTTCCAGTTGTAAGGCAGTAAGTAGCAGGGTGTCATTGACCCATCTTTATTGGCAGTGTAGAGCCAAAAAGGACACCACAAGTGACATTTTAAAACTGGGCATTGAGAAAAATACCCAAAGACTTTAGCAGTGCTCTGAGCTGTATGTTGAACTATTGCATGGAATGGGAAAGAAGGTGGGACAATCTATTTCCTACCTTCATCCTTGGCTCCCCAAAATTAGGGCCAAAAAGTCAGATGAAAGGTGAAAATAAACATTAGAAAATGCGGAAGAGTTTTTTAGTGTGTGCGCACGTGCGTGTGCACACACACACACACACAAAGGGGGAACTTGTAAACACAGCCTTGCACTGAGAAGCATTTTGAGGGCCAGTGAAGTGGCTTCGAGGGTAAAAAGGTGATTGTGGCCAAGCCTAAGAACCTGAGCTTGATCTCTGAGACTCTCATGGTGGAAGGAGAAGAGACCTGGTTGTGTATATACACACATACAGAGTCCGCCCCCCCCCCCAATCCTTTTTAAAAGAAAAAACACATTCATGTTGGGGGAAAAAAGTCAAGCTTTTCTCAATTTTGATATTCCACTAAGAATTATATGATATATATATATATATATATATGTATCTGAAATGCCTCCAAACTATATTGAATCTTCTGAGGAATTTCTTGTCTAGTTAAATACTATCAATAGAGTGTGACACCAAGAGCATGCAAAACAGACATTTGGTGAAGGAATTTCTTGATCACCTTTATAAAATTGCAGGGAGATGTGGTTTTTTTTTTTTGTTTTTTTAGTTAACGGCCAAATCCTTCCTAATCGCTTATTCAGGATTGGAACACCCATCAGAGTGGGGCTGCAAATTCGTGTAGTTTCTGGCCTTGGAACAAACCACACATAGGCAGGGATCGGGCTTATCATCTTTCTCTCTGCCAGTCTCCCTTTCCACTTTGCCATTCCAACTTTTTTTGCAGTGCTTTCTGATAATAATCTTTTTTTAAAAAAGAACATATAGAAATTTAGATTTAATTTGTTACAGCTTGCGTTTAAGACTCTGGAAAAATGAGAAGTAATTGGAAGATAACAGTAGCAGCTGCTCAGCCAGTTGTTTCAAAATATGGCAATAAAATCTTCAACTCGAGATGAGACTCGCGAATTTTTGTGTGCGGATGTCTGTCATTGGCTGTTATAGATTTTGAACCCCCTTACCAAGTAAATGCTTTAGGGGGCCAGTGGAGAATGCTTATGTCTTTATGGTTAAGTCCTTATTCTTAAAGAAAATATGTAATAAACAGGGCCTAGCTAAACTATATATTTGTTCTTCCCTTAGGAAAGGAGAGGGGTGGGTGTTAATTATATACCAGGTTGCCTACTTGACTAGCAGCCAGCCTCAGTTTTCTGTTGGGAAAAAAAAAAAGCCTGAAACTGATCAGCTGGCACATAAATTTAAAGGACATAAATTTAGAGGAAGAGGGGCAGTTTTGACGGAAGATGCAGCTTATTTGCATCCCAAATTCCAGGTGTGGGACAGGTAATGTGTAAAGAAACATTCCTCACCACACTAGGCTAGAGCTTCATTAGTCCTGTAAATGGAATTAGCCCAAAGCAATAGCGTGGACCGTCCAGGTTATTTCAGTGAAAACGGGGTTTCATTTGCCGGTGGAGCGAGGCACCGTGTGTCTTAAATTGGGCATGCCCCATAGCGCTTCCATGGGTCTTCAGAGGAGGCGGGGCGCGGGGGGGGGGTGGGGGAGACGACGGCTGCAGCCCAGAAGCAGGAGGGCAGCACCTCCGTGCTGTGGGTTACTTGATGGGAAGGAGAAACTCCTGAAGCGGGTCAAAGAAACAGCTGCCTTTGTTCATTATCCTTGAGTGCTACTTCCACGGTGGGGTGGGATGAGGTGGGGGGAGAACCTTCCTGTTCAAACACATGTCCGTAAAGACATGTTTAAATAGTATTAGACTGTGATCTTTACTTTGAAAATAGCAAAATTTCTTACACAGAGTGAAGTGTGACCTGTTAACAGCGTCAGCATAGGAAGACGGGGGTGGCCCTGGACATAGACCTCCCCCATCCTCCCTTTTTAACTGTTTGCTGTGGCCACAACCCCTCTTGTGCACTCTCCTCTACTGCGGTTCTCTTCTAACTCGGAGACAATGTCATTAGCTTGATTTTCATGAAATTATCGTATTTGATCTACAAAAAGATGACACTTCCACTTGGTTGGAGCCAGTCCCCTTACGCGGTCATATAATAATTAAACTAGATCACAGCACTCATTAAAGAGTAGACTGTAGATCCTGTGACCCAGTCACCACAGAGCCGTGCAGCTAGCAGGAGATTCCTGGGAAAGGGGCTTCAGAGCAGAATCAGACAGCTTTTCTCTGTCAAGGGTCAATATGCTATTTTAGGCTTTGTGGGCCATATGGGAAAGTATAGCAATTGCTTAACACTGACATAGTCAGAAAGCTGCTGCAGACAGTACAGAAATGACCAATGTGGCTGTGCTTCAGAGAAATGTCAGTTATGGACTCAAGAACTAGTCTGGTTCGGGCCTGCTGTAAGTTTTCTGGCCCTCACTATAGGCAAAGGGAAGCAGCGAGTGGGAACATACTTTAACTGAGTCTGGATAACCTCTCCCCCCCACTTCGGTGCCAATTCTGGCTTTGACTGTATCAAGAGAACGCCTTTGAAGCATAATTAGCAGGTTTACGAGGTGATTTAGCATTAACTCATGAAAGAGCATGGAGGAAGATGTGATTACAAAACTACGTAAATGTACAGTTTTATTTATCGAGGATTATTACTTTTTATATCAGGAATTACTACTGCGATGGTTCTTGGGAATATGGTAATAAATAAGACCGGTTTCCCTTGTCTGTACAGAGAGCCTGCATTCTTCTGGTGCGATTTACTTTTGGAGAACTGTTGTATCATTTAAATGGAAACTCCTTCCCTTTTTTCTCCCTGAGTAGCGTTAAGGATAGTAAAAGCAACCTAGAAGAGCTAAGAACTTGACTTGTGCTCCTGACAACGGAGGGCTCAGAGTCCAATGATGCAGCGGCTCTCTATGGAAGAATCCTCTCTGCTGTTTAAGCAGCAAGCTTCCTCCCGAAGCAGCTGTTTCCGGCACCTGGTTAATTAATCCAGGAAAGGCCAGTACTCATTAAGATTTCCTGGTCCCCGAGCTGCGTTTTATGGGTGGGGAAACTGAGGTATTGCAAGGGTTATGGGATTGGCTCGGCTCACAGCCTGCTGGAAACTGAAGGCGGGATTCAGGCCAGCACAGCCGGTGGGCCCCAGGAACTGGACCAAAGCCTCTCTCCCGGGATGCCTTCGTCTCAAGGGCAGCTGAGACTTCTCAGACCCACGACTCCAATTAAGCTTAAGAAAGAATCAGAAGACTGGAGGCCCTGCTTGGGGAGAGGGGGGATGCTGCTTTGACAAAGGAGGGGCTCCAATCGGGGAAACCACATGCTGCTTCCGGACCAAAACGCTTGAGAACTTTGGCAGCCTCAGAACTGAGAGCTGGAGGCTGCAGTGTATGGACAGTCACTGTGTCACCGTCTCCTGCAGGAGCAGGTTAACGCTGTTACTTAGCAGCGCATGGTACTGTTGTATCTGTCAAGAACGGATTCCTGTCTTGATGGTCCTGGTCCCCTGAGGTTCCAGCGCTGGAACAAACTCTCCATCCTCCTTCCCAGCCTAGGGCAGTGGTTGCCACCTGGACTGAAAGGTGTGTTGTTTCCTCCAAGAAAAGCAGGGACCTGGGAGTAAGAGTGTTAGGTAGAGTACGAATCAGGTTACTTATTATGGCTTTGTGTTCTGCAAATTCAACCCCTTTTTTGTTTTGTGATTTGCTCTTATCCACCCAGAATCAGGCCCCAGTAATGTTTTTTAGTTACCCATGATGAATCAGTGAGTTAAAAAAAAAAAAAAAATCGTTGGGAAACTAGATACTTTTAATTTTTTGTTGAAAGAGAATATAGAAAAAGAATGGGGGTGGGGTGGGCCCGCCTTAGAGTAGACAACACAATCACTGTGATAATCAAATAATCAAATAATCAAATAATCAAAAAGTACAGCTTTGGGAGGGCTGAAGGCCAGCTGTCCTCGGAGATGGCAGTGGGTGAGCAAGGGAGCTCTGCACAGTTCCAGAAGCCGGCTGATCAGGGTTTGCTGGACTGGCAAGGAAAGGGTAAATCTAGATCTTATGTCTAACAAAATTATATAGGTGTTTTGGAGTGACAGGTGATGAAAAACCTAGCTAGCTGGAGCCTCCTCCACTCCAGGTCTGTGTGTGTTTACCACAATAGCTTCTTCCTGTGGAAACAGGATGACAGGGATAGAATTTATATTTGCGTACAATAGATGTTTGTTTGTTTGTTTTGAGTAAAGGTCTCTCTACATAGACCTGTCTGTTGTGGAACTCACTATGTAAACCAGGCTGGACTTCAGAAAAGAGAAGGGATGTCTGTGGAGGGGGGTGGGCAAAACCAGCAGATGGTTATGTGTCCCTGTGAAGGAGATAAGGCAAGAAGGAGAGGTGAGGTGAAGAGTCCTGGTCTGCAGCCCAGAGCTAAGGAAGTTGTGGCAGGTGAGGAGGGAACCCTTGAGGCAAGTAGCCCAGCAGTGTCCACAGTGCTCACTGCTATACTGAGAGGCTGGGAGGCTCCTGGGGGGCTTGGCCATAGGCTGCTATGGATTCAGAGCTCAACAGGCTGTGGCCAGCTCTCTCCACAGCAGGGGACCCACAGAACACATTTTTGAAGCCTGCCATGATGCTTACATAGTGTGGAGCCAAAAGTCCAACGTCAATTCCAGGTTTTAAAAAAAACCACCAATCCTTGAACTCAAAATCCCATCAATCCCTGAGCTCTCTGAAGCTCAGGGCTTGAAAACTTACCAATCCCTACCCTGGAAAATTTACCCTGGAAAACTCCTCTCCCCAAACCTCTTTATATAAGGTCTGCCTTCTGCTCAGTTCCCAGCTGCCCTGGGCAGAGGCAGCCACTCTCCTGTACCTCTCTCTAATAAATCTCTTGTGTGATTTTGTGGCACTCCTTAGCTCTTGACTGTCAGGGTACCTCTTCTTTCAGAGCTGTAATACTCTCCTACCTCAGAGATATAGCACTTCTACTGGGGTTATCCCCCCCCCCCGATTTGTAACACTTCAACTGGGGACACCTTCACCACTTCAGAGCTGCACACTTACACCTAGAGCTCTTGGTCTGAAGGGGAGACAGGCTTTCAGTAATGGCATGGTGTTCACTGATGTGCAATTGTCACCAGCACAAAGAAGTAGAGGAAGTAACTTTGTGTAACAGCACCTCAGAGGGCCTAAGGCTCAGAAAGTTCAGAGAAGCTTCTCTGAAGGTTTGAAAGGCCCAAGAAAGACAGGAAGAGTATGTGACTGAGATTGGAAGGCCCAGGTTAAAGGATGAGCTGGAGAAGAAACAGAGAGGGAAGGAGTAGAAAGGCCTCTGTCCTGGTCACTGTCTCCTTTTTCATTCAGTCTAAGACTCCAGAACATAGAATGATACTACCCACATCTCAATTAACCTAATCTAGAAAAATCCAAAGACATGCTCAGAGGTGTGATTCCATGGTGACTCTAAACCTCATCATGTTGGCAATCAAGATCAACCATCAGAATATGTAACAAATTGTCCTAGCAATTCCAGGGGTTCATAAAACTTGTTTTTCTTGGCACTGTTCTTTCTAGAGTGGGTACAAGGCTCACACTAGAACAGTGGGGCCTGTGTTCAATCCTCCACACTGCAAACAGAAATGAAAACAGAGTTAGAGACACAGATCAGTGGAGAGCATTTTCATAGCATGCACAAAGCACCAGGTTCAATTCCCAGTATTGTAAAAGCAAGCAAACAAACCAAAAAGCTACAGCAAAAGAAAAACAAAAGGATTTTTTTTTCTTGTCCTGCAAAGCATATATTCTAAGGAAATCCAACTGAGACCTTGTGCATTAAAATCAAAGCCATCAAGACATGCTCCTTCGGCAGTGGAATGTGCTGGCCTTACGGATTAACACTTTCCCGTATCATTGATACCAAGGGCCTTGAAGAATTGAGAAAGGTCTGATCCTTTCCACTGGTTTAGAAAATGATGACATGTCAAAAATAGGTTATCAAGCTAGTTTTGTGAGTGTGTCTCAAGGACACACTATGTCCACTTTAATTTTTAGAGAATAACCACAAGACTTGCCCATGCTACTACAGAGGCCCTGTGCAGCCCTTACCGTGTGGGTGGCTTTGCCAGGTCACTGCAGGGATATAAAATTCACAGTGCACTGACAGTGGTGAGTGAGGAGCCAGGGAGAAACAGCCTCTGACCATCTTCCTGGACTTATTCTGAAATTACAGCCTTCCGTGCACACCAAGGAAGATTAGTTACTTGGACAAATCGACCAGGGTCCTTAAAACCTGATTCCTTTCTCCTAAGCTTCCCAGCTAGACCTCGTGGTCAGGATAATCAAGGACATGACCACAGGGGGTTCCCAGATGATGAGTCCACATTTTAAGCTCTGACATCTGCTTCATTTGGGTTTCAGGCCCCTGTGTAGGTAGGAGTGACTGTCTTTTCTCCTTCAATCCTAAGTATGTTAGCAATGAATGTAAATATTGGTGATGGCCTCTTGGAGGAGAATTGGTCCTAAAGGGGATCAGTTTTCTGTGATGAAGCATCCAGTTCTGTTTCTGTCCATCTGTGAACCTGAAGTGTGATTCTTACTAGATTATACTCAATCCCAATCTTCATGAGCACCTAGATATAGAGCTATTCCTTCTTGGGGAGCCCTGTCTCCCACACATGCTCCCTGTGCAAGGGCTGGTATGAAGATCTTAGAGTATGTCTGAGGCAGTTCTGCCCAGTGCTGGGTCACTGCAGACAATAAGAAGCAGAAAAGTACTTTCAAGAATATTAAAATAAGAAAATTAAATTAGAGTCAGAATCAGAAAGAGGCAGACAAAGAGTAGACAGAAAGAGAAGTGGGAGCAGGGTGTGCTGGGAAGCTAGCTTAGTTGGTAGAGTACTCGCCTAGCATTTGTGAAGTCCTTGGTTCAGTTCTCAACACTGAATAAAATTGGGCATAATGGTCCATTCCTGGAATCCTGCTACTCAGAAGGTAGAGCCAGGGGCTCAAAAGCTTCTCTTTTAAATAGTGCAATTTGAATGACAACTCAGCCTTTGAATGACAACTACCAGCTTGCATCTGTTGTAGCATCCTATCATGCCCTTATTTGGACCTGATAACTCTGAATTAATTCTGACCTGTGTTTTCTTATTCTCTACTCCTCTTAGCCTCTAATGACCAGAACTCAGGATTTACAAGGGTACAATGGTGTAGATGATGCACTTATAGTGATGCACACTATAAATTTTGTGGCTTAACTACAATTTAGGAGCACAATCCTTAGGTCTTAAGATGGAGAAGTACTTCTCCATTCTCCATGATCTCTTCCCTTGCTACTAATATTCCTGTTGAAGAAAAATTCTTCAACTCTATCTCCCCAGCATTAGAGAAACCTTGTAGAAATTAGAAGCCAGGTGCTACAAACAGATGCTTTTAGTGACTTTGGTCTTTGTCAATTGAAATCTGGCTCCCCACTGCCCTCTAGAGAATTCAAACCCCACAATTTGTTGGGTGAGGATCTTGGTGATCTGCCCCTAGGTGCCCCTTAACCTCCACCTGCCTGCTTCCTTCACACACTTCAGGTTCCAAGTGAGAGGTCAGGCAGCAGCTGGCCATGTGTACAGAACCCAGGCAAGTGCTTATAGAGGAGGCTTGAATGCAGGTGCAGGAGTTTGGCCTTAAAGACTCCACAGAACTGGGAAACCAGTAGGGGATGTAGTGGCCACTCATAGGCTACCAACATCTCAAGTCAATGGCCAAAGAAGCAGCTGTGGTTGCCCGGCAGAAGTAGCCCCAATGTGGGCCTGTCCAGGAGGAACAGAAGCCACTGGATGGACAGTCGCTGGGGAAGAAAGAGAGACAGACAGAGAAGAGAGGGAGAGAAAGCCAGAATGTGATTCCTGCCCTTCACTTTCTATCACTCACCTGATTAGTTAAGCCCACAGAGTTGGTCCCTGGGCACAAAACCTGGTGTGGTTCATTTCACTTATTGATCATTTTCAGAATTCGCAAATTCATTTGGATAGTTTTTCATTCCTTACTGGAGTGTAAGCTTCCTTCACCAGTAACACTGATTGCTTATTTGGGTCTTTGCCCCTCTAATTATAAACTCCTTGACGGTGAAGGTTGAGATTGTTTTCACTGCTTAGTACCGGATGATGCTGGAGAGAAAGGATTTTAAAGAAACGCCGCATCCTAAAAATGGTAGGGTTTCTACGAAAATTCTCTTGGTACATATAAGCCCCCACCACCACCACTACACAGTGGCCTGAAGAGCAGTCTCCTCGGATATTTAATCTGTCCATCTGTTTTCTAAATTGTGGCCTGGGCAAAGTGCACGCTGGGAAGGAACGTGGATTGACTGTTCTCTCATTTTCAGAGCTGTGAGCCAGAGCTGAGGTTATGCTAAGTCTGGTTAGGTGTCCTTTTGCCCCGTGGGGTGGTGGGATCTGTGTGTGGCGACGGTTACGAGAGCATAAGTGCTGCCATGGAAGTCAACCGGTTCTAGGTCTCCATAGCCATTGAAGACCAGGCTGCGCAGTTCCCCATCATTGTGAACCCAGATGTAATGGTAACGGGGGAAGTCACCAGAACCTTTTACAAGTTAACAGTGTGCTCTCCACACTGCACACCCTCCAGGGTGATCTCTCCACTTTGGTCCCAGATCTGCTGCCACGCCACCTTTACCAACTGGGAGAGGTGCTTTTTAGCACAACCTTTGAAGCTGTTTGGGGTGGTGGTGGCTGTTGGCTGGTTTCAGATGAAGACCTTCATTATCTGCATTATCCTCTCCCTCTCAGCTCCCTGAAGTTAGCTACTGGCTCCAAGAGTCCAGCTATGCACTATGTTTGAGACATAGAAATAAGATTAGGGTTGAGAGAAGGAGTAAGGAAAGCAATGTGTGTCTGGGTGGGGTGAGTAGCAGTCAGGTTCCAGGAGAAGTACCTAAGTATAGAGGAAGGCTGAGGGAACCTGACAGATAAGACAGGCTCAAAGTGAATGCAGAAGGGCATGAGTCCCAGGACGGGGGGAAGGTAGAGTTGGGGAATTGTTATGGAACCTCAGAAACACCGTGGTGGCCTCTACATTTGTTATCTTTTTGTTTTTGCTTTTGTAATTATGGCTGTCTTGGAACTAGCTCTGTAGACTAGGCTGGCCTCAAACTCACAGAGATCTGCCTGCCTCTGCCTCCCAAGTGTTGGGATTAAAGAAATGCAGCACCACTACCCGGCCTGAATTTTATCTTAGATGTTGCCTCTCATTTGTGCTGCAGCACTACCATTCCAGGAATGACCCCAGCTCTGTGGCCCACAATACATGACTTCTTGTCTTGTGCTCACCTTGAGGTCTTCATTTCCGAAAGCTCACGGTGAGATTGTGCAATATTTGTTCTTATGAGTCTGACTTATTTTGTTTAACATCATGTCAAACAGGTCCATTCATGTTGTAAATGGCAGGAATTTTGATCTTTAAAGCTCAGTAAGTGCTAGCTCATCTGTGTTTCCATTGCCTCTGTCCTTCATTTCCAGCTCATTTGAAATGCCACCAGCCAGGGTGCTAAAAGCAGAAACTAACTGGGGATGCAACCTCCTTTTGTGCACAGGTTGAATTTGTCCAGGTTTGGGGACATACCTAGTGGAAGAAGACTTAAGCTGCTGTTGTAGTGTGCCTTAAACCTATCGGCCCAAGTAGTTTGATTATACAACAAAGATGCATTTAAAATGAATCTGCTGAGGGTTTCTAAGGATGGATCCACAAAGAGATGCTTCTGAGTCTGCCTTCTAAGTTCCACAAAATACAACAGAGAGCAGCAGAGCCACGGTTCTCCATTTTTTCTTGTATCAGATCCTTTGTCCTGTGCTTTGTGCTTCTATTACCAGGGACTGGACTGCACGTTCTCTTCCCAGGTTGGGCTCCAGGAGTTTGCTTTTGGTCACTAGAACACATCGGAAGTGGTCTGTCTCAGTCTAGGTCTGTGTCTCAACAGCTCAATGCCGAGCTATTGTCCTAGAATCTTGTAGAACTGCCACAGGCCTGGCCTGGACCACCTGTCACTGAAATGCCACCACTGAAGGCATCCTAGACCAGCCAGATCCATCATCATGCAAATAACTGTGGACCTGACAGCTAGCTGGGCCAAGAATAGAAGAACTAACCACCTGAACTGGGTCCAAATTGCAGATGCACAGAATCCTGTACTAAGTAAATGGCTGTTGTTTTAAAACTTCACCATGGTGGTTATTTATTATGTACTACAAAATAGTCAAGAAAACAAAATAGGATTTTATGAAAAAATAAATATGGGAAATGCTAGATTATGCAAAGAAACTTCCTTTGCTGTAACACTATACTATCTTTTGATGCTAAACTGTACTGAGAAATTCCAGAGGGGCTCAGAAGGCATGTTATGCTCTCAAATGTGTGTTCCATGGGAACACTGCCTCCTTACATTTCATGGATCAAGATGTAAAGAAAAAAAACTATGTTTTACATTACATAAGGAGTTTTGAAGCATTTTTAGTTAGTCACTAGTATTTAAAAACCGAAACGTTGGGCTGGGCTGGACATGGGTCAATGCACTTTTAATCCCTTGGGTGGAAGAGGCAAGCAGGTTTTTAGTTGAAGGCTGGCTTGATCTGTAGACGCTGTCTCAAAAAACAAACAAGCAAACAAACAAACACCCCCCAACCAAACCCAAAAACCAAACACACAAACAAAAAAGAAAATCAAGATTTAAAAATGAAAGCCAAACAGTTCTTAAAATAGTATTTTGGTTAGCATACAAAAAAACAGCAAAAAATAGCTTTCGCTGTGTATTTTCACACAACTAGATCATTATAGATAGTAATATCTTCTTACTTGGCCCCACACTGCCTTCCCTTCCCTCTCTCCCCACACATAATCCCCCTTAGGCTTTATGTTACAATATTCTATTACCTCCGTAGTCTTCCTCTGTCCTCCTTTCAGACCCTTCCCCCTGTCTTATAGTCTCCTTCCTACTCTATACTTTACATTACACACACACACACACACACACACACACACACACACAAATCCAGATCTCACATACCATATGACATGTGATGCTTGTCTTATTTGAGTCTAGATTATTTTGTTTAACACGCTGATCTCTATTTTCATCCATTTTCATGTGTCGTAATTTCATTCTTTTTCACAGCTGATAAAATTCCGTGTGTGTGTGTATGTGTGTGTGTCTCTGTGTGTGTATGCCACATTTTTTATCCATTTGTCTGTTGATGGAAATCTTGGCTTGTTCCAATTCCCTGCTGTTGTGAATGGTGAAGCAGCCGTAAATATGGCTGTGCAAGTATCTTGGTGGGATGCTGACTTAGAGTCTTTTGTGTATATGCTCAGGAGTGGTAAAGCTGGGCTTTATGGTGGTTCTACTTTTAGTTTTTTGAGCAATCTCCAAACTGTTTTCCATATAGGCTGTATCAGTTTACATTTTTACCATTAGTGTAGGGGGATTCTCTCTCCACACCCTTACTAGCATTTGTATTCATTTATTATTGTTTCCTCTCAAAAAGATTCCTTTACTCAGGGCAAAGCTACAGTGAAGGTTAGAGAGGAATGTACTGTGAAGATTGACTGTAGACCAAGTGAGTGAGAGGACTCAGTGGCTTAATTTGTTTTCTTCATGACTGCCAGGCTGACTAGAGTGAGATGGAATCTCAGTGTCATTTTAATTTGCATTTCCCTGATTCAGAAGCCTCCAGCTAGGTCTACATTCCTCAGAGGCAGGGGCATTTCTGTCATGCACTCTGCTGTATCCCTAGTGGTTAATATTGGGTGCATAAAGGTTGCACCTCTGAAAAATAAGGCTGTGACCAATGTGAAATGGATGAGCTTTCTCTCTGGGATGAGACTGTGTGCCACAGGATAGCCTGAGAGGTATTTACCTAGCCCAGATGAAGCCAAGTCCCAGGTTGTGATTCCCATTCTTGTCTTCTCACAGGTATGGTAGAGCATCTGTCTCATATATGAGGCTTGTTTCTATACCCAGCAGCAATCTCCCTCCCTCCCTCTCTCTCTCTCTCTCTCTCTCTCTCTCTCTCTCTCTCTCTCTCTCTCTCTCTCACACACACACACACACACACACACACACACATGACATGGAATTTTCAAGGACTTCATTGAAGTCTACAATACAAACACCAATTCAACATACTTGGGAGCTTTAAGGAGATAACAGCACTGATTTCCATGGCTTTCCCTAAGTGCAGGCACTGACCTTAGTATCTTTGTACAGTAACACAATTGTTTCTCACAACAGTCTCAAGAGCAGGTGATGGAAATTACTTTATTTGATGCAGAGGATTTTTACGTGCTTTGACTTGGTAATAATTATGTAACACAGAGGACTGTGTTTGGAAGATGATGTTGAAGAAGGGCAGGTGACATGGGGTAAAGACACCAAGGCTGATGCCCTCAGATCCATCCATGGGATCCATGTGGTGGAAGCAAATAATTAACCCCCTAAGGGTGTCCTCTGATCTCTACTTGCATGCAGTGGCATGTTTCTCCCCAACACCATGCACGATTCAAAGAAAAGATGTTGAGGAAATGAGAAGTCAACTAACTTTCTGATGGTTACCCAGGTGGTGAGCCAACCCGTTGGATTCAGACCAGGCATCCTGAGCAGCAGAAGTCCTTGCCCACACCAGTCTTTACTTTGGTTCAGCCATGGTGTCACAGGAGAGGGCTCTAGGCTCCACTCAGAGAGAGAGAATGTGACAGATGCACAGTGAAAGTTCTAAAAAGAAAAGGAAGTAGAAACAAGGGACCAAAGGAATTAAGGCTGAGAGGTGTTGGATGATGGTACAAGCAGCTGCATGGGGCTGATGACCCGGCAGCATGTGGCAGAGATAGCTGGTGAATTTGCAGGGCCCGTTGGCTGTAGCTTCCTTCAAAAGTCTTATTAGAACTGAATCACAGAACAGCCGCCTGTATCTCCATGTAACATGAATGGGCAGCAGGTGCCTGGGTGACCAGTCAGTCAGTCCAAAGTGGGGGCTGCAGGTGAACAGTCATGTTTGTGAGGAGGACAACCTTGAAACCAGAAGCCACGCCCTATGAGATACATATGTTCTTTTCTTTCATACTGAATGGAGCCCCACATTTACTTCATTTCTACTTTGGTAGATGAATTCTTCATCACAGTTGCTCATACTGGGCTCACGCTTGTCTGTTTTATGGTGATTCCAAAAGCTACAGATTCTCAATGAACTCTGGAGCTACCTGGACACTGTCACATTTATAGAAAGCAAGTGCAGACTTGCTAACCTCTTGGTGTTCTTCACATTGTATATGTCCTTCTGTTGCCTGACAAAGTGTTCTGGTATTCATGGGATGACAGTGTGAACAGGAATGTCCTCTACTGCCTTTACCACCCTCATAATGCTGTGTCACAAGACCTTCTCCAAACTCCAGCTGGATGGATGCTCTCTTACTGGAGGCTGCAGTGCAGTTCTTCTGAAAGTGACCTCAAAGAAGGTTCTTTGTGTAGTCCTTCTTTACAAATTGGAAATAATTAATAGCTTGTAGGGGTGTTGTGAGACATAATGGTTAAATTCCAGCACAGATGCAGGCACCTACTTAGTGTTCATTAATCCCGTGCTTTTTCTCCCTCTCCCTCTCCTTTCTGTTTTCCTATTCATCTTTTCCTTCCTTTTTTTCCATTCTCCTCCTCTTCTACCTACCTATCTGTTTTACCTTTCTTCTCTTCTTTCTTTCTACTCCCATTTTCTTAATTATGAATACAATTACAGATTGCATGCTGTTACAGGTTGTTTAATCAATGCTGCTCTACAACAAACCTTTGTATCTATCCTAAATTTATCACTTCTAGGCTAATATCTATTAGTCAGGGTTTCAACAAAGAGGGGTGACATTGTCCACTTAGAGAAAGAGAGAAGTCCACAGGAAAAAAACAAATTATGAAGATCTGTGGAGCATATAGGGAAGCCACAGGGGCATAGCAAAACTTTGAACCTAAGGTTAATTGTCATCATTACTCATAGATCTGAGGAGGCAAGGAAAGTGTATCAGTTTACTTTTGCTGGGATAACTGAAAGTCGCAATAGTTCAGTGGCTTGTGGTAACATTCAGTGCTTGTACAGGATCCATGAAAGCTATGTATTGGCTGTTGACCCTTGATCTCGGCATGGCTATATGTGTCTTCTTATTTGAAAACTGAGCTGATATTGGTTCCTTTTAGAAACATGCTTTTCTCATGGTTGATGACAGTACAAAGAGGCATAGTGCTGAAGCATACAGAAGGCATTTAATACTTCTCCTTTGATGAGATGGAAGTCACCTATGCTCACATTTCACAGACCGAAATAAGTCAAATGATCAAGTTCAAAGTCAGTAGAGTGGTCACTATACTTTGCAGTTAAATACCTGTGGCCAGATAATTCAGACTATCACAGCAGGGGTGGGTACTGGAGCCAAGAAAGAGAGGAGAGTGCTGTCAGTCAACGCACAGTCAGCCATGGAGCTCACAGGAGCCCATCTCTTCCTTCTAGCCACTTCTGATCTATTTGCCCTTTGCCTGAACCCCACCAGAAGCCAAATGCATGGGAGATTACTCTGTGGTCCTTAAATGCCAGTTTCCTGGGACAAGAAACAGGATGAAAAAGGGCAGTGAATTCACTGGACAGGCACATAGAAGATGGCTTGGTTGTTGTCTGAGTCATAATAAAGCTATTAAAGCTGCAGAAAATGCACCATAAAGCATTTCTTAAAAAGCAGCAACTTTTCATTCCTAAATGACCAAAGAAAAATTCCAGGCTGACTGTTCATAAAGTTAAAATGGGGGAAAAATTAAGATGGCAATAAATCTTCCATGAGATCACACTATAAATCTAGGGAGAAACCCTTTCGGGTGACATAAGGCATAACCTTTAACAGCTAATAGTCTTGAAATTGTTTGCGTCTGACCGTGCTGAGTCCCTAAGTGGACTCCATTCCAACATTGTCATTTATCTTGTGATATTTACTTTATTGTGGTAGGTTCCAGTGGTTTCTCTCTTTTTTTTTCTCAGTGAGTCTGTGATAAAATAAACTCACTAGAGTAAGATGAATGCTGTCTTATTAACAAGCTTCACTTAGAAGGGATGGGGCAGAGCTGGCCCAGCATGAGACAGGGAGGTTTGCATTCTTCATCGGGTATACCAGATGGTCATCTGCTGCATTCATTCCTGGGTTGATACAGCCAAGATGAAATATTCTTCAGCAAAAGAGTAGAAGGAAGACAAAGGTCTCTATGAAGTTCCACACCTTGCTAAAATCTTTGTGCTTCTTAAACTCTTTCTCAGTTCTTGAAGGACAGACATGGTACCTGCAAAGTCCCCTGGCTGTCCAAGTATCTTAGACTGTGGGATCTGGAGTTCCTTCCTTCCTCCCTCCCTCTCTCCCGCTTTTCCTCCCTTCCTCCCTCCTTCCCTCCCACCCTCCCTTCTTTCCTGCCTTCCTGTCTTCCTTCCTTTCCTTCTTTCTTGTTTTTCCAAGACAAGTTTCTCTGTTGTAACTCTAGCTGTCCTGGAACTTACTATGTAGACCAGGCTGACCTTGAACACGCAGAGATCCACCTACCTTTGCATCCTGAGTGCTGGGATTAAAGGCATGTGCCACCACCACCTGGCAGGATCTGGAGTTTCTTTCTATCAAGCCTACCTACCTCTGTCAGGGAGAGAAATATGCAGTATTTCTAAAGCAAGTGCACAGTTCTTCCTTTGCTCACCTTCCCCATTCAAGAGAGGAAAGTCTGAATGCTAGAGACATCAATAGAGCTGTTTCCATTCTTTTTCTGCTTCTTTTCATATGAGATGGAAGTTTCTTGAAGGCCCTACTTTATGTAGTCATTGTACTAGAGAGATTTAAGGATGAGAGGGCCATCCTTGGTGATTTGGCTTGGGGTTTGCTATGCAAGTTTTATTATTTCTGTTACAGTGGAGAGAAACTTGGGAGATTTATGTTGTGCACCAGCCTATCTCAGAAGCCCTGCTTCATGGGACTGTTAAGGGCTTGACTTACACTTAAAAGAAACTATCTATCTATCCATCCATCTATTCATCCATCCATAATCTATCCATCCATCTTTTATCCATCTGTCTATCCATCTGTCATCTACCTATCTATCTATCTATCTTCATCGTCGTCATCATCATCATCTACACTGTATTTAATATTTTTCCATTTGAAACTTTCTAAGACAAGAACTCTAGAAGAGAGAGGATCACTGGGGAGTAAGACTAGGCACAAAGCTTTTATTCTAACCCCAAGAAATTTCCTTAGGCTTGACATCATTTGCTCTACCCACAGATGTCATTCCTACACATCCATCATAGAGAAGGTACCAGTTTTATTCTTGCCACCTATTCAACTCCGAGATGAAATCTGAGTACATCATTTAGTGCCCTTGAGCACCTGTTGTTCCAGCTAACACACACTATTTTCTCTATTTTTTAATAAAAAGACTTTGGCACTGATAACATCCTTGTATGCTGGAGGGTGGACTGGGCCTTCCAGAATAACTCTCAGAGCAATAACCCAGAATCATCCTACTGGAGAGCTGCCATTTCTGCTGTTGTCATGGAGCCAGGAAAGGGACACAGAGGCTGAGAGTCCTGGGATGAGAAACAGGTCATAGGAACCATTGCCTCAGAAGTGTGCTACAGCTTCTAAATCCATACCTGCAGACTTAGATCCTTTGCTATATACCTAGTGCTTCCAGGAAAAGAGCACTGGGCATGAGGACTCTGCACTGTTCTTACGGTGGGGTGAAGGTTCCACTAAGATGGTACTCAGCAGCAGCATCAGAACATGCCACAAAGCTTATGTGTTTATGATGCTTTCCAAATCAGTCTTTGCTTGCCCAACCTAAACTATATTTAAATATTAAGTCCAAGAGGCTATGGAAAGTACCATTGTTATTTTTTCTGATCTTTGCTGTTTGAGAGGATATGCTATGATGGAGGACATGGTAGGATAGTGAGGGTTTTGCCTGGAACCCACACTTAAAAATATTTAAACCCAAACTCAGGCTGTAGGCATATGTGAGTGTACATATACATGTGTGTGTGGGCTTATAATGTTTTGCAAGCCAATACTAATTCTGTTATGTACAATAAATAGTAATTTTTTTTTTGAGAATGGTCTTACTATGTAACTTTGGCTGGTTTGGAACGGTTGATGTGCACCAGGATAGTCTCAAACTCACAGAGTTCTGCCTGATTTTATACACATATATCGTATATTTTGACCAGAGGCACCACATTTTTTTCCTCTCCAATTCCTTCTTATTTCCCCCGATTTTCCTTTCTCAACTTCATGTGTTCTTTCTTTCTCCCACTTTCCCTGTATCTTCCCCCCTCTTAAAACCTACAGAGTCCATTCAGTGCTGCCTGTAAGTGTATAGGTAGGTGTAGACTGGATTCTGAGGAGCATTTCAGAGGCTGTATCCCTGAAGAGAACTTATTATCCCTCTCCATTCAGCCATAATTGCCAGTAGCTTTTCAGCTATGAATGGGACTCAATAAACACCTCTCTTCCTTATGCTGGGATGTTGGCTGGCTTGATCTTGTGCATGCAGTGACAGCTGCTGTGTGGTCATGCATGCAGTAGCCCTGTCCTGCCCAGAAACTCATGTTTCACTACTTGTGACTCTTACAATCTTTCTGCCTCCCTCTTCTTCAATTATCCCCAAGCCTTGAGGGAAAAGACGTTCCATTGCAAGTCTTTTCATCACAGGGACTTTCTTACTTAACAGGGCACACTAATATTGCGCATATTCTAATTCAGTTCCAATGGAGTATCTAACAATAGTGGAGACCAGAAATAATGACACGCTTTATTGAACACTTGTCACAAACAGGGCTCAGCAGTGGGTGTTTTGAAAACTCTTTTGTTAATTGTCACTGTGGCCCATCCTGTAGGACGTGGTTCTCAACCTGTGGGTCATGACTCCTTTGAGGATTGAATGACTCTTTCACAGGAGTGAAAGATCAGATATTTACATTTTGATTCATAACAGTAGCAAAATAACAGTTATGAAGTAGTAATGAAAATAGTTTTAGGGTTGGGAGTCACCACAACATAGGGAACTGTATTAAAGGATCATAGCATTAGGAAGGTTGAGAACCACTTCTGTAGGAGTTACTATCCACATTTTGTAGGTGAAAAACAGAAGGACCAGAGAATCTAAATCTAAATCTAAGTAAGGTATATACAAAGAAGCAGGATATGCTTCTAATATTCTTTACATTAGTTGTTCTCAACTTTCCTAATGCAGAGACCCCTTAATACAGTTCCTCATGTTGTGATGACCCCCAGCCATAAAATTATTTTTACTGCTACTTTATAGCTGTCATTTTACTACTGTTATGATTCGTAACGTAAATGTCTGATATGCAGATGGCCTTAGACAATGCGTGTGAAAGGGTCATTTGACCCCTAAAGGGGTTGCAATCCACAGGTTGAGAAACACTGCTTTGCATCATGCTTCCCAGAGAAAATACTTAAAACTGCCTAGATCATATAAAATCACCCTTGAATTAACCACATATATTGCACAGCACACATGTTCTAGAGTGAAGAATAGTGTTCATTTTTTATAATGATAAAAACATGATCCTATGGCTAGCAGATGAGCTGTCCTTCTGTGTGTGCTCCATTGTCTTCTCTGTGAACACCCTCTCTTTCACTCCTTCAAATATGTTTTCCCCATAAATGTCTGTGGAGGAGACTGCTAGTTACCTCCAAATACCCAGATCTTTTTCTTTCATGGCAATAAGAACCCTGATTTTTTCACCTAAGAACATTGCTGTCAGTTCAGATTCGGTTCTCCAGACTTCTTGTAGAGAGGTAATTCTGAGACTGTGTTCTGGGTAACAACACAGAGGGAAGTAGAAGCATTGGTGAAAATGTAGGAAACACAGTCTCTGGGAGGAAATGGCCGCTCTTGTTTACTTCATAGTTTGGAACACAAGTATGGTGGCAGAAGCTCTAGTAGTCATCCTGAGCTAGGGAGTGGAGTGCAAAGGTAAATGGAACCTAGGTCGTATATGACTTTGTGATAGCCTCCAGATAGTCTGTATACGTATTTACTTATTATGAGAAAATAATATCTACAGTTGTAAAGCTACTGTTAACTTGGATTTTCTCTCTCACATTATCTTGCTATACCCAAATAATGTGACCTTTCACTGGTTCAGCAGTGATTTTGACTTGACAGCTATTAAATTCTAAGGTCTTTGTGAAGTAAGTGTTCTGTATACTGAGTGTCTGGGGGGAAGTCTGACACAGAGATGCAGAGGCAGAAGAGGAAGGGACATTCCACAGTTCTTTCTGGAGATGGTAGAATATCTTCTAGTTTGTCATGTTTGCTCCTTTACTTGAGACTAGCAGCTTAGAAGTGTCCTTATCTCTCTTGTTTCTCTAGCATCCATAGGTTATGGATAACCTACCTGCTGAGAGCTTGGGTACTTCCTAGTTCTCTCTCAACCAAAAAATATCTGAAAATGTGAGGTATTCCTGAGATATTCCAGGCCTGGGAAAAGGGATTCCGATTATGCTGGTTACCCCGTGACATGAGAACTACACAATCTAAGATGTAGAGTTGATATGAGAAGTTAGTGATGTCCAATAAGACAATTCATTCACAAACTGAGGAAAAGCAAAATTTAGGAATAAGTTGAAACACTAGAAAGGGACAGAGCTTACATAATAAGCTGGGTTCCTATTTACTGGAGAGATGGTATTTATTGACCAAGGCACACAGTGGCATCTGTGATCATCCATTACCACCTCCCCTGCAAAAAAAAAAAAAAAAAAAACCCAAAAACAAACAGATAGCAAAACAGGACAGATTATGCATGGACATCCTTGGAGGAAATGCCTGTATCTGGGAGAGCCAAGAAGGAACTGCAGTATCTTGAAGCTGCTGGCAGACTATGCCTTTTATTCCCCGCTAAGGTCTGATCCCAATTGCAGGAGAAAGGGAAGACGGGTTGGATGGAGTGACTTATGTGAAGACATAAAGGAGCATAGGACATGGTTCCCATTCTAAGGGAATTCACGGTGAAGCGAGTTTTTGGATTCTGAAGCAGAAAACCAAAGCCAGCGAAACAAGGCAATCAAGGTGAGTGGAGCCTCTAACCCAGCTGGAGGGCTCAGGAAATTCTGGAGGAAGCAGTAGTAGAGTTCTAAAGGGAAAACCAGCAGTGCACAGTTAAGGATGGGAGAGCTAGAAGGAAAACAGCACTGGGTATGAGGTTAAATCACAGACAGTTTGTGGCACCCCTGAGACCCCTTCAGAGATTCATAGGGTCTCATTCTCTCGTGGGTTTAAAGTGGAGTTTTCTGAATGTTATATGAAGTGTGATACCACAGCAGATTAAATGCAGAGCCGGATGAAAATCTAGCTGTCTGCTGTCTAGCCAGACATTTCAGAGACTGGCAAAGATGTAAAACAATGCTTCTCTTTTATACCATTCATTTATTTTAGTTTGGAGACCATAGCTAGCTTTCACGATCTATATATAGGCTATTGATTTAACATGTGTTAGGTTTATTGTTGTTAGTTTAAAATTAAAAAAAAATAAATTTCTAATATGGTAAAGATGAAAGTTATAATTCAAATAAACTATAGTTTCTTGGGTTTCTCAATTTTATTTTTTAAAATGAAAAGCATTGCCATTGCATAGCAAAAGGGATTTTGATGTGTGATTAAGGGCACATCAAATGTGAGACTGGGAGATGATCCTTGATTCTATGGATGGGTCCATGGTAATCCCAAGGGTTTTTATAAGAGGGAGACCAGGTTAAAGTCAGAGGAGAGACAAAATGATGAAAGATGAAATCTGAGGGAAATGCTTTGGAGATACAGGGACAGCCTAGGCAAGGGATGCACAGGTGGAACTGAAAAGCTGAAAAAAACCAAGAAGGTGAATGGTCCCTGCAGCTTCACCAAACAACACAGCCTTGTGAATACTTTGGATTTAACCCATAAGACCTGTGTCCAGAATTTTGGTCTCCAGAACTCCTAACTAATGAATTTGTGTTTTTAAATCTACAAGCTTGTAGTAATTTGTTATAGTGGAAACTAATATAGTTGTCTCCCAACTCAATGAATTTCTTTCAAGGATGTATACATGCCAACCCTTTTCATGAAATCTGCTAGATGAGAGTTTTTAGATTGCAAGCATTTATCAAATGTGATAACCAAAGCCAGCCCATTCAGAGCCTTGTGTACCCGAAAGGTAACTCTACTGCTCTCAGAGTTTCTTGAATGTCTTCTTTAAATTTACTTCATTTTATAAGAAGGATAATCATTGGGATCATTCATAGCCTAATTTATACATTTATTATGCAATTATTTGCTGAACACCTAGCATACCACCAGCCCAGTCCTGTTCTAGATACTGAGTCTAGGGTCATGTCAGAATGTGATGAAGTTTTGTAAAGGAACCAAGTCTAATGATGAAGGGTGATGCAGAATGCCATTGTTATCAGGGAACACCTTTCTGAGCAGCTTACATTTATGTTAAGACCCTTAAGGCTGATAAAGAATTGATTAGTTGAAGAACTAGAGAGAGTAGGCATCAGCATTTTTGGTAGAGGGAACAGCAATTAAATAACAAACAAACAAACCCTATATAATAGGAAGAGCTGGAAAAGGGATGTCTGGAGTGAGATGTTGGAGCTTAGATGATACAAAGATAGAATAAGAAGTATGGATTTTGAATGTTTTGACAAGCCTTGGAGTTTTCATATAAGAGGGAGAGAGAAGAGAGGGGGAGAAGGAGAGAGGGAGAGAGGGAGAGAGGGAGAGAGGGAGAGAGGGAGAGAGGGAGAGAAGATTTGAGTTTTGTTTTAAAATATCAGCCTGGCTGTTTGGTGGAAAATGGATCACAGGAAGGCAGGAATGGGAGCAGGGAGACCCATTCAGCTTGTTTATTATAGTCTAGGGAGATATAATGATGGTCAGGGTTAGGAGAGTAACCAGACAGATGGACATAAATTACCCAGCTCATGATGTACTTAGGAGAATGTGCTGATGGGTCTAGGAGACAAATTGGATGTGTGCATGAAAAGACTGGGGGGCAGTGAGAGAAAGATCAGATGTGTGCACTGGGGTTCCTCTTACTGGGATTAAAGAGGGACAGATATTTGGAAGCCTAACAGGAAATCCTGATCTTCCCCTTGGAAATGTTGAGTTTGGAACTGTCTCCCTGTCTCCAAGAGACATGTGCAGAGACGTTACCATTGAATAAATGGCTCTCCAACTCAGAGAGGAAGTCAGGGCTAGAGAATAAAGTTAGGAGTCATAAAGACAATGAGGCCATTAGAGTCGGGATAAGAAGCTGGTACCCTCCTACCCATATGAGACAACCAATAAACGATAGTATTAACAAAGAGACGAGACTGGAACAGGGCTGGGTGAACAGGCAGCCACGCTAAAGGCATGTTAGGCAATCTGCTGGTTTTTAGTACAGATTGCTGACTTCACTATTTATCCTCATTTTGTTCTCTACCATTGTTGGTTATTTCTCTGCTTTGCTTCTCAAATTTGACCACAATTGGCAGGTCTGGCCCACATGTCTCAAGTATTTCTATGAAGTAGTTTCCTACATGCCCCAGAGATTAAATGGATCAGGACTCATAGGGGCTCACAGAGACTTAAGCAGCAGACATGAAACCTGAGTGGTCTGTGTTAGGTCCCCTACATACATCTTAAGGTTGTCTGACTTGGTGTTCTTGTTTGAACTTGTCCTAAAAGTAGGAGTAAGGGGGCGGTGGTCTCTGACCCTATTGCCTGCCCTTGGGACACGTTTCCTCCTGCTGGGCTGACTCATCCAGCTTTGATGTAGGGACTCATTCCTGCCCTTGTTCATCTTGTTAAGTCCTGTTTGACTGACTGGTAACCCTGGAAGGCCTGCTCTTTTCTGAGGGGAAGTGTGTGTGTGTGTGTGTGTGTGTGTGTGTGTGTGTGTGTGTGTGTTTGTGTGTGTGAGATGATCTGGGGGAGAGGGTAGATGGCATGGTGAGGGGAGCTGCGAGGAGTGTAAGGAGGAGTGGTTGGGGTCAGGATGTATTGTATGAGAGAAGAAAAATAAAAGAGTGTCCCATATCTGAGTTTGACACTTGACAACTGCTTCCTGGGTTTTACCATGAAAAGAAGCAAGGAAGCCAGTTATGGCAAAGCATGTATTGGCTAGGAGGAAGCCTCCTCATCTTTCTGATGGGATAATTGGCAATGAACTTGCCTCTATCCATCCATGCAGATGGATAGTGAGAAGCCTTGTTGCTCTCAGAGGTCTTTGGGGCTTGCTGTTGTCTCCTGAATGTTTGGTTAGTTCAGGCACTAAGCTTATACTTATAAAGAGAGAAAGGATCACCCTTTGGCTTGGTGTGGCAGATCAAATAGAAGGGACATTTGTCTTTCCTTATCTTATCTCAAGTTTCTATGTGCCAATCAAGATGGCACCCGTGTCTGCAAATAAGTAACTCAGATCTCCAAGTAATTCCACAGATAAGATACTGTGGAGCAAGGGCCCTTAGAATCCAGTTCAGATGAACACTGCCGATATGCTTGGCAATTTATAGTTCCTGAAGACTTATACAATGACTTCCAAACATGTGAAATATGGTGACAGATGTTTGGTACAGCAGAAATGCCATGTGCTTATGTTGAAGGATGTTAGAGAAGAGCAGCTGACACTTTGGGACACACTTAAAGGTAGACAATTGTTGGTAATAAACACTGGACTTTCTCTATTGTCTTTTCTTTTCCTATGTAGAATTTTAAATATTTATATTTGTGTGCATTCAGTTTTAATGGGAGACATGTGTTCTATAATTTAGATCAAGGACCTCTGAATTCTAGCAAATCCTGGACTCATATATAGAAGAGCTGTGTCCTAGCCTTTCTGTCTTGTGCAAACTGATGACTTTGACCAAGTCATGAGTTCTACCGAGTTTCAGTTTATCAGCTAAATAAAGTGAGGATTGATAAGAGTGATGCAAAAGCTAGCCGACATTCCGGAGTGCTGCAAAGATTCTGTAAAATTTCCGAACATAAAATGACTCACTGGAAATATTTAGAAAGTAACGGAATCACCTGGAAGGCTTAAAATCAAGTGTTTCTGGATCATCACACAGAGTAATCTACTAATGAGTTGGTTTCCTTTGCAGGCTATAAGCTATCTTTACAGACGGCAAATTCAGAGATGCTTTCAAATCAATTCTTTCAATTGAAATAACAAAGAAATAGCAAACTTTGCAAAAAGTTGTGAACTATTTTTGCGGCTGTGTTCAGAGTTAGCCAGTGATTTATTTTCCTGCATTTTTTTTGAGGGGGGCCTGCCACATGGAATGGCATATTTTGAGCGCTGTGCAGCACTGTGGTAAGAAACTAGGCAAGATCTTGGTCCTCATAAGGTTCATGGACTGGTAGGAAATGCAGACAGGAGAGAATATTTGTAAAGTGTGGGAAATGCTGCCAATGGAGAAAGAGGAGGAGGGCACCTATTACTGAACTGTCAAGGATGGTATTTTATTCTTTGGGCTACATAACAAAATGGCACAAACTTGGGGCTTAAGCAACAGATAATTACTTTATCACATGTCTAGGGGCTAGAAGCATTAGATCAATATGCCATAAGATTAAGTTCCTTTTAAGGACTCCAGGGTTTTTGGCTTTTAGATAATGATTCTTATCTTATCTTATCTTATCATGTCCTCATATGGTCCTCTGAAATCTTTTCTTATAAGGGCACTAATCTCATCCTAGGCCCCACCCTCCTGGCGTCACCCATCACTAATTACCTCCCAAAGACCCTACCTCCAAATCTCATCACACTAAGGACCAGTGATTCAACTATGAATTATGGGGAAGCATAATACAGTATTTGACAAAAGGCTTCTGAGAGAAGTGAAGTAGAAGCTCAGTCCAGTTGAAGTTCACTGAGGAAGGTAAATTGATATGGGGAGGGGTTGGAATAGGAAGTAAGAATTATTCCAGCTGAGAATTCTAGATCACTGTGGGGCTGGCCTAGAGCTAAGAGGGGGTCAAAATGTGCTTTGAGCCCTAGGTTTCTCACACTGAGAGCAGAAGGTGTTCAGCTGCTCCTCCTTTCTTACTCTGACAGACAGCTAGCACCAACAGTTGGCAAAGCTCCTCTCGTGCTGCCATGTCTTATGACATACAGCACCTGATAAAATCCTGCCTCTCCAAGATATGTGGCCTTTAATGTTTATCTGACCCCTGCAGCTGGAGGGCCCCAGGTTGGGCTTCCTCTCTCCCTACATAGAGGAGACCTTATAAGGTCTCTTTCTCTGGACCCTGTAAAACCTCTGCTTATGAAAGGAGGCTTCTTCAAGACTTTTGGCCCTGGCCAATAACACATGACCACCCATATCTGGTTGTGAGCCCCCACATACAAATAGAGCTCTCCTAGTATCACTGCTCTAGCCAATAACACTCCACCACATAAGGCATTTCCCCTCTCTCTCTAAAATATATATATATATATATATATATATATATATATATATATATATATATATACATACATACACACACACACACCCCCTTTGCTTCAATAAACTGAGCTGTTCACTGACTCTGCCTCCCTAGAAGTCTGTTTCTTGACACTCTCAAGCCTCTGCCCAAGACATTCTAGGACTCCAGATGTTTCTTGTCTGTCTTTCCCTCCTCAAGGCTGGGCCAATGGCTTGGTCATCCTGGGGAGGGGACCAGGAAGCAGTGACCCATGGAATACTCCTTATTTTCCTGCTTCCTAGGCTTTTGCATAGGATGTCCTTACCATGTGAGAGCTTTGTTCCTCTAGACTAGTGGTTTTCAATCTTCCTAATGCTGTGACCCTTTAATACAGTTCCTCATGGTGTGGTGACCCCCAACCATAAAATTATTTCCGTTGTTATTTCACAACTGAAATTTTGCTACTGCGTGAATCTTAATGTAAACATCTGATATGCAGACTGTCTTAGGGGATCCCTGTGAAAGGCTCATTCAACTCCCAAAGGGGACATGATACACAGGTTAAGCTAGACTTTCTGTTGAGGCTGTGTCTGTCCCTCTGCACTCAAACTGCTGTTTTCTTCTACTAACTTCTCCCATCCTGGAACAGAGTTAGCTAGATTATCCTTCCTCCCACTGCAGTTTGGAGCCTCCTTGGTGAGTTCATTCAGGTCCATCATTTCTCATATTCACCTGTGCGCAACTCGCCTTGTCCGTTTTATGAACAAAATCAGAGTCTTTCTTTTCATATATTTTTTACAGTGCCACCCCAATAGTGGAACTACACTTAATGGTCATTAAACATTTTCTTTTCAACAAACTATCACAAAACTGAATGGCTTAAAACAATAAAGTTTTATCCAATTCTTGGGCCATTTGGAAGGCTCCTGTGGACTGGGCAAGATGATCTTTGCTGAACTCTTTCAAGTGAATAAGGACAGCAGGTGGGCTGACTGGCCTCACTTACACATCTGGCAGTTGGAAGCCTATAAACATACCTTGCTTTTCCTCAGTGTGGTCTTCCACGATGTGGCCTCAGATAACCTTCCGATACTTTGTTTTCCCAAAGAAAGCAAGAATTGTATTTGTTTTGCCCAGAGCCACTCACTATTATTGAATGAAAAAATGGAGACTCTTGATGCAGTTGTCCTGTTATGGTTTAAATCTGAAGTGACTTCCCCCTGCCGCAGCCTCAGCTCAGGTTTTGAATGCTAGTTTTCTCAGATTGTGTCACTATGTGTAAGGATGTGGCTGGCAGAAGGTCACCATGGGTAGGCCATTGAAGATTGAAGCCTTCCCTGGTTCTGGACTCTGTAGACTATGTTGTGACAGGCTGGCACCTCATGCTCCCACCACACAAGAGGGATGAAACCCCTCTGAATCCACAAGCCCAAAATAAATCTATCTCCCCTTAAGTTGTTTCTGTAAAGTATTTTGATCACAACACCATGAAGCTAGCTTGTTTAATCCTGACTGATAGGAACAAGATTGGGAACTCCACCATGCCATTTCATACCTGTGTGACAAATGGTCTGAGCCCCTCCATCCCTGCTCCTTAATCATCGCCTAAGGCTCTGTTCAGATGCAGGCTATCAAAGCTTTTCCTTATGGTCACATTAACTATGTCACATTACATGTTTGCACAGGACCTTGGATGAACTTTTTAACAGCATGAGTCATATGATTTTTACTTATGATTTATGTCTCTTTCACAACTCAGCATATGCTCCATCAGGTGGCATGATGTAGTTTTAAAATAATCCCACTGTGGCTTCCCACGATGTAGCTCTGCCGGCCAGTGGTGAGCTCCAGGTGGAAGCCACAGGGCGTGTGAGCCTTGGCATGGGTCTACGGCAGATCCCTGTGGTCTCAGATCAGAGCATCTATGAGCTGGCAGGAATGTAGAGAATTCCCAAGAGCTCAGCAGAAGGCTTAACTCAACTTTATTGAGGGAAATGGGGTCACAACATAGTGAAAGGAAAAGGTTTCTGGTATCCAGGGACTTCATTGTAAGTTCATTGGCTTATTAGAACAGAACAGGTACAACAGTCTCATTTGCATATTGGGGGGTCACAGCCTGGACCAGGTATTTTTGGGGACCAGAGGGAGAGCCCTTATATGGTTATATAGGGAGAGGTGCTACATCTCCAGATAAACAACCCTGCCCAGGTTGCATACCTTTGAAAGGGAGGTGCCTTGCTGTGAGCAGGCAGCATAGCTTGTGGCCTGTTAGAGCTGCAGAGAGGAGAGACCAAACTTCTGCCACTCTCAGAATGAGAATTCCAGGCTTTTAGGCATGCCTTCTACCTCACCTCCAGGACAGTCCCACAGCATGATAAGGTGAAATTGATTCTTATCATGTCGTCAGTATGACTGTGTTTGAAATCTGAGCATTCCTATGTCTACTGAAGCTTCCCCTCTATAACACAAAGATCATTCAATAACTTTATATTCTATAAATATTTATAAACCTCCTTCTGAGCTGGTGGCAAGGTCAAGAAGAGCTTCTAATCTTGAAGGGAAACAGAGAAACATATTAGATAAAGTACATTTCTACATAGAAAACCGGAATGCAACATAAAATTCATAGGTATCCATTGAGTAGGGTGGCTAGGAAGTCTTCTCCAAGGGATTGATTTCTAAAGTGAGGTCAAGAACAAAGAGAAGCCAGTCCTGGGGAGGTTAGATAAAGTGTCTTGAGCAGTAGGAATGACATGAGAAAGAAGAGCTAGCAAAGAGGCAGTGAGTAAGTGTGAATGAATGTAGTTTGCCGAAGAGCTGACAAGTCAGCAGCTACTTCTTTGCCTATGTTGCACATGAAGCAGTTGCTCGATAAATGCTTGTTGAATGAATCAGGGTATATTTCAAAGATTACATTTGAAATCAGTCCTGTTTCTCAACTAAGAGATGGATTATGTCAGGGAAGAGAGTATCTTTGTGGTATCATCTTTGTCTTCTTAACTATGCTCCAATCTTAGCCATTACCCCTGGCACACAGTCTGTTTTCAAGGGCTGTATACATGTATGACTTCTGAGTGCCCACGCTGTGTGCTCACATTCACACCACTCAGGAGATATCACCTGCTCCCCAGTTCCGATAAACACCAGTGGTGTCTCTTTCGCCAATAAGCAAGAGAGATAAGATGCCATCTTTGGACATCTTAGGACGCCACCATAGGAAGCCCATGTCTTCTCATGCTAACCCACCAATTCTCACTTAAGCCTGTGAGCAGCGATTGGAAAGCTCTATGGAATGGTCTTTTACTTTGTCACATAGCCCTCCTCCCAGGCACAGAATGATGTAGGTGATAGAATGCGGTGTTACACTGATACTGCATCTGTTTCCTATGACTAAGGTTTTGTCACCTGGGCAAAGCTTGTCTGATGACCCTCTTTCCCTTAGGGTGAGAGTTTTCCCAGGAGGTTTCCCATCCCTTATGCAAATGTGTTGCTGTCATCTTAGCTTTACTAGCTCATTAAATCTGTTTAGATGGATTTGAATCCTTGGGTGGGGGGCATAGCTTAGGCTCAGGCTGCTGCTCAGGTAGGTCTGAGGCTGATTTCTCTTTCTCTTTTCTTCCCCCTGAAAATCCTTTTCCTGAAGAAAAGTCTGCTAAAGGAATTTTAGACACCGTTATAGGGCCATGGATTATTTTACATCTTCAGGAGACAAAGCTGTGCGTTGAGAGCGAATGACTCCTTAAACATAAGAAGCACCCTATTTTTGGATGGTCATGCAATAAGCATTGTATATGAAGACAACTTTCTATTTCATCAGTTGAAATTGGTTTTTTTTTGGGGGGGGTTACTCTTCTTGGTACTATGGGGGCGACCAGAAATGAAGCCATAAAACTCAAGCTGAAAGGGAGCTGGCTGCCTCTGCTGTTCACTCCTCAATAACAACAAAGTTTGGGCTCTGAAGCTGAACTCATGTGGCATGGATTCTTATTTAGATTTATGAACACAGGGCACATGGCTTCTCTGTCATGCCTTAGCTTCCTCATCTGTGGTATGGATAGGATAAGGGATAAGTGCTGGATTCTGAGTCTGGCACTGTCACTTAATTGTGACTGAGGATTTGAGCATGTGGCTTCATCTCTCCGTACTTCAATTTCCTCTTCCAATGGTGACAATAACAGTTTCCCTTATTGAGTGAGTGTTGTGTGAGTTGACACTCTGAATGGCACATGAGTGTGGAGAATATTGATACAGGTACTCCTGGTACCTGTTTCCTGCAGGGTAAGAGAGTACAGCTCATAGAGAGCAGAAGCTGGCGGTGCTCCTTTTAGTATAGTAACACTGTGCCGTTAGGCTATGTAGCATCTGCCCTCAATACTCTTATTCTGGTTGTTTTGTAGCTTGGCTGAGCCTTCCCTCAGCCTTGAGCTTTGGGATTGTAAGAGTACATACCACAACCTGCAAATTAAATGTGTGTGTGTGTGCATGTGTACACACATGTGCACATGTGTCGCTGGGCATCAAACCCAGAGCCTTGTGCTTTCTAGCTTTCATACATCCCTAGCCCTTCCACCTTAAAGTTCATGTAAACTTCTTAAGCTGAGGTTTGAAGCTTCATGTGTGAGAGAGCTCTGACACCTGCTTTTCACTCCCACACTCCTCCTGACCCAGTGCTCTGCAGAAGTTTCTGTTAGAAATGTCAGAAGCACTCATGCATGTCCAGCCACCTTTTACCCCCTGATAAGGGGGACCTGAGAGAAAGCAGTTGAGCCATATTAGAACATGGTGAAGTCATAGTGCCATGGAATGGGTGATCTGATTTCTCTGCTCTATAAAACACCCTGTATAAACTATAAAATGAAATATTTACATTTTACATACCTACGAGTACTGGGTTGATCTAGTGAAGTGATTTGGTAGATTTCCAAGTCCAAGAGGCTTGTGGGATTCTGGTTTTGCTTCACCTGGTGCAAGCTGATACTCTGGCTTCCAGAGCACATTTCCAAGGCTGGGTCGTTCCCATAGGGATCTGGAAGCCAACCCGGTGCTGAGAGAACTTAAAGAGAGGTTTGGGTGGCACTCCCCGTGAGAGGCCACTCAAGTTCTTGATAACCAGAATGGGGAGTGTGTGTATATAATTACTTTCTTTTATATATAATATATATATGTGTGTGTAATTAATTTTCCTGATTTTATGAAAGGGAGTTTTAAGGTCATATAACCTCTAAAACTTTCTACTCACAGCTGGTGAGTTTTTGAAGACATAGCAAACATCCTGTCAAAATTGAATCATAAAGTGAGAGTTGTAGATTGGAAAAGGGAGAAAGAAAGATAAAAGGCATGATTTAAACAGGTAACGAAAACACCCACAAATGGTAATTTACAGCTTGAAAGGGCTTCATTTCAAAATCGTAGGTTTCCCAGAGGTGGCTGTGTGTCTGAAATATTATATTCTTTGGTCAAGTGAAGAATATAGCTTTACCCATGCTACCCTACTAAAATAACGTCTTAGTTTGCTTTCTATTGCTGTGATAGAACACCATGATTAAATGCAACTTTGTCAAGAAAGGTTTCATTTCATCTTACAGCTTAAGTCCAGGGAAGTCAGGCCAGGGACACAGGGCAGGAACCTGGAGGCAAGAGCTGATCTAGAGGAGGAGGGCTGTTTACTGACTTGCTCCTTCAAATCTCTCTCTTCCTGTTTGTTTGTTTGTTTTTTTTTTTTTTTTTTGAGACATGGTCTAACTATGTAGCCCTAGCTGTCCTGGAACTCACTATGTATATCAGGTTGGCCTTGAGCTCGAAGAGATTCACCTACTTTTGCCTCCCAAATGCTGAGATATAAGGTGTGTGCCACCATGTCTTGCTTTTGGGTTGTGAATTTCAACTGTCTATGCTAGGGATCTGAGTGGCTTTGGGGTCCTCTATTTTGGCCCAGTTGCTTCTGTTCCACAGTGGGCAGCCATGTTGAAAGGGAGCAGAGGTATTCTTCCTTGTCATGCTTGTTCATTCATGCACCCAGCTTTCCTGTGTTTCCCTACAGGCTGTTAGATGGAACCCTATACCCTGATGGAATGGTTGGCCCACAGCGATGCCCTATTGGCTGGAGGCTTGAATTGTACATTTACCTGGCAGAAAGGGCTCTGCTATAGTCAGATCTCGAGTATATACCAAAGGCCTACATGTTAAAGGCTTGACCTCCAGCCTGTGGCATTGGAGAGGTGATGGAATATTTAGGAAACTTAGCACACGCCTGTCATTTCAGCATTCTGGAGATGCAGGGGCATCTGCAAGTTCAAGGCCAGTGTGGCCACATAGAAAGTCTTTATCTCAAAGCCAGGTAGTAGTGGTGCATACCTTTAATCCCAGCACTCAGGAGGCAGATGCAGGGGGATCTCTGTGAGTTTGAGGCCATCCTGGTATACAGAGTAAGTTCTAGGACAGCCAGAGTTACAACAGAGAAATCCTGTCTCAAAAACCAAAACAAAGAAAGAAAGAAAGAAACAAAGAAAGAAAGAAAGAAAGAAAGTCTTTATCTCAAGAAAAGTAAAATAAAAATAGGCTCAGTAGGAGGAAGAAGGTCAAGGGGGCCATGGTCTTGGAGGGGGTATAGGAACCCTGCCCTCTTCTCTCTCTCATTCATTGTCAGGTTCATAAATCTTCTCTGGCATATGCTCCACCATAATATGCCACGCTATGGCAACAGGGCCTAGTGATTATGGATCGAAGCCCCTGAAGACCTAATCAGAACAAACTTTCCCTCCTAATAAGTTGATTGTCTGTGGCATTCAGTCACAGTAACGCAGGCTTCTCCACATAGCTCTTTACCTTGGTCTTTGGTGCTTAATGAAGGGCCCTGATTAGGAGTGATGAGGGCCTATGGCTGAACTTTGTCTTAGGCTATCGCTCGGTCTCATGGTCATTCAACCATTAAACACCACGGCAGTGGGATCTAAGGTGTGTGGTTTTCGTCAAGACGTGCAACTTAGCTTGAATGACATCAATGCTTTGATTGATTCACCATAGTGGAAATGACACTGATACTTCCAGTAGCAAGTCTTCCCTAATCTGTTTCCATTTTCATCCTTGTGGAGGAAGGAAGACTCCCTTGGAGTCACCAGCATGGTGGGAAGCCCAAACCATGTGAAGTGGCTTGGAGGGAGCAGACACCAAATAAGAGGCCTAAGATGGGGGAGGGGCTGACACCTTAGTGAAGGAGTCATCTTGGAGAGACAGCACCATCACTGTCAAGCCTTTAGATCACTCTAGCCAGAGGCTGCATGTGCATTGATACCTCTAAGTTAAAAAATTCCAGTCAACCCATATAAAATCACAAGAGAGAGAATAAAGATTTTAATTTAGTTTAATAAAAATCTCTCTCTCTTTCTCTCTCTGTCTCTCACTGTGTGTGTTTACCTGGATCTGGGAATTTGGAATTAGGTACTCAAGCTTGTGTGGCAAGCTGTTATACCCACTGAGCCATTTCGCCAGCTCACTACCTTGCCATATAAAAGCACTAAGTTCTGGATGGCTGTGTGAACTGTCATAACTGCCCCTCTCCCAACAAAACCAAGGTGTCCATGTTTCCAGTTGAATGCTCTTTTGCGTCTTGAAACTTTATGGTGAGGGACTGGAGCCACAGGGGAGACAAAAATTATGGATCGCAATTTGAGTTTCATTAAAATAGGCTGTGGCCAACAATGCCCACATTTCTCACCAAAAACGTGGACTCTGTTCCTTTACTTCCTGTTTCTACCCTTTCTGCTCAGACACAAGATGCATGAAAACATGAATTCCATTATTAATTCATTTATTTAGTTGCTTTGTAGGGCCACCAGTGACTGACAGTCCAGGGCTTTGAGTCATGGGAATCAAAGACAGGACAGCACATCCCTGATCTTCTGAAACCTGTACGTGGTGCCAAGTAATGCCATGGATAAAATATCAACTCTCCCAGAGGGAAGGATGCTTTTAGTATCTATTTCCAAGGTTGCATGCAGAAGAAATATCGAGAGGACCTGCCTGGGTAAGTCTACAATGCCGCATCAGCTCATTGTGAGCCCTGACTATGGCCGCTGAAGAGGGGATCAAACATCAGATGGTATGTCAGCTGGATTCTGGCCACAGGAACTGCCTTGGAAGCAAAACAGAACTAGTGAGGGCTTGCCACTGGGACCTGCTGAACCCACTGTCTTCTTTCCACACACTCACCTCTAGGCTATCTGTGGATTATTCACTCATTCTTCACCACCTTTCATTATTTGCTAGTAGTTTCATTTGTATCCTGTGGACTCTTTAATTCGAATTAGACTCTGAATTTCTTGAGTGTCTTATTCTTCTCTTTTATTTCTCATACATGTTCTGTTGGGCATTTAGAACTCATGATCACTTAACAGTTGATGGATATGGAGCTAAACTGGGTGGATAATGAAACATTAGAAATTAAAACATTCAGATGTTGAGAAAAAGTCTTGGAGACATTTTGTCATTGGTAAGGCTGTTTTAGTATGTGTCAGGAAAAGGCTAAGCATCTTTCTTTCTCTCTCTCCCTTTCTTCCTTCCCTCCCTTCCTTCCTTCCTTCCTTCCTTCCTTCCTCCCTCCCTCCATCCCTCCCTCCCTCCCTCCCTTCCTTCCTTCCTTCCTCCCTTCTTTCCTTCCTTCCTTCCTTCCTTCCTTCCTTCCTTCCTTCCTTCCTTCCTTCCTTCTTTCCTTTCTTGAAACAGGATCCAGGTGGCCTAGGCTAGTCTCAAACTCACTATATAGCCAAGGATGACCTTGAACTTCAGATTACTCTGGTTTCCTCTCCTGAGTGTTGGTATTATAGCCATGAGCTGTTATGCCTGGTTTATATGATGGTAGGAATCAAATCTTTGTGCATATTACATAATCAATCTGCTGACTGGTCTATATACCCATTCCCACTGTTTTTTGTGTGGATTTTTTTGAGGGGAGCAACGGATTACTATGCAAACTGGTCTTAAGTTACAGATTCTCCTATTTTTGACCCCTAAATTCTGAGATTTCAGACCTGTGCTGTTGCATTCATCACAGGTGAAGCATTCTAGTCTTTGACTCACATGATTCTCACAGGGTAGCATCATTCTTATTTTATAGCTGGAAAAGCTGAGTTTGAAAGGGGAAATTATCTGGCCATAATCATATAGCCTGTGAGATGGTAGGCTTACGTTTTGAACCTGTGAGTCTGCAGTTCTGGGATTCATACTCCACTATGTCATCTTCAGTCATTCTGCTAATTTAATGGGGTCTGCCAGATAGTGTGTAGTTTTTATGTGTCTGCTTTCCTAATCATTCCACGTATCCCTATACAGTCATGTTCTAAAGCTCATATTCATGGACTTCAAATTGGCCATCTCTTATATCTGGTCCCTAACTTACTGTGGATTGCATATTCAAAAGCATGGAACCAATATGTGTGTCTATTTCTGGTAGGAGCAAAAGGCACAAACCTGTCAGCCTCTGTTACTTATAATAGTTCTATATTAAATTACAATTTTGGATTTAAATTGGAAAAAGTACATTTCAGTACCCAGATTTCCATGTGGAAATGAACAAAGGTGGGAAGTTAACTGATACTCTACAATTTCCTTCAATAGAAGATGATGTGTAAAAACAGTCACAAGTCCAGAGAAGGGGCCCTGTGCTGAAGTCTGCAAAGGAGATTGTTGAATTCTATAGTGGAACTGGCAACAGGAACTACATACCTTCTTAAAACTAGACTATTTAAATCTCAAAATTCTACACCCAGAACTGCTTCACATTTCCACTGTTAGTGGTTCTAGCAATCTGTCTCTGCAGCTTCTGGCATGGGTCATGGTTGGAAGACCGAAGTAGAGACAATATCACACAGCCTTGTTTTCTAACCAGGGTCTCTTAGTTAACCCATCTGTCCTAGTTAGCATTAGCTATCAATATCAATCTAGAATCACCTATAAAGAATTTCAACTGAGTAATTGTCTTTGTCAGTTGGTCTGTGTGCATGTCTATGAGGAAGTGTCTTGATTGTTAGTTGATGCAAGCTAGACCAATGCATTGTGGGAGGCACCATCTCTAGGCAGTGGTCCTGGGATATAAAACCAACCAACCAACCAACCAACCAACCAGCTAATCACGAATTTGAAAAAACAAAACAAAACAAAACAAAAAAGCCAGAGAGTAAGCCAGGAAGCTGTATTCCTTCATGAATTCTGCTTCAAGTCCCTTCTTGAATTCCTGTCCTGACTTTCTTTCCTCAATGGTGGAATGAGACCTGGAACTGTAAGCTGAAACAAATCCTTCCCTCACCTAAGTTGCTTTGATCATGGTGTCTATCACAGCAACAGAAAGGAAATGAGAATACTGCGTGTCCTACATTGGTTGAAGAAAGCTCATACAGTAAGAAAAACTCTGCCTGGGTAAAAATATGAGTAAAAGCTGTATGAAAAGGATGTGTTTGGTTGCTAGGGCTGCTGTAATAAAACATAAAATGAAAAATGACAGAATTTTTATTCTCACAGTGTAAATGTTAGAAGCCCTAGATCAAGATGCTAGCAGGGCAGGCTTCAATTCAAGATCTCTTCTCTTACATGTAGCCACTGTTGGGGTGTGTACTCATGAGACATCTTTTCTGTGCATGAGTTGAAGCTCTTCTGATGTGTCTCCTCGGAAAAGATATCAGTCAGGGTTGGAGAGATGGCTTTGTGGTTAAGAGCACTGGATGTTCTTCCAGAGGTCCTGAGTTCAGTTCCCAGCACACATGATGGCTCACAACCAACTATAATGGGGTCTGATGCCCTCTTCTGGCATACAGGTGTACATGCAGATAGAACACTCATAAATAAATCTTTAAAAAAAGGTACTATCATATTGGGTTAGGAGCTCATACTTATGATCACATGCAACTTTAGTTACTTCCTAAATCCCTCTCTGTTTCCTAAGGCAGCCCTATTGGAGACCAGAGCTCCAGCCGAAAGAAACTAGGTACAATTGACATTGTTTTAACAATAAGAACATTGGGGCCTATTATCTCGCAAACACTGTGCCAAGCACTCAATATCTATTTACACATGTAACCTGCCTTGGGGGAGCTTCTACTGTTATCTCATCTGTGTAAGGAGGAGCCTGGTACCTAGAGAAGTCAGGAAACCTGGCCAGAATCACATAACTAGAAAATGACAGTACCCGAATCCAAGCTGGCCCCAAGCCTGTGATGCCAGTATCTCTCCAAGGTGCTCAGACTTATTCATAGGTACATCTAAAAAATAGTCTAGTCACCTGTAGCTTTTGGGTTGGTGAAAATATAAAAGCTCCCCACTCTCTTCCTCTATTTCCCTCCTCGTCTCTCTCCCTCTTGCCCTCCCCGACTCAATATTTCTCTCTCTCTCTCTCCATTTACACACACACACACACACATACATGTTGCTGGTCACTCATATGTGAAAATTACATTTTAAAGTACTTTTGATGGAAGTGGGAACTTTTGACTAGCAATTTGAAGCTATTGCAATTATGCATTTATACATGGAGCCAAAAATTCTGTTTGTGGGAATTTACTTTATAAAGATGTAAAATTACCTCAAGACATCAGTGCAAAGATGTTTGTGGCTTGTCAAGAACTTGGAATAAATGTAATGTTAATTAGCAGGGCAGAGGTGAAAGAAACCGGAAATTTCTATGATGAAAGCACCGATACCAGATGCATCCACAAAGAAATACTAACAAGTCGTATTAGTTAACTATGGTGTCTGTAACAAAGAACCCCAGAAGAGGTGTGGACAAGGTTGAGCAACACAGATTCATTTTGTCACAGTTATGAAGGTTGGAGGGCCAAGATGCAGGTGTCTTAGGTAGGATGGTTCCTCCGAAGCCTCTCTCTTGGTTTGCAGATGGCTACATTCCTACTACTTCCGCCCATGTTGTCCCTGTGTGCATGTGCACCTTGGGGGCTTTGTGTGTCTTGTTTCTTCTAATAAGGACACCATTCAGACGGGATTAGAGCCTACCCTTACAATCCTTGTTTCCTATATTTCCAAATATAGCCGTACTGTGGAATTCTGAGGGTTAAGACTTTCTCCTGAGAGTTTTAAGAGCAGCACAGTTCAATCCACAGCATAGATGAAGATAAAACTTGCCTTATCTTGTGATTAGCACCATCATTCTTGAGTAGTTTCAAAAGATACACGGCAGCCAAGATATGCATTGAAATAATGCCTCCCCAAGGGACTCTGAACATTCTGACTTCTAAGGGGAAAAAAGGAGAATCTGAGTATAGTTGGTGATACACTCCCACCATAGTCTTGAACATTCTGCACTTACTATTCTTCACATGGTTCCTTTCCTTTCACTATTCCAATATGAGCCAAGGCTGTGTGGGTAGTGCGGGTGATGGATCATTTTAATTTTTGCCTGATGGAAAACTTCATAAAAATTATTAAAGAGAAAACATATTTTAAGAAATAAGCAAGAAGAAAATTGAGGGGAGGCAGAAAGCATGTATGTACTGGATGCAGTTAACTCTTGGTTACTGGTTTCACTGTATTTTGGCTATTGATGTCTTGGGGCTGGTGTGGGGGAGGGGGCAATGAAAAGTTCCACAGTCCTTGATATCATCTCATTTTTCCTGTCATTATCTCATTTGTAAAGATTAACCATTGCAGGAACGTGTCATATCTTCTCTATTAGAAATAGTCCAAAATGGGGAAAAAAAAAAAAAATCCTCCATTCAGTTCTGACTATCTGCATTCCATTGATTTGTTGTAGGGCTTAAACACATCAGTTTAGTAATTACAGCCTACCTTCTGTTAAGGGTGGTCTTGTGGGTCACACTCTCAGGTCAACAGCTGTGTTCTCTCAGTGCCAAAGAACTTCAACATTTGTTTAAAGGAAATGTGATAAAGAACTAGAATCTACTGCCAACGAGAAGCCACACACCTTTCTTCCAAGTGAAATCATGGTCATTTTTAAATCTCATCCCTTGCTTCTCAGGAGTGACATGCTACTGCTTCCCTCTAGTATCAGGAGAAGAAATGTTTTAAGGCTTTGCCTTCAGGAGACAGCAAGGGAACTGGTGCATTGATGATTCGTCATGAACTGAGCAGATTGTGTGCCTTCTTCTTACTTGGTCCTCAGCCCATGAAGAGAATATTGCTATTCCTTGCTGTGGAGAGGTTAGGAACAATGTCAGCACTATCATTGGGGGGTGGTGGAAGCGGGGCTTGCCACTAGGCCTTTGAGTTTGGACGCGCATTCACTCCAGCTTGGCAAAGTGCTGAAGGATCCTTCAGCTGCCAGGATTTGGAACTTCGCAAGACAGAGCAGGACAGTCTGCCAAAGCTCTGGTTTCCTTTGGAAATGTGATGAGGAAGACCCTGGGCCAGGCCTAGGGGAAACTGGTTAGGCTAAGAGCCATGCAGTTAGAGAATCTCCTGCCAGGCCTTACTTTTATAAACGAGGAGCATGATGTCCAGAAAAGACCAGTGTCTTCTGATTTCTCAATCTCTCTCTCTCTCTCTCTCTCTTTCTCCTCTTCCTCCTCCTCTTCCTCTTCCTGTTCCTCCTCCTCCTCATCCCTCTCCTCCTCCTTCCTGTTTGTGTTGATTTGAAGATCAAGTAACAAGGTCTGCAGTACAGTAGACACTCGCCTTTGGACTAGGTGGACAGTGTGGTCACACCGTTTTTGTCAGTTGACTTTAGAGTTTATCCTGTGGTTGTCTTTCAGATTTTATTAAATTTAATAATTTTTATAAATTAATTACAATCATATTGTTGTTGTTGTTATTATTATTATTATTGAAAGGGAGTTCTCATTTCAAACTGGCCTTGCTCTTGATATGTAGGCAAGGATGACCTTGAACTTCCGATCTTCCCGCCTTCACCTACCGGGAACTGGGACTCTGGGTATGCATCACCATGATGTATTTCACCTGGTGGTGTGTTTCAGATTCAGGGACTCCTCCCTACTGGGCAAGCAGTCTACAAACTGAGCTTCATCCTCAGCCACATTAACTAGTTTTAACAGATACATACAAATGTAAAACTTGCACATACTATTTGGTGCTATGTCATGTTTGATAGATGTATATGCTGTATAATTTTTTAATCAGGCTAAATATGTTTGCTTCCTATGTTGGATAGTCTTATGTCAACTTGACCCAAGCTAAAGTCATCTGAGAGGAGGGACCCACAATTAAGAAAATGCCTCCGTAAGATCAGGCTGTAGGCAAGTTTGTAAGGCATTTTCTTAATTTGTGTGTGATGGGAAAGGGCCTGGCCATTGTGGGTGGAGCCATCCTTGGGCTGGTGATTCTGGGTTGTATAAGAAAGCAGGCTTCAGTGATGGAACTACATGTGGAAGTGTAAGCCAAATAAAACTTATCTTTCCCACTTTGCTTTTGGTCATGGCATTTAATTGCAAAAACAGAAATTTCCTCAAAATTTTATCTTAAGCTAGAAAGATAGCTAAGCAGTTTAGAGCACTGGCTGTTCTTCCAAAGGAGCCAGGTTCCATTCCCAACCCCCACATCATGGCTACAACCATCTATAACTCCAGAGCCACAGAATCTGACTTCCTCTCTGGCCTCTTCTGGCACCAGGGATGCATGTGGTGCACAGACATACATGCAAGCAAAAAAATTGTACATATAAAACATAAACAAAATTTAAAATAGCTTTACTTTGAAAAAGTTCAGACTCCTTCCTTTTAGCTTTTTGAAATACATTTCTGTTATTTCTGGTCATTCCTCTGTCCTGTAGCTCAAGAGAGTTTCTTGTTCCTGATTCTGACTTAGTCATCACCGAAGAAACTAGGCTTTAAGAATTCTCATTTACTGTATATAATCTCATGGCTTAATTATGAAAGACAAAAACATGGTGGTGTTTTCCTGCCATGAGTCCTCAACATGTAAGTATCAAATTAGTGTATCTTTGTATTGTATTGTATTATATGCTTGCTTTTTAAAAACTGCTGTTTGAGTTCCTGAAAGTAGTTTCATCAAAAACAATTAGATGAACTTTGGCTTGGAATTAGAACAGAATTCACAATAATTTCTGAAATGGTCCCAAACATACTTCAGTCATTTTGTTTCAGATACCTATGTAAAGCATTGTTCCCAGTACAGGCAATTGGAAGATTAAAATATCTATCAACTCTGCAGAACACTGAAGACCATGTACCTTGCATCATCCCACATTCAGCCAAAAATTTCTTTTTATGTAAAAAGAAGCTCATTCACTTCATTAGCCTGTAAACTTGCCGTTGTCTTTAAGGGTGGTGAAATTGCATGCATGCCAAAGATTTCTTTAACAAGACTTTTTATTTATGGTTTACTATCAATAAATGTTTGATTTGGTACCTATTTTTCTGTACATATCTTAGATTGTGTAAAAATGTCGTAGGTCCAAACTAGTTGTAAGGGGAAAGGGGTTAAGAAGTCTTGTTCTAGCTAGCCACATGCTTCTTTCTCTTTGTCTCTTTACCTAGACTGCTCTATCATTCACATTTGTTTTTCCTTACTATGTCAAAAGACTCATTACTACCCTTGGATTTCTAATATAAATAGAATTAGCAAGTTAAAAAGCTAACCAACCAACCAGCCAAGTGAGCAAGCAAGCAAGCAAGCAAACAAACAAATAAACCACAAAGGTGTCTTCACAACAACCTGAGGACCTTCACCAACTATTTCCTGGCTGGCCTGGCTTTGTCGCAGGTGCACTTTTGCCCAGGGTGGTTGCTGATTCTTCTGCCCGTGCTCTTATTTTGAAGGTAACTTACTGGAGCCAGAAAGCTGGTTGCTGTGTATGCAGAGCAGGCCACCTCTTCACAAACCCAGGGAAACATTTGGAGCACAGATTGCAAAGCACCTGAATTTGAAATGTTTATTTCTTGGCTGGCTTTTATTTTCTTCCAACTATCAAAGGAACTCTGGCTCAAGTTGATGCATTAATCACTTGTCTAATTTCATTTCTTAAATCCTAGTTATTTTTAAATGATAAGTAACACGATTTGCTGCCCTTTTGGAGTTAGAAACCTGTTCAGAATTTAGAGTGGTATCTACTTCTTTGTTAGCAGTCCCTAGATGCTTTTTCTTTTGCTTTGCGGTGATTAAATGCTTGTGTTTCTTCTCTCTGAAATGCATGCCCCTTATTTATACAGTTCACACACTCTGGACTGTGCAATTTAGGTGCTGTTTATTTCCAGCAAACTACAATATGGTTGGTGTTGCTATAGACAAGTGAGCTAAGAGGGCCACCCTGACCCATCCTGATTTCTAGGCAATAAGCTTCCTTTCCATTCCTGAGGCCTTAGTAAATCTGGCTGACAAGATCACTGATTCAACTCTCCTATGGTTCAGTTCCTGTAGCCTGCAATGCTAAGCCTGAGATGTGGGCCACTGATCACAAGGAACATGTGCACATGTGTGTATGTATATATGAGTTACACATCCAAATCATCCATCATTTTCTGTGTCGTGAGCAGTTAGCAGCACAGGCAGTGCCAAGTCCTCTTAAGGACTGGTCTGTATTCATTGTGGGGAGTGTGTGTTTATGTGTGTGTGTGTATTTCTGTGTGTGAGACACAGACTAACTAGTCTTTCTGTCACTGTGTGAGTGTAATTGGTAAGTTAAGTAGAATTATGGGATGAATTATCTTCCACATGGAATTCAGATATTAATGTTTTAACCCTCTAGTGCCTCAGAGTGTGAGTGTATTTAGAGATAGGGCTTTAAAAGGGTTTACGCTAAATATGCAGTCATCACTTGTGAGTCCAATCTTATAAAAAAAATCTTATAAAAAATAAAAAAGCAGAGAACATGGTCACACAGATACAGACATACACACATGCAGAGAGAGAGAGAGAGAGAGAGAGAGAGAGAGAGGGCACACGAATGGGAAGAAATTGAGAGAAGATGGTGTTCTAAAAGCTCAGGATAGAGGCCTTGGAAGAATCCGAAGCTGCTGAGCCCTTGTTTCTATACTTTAGGCTCCAGACTCTGGTCCTTGTTCACATGGTTCTGATAAATTAATGTAGCTAAGGGCAGGGTCACCTTCTGAACTGAATAGCACATTTTTGTTGAGGTGGTCAAGGGAGATGTTACTATTAATTTTCTCATCCCTGTAACTTCCCTCCCTGCAAACAGACTTTCTGTTTTTGATTCCTTGATTTGTTGTGATCCTCCATATAATGATTCAGTAGCTCCCTGTGCCAGATAGTTTTATGTCAACTTGACACAAGCTAAAGTCATCTGAGAGGAGAGAACACCAATTAAGAAAATATCTCCATAAGATTAGGATGGAGGGCATTTTCTTAATTTGTAATTGATGGAGGATGGCCCAACCCCATTGTGGATGGTTCCATCTCTGGGCTAGTGGTCCTGGGTTCTATAAGAAAGGAGACTGAGCAAGCCATAGGAAGCAAACCGTAAGGATCACTCCTTCATGGCCTCTGTATCAACCCCCACCTCCAGGTTCCTACCCTCACTGCTTTTGATGATGAACTATTATTCTATGGAACTGTCAAGTGAAAATAAACCCTTTCCTCCTCACATTGCTTTTGGTCATGGTGTTTCATCACAGTAGTAGTAACCTGAATTAAGATACTCTCCTAGCCCCAAATAACCATGGGTAGATGTCCCTGAACTCACAATGAGGTTACAACCTGCTAAGCCCAAGTTGAAAATATCCTAACCCAAACACACCCTTGGCTCCTGAACAGCCCATCAGAGCAGCATAGCCTGCTGTGCTGTTGCCCCTTCCTATTCCCATAGAGGGATGACTCCCATAGGAGCTGTAGCTACTACTGCCTGCGATCCCCAGAGCGGATGGCACTGTGAACTGTTACCTGGAAAAGTACATGCAACTACGGTTTCTTCTGATTGCTATTTCCTTACCATCAGAAAGTTGAACAATCAGAAGGCCACAAGTCAAGCCACTATAAACTGAAGACCATCTGCAGCCTGAGGAGTGGGCTGTGGATTGTAGAGACCAGCAATCTGAACTGTTACTTTAAGGCTGGTCCTCTACACTGAATGAAGAGAAAGAGGATACTGCTGTCAGTAGCCAAGTGTTGTACCATTAGCTTTGCAAGTGTGGTCTCCCTTTATCTTCACCACAGACCTGCATGATGTATTATATCAACCCTATTTCATAGATGGGAAAACCGAGGACACTGGAATTACCCCAATTCTGCCTATGCATTTCAGACTTTCTAGCTCCAGTTGAATGAGATAGATCATTTAAAAAAAATCCTCAATCTCTTTCTCCCCTCTGTCTCCCTCCTTTCTTTCCCCTCCTCCATCTCTTTCTCTCCACTCCTATTAGTTCTGTTTCTCTGGAGCAATGAAAGAATGTATGTGTGCTACTGTTCAGCTTGGCCCCTCCACTTTATACAGTCTGCCATCCTGACCTAGGCAATGGTCTGGCCCATAGTTAAGATGGGTTTTCACAATCAAGACAGTCCCTCACAGACATCCTTAAAGGCTAACCTTAGTCTTGACAGTCCCTCACAGGTGTTCCCACATGTTTGCTTCTTAGTTCATAGTGAAGGCTAACGTACTTCTCTTTAATCCCAAGGAAAGAATTTAACTTTAAAAAGCAGCAGGTAACCACATTTTAAAAAAAAAATTTTTTTTTTGAGATAGGGTCTCATGTATCCCAGATTGGCCTCAAACTTTCTGTGTAGGCAAATATAATTTAGAACTATTGATCCTCCTGCGTCTACTCTTTGCATGCTGGGCTTCTTGGCGTGCACCGTGGCCAGTTTATGTGGTGCTGGGGATTGAACTTAAGGCTTCCTGCATGCCAAAAATGTACTCTACCAACTGAGCAATAATCCCTGGCTTTCATTGCATTTTCTTCTGAAAGAGAGAGAGAGAGAGAGAGAGAGAGAGGGAGAGAGAGAGAGAGAGGAAATCCACTTATCCTTCTAAATACTCAGTGTCTTACCAGTCACCGGTAGGGTGAAAACGGAAAGCAGAGTTTGATTTCAGTTGAGGAAAAGCTGAGGCTGAGCCCATCTGTAATTGAGTAACTGCCTGCCACTGAGGAGTCATATCATCTCCAAGAGCTAAACATATTCTTTTTGTCCCTCTAGTCTGGGAAGCACACTGTGCTAATTATCAAGACAAGTTGCCTAACTCGGAAGAGCCTCTTTCCCGCTGGCCTTTGGAGCTTCTCTTGGTGGGATGGAAGTGAAAAAGATTAAAATCAGAGGAAGGTGCTTGTGATTGCTGTTGGTGAACATGCTGGTTAGGAGAACTGCTGATGGTTTTTAAAACACACAGTGGCCTTGTCTGGAGTAGGGTCTGCCAGACACAATAATATGGCTGCTGCTTACAAGCCATGGACTCTTACCTAATCCACCTTTGTCCTGACAGGTGAGAGGTGGAGAGCCTGGGCCCCTTGGCTGGGGTCTATTCCTTCCTCCTTAGTTCTTGATTGAGCATAAGATAGTCAATAGGGAGACTTCCTGTTCAAAGTTACTGAAAGGAACTTTTTGAGCAAAGGGACAGACCAGGAGCCAATAGCCCTCCTGAGGATATGTTTCCAAAATAAGTGGAAGTCAAGTCTTCAGCTAGAGAGATTGCTTAAGGGTATAGGTGTTTGTCACCAAGCCTGATGACCTGAGTTTTTCCTCTGGAACCCATAAGGTGAAGGAGAGAAATGGTTTCAATAAATTGTCCTCTGACTGTCAAAAGCACATGCACCCCAAAACTCACATACACATACACATTAATTATTTGAAACAAAAAGTGTAAGTTTCCTCTAGAGGAGTCTTGCAATCCTTCAGCTACCTTCCCTCCTAAGCTACCTGGGAAAACAATGCCATCAGCTTCAACTTCTAAGAGTCTTTGAGAAGTCAGCCCAGGAGCTAGCTGACGTATAAATTATGATACATCTCTCTGTAAATACATTTACACACACATATAAATACACACATATGTGTAGATACTTATATATATGTATACAATTAATGCTCTTGAGGTGGAGCCAGGAGATCAGAAGTGCAGGCTAACATATGCTGCATATCAATATCTTGTCTCAAAAAAAAGAGAAAGACAAACCCACAAATAAATATATGTAATGCATCCAGAAAAGTAGGCATATAAATAAATACAGTAATATTTAATATATAATATTTTAAAATTCTCCCTGTACAGGACACTAGTGGGAACAGATTTACCAAGAGAAATGGCAATAGAGACAGAAATCATAACAGCCAACACAATAATTATAGGGTGGCCCGGGACACAATAACAACTCTTGCCCAATGCCTCCCACTGTCCTGGCTGGACTCCCTCGTTCCTGGCCTGAGGCCTGTGCCCATGACTACTGTGGTCCTTGAAGTAAGTGCTGGGCCTGCTCCCTGGTGCTGCCAAGGGCCCTGCCTGGAGTCCTGGGCACGCACCCCACAGTGGCAGTGGAGCTTTAAATAAACACAGCCCAGGGGAAGAGAGGGAACTAAGAAGCCGGTGTTCTCACACACAACAAGGCTCCTGTGGCTGCAGCCCCGGAGCTTTCCTTCCAGCTGTCCCAAACATTTTCTCTTCCAAGGAAGCACTTTACAAATGATACCTTGGACAACAGCGATAGTTCTGAGTCACCAACCACACAGCAAGAATTGGTTTGGGAAAGTCCCTTCGTGTTGGGTCAAGGCTGGCTGCAGCTTGGAGGCTGGGACAGGATGTTCCTGTGGTCTTAAGGTGTGATCCAGGCACCGCCAGCCTTTCTCTCAGAAAGTGCTGGAGTGGGTGGTGGGCGTTGGCTGCTGGCCAGCCTTAAGGACCTACGGATTCTGAGCTCCATTGGGTTAGGTGTGTTTCTGGTCCGCCCCCCTTTTCACACCACTTCCAGTTATTGAATGTTTATGATACACCAAGATTCCACTGAACGTATAAGAGGCTGCAAAGAAGTAAAAAAAAAAACAAACAAAAAAACCGTCTTTGGAGATCAGAGCCTGGCTTTGAAACCTGGTCTAATGTCCTTGGTTCCCTATGTCCCTGTCACAGATTAGGGAGGGGAATGACCTTGGGCAGGTCATTGATTTTTTTTTTTTTAAGTTTAGTTTCCTTACCTATAAAATAAAGATGGCAGTGGAAGGGTGTGTTAACTTTTCAAAATTTTGAGTTTCCATGGGAAGCCAGCGTCAGGTGAGTCCATTTGTTCACCGGGTAGAAAAGAAGGCACTGGGGGTTCTCAGAGAATTCTTATGGAAGGGGCCCAGGTCTTGAATTAAGGCTGAAAGCTTGCACCAGGAACATTAACAAAAGGAAAAGAACATGTGATCCTACAGCCCAGATGTGATTGGGTGCAGGACAATGAGGCAGTCCCAGGTTTGAGCAAGTACAGGAAGAACGGAAGAGGCAGATGTGAAAGACAGATCCTAGGCATGGGAAACTAAGGGTAAAGAGGGAGGCCTAGAGTTTAATCACAGGCTCAGTGACAGCGACAGCACTGAGTATGAGGAAGGAGACAGCATCACAGGGAAGATCATGGTGCAGATGTGTTGGTTTTGAGATATGAAGAGGACATTCACCGGACATGGCAAGTGTTTGGCCAAAAACACATTGCCAAGTCCTGGAAGAAAGGTCACAAATGGCCTTTGAAGACCACTGGCTGCTAGGCTAGCAGTTCATACTGAAAAATTGACAGCCTGGGCCAAAGTAGTTTTATTTTATTTTTTTAAGAGACTTTTTGATTTCTCTTTTATTATTATATTTAGAGAAGATTAAAGCAAAAGATTAAAGATTAGAGAAAATCGTGCTTTTTGTTTTTTTAAACAAAGCTATTGCCAGATTTATAGTCAATTTAGTATCATGACTAGTTCCTTCACTGAACACTACTGGGTTGAAATTCAATATATAAAATACCTGACTGTTTGGACAGGGGATATCACAGGTCACTCTGGCAATCTGAACAAAGGATACTTCCCAGAAAATGCACACAAAAAGAGCACACAAGTGTAGGAGCTGGTGTTCTCATGCCCCATACGGTTTGAACTCTCCATGTTATATCGCCTTTCCAGCCCATTTTCCTGACTTAGAAAATGAACGCAATCCCGCTGATGTGAATTTAAGCTTACACAAATAAAGTGCTTAGAAGAAAGCATCAAAGTGAGTGCTCAGTAATTGGCATTTGCTATGGTTATGATTGTTACGTTATTCCATGAAATTTCCTCAAAAAATAAAGGTTATTCCCAGGACAAAGCCCTTTTCTTTCCTAAAGTAATGACTCAGTCCACATTCACCCATTTCCTTTCTGTCTCAGTTCCTGTTAATTTCTTCTAGTTAATTTTCTAGGGATTCAAAGGAGTCCAGTACTCCAGGCATGACTATACACTTAGAAAGCTGAGGCAGGATTGTTAGTTCAAGGCCAGCCTGGGCTACATAGTGAAACCATGTCTCAAAATAAGCAAATAAATATAAGACTGACAGAACATCCTTATCGTCAAGAAATTCGTACTCACTGACATGCAGCTTCCTTCCACATTTTCAAAGATTCAACCAAGGAACAATAGTAATGAATGGCATTTGGAGCAAGAGAGAGCTTCTGCTGGTGTAATTCTAGAGGATTGTGGGTATGATACAGTTCATGCAATAAGATGGCATGTGCTTGAAGTTAGGTATTGATATGAATGGAGTGGAATCTTATAGAGTCCCCTTTTACTGTCCTACATTAAAATACTCATCATTATTATTATTTGTGTATGTGTGTACCTCTATGTGGCAGCACCTGGTAGAGGTTAGAAGACAACTTTGTGGAGTTGCTTCTGTCCTTCCATTTGTACATAGATTTCCGGGGATCAAATTCAGGTTGCCAATTTTACAAGGCAGGCATCTTTTTCTGCTGAGCCGTCTTGCTGACCAACCTTTGACTATTCTTAAAAATGAGGTTTATTAGATAATGTAAAACTAAAAAGAGCCCAGGGGCCTGCCTGTTAAGCACGCTAATAAGGTTATGGTTTTTGTTTTACTATAGTATTTTGAAGGTTTATTATTATTATTATTATTATTAGTTTAAACTGAATTGTGATTCATGAGAACTCAGGCTGTTACCCATCCAATTTCTTACCGAATGCTAGTAGGATGAACGGATTAATTTAAAGGGTGAAGGATTGCCATTCTTTCTTGAAACCATCACACCAGGAAACATTTACGCTGACCTCATCAAAGGTTCAGCCCCAGTGGTTATCTACTCATTCAGAGATCTGCTAGCGAGGTTGGAGAGATGGCTCACTGGTGTTAAGAGTACTCACTGCTCTTCCAGAGGACCTGAGTTCAGTTCCTACCACCATGGTGACCATGTCCAAAGGTTCACAACTACCTGTAGCTCCAGCTTCAGTTGACCTGATGCTCTTCTCTGGTACCCCTGCGGACATGTACTTATTCACAGGCCCACATACAGCCACACACATTTATACATAATTAAAAATAAAAATCTTTTTAAAAGAAAGATGCTATCAGTGACCTGTTTGTTAATATGTTAATTGTTCTAGAAAGTATTAATATAAAATGTATTGAGTAATTCAGACATTTTACTAATTTAAATAACCATGCCAATTAGATTGAATTAGTGTGATATTAATACTTTTTCTTTTAGGATGGATTTTTGTCACAGGGGAAAAATGGAAGAGAACTCCGAAACTTAACTTATTTTTGCAACCTTAGGGGTTAAGAAGGGGCTTCATTAGACATTTTAAAATTAAAATTTCTTTGAAGTAGTTTGATACACCACCTGAATCCAGCTACAAACTTTTTACATTAACAAAGAACAAGCTTCTGGATGTAAAACCAACCTGGACTTTGCTTCTGGATGATGTAAAGGGGAAAACAGATTTTTCTTTTCATGGTTATATCTGGGATAATAGGAAAATGTGCTTTGAGCTAAAGCTGTTTTTTTTTTTTTCCATGAGCTCTGACATGAAGGTGCTCCATTTACTGAGTAAGGTAGAATCAGGGCAAAGTCCAAAGGGCACCCAGGGCAGCAGGATTCCAGTCAGACCTGCTCTCTTATCTCTTTCCCATGCCTTCCCAACTTCCATTCCAGTCAGATACATTTATTTTCAGGTCTACAAACTCATGTGCTTTCTAGAAGACTACCCTAATTCCTCAGACCCCACCAAATACCTGCCCCTACTGAATCTCACCCTGGAATACCACAGTCAGATAAAGCAACTACCTGCCCCCACTACATTTCTCCTCAATGACTAGTTATTGAGAAATGACTCAGGCCACCCAGGATGCTGAGCGCTTTATAGGCATTATCATTAGAGCACTACATGTAGGTAATGTCATTAGCCCCCCCTTTATAGGTGGGAAAACAGACTTTGAATGACTAATTAATTTTCTCAGTATCAGATGGCAAGGAGGGCCAGGAAGTCAACCCACCCCTACAGAATGTCAAAGGTAGAGTGCTGGAGTCAAGTTCTCATTCATGATGCATTTCTCCTTTCTCAATGGCACTGTTACTTTACTCCTCTGTTACTTAAATAAATGTCCCTTTAGTTAAAAAAATATTTTTTATGGTTTTTGACCCACAATTTTTGTCTAATTTTCCACAGTGCCCTGCAGCTCCTGAGGGTAAAAGTGAAGTCCCATTTGCATTCTTTGGGTGTCAGCACAGTGTCTTAGATAGTGGATGCTTGATAACTACTTCTTCTTCTTCTTTTTTTTTTCCTTTAAAAAAATTTTTTTTGAGACAGGTTTTTTGTTTTGTTTTGTTGCTTTGTTTTGTTTTGTTTTTCAAGACAAGATTTCTCTGTGGTAACTCTGTCCTGGAACTCACTCTGTAGAACAGGCTGGCCTTGAACTCACAGAGATCTGCCTGCCTCCTGAGTGCTGGGATTAAAGGCGTGTGCCACCATCGTCTCTGATAAGTACTTCTTAAGGAAGAAATATTAACAGGGATTGCTCAGAACCAGACTGATTCCCCAAATCTAGGCAATCACAGTCCACGTTATGCTTTTTATGCTTTATTTTGGAATAAGTATTATTGTCTTCTTTTGGATTACATGTTCAATCCTTCATTCCTTGTGTGTAGAGATGGGACCTTTGAGAGATAATTTGGGTTTCTAGGTCTTCCGAGTGAAGATCCCAGAAGAACTCTTGCTTTACCTTATGAGAAAGCACAGAGAGGAGACTGCTGTCTACCAACCAGAATGCACTTCCCATAGGAGCCATATTGGTCAGCATCTTGATTTTGGATTTCCAGCTTCCAGTATGGAGAGAAAATAAGTGTGTGCTGTTTAAGACATCTAGTCTGTGGCATTTTGTTACAGCAACCCGAGCTTACTGATATACAAAAGGAGAGTTTTACATTGTATCTTGCTACTTTGGTCAATGGTGGACCACATATACAATGATAGAGCCAAAAGAATGTATTGCCTAATGATGTCATAGCTGTCTTTGTTGTGAGTATACTCTATGGTGTTTGCACAATGATGACATCACATAAAGAAACATTTCTCATTAAGCAATGCAAGGCTGTATATGAGAAATAAGCAGTCCTTAGAAAATTTATGGAGTGTTTAAGTGAAAGAAAAACACCAAATGTAGGAGGGGACTTGGAGAGAGAAGGGCTTGTGGAAACCCTCATAGCACACCTAGAGCCATAAAGTGCGTTTTGCCTTGAGAGCCTGCTGAGCATGCTGTGCACCCAGAGCACATACAACTTTGATATCTGACACTGACAGGCAATTAAAAGCTATTTCAGTTTCAGCTAATCAGTAAGGGGATCACAGCACAATCCTCTCACTGGTGAAGTTATTTCAAAGTCCTACTGATTGGAGTGGGAAGCCTCTCAGACATCCTGCTCTCTTTTGCCTCTTTGGGTCCTTCTTGCTCCAATCTTTGCTACAATGCATCCTGTTCTCAGGCGGACATCTGAGTACTGCTCGGCTGGTGTCTGAACACAGCATCTTCCTGGGAAGGTGGAAGCATGTTTAGGCAATCTAAACCAAAGTGTGTGTGTGGCTATAAGAGGGTGAGATTATTCTGGAAATTTTGGAAAAGGCTGCTAGGGAAGATTTGGGAGGGAACTTGGTTTTTAAGCTTTCTGAAGAGTTGGTGATTCCACGGTACCCTAGCCTGACTTGGAAAAAATGAAACGATTTGGGAACCATGAAATGAGCTACAATGTACGCTGTGGTGGGTGGCAAACCTGAGGAGTGTTGCTGTTGTGGTTGAAACAGTCCATGTAGCCTAGGATATTCTTAGATTTAGCTAATGGCTCAGATTGGTCTTGACTTCAAGTTCCTCCTGCCTCTATCTCCCAAATGCTGGATTATGGGTGTGTGCTACTATGTCTGGCCTTCCAATCAGGATTTGTAACATTACTGTACTGATAGGAAATTCCCGAGTCCCTGCTGGGGACTGTTCCTCATTTACTGTTCTGTCTCTCCTGATTCCTCCATTTCATAGATGAGGAAATTGAAGCAGCTATAGCACCAATGATATATTCAAGGCTATAGACAAAGGGAAGAAGCTGACAGCAAGTCCACTGTGATCCTAGAGTGAGTGCTTTTATTTGTTCTTCCTTGAAGGTGGGGAAGATTTGTTGCAAACTCCTCACTACCTTCCATGCTACCCTGGGTAGGGCCCAAGTTGCCAGTTACTGCTGAATCACTATTTTGTAAGAATGACTATTTTTGCAAGCAATAATTTTTGACTCAATAAGCACACATTTTGCATTTACTTGATTACCATGTGTGTTTATATGGAAGGTACACCAACAACTTTGAGTGCATGGTGAGAGGAAAAGGAAAGTCTAACATCAGCTCTCAGAGATCTGTGTTCTAGCTTATAATACAGTGGCAAAGACCTCTCAATCTCACTGTCTTGTTTCTTATGTTGCACTTCCAGGTCTGGCCAGTAGGGGGCACTCTAATCACCCATGACTCAGAATTATTGAGTTCTGTCTTAAAAGGAACTATGCAGCGTTTGTCATACGAAGAATCAGAGAGGGGAACCCTTAGCAGCATCAAATTTTCATCTGGAAGTGACATATTACTTCTGTTGACATGTCATTGAATCGGGCAAGTCATTTGGGCAAGCCCTATTTCAAAGGGGTGGAAAACTACAATCATGTCCTCAACCTTGGAGAAGAGGTATTGCCTGGACAGGCTCAAAATGGATTCTTGAGATGGTTAGTGCTGGTTGCCAACTCGACAGGATCTAGAATAACCTAGGAGACAAGCTTCTGGGAACACCTGCAAGGGGTTATCTAGAGTAGTTTCTGGCTATGTCTCTGAGGGATTATCTTGATTAGGTTCAGGTGGGAATATACATTCTAAAAGGTGGCTGTCACAGTTCCCTGGGCTACTTGAAAAAGGGAGAGCTATCTGAACATCAGCATTTGTCTCTTTTTGCTTCCTGGATGTGAATACAAAGTAACCATAAACTCCTGCTATCATGAGGTCATGCCACAATGTACTGATCTGGAACTGGACACCAAATCAACCCTTCCTTTCTTCAGTTCCTTCCGTTGGGTACTTCATCACACAGGAAGGAGACAAATAAGTAATGCAATCATCATTTAGCTGTGGGTGATAAACAGACCCTCGTGCAGTTCGCAGACATGATAGACACTGAGGAATGGTCATAAACTTGCTCCACAAGATAACTTCTTCCAGTTGAGAAGACAGGGACTGCATTAGAAATGCCCAGATAAAACACATTATTATAAGATGTCGCCACTCAGATTACTTTCTACTCATCAGGACATGTCAACCAAGGGCAGCTGTGTGATTGTAGGGTATCTTGAGAAGCAGAGCCTCTTTTTTATTCTGTCCAGACTTGGCATGAATGAGCTTTATGACCATTTTCATATCCAAAGAATGGCTATATGCAAGAATTCTATTCATAATCCACAGTTTGTGAAGTTTATCAAGTGCTAACATTAAAACTCAATTTACTTATTCCCCTTGAAGTACCTACCATTTTGTGTATTTTTTTTCCCCTCTATAGTTTGAGTTAGGAGCTCTTTATATTGATGGTGAATCTTGTGTCTTACAGTTTGATTAATAAGTGCTCCTCCAACTAATGCTTGTTTAGAATTAGAAACAGAACCACTTTTATATAATTTTTGGCCCTTCCTGGCTTTGTCATAAAAGTATGAACTTAACAGATTTGACGTCTTTCCCTTCTTCCCCATCCATCCTGTTCCCTCTTCCCTCTCTATCCTCTTCCTTATTTCTTGTCTCTTTCATCTCATCTCCTCGTCTCATTTCTTCCATTTTCTGTCCTTGCCTTTCATCTCTTTATTCTCTCCTTTTTCACATTCTTCCTTTCCCCCCCTTGTCCTCATCCTCTCCCTCAGTCCCCCTTCTCTGTCTTTCTAATGACAGTTTCACATTTCCTCAGCTCCCCACTGTAGCTGAACAACCCAACTGCATTATTCCCAAGGTCAAAGTCAAACACTATTATTTCTGGTCCCTCTGTAACAGCTGAGTGTCGTCGTACAGTGCTGTGGCAGCTCACCAAAGAAAACAAGGAGGTACTTTCATTGATGCAGACCTGCCAAACCTCAGCAGAGGGAACCACCATCATGGCCAATGCCATTCTGACAGCAGAATCTTGAGCGTCCCAGCTTAGGAATTTTTATTAATACAGAACTCCTCTGGTGTTCTACTGATAGTACATGCAGATCACGAGCAATAAAACATCCCCCACATAAATCCAACACCTGCAAACAATACAAAACACCAAGACCTAGAGAGCCCCTTACCCAACAGTGTATAAAACAATTATTTTGTATATAGCTGAAAATAAACTTCCACCACAGCTGATGTCTCTAGTATGAGCTTCTATGGTAGCCAGCACTTTCTCTTCAGAGCTCCCAGGAAAATTGCTTCTGGGATCACTTGTGTAATATCTTTCTCCAATAAAACTATTGTATCCATGAAAGCATATGTCAGGAGTTTCTTGTTTCATTAATGAAGCTGTAGGTCCCCATCTAATGCCTTAGCTATGACAGGTCCCTAAAAAATATTTAGATGTCTTTTGTCAGCACCACTTAATAAACATTTTATTATAATGTGGTTGTTTTTCCTGCATGTATGTATGTGTACCACATGTATGCAGTGCCTATGGAGGTCAGACAAGGTGTCAGGTTATAGAACTGGAACTGGAGTTATAGATGGTTGTGAATTACCATGTGGGTGCTGGAAATTGAACCTGGGTCCTTTGGAAGAGCAGCCAGTGCTCTCAACTACTGAGCCACATTCCAGTCCAGTCAGCAGTACTTTTATCTTCCCTGTCCTTATGTTGAAGAGACTTGGTAACGCAGGCTAACTTGGATAGAAATCAACAGAAAAAGTTTGAATAGAAGGAATAAACATGTCTGCTCACCCTGTACTGCTTGACGAGGTGGGGATGGTTGTGGACTGTGGTCAAGTGCTCTGTGAGGCCACTTTAAGTTTGGTGTTTCAAAACTCTGAAGCTCAAAATTGATATTGATGGAGTGGTCCATGAAGTGCAAAGAGGGAGAAAAAGCCATTTTTCTCCCAGTTACGTATGGCCCCTTTCTCCTTGCCAACATGTCTGATATGATAGACTGAAAGTACCGTTTTCTTGGTAAAACAAATACAGACTTCTTTCTAAAAACACCTTTTGATACTTTATGAGTAGGGCTGGTGTATGTAACCGATCAAGACCAACATATGGTTTATTATGACATTTTGCTGATTAAAATAGTCTAGACATAAACTTAAGATTTCAGAAATGTTGAAGTTAAGTAAGAAATACATTTTAATGTACAGTAGATGTGTACTTAGTGCTAGGCCACCTGTGTCCCTACAGGAATTACAGGGCAGGAAGTACTTTTGACTCAAGAAGTGTGTCTGAAAATTAAGGTTGTAAATTAACAACAGCTTGTCTATTAGATTATTTCAGCCATAAAGGACTCAGTATGTTTCAAAACGCTCGTGATTTTCAATACATTTCTGTGGCTTGATTTAATAAAGAGTGATTCTGGGAATGCCTTTGGCTCGAAGCTCTGCTAAAGCACATTTTTAGAAAATCCCAGAGAATAAATAGTAGCTGCTGTTTAGGCTGCGGTAAGACACCTGTGGTAAGTGGAAAAAGGAAACGCTTGAGCCGCCCTTGGCTCAGGACGGTCTCTGGGTGGACACCAGGGGGAGTGTGTGGCTTTGGTGCCAAGAGGCTCTGGCCCTCCTCTGCTTCAGAACTTTGAGTACAGCTGGTGACTCCTTCTGGCATTGTTTTCCTGGTGTGTAACTCATGAATAATGAGGCCTAATTAACATGCCGGGTGGCTGTGAGGATTAATTGGCTAATGTTTGGGACCAAGCACTTTGAAGTGCAGTCCATTATGAGGAGTTGTTGGGGCAATGCTGAGGCTCCTTTAGGTCTCAGTTTTGATTAGCTGTCCTGTCAGCCTGACCCTCTGAGGGACAGAAGAGGTGGGTGAAGTCAGGGTAGGAAGGGGGGGGAGGGGGTGCGATTAGGAAGGAGGAGGGTCAGGGGGTCTCTGGTTGACACACAGAGATATAAATGGATAAAAATGTGGGGAGGGAGGAGGAATGGGGAAGGAGGGATTGAGGAGGGAAGAGTAGACTGTGGAAGAGAAGAAAACAAGGTAGAAGCTGATGGGGAACAAAAGAAATGAAGGAAAGGGGGAGAATAGGGAATGGAGTTCTAAGGTTTCTTAGGGCCTTGCTTCCATCTGGTCTGTGAGCTTTGAAGTCCCGGTATTGGCTGGGACAGGACCAAGCTGGGTAAAATGTAATGTTTTATTTTATTTTATTTTTTAATTTAATTTAATTTAATTTAATTTAATTTAATTTAATTTTTGCCTTTCTTTTGCAGCCGGGCTACTGGGCTATTGGTTGGCAGGAACCATGGGCCCACAGTGATTCATATTCTCTCTCTCTCTCCTGTATGTGTGTGTATTTACCAGTTTCTTTATGAACCATTTTAAGACTAGGACACTGGTGGGGTGGTCAGGAGAAGTTGGTTTGTTTTCTAGTTTGGTGGCTTTACAGTGGGACTCTGAATAGGGAACTTCATTGACCTCATTGGTTTCCTGTTTGAACAATAATGAAGCCTAACCTAGCCTAGGCATGTGTATCTGTTACCTTCTGCTGTAAGAGAAAACACCTGAAACTGTGGCTCACGACAGAAAGCATTGATTTTTTTCATGGTTTTGTGGGTTGACATTTGAATCTGGCCTCTCCTAGGTGGCTTTCCTGATATAGCCATAGTGACCCCAGTAGACTTATGGGCTCTGTGGTCAGCTAGTCAGGGAGGTGGGGTCAGCCCCGCCTGATGATAGGATGAATAGAGCCTGTATTAGTAAGCCTGCTCATTCTCCATGAGGTAGCCCCTGCCGATACAGGGAGTGGTCAAAGTTACAAACCAGTGGGGGTTGTAAAGTGTCTTTGGGCCTAGCTCTCAGGAGGCACCATCACCTCCTACATCAGTTCCAAATGCAGCAGTAGGAAAACAGTTCTTGGTGGAAGCAGCTGCCAGAGATGGAGGCCAATGTTTTCTTCAAATTGCCACACCAAGGGACAGTTCAAAGCCAATAGACGGTCAACAGAAACTAGAACCGACGTGAGAACACCTTCTGTTTTCCTTGGGTTCAGCTCTGAGAGTCTGAGGTTACAAATCCTGGCTATGGTTTTGAATTCATTATACGACTTTAAATAAGATTCTTCGCCTTTTTGTTGGTTCATCCTTGGGTGGCGTTTCTTTTGGTCAACGTGACTAGGAAAATAATCAGTTAATATGAATTTTTATAAAGAACTTTACTTGTATTGCAAGGCCTGGTGAACAAGGGACATTTGATAAGGAATTATAAAACATAATAATGAATACACAATAGAATTTTACTCATAAAAGAAATTTAAAGACATAAAGAGGTAGAAAGAGAAGTCATGTTTCAGTCTATCCCAAAGGTAACAATGTGTAACAATAAATGTTGTAGTATGATTTTTTCAAGAGTCTCCCTCCCTCCCTCCCTCCCTTTCTCCCTCCCTCCCTCTCTCCCTCCCTTCTCCCTTCTTTTTTTCCCTTCCTTCTTCCCTTCCTCCTTCTCTCTCTTTCCTCCTCTCTCCCTCCCTCCCTCCCTCCCTCCCTCCCTCCCTCCCTCCCTCCCTCCCTCCCTCCCTCTCTCTCTCTCTCTCTCTCTCTCTCTCTCTCTCTCTTTCTTTCTTTCTTTCTTTCTTTCTTTCTTTCTTTCTTTCTTTCTTTCTTTCTTTCTTTCTTTCATGTATATGCAGGAGTCTGTGTGTATATACTGATGTCTGCAGAGGCCAGAAGAGGGTGTCAGATTTCATGGAGTCGGAGCTGTACGTTGGGAATCAAACTCAAGTCCACTGGAAGAGTCACAAGCACTCTTAACCACTAAGCCATTGGTCCAGCCCCAAGAATCTTTTCTTAATGTATGGGTGGGTGGCTCTACTACAGATGTGATGTTATTTAACAGAAATTCTATAATGTATTCTTTTACTTCAGTAAATATATTCTTACTGCCTAATTTTGTCAGCTGTACAGCATTCTGTTTCACATATGTGCCACAATTTCTTGGACTCACCCTTCATTAATGGGCATTTAAATATTTTTAGGTTTCTAAACATTTTTTTTTAGAAAATCATATGAAAATAGTATTATCTTTTTAAACACATTTTTAAATGTTTCCTTAGGATATATTTCAGAGATGGTGTTTCTATGCCAAAGGGTAGGTGTTTTAGAACTCTTTTTCATTGCATTTCTGTTTACTTATTTGTGTGTGTGTGTGTGTGTATCAGTGCGGATACATGCATGCCACAGTGCACATATGGAAGTCAGAAGAAAACTTGTGAGAATCTGTTTTCTCTTTCTAACATGTGAATCCGGAAGAACACACTGAGGTTGTCGATTGAGTGACATGCTCCTTACCCACTGACTCATCTCACTAGCCCCATTTTAACAACTCTTGATTCCTTCTAATAAACCTCAATAAAAGTCCCACCCTTTGCTTGCATATTACTTATTGAAAATAATGTCTACTTCCTTTGGTCCATCATGTTCAATATCCATTGAAAAATAGTTCTTAATCCTTTTGTGATGACTTTGCATCCCACTGAAAGTTTTAAAACACTCACACCACAGAACTGGAAAGACTTGTGGGGTTGTTAATCCTAAGTAAAACTAGATGCTAGCACCTTCTCACTGTATTTCCTTAAAAGTACTGGGATTAAAGAAATACAGCATATGTGGTATTAATACATGACATTAAACTGGACAAATCTCAATTTCACTTAAAGCTATTAAGCAGAATTACATTTCTGCTCTTTCTAGGACCAGAAATGGAGGGAGAGCAGACTTCCAAATGGTCCTGCTTTCTCAAAAGGAGCAAAATGACTCTTGCTGTAGCTCAGCCCATGTGTCTTAATACATCATGCAAAATAAGTAGCAGAATCTCTGCTTAGTGCTGGAGTTTTGGAATGAACCATAATGAGTGTGGAGCCAGCCTCTATCAGCAGAAGAAATGGTAAAAGATGCATTAGAACTGGAAGAATAATAACGAATATGTTAATCCTATTAGCATTTTCTTGACTACCTTCACCAATTTACAAGCTTAGACAAAGAGTGTTTTGTATTTGCCTCTGTGCTTGGAGTTCTCAACCTCATCCTCCTTAGGTGGTGGCCATCTCAACCTATGAGAGCTGAGTCATCCCTTCTGTCCCACATTCTCCTGGATGCTAATCCTTATCCCCAGAAGGGGCTAATTCTGAACTGATGCTCAATTTGATTGTATTCCTATTAAATAGAGGATTGCCTATTTCCTGATCACATTTGGGAGACAGGTCAGTATTTCATGACTTCATTTCTTCTCAGGTATTTTCCAGAGCCACACTTATCAGCTTGACCTTGTTTCTTGCTATGTTATTAAGATTCACATTCAATGTATTTTCCTGCTCAGTTTACCTCTTCAGACACAGCAGACACCAAGTATAAACTATGTCAGGTGACATGCTTTGGCTTGACCTTAGAACTCTGATGGATACTCTGAAAATTACAAGTTATTCAATCGTGAGTGTTTGGAGCCGACTCTTATTTCCCCCAAAGCCCTCCAAACCATATACTAGATGTTGTGTTCTCTTGAACTCTTTTGCTATTCTTCCCTTCAGGATCTCATGGCTCTCTTTTGGAATGCACTGGAGCACAGAGACTTGAATAACCCAGAAGAGTTACCTACTTTGCTAAGAATATCTTTGTTTTTGTCCTTCTATGATAAAGCATTTTTTTTAAAACGGAAAACATAGAAAACCATAAATACAGAGTTTCATCTTTCCAATTCCTTGTCACTGTCCCTCCTATTTAGCAAGCTTGAATTGTCACTACTTCTGTTTGTTTTTTGTTTTTCCTTGAATGTGATGAAAAGACCTTTATTGTTTTCCTGGACATTGTTTCCACGTATAGCTCAACCTGGCAGTACGCTCTGGTTGTGTGAACATGATTAGTAACACATAATACAAAAAGATGATAGGTTATTAACACAAACATCAGTTCTGTAAGAGAACTATCAAATTTAAAATGTCACTAAAGATTTGAATATAGGCCTATAAAACATGACAAACATCTGGTTAAAGTGTTTTCAAAGTGTTGCAGTTTGAATACGTCCCTGCAAAACTTCATGGAACTTAATTTCCAATTTCATTGGGTGCTGGAATTTGGAGGTATATCCTTGAAGGTAATTAGGACTTAATGAACTACCATAATCAGTATCTTGGAGGAGGAGGGGGAGGAGGGGGGAAGGAGGAGGGGGAGGAGGGATCAGGAGGGGGAGGGGGGAGGGAGGGGGAGGGAGGAGGAGGGGGAGGGAGGAGGAGGGGGAGGAGGAGGAGGAGGAGGAATAGAAATTAATTAGTCTTTGCATGCTCTTGCATATCCTTGCTATATAATGACTTCTGCCATATTATAACACACCCAGAGACCCTCATCAGAGGCTAGCACCTGAATATTGGCCTTCCTAGCTGCCAGAACCATGAGCTGGATGAACTTGTTATTGTTTATAAATTACCTAGTCTATGGTATTTTGTTATGACAACAAATATATCGTAATGTCAACAAATGTATAATAATATAGTAAGGGCAAATTTATTTATTAAAATAGACAGGAAATAGATTTTTGTTTTGGAGAAGAACTTAGAGAATATAGGTTCTTTCAGAATCTCCCATTTAAGCCTTCTTTCACGCATCCTTTTCTCTGGCCTTTTACTGCAGATGCTTTTTCTCTTCTCTACCACTTCGGTTGTACTAACTCTACAGTATGACCTCTCTCTACTTTGTTTCACATATTTTTTTTTTCCTTTTCTCAGCATTGTTCTAGAAATTTTGAGATATTGTCAGTTGTGTGAGGCAGGGATAAGTTTTGGCTCATTCATGTTTCTACTCTAAGCTCCTAATGCAGTGCCTGACCTGCAGTAGACACTCACTCAGTCAGACCTTGTTGCATGAATGAATGGGACTGAGAGGGAAGGATTGCTTTTAAGGATACCTTCCCCATGGGCAGACTCTCTAAATCATAAATAGTCTTATACTGTGAGCAGATACTATCACAAAAAAAAATGTTAAGGCTTTCCACAGTATCAGGTGTGGGATATGACCTTGTGAGCTATTACCTAGGGTACCTAGAGGCCCTCCAAAATAACATAAGATCTTGCCATTCCTCTTGATTGTTCACTGGAGCTAGTTAACAAGGCAGTATTGCTGATACCTTAATTACATGATACAGAGAAATCATACTGGAACTGAATTGGAAGCTTTATTCCTGGTGGCTAGCTTTCTTAGTACTGAAAGGTAATATGAAAGCTGCTGGGAGCAAAGAGACATCAATCATCTTGCCCAGCTATGAACCCTGCAAACTACACTACATATTTGTCACTAGTGCTATAGTGGTATAACTATTATGGGGCTAGCCAACTACTCTACACTTAGATATGAATCTTGTTCTCTAGGATGAAATCCATAACTGATAATGTAAACTTGGTCAAAACTCATTGCAGAGGAGGTCTTAGGCCCTAGGTAGAACTTACTACTATTGTTTATCTTAATTGTCCTGGTGTCAAGCTGCCTTCTAAACAATTATGTTTATATTCCTACTCAAATGCTACTCTCTCTCAACCTTAGTAAGAGACGCTTACTTTTGCAACGAACAGTGGTAAATGCAGAGATGAATGACTGCTCAAGGTACTGAGAATAAATGATGACTGAGTGCTTGGCCCAAAGTAGGACATTTATGCAACTCCTCAAAGGCACAGGAAACATCACAGAAAAGAGAGAAGAAAGGGCTGAAATATAAGAGAAGTGTTGTGAAGTGCCATCTTCTGGGCATGACACAATCAGTGCAATCATGTGATCTAATCGCAGCTGCAACTGCCTTCAGTGAGTCTGCACAACATTGGACCTGTCAACAGTCAATCACAGATTGAGGAGGGGCTCCCAGTGCCCTATACCTCACTAGTGAACTGCTAATTACTGATAGATTCTTGGGAAGGGAAAACATTATTTTCAGTTACATACCCACTGATGAGCCTACCAGGCTCCAATAGTTAGTTCCAAATGCATAGTCATACAGATGGCCCTGGTTAAACTCAGAGACTCAAAAGCAAAACAAAAATCCATGAGTGTGGAAAAGAGATTTGTAGGGAGAAAAGAAGTAAGAGGAGTTGAAGGGGTTTCAGAGAGTGTGGTAATTAGGATGCACTTGTATAAAATTGCCAAAGAATTTTAATAGAGTTAAAAAAGAGAGAAAAAGAAAAAAGACCTTTTAGAGAGACTAAATCTTGAAAATCTCAACCCCTTCTCTGTTGTTTTTGATCACTTCAGTTGATTCCATAAATGAAATACATTAAAATGAGCACTGATCTAGTGCTGTGTAACACCAGGTAAAACAAAATGTTGCATTTGTCCTCAAGGAACCCACAGTCTAGCAGAGAGTACAGGTGTGTGACAAAGTGTTTCTGGCCATCATGATGTGGTTTGATGCAAGATCTTTGAGGCTTAGAGGCAGAGCAGAGGAAGGCTTGGCTGAGGTGGTTAAAAATGTGGTGGTGGTAGTCCTAGAGGATTCTACAAGCTCTCCTTGTATTTGTGGAATTTTCTCGATGGACAGAAGACTATAGGTTGGGCAGTCTGTGAAAAGCTCATTCCAGACAGTAAAGCAAAAGAAGGCACAAGATCACAATGTTTGGGAAAGCAAATGGTTCCTGGGACACATAGTTCAATTTGAAGAATATCAAATCATGAAGGTAAGGAGGGAGAGAAAAGACAAACATGAAAATTCATGGGTTGGCTTCATTAAGAAATCTCAGTGGGAGTTTTAAAATTGTGATTCCTTTAGAGTAGAAATTTAATTTCTGTGCGTGGGCGTAATCTACTCCCTTATCTCCATATTATTATTCCCTCAAATAATAAGAAATTATTAAATAGCAGGTTGTTCACTTTTTCCAGGACCAAGGTTTTCTATCCTGTAGTACACTCTGACACATTGTTTAGTGATTGTAGAGATCTGAAATGAGAAATCTTCTCCATTCATCTGGAGCATTTGAACACTTGGTCCCAGCTGATGGTGCTGTTTGGGGAGGCTTAGGAGGTATGGCCTTCCTAAAGGAAATATGTCACTAGGGTCAGGCTTTGAAAGCAAAAGACCTCCTCTTACTCCCAATTTGCATGTCCTGCTTCTTGCTTGGTGGTTGAAAATATGAGCTCTCAGAATCCTATTCCTGCTGCTTCACCACCATGATGAGCTCTCTTCCTTCCGGGACTGTAAGACCAAGCTGTGTTGTATAAGTTGCCTTGGACATTGTGTTTTATCACTGCAGCAGATAATAACTAATACAGTGCTATTGTAGTTGCAGAAAAATAAACTTTACTTTTTCCGTTTTGTAAAAGGACTGAAGTTCATACCAGTTCCAGAGAGGAAAGTGATGGTTCTGATCAGGAAGGCTGATTGGTGTCAGGTTCGAAGGGACGTGGGCTCTATTGCCAGACAGATCACACCTGCCCACATCAAAAAGCTATCCAAAGTAGAACAGGTAGTTTATTTTGACTAATAAAATTTAAGTTTCCTTGTGCCTGTGGAGATAATTGAATCAGTGAATAAGTCTCTCTTTTGTAGACATTGATGCAAGGATTAAGCAGGAAAAGAATTCTGAACTTGTTTGATGCTGTGCTACTAAACTGAAAGATATGGTAGGAAATCATAGTTTCTTTTGAAAATGTCTTCTTCTGTTCTAAGGGTGGTAGTGATTCCTAACCTACTAAAGCCCCATAGAAAAGTATTTCGATTTCCCCCCTTTCTTTCCTTAAGTATTTTAAAATCAAATAGGCAAGTCTGAGTGTTTGGGCACCCATCTATCCATCTGCACACATTTAGACAAACATAAACATAGTGTATACAACTTCTTTTTTTAAAACTCAATTCTGCCTGCCCCCCCTTAGGTTAGACTAGATTTTAGAAGACCAAGAAAAAGGCCTTTGAAAAGAGGAATAGCTAAAAAGTTGTTGAAGCTGCACAGAGCTGGCCAGTGTTAGAGGAAGGTTTTGACAGTAATTATGATGTCTTGACTTCCCACGCTTTGGCTTTGAAATTTTAGGTAAGTCACTTCAACTCTCTAGGCGAGGTTTCCTCATAAATCTGACTCTGGATGATATAAGTCTATCAGTAGTGGCACGGAGAAGACAGCTTGAGCTGATGAGTAGGTAAAATCCTTGCAGAAAACTTGACACAACAAAGATATTCAACAAATGGAATATATGTGCATCTAAATTTACATCCATGTCCAATTCTATATCTTTCTTTAATATCTGTATCTCTCTCTCTCTATCCATCCATCCATCCTTCACTATGTGATATTTGAATGAAATTTAAGTTCAGCCTCTTTTAAGCGTCCATTTGTCACCAAAAAATTCTATTATGAAAAACTTTTCAGTGTCAACATGAGCTTGGTAAAAGTACTTATTTTCATGATGACCACCTAATTTATTCAGAATCTGCTTATTTTTATTTTATTATTATGTTTAAAAGTTTCCAATTCTAATTCCAAAAGTTTACATTTTATGAAAAGGTAAAAATGCTCATGGTCCTCAAAGGTGTGGTTGATCTTTCTACCCTTCTTCTGTTGCATTTGAGAAACTGTAGATTTCTGTCTGTGGGGGTAATCCTTATCACAAAATTTAAAAAGTCTTCATTGATTTCCCACTCTAGGGAAATATGATATGAAATACTAGTTCCGCTAGAGACCCTCCAGTGCTGTGTATGGGATAGCCATTCAATGAGTGAGCATTGCTTGACTGTGGACAAGTGTGTGGAATGGATAGAAACAGAGCTGCAGAGCTAGAATTCTACATGACCTTTGTGTACAGGTATGAGTCACTCAAAGAACAGCCAGTGGGAATGAACCAGAGGTAGGAGAGCAAGTCTGTCTGTAGGAATCCTTTCCTTAGGTGTCCTTCAGACATAATGTGAGCCTTCAGTCTAAGATTATTGATGACTCTTGAACAAGAAGTCCAAAATACCTGAAGACTCAAGGAGAGACAATAGAGGACCTTTGAAGCAGATCACCTCTCATCTCTGGTCCTTTAGTTTCCTTCTCTTCTATGACAGTCTCTCTTTTAAATAGTTTACCAGTTAGAGCATTTTGTGCTTCCCTCATGAAAGCATGGCTCTAAATGCTTTAGGCTTCTGCTGTGGCCAGTGTTCTATTTAGCCCCATCTTACAGATGAAGAACAGGAGACACAGACAAGTTAAGTGAATTGTCCAAGGTGAGTTCAAGTTTAAATTCCAGATAGCTTGGCTCCAACTCCCCTGTTATCACTCATGTTTAGCAAGCAACGGTTTCTAAGGCCGTTGCTACTCTTCCTTGTGCCAGGTCTCTGTCAATCTATGTACTATGTGATTATTATGTATCTCTTCATGTTTCGTGTTCTTAACCAGACCCCAAGAGGCCAGTGACATTATCGTTTCCCTTCTAGAGGATTCTGTCTCCAGGACATATACTTGAATACAAAGGCAGTCAATAGTTCAACAATACTTATTGATTTTGATTACATTATTACCAGAATCTATGTTTTTAAAAACTAGATAGCACAAAGTATCAATAAATAAACATCTTGCCCTGATTTTAGGGAAGGAAAAAAATGAAGAACTGATGGATTCCTCACTTTCTTTATGGTCTGTTGTTATAGTAACAGCACCCCTTTTCCCTTGACCATCCTTGTTCCTTACTGAATGATTTCTTCAAAGAATGTGCAATTGAAAAAGTACCATTGTTTGACAGGACGTCTTCTCAGGATCCTATCGCTGAGGGCCTGTCTAGTCTGTGACCCACAATGGGTGATTTTACTGTCTGAGTTTCTGTGTTTTTTCATGTTGGGATCAGAAAATCAGCAGTTAAAAGATGCTTGCCTTTGAAAACATGTTAGAGAGTTAACTGTTGGTTTGAGATGTTATCTGCTAAATTTGAGTTCCTCATACATTTTATCCCTACCTGGGTTAAGTCTCTCAAAACAGGGATTTGGTAACTGAAGCACTAACCTGATGTTATCTGTGAAGTAGGCAGACAGGCCCTGCCATGGGATCAGGGAAACTTTTAGGGCATGGAGAAGGCACAGAGCACTAGAATGGGGAAGAATTTTAAGAAACATTTATTTCAGTTCTATCTGTGTACGTATCTTCAGTTGAAGGAAACAGTTGTGTGGAACAGTTTCCATTTTTTTTTTTTTAAATCATCCTTTGAGTTCTTTTAAAAGTTTTAATCTGAAAATTATACTATTCAAAAATAAAATTCAGGAATCTATTTACCATGGCCACACAGAGCTGTGATTGATGAGAGACCCAAGGCCTATATTTAGGTCACGATATTTAATTCTAGGACTTTATTTTTACGTTTTTAGTCAAGCATTTAACCTCTTTTCCTTTCTCATGGGTCCATTTCTCCCCTCACACCCTCCTCACTAATTATATCTTAGACTTTTGAAATAGCTTCAAAGCTCAATCCTTTTCGAAAATAGCTCCATCTTCTCTAAAGGTGGGCTGGTTAAGTTTATTTCAGGTTTTGAGGTGGGACACACCTCTGTGACAAGGGCCGATGTCCAGCTGACTTTGCAACACCAGCCCTTTCTTTTGTCCTGTCTCAGATGCCCACTAGGCTCTGCTTCCCCTCCTTACTGCGGAAATGTGCGTCACTTCAGTACAAAAGGAGATGCTGACTGCCACACAGAGCTGGTGTCCTCGCTTCTGCTTAGCACCCTTAGTGTATTTTGCTTCCTCAATGACGTCTCTGTGACAGACACTTGCCTTTGTCCCTGGGGGCCCTTTAGCAGGTTGGTTGTCTTCTGCCTCTCTTCTTGCCCCTAAGTGCTCCCGTATTGCTGGCCTTCCCAGTGCCCACTGGAACGTACTTTTTGAGCCAGGATAGCAGAAGCTCCAGCCGCCACCTCAGGCCTGGCCGCTAGCCAGATGGACTGAAGCAGAACGCTGCAGACACCAGGCGTCTTGGCAGCCACTTCACACAGAGGGAAGGCTGGTAACCACTAGCCTCCAAATGAGACCGTCCACACAAACAAACAAATAAAAAAATGTCAAATACAAACACAAATGAAAGAAACCACACACACTCAAGAGAGACACGAAGCACAACTCAAGGATGCTATTGCCTGGCCTCTCATCTGCCTTGAGCTTGGTGTCCCACTCAGAGCTGATGGGGTGGCAGGCAGTTTGGAGATTCCTGTGGTCTGAATACACACCCTCCTCATCACCAAGATGTGCCTGGAAAAAAGCAGTCATGGTCCAGGCTTCTGATTTATTTCCTGATAAAATAACCTTTCTTTCCCTAGGCTGAACTTGCTCTCCCAGATCACAGAGAATCAGCCTTATCCCTCTCCACCAAAGCCTTTTGTGAATTAGATCATTCCTTCTGTGGCTATGGAGTCTCCCAGCTCTCTGTCTTTGTCCGTGCATGAAAATCTCTTAAAATGTCCCCACATAATTGCTACAACGACTCCTTCCCCAGAGTTTCCTGAGCTATGCCAAGTGTCACCGTGGAGGTCACAGGCAAATTACAGAACTCCTTAAGCAGGAGGAGTTACTTTTTATTTCATGACAACAAAGAAACCTTGTCTGATGTATGAGGATAATGGACAGTGATACGCCATCTCTCTTCTGTCCAGCTTCCAACCTGTATTTATTTTCTCCTGCTTACCATTGTACATCTATTTGCAAGCCTGTCCTGAATTATCTGGAAGCCTCTGGAGGCTTACGCCATTGGCCATGATGCATTCTTAGTCTGTGTCATGTGTCAACACCCTTCTTTAAATTCATGCTACTTGCTTTCTCCTGGTAGGCGTAGCTCACATCTCACAGAGGGGGAGAGATGGGAGCTTCAGTGGGCGAATGGCTCTATCCATGTCATTAAACGTAAGGAATCTTAAGAGCTACCACCATGCAAGATGTATGTAAAGCTGGAGCATGTTGTTGGTGAATAAAAAGCTCTTTAAAAAAAATGTCCCCTGCTAAGTACGTACAGTCTATTACAGGAGAAAATGCTATTTGTAATCTTCTATGGCCTCCAAGAGAGGTAGATGTTGCTAATGGAGAGTGCCTTCTTTGTTCTTCCTGCCATACACATGGCTGGAAATACTTGGGTCCTGCCATATAGTTAGTTCTACAAGGAAAGAAAGATATCTAGGACTAGGGTGGGTAACATTAGAAGAGACGTGTGTAGAGTCTAACCAGAGAGACTTGGGAGAAGTGGCATGTTAAACGGACGATGGTGTGGGTTCAGGAGCCTTTGGGATAACTTTGAGATAACTCCCCTCTGACGAATATTGTAATAAAATGGACATCTTTTGCTAATGTCCTTGGAGTGAGTGGGCAACTTGGCCAGATATGAAGGAGCTGAATGAGTCCATAGTGGCTGGGGTCAGCTTAGGTAGAACTGATTTTTTTCTCCCATCCTTTGCCTCTTTCCTCATCTGTAGTTTCTGATCTCTCATTCCTGATCAGATTCCTCATGGCTTGATCTTTTTTCCTTTGATGACTTGTAGGTTTTGGGTCATTACATTGTGTGATATTTTTATTCTATGGTTTCTGAAGGGAATATGAACTAGGATCCCAGGGCATGTGAGCTCAAGTATGGATAATTATAATTGTGCTTTTTCACTGGAGGGTGCTGACTGAAAACGAAAGAAGAGGCAGGAGAGGAGAAATGCAGTAGGAGAGTTTGCTTTTAACTGCTTTGGAAGGTCTATTGGAGAAGATGGCCAAGTCAACAGTGATAGGGTAATTTGTACTAAAATGAAGTTAGACTTAGGATGATATGGAAGCTCAAGAGAGTGGGAGATGAGAGGGTAACCTTCTACGGTAGACATGCCTCTGGTTCCGTTTTACTCCCATTGTACAGGAGAGGTATTTATTTGCCTCAGGGCTGAGTGCAAGCATTGTCATAGGATCTACCTGTGACTGTACAGTCCCAGAGAGGAGCCAAAGTGATAGGTACCTGCAGGCAAGGAATGAGAAAGCCCAAAGGACAGAAGTGAACGATGATCTCCAAAGGCTTTAATCCTGTCTCAGGCATTAACCTTAGCCTTATCTCATTGACCTCACCACCACAACCTCTGTCTGCTGCCCAGATGGAACAAGAATGCGATGAATGAAGGGCCGGCACCAGGGAAACTGGGGTCAAAATCAAGCCCCTTTTACTGACAGCTGCATTAGCTTGGGTTTATCGCTTTACCTGTCAGACTTCAATAACATAGTTTACATGCACTGTTCATGGCTCATAGATGAGCATACATGATACAAGCAACTTTCAGGAGGAGAGATCTGTTTTGGCTCAGAATTTAAAAGGATTAGTTCATCAGAGAAGTTAGAGTGACTTTGTATATGATCATATGGTGGCAGGAGTTTGCAGATGCTTTTTTTTTTTTTGGTATGGTACTATCTAGTGAGCAGAGAGCTTGGACTGGAACCATGGCATATTATATAACCTCAGGGTTTACCACTCCTCCCCATCATCTACTTTCTCTACCCTTTAAATGTTTCACAGTCTCTGAAACAGTACCACCAGCTCAGGACTGAGTGTTCAAACCCATAGGCCTTAGAAGGGGGGCATTTCACATAGAAGCGATAGCAAACATCACTTAAGCCACAATAAAATTGTGGGTTTTAACTCTGTTGCTATGAAAAATACTGAAAATATCAATAAATGATTTTCAGGGCTTTATTAAAGCTGGAAACTAATAGTTTTTCCTCTCAAAAAGAAATAATTCTTGGCCCGTGCTAGAAAATTACTATCTTCAAATTTTTAAAAAAATAAATTGTGTATTAAGGAGCATGCTAATTACCACGGGCTGCAACTCAGAATAAAGCATACTTTGAATGAGAGAAATTGCTCAAATGCACTGTAGTCACAAACTCTGCCCTTCTCCACGCAAACAACCCCTGGATTCAGAGCAGCATTTTGGCTGAATCACAAAAAGTGTCTTTATTTATTTTCCTTTACAGAGACATCATTAATGAGCATACTGGAACTGGGGCTTTAGTCCACCTGGTCCAGTGTTAACCCCATCTAGCTAATTTTGTATCTGACAGACCATTTCTTTGGGTCCAGAACTATGAATGTATGATGAAACTAAAAGATCCCTTTTGGAGCCATAATCAATGCTTTCAGAAAACTGGTCTGAGGATATGCAAATCTTCCTTCCTGAGGGACAGGGTGGCAGGAAGATGATACACATCTGAGAGCAGACACCTGCTTTACTGTTTGAGTTAGCTTGTTTGGAGCTAAACCAGGTACTTCCTTTTCCAGTCTTGTTTGTGTATTCCCTGTCTCAGTTCATATTCTCTTCATACGCCACCTGCCCACTCCATACTCCACATTCAACCTGCCCCTCCGCAGGTGTTCTAGGCCCACCGTGCATGCTACCTAACACTTATTGTCTTTCCCCCACACAACTCTGATTGCCCTCGAAGACCATAGTCTCCGTCCTTCATCAGTCAGCTTTCCCTTTGTAGAAAGTAATTTCTACTATTACCTCCACACACATGCTTATGTTGAGTCCCCTGCTTGGGATATCATCTACCATTTCTACCTTAAATGATACATCATTAGGACCACAGCTACAATGCCATCACCTCTCCTGAACTCTTCTCTATGTCTACACTGTGAATTCAATACTAATTTCTGGTTCTCACCCTTTACATATCACAGACCAACCAAGGCTATTCCCCTCCCTATTCATGGTTAGCTTATAGACTTCTTGGGGACCAGGGTTTGAAATTTTTCTAGGCCAAGAAAATCTAATTAGAAAAGCACTTTATTTTAAGATACAAAGATCTTATTCTGCCCCTACCTACATTCTTTATATATACTGAGAGTGTGTGTAGGGGGGCAAGAAGAAAGAGATGAAGTGAGGACTTTCATACTGAGACTTGCACAAATATTAAATGCATAGCTTGGTTAAATTTTACCTATATATGCCTATATACACCTACCTGTCCATGTTCTCAGCACCCAAAAGAAGATACACAAAACACTAGCAGATTCCACAGATCTCCCTTGAGTCCTTCTTAGCAAGTACCCAACTAGATCCCACCTGAATCTCTAACATTCCAACTTCTAGGTTGATTTCACCCATTTTTTTTGAAAAAAGATTTATTTATTTTTATTTTATGTATATGGGTGTTTTCACTTGTATGCATGTCTGTGCACTGGTGCCTTCTGGAGGCTAGAAGAGTGTGTTGGATTCCTTTGAACTGGAATTATGAGTGATTGTGAGCCACCATATGGGAATCAAACCTGGGTCCTCTGGAAGAGCAGGTAGTGCTCTTAACAGCTGAGCTGTCTCTTTAGTCCTGGTTTCACCTGTTTTTAAACTTCATATAGCAGACTTATATTTTACGTTTTTATGTTTTTCTTATCTTTTCACTCAACAATTTCTCTGATTCTTTCCCGTGTTGATCAAAGTATCAATGGGCTTTTTTTGTTTTAATTGCTGAACATGAGTATGACACAGTTTATTTGTGATTTTTGAGTATTCGATGGACATTTAGATTGTTTCTAAGTTTTAGCTCCTACAAATGAAGTGACTTTGGAAGTTCTGTGCATGTATATCTTCTGAGAACATAAAAGTAGATAGATCCAGGGAATAGGGATTAGGTCAGGGCTCATGTACATGTTTAAATTTAGTGAGTGTTACAAAACACTCTCCAAAGTGGTTGTTCTGATTCAGGCTCTCATCACAAAACAAGATTTCTGGTTTCTTCACATCCGTGCTGACTCTTGCTGTGGTCAGGATTTTACATCCTACACACTGTGCTGAACATGTCCTGGCATTTCATTGCGATTATTGTGGTCTGAATCAACATCCCCCAGGATGACGGAAGAAGCCGAGCATCTTCCATGTGCTTTGGGGCTATTTTGATACTCTTTGTGAGTATCTTGTGCCTTCTTTGAGTATTAGATTCTGAGCTACAGTATCCAGGCATATCTATGCACCTAGTCCAAGATCTATTACCATCATTCAGATGGGGTCTTCATTCAGGTAACTTCTTTAATGTAATGCATTATTCCATTTGTAAACACATTCAGTTTATTGTATGGTAAACATCATCAGGTAGAGCAACAAGGATTGGATACAAGCTTCTGATTCTTTCTTATTGTGAGTCTGGTGAAAGCACTCAGCCAATAGACATTTCTCTAGAGCTACATCTAAACTGTTACAGATTTAGAGTTCTGTTCTTTGGGGTCCAGCTCTATAGATCTTATCTGTATATTTTCAGACATATAGACCAGGTTTACTTTTTTATGGATGTCTTTATTGCTACTTTCTTTTAAGACTTTAGTCTACTATTGCCAAAGTGGGACTTCTAAGGACAGGAGATTCATCACATCAGAAAGAAACACTTTCATTTTCTTTCCTCAGCACTACCACACTTAATTTTTTTCTGGATCAGACTCTTCTTTGAAGCTTTCTGTTTATTGCTTCTCTTTCTGCTCCTATCATACTGCCCCTTGTATTTTTTTTTTTTTTTGTATTTTGTATTTTGCCTAAACAAGAACTATGGGAGAGGAACTTAATTTTACCAGAACATGTTTATAGTAAGCCGAGTCATAGGTAATTATGTCATTTACCTGTTAGAAAGAAAATTGGATTCTATGATTTCTTGCAATAATTTTCAAAAATCTTCCTGGCTATAGCTGACAAAAGAATTTTCCCTTCAGCTATTTGACTTTCAACATCATGTGAGCCATTGCCTTGTAAGTTGTGGATGTTCAATGAATGCTGTCTTCCTCTGAGCTAGGGTTTGAACAATATGGAACATTATCTTTAGTGGCTTCTCCTGGATGCTCTGAGGGAGCATCAGGATCAGCCATGCACCTCTATGATAAAATATAACAAAATTCTCATATTCCAAATATGCAGGCTTTGCATCTTGCTATTGACTCGGTAGTTCCCAGTTGGAATTAACGTGAAGTTAAGACATGTCTTTAGGCAACTTCTCTTAGCTTCTTTTATATTTTCTAAAAGGGAGCATCTACAAGGTCAATAGCGTCCTGTGTATTACAGTAAGGATTTGTTATGGGGTCTCTGAGAGAGGGGCATTAAGGAATAAGACTTGTGAGGTGATGTGGAAGGCAGGTTTCATACCCAGGTGAAATGCTGCTGTGATAGATATTTGTAGGAATCATCCAGAGACACCACAAGGAAGAAAGGAACCTTGTTCATCCCACAGTGTGTTACTGTATTATGTCAGCTAATTCATTTTTCTTCAACATAGTTTTCCTATCTGTAAAATTACAATTATTTGTTTGTTTGTTTTGTGTGCCTGTGCATATAACCCTCTCTGTGTCTTTCTCTTTATGTGTATGTATGTACACACACACACACACACAAACACACATGCTTGAGCACACATTTATGTGCATTCTGTGGGACATGTGTGGAGATCAAAGGACAACAGTGAGGGTTGGTTATCACCTTCCACAATGTGGATCTCGGGGATTGAACTCAGATCAAGTGTGGCACAAGGCAGGTGCCTTTACTCGCAAAGTCATCTTGCTGACCCCAGACAGTCTTTTGTTTGCTTAGCTCTAGACCCAAATAGAATGAGACATATTAAAGTGCCTTAAATAATTTAACAGACTAATCAGACATGTTCTAGTTGTTCTAATAAGTCTTGCTGGAGTGTGGTGGGAAATGGGTTTGGGAGACAAAGTGTTCATTTTTAAACTGCCTGGGGCCATTGCTTGTAAAAGGAAAGGCTGGCTGGTGGTCTTTATTTATATAGTTTTATATTATTCTGCAAACATTGGAAAAAAAGGCTCAAGTACTTGCATATGATGGGATAAATGAGCCCATCAGTGAATGATTATTTTCCTTAAAAACTAATTTAATGAGGCTGGGGGAATATCTCAGTCAATAAAGTACTTGCCTTGAAAATACAACAACTAGTTTGATCCTCAGAACTAGCAAAGCTGGACATACTGACACATGCTTGTAATACAGTTCCAGGAAGGTGGAGACAGGAGGATCACTGGAGCTTGCCATTCAGCCAGTCTTGCCTACTAAGTGAGTTCCAGGCCAGTGAGATATGAACTAACAATAATGAAAGAGAAAGAGACCATGTATTTGAAAGAAAGCAAGATTGGAGGCACATGAGAGGCTTTGTGGGGAGGAAAGAGATAGAGGAATGTTATAATTATATTATATCAATTCAAAAAATAGAAACAACTATTTTAAAAAGAAAACAAAAAAGAAATGGCACCCGAGGAATGATGCCCAAGGTTTTCCTCTGACCTCCATTTTCACATAAGGACACAGGTGCATGTACATATGTACCCATGTAGGGACAAACAAGCTCACACATACATACACATATTCATACTAATTTAATTAGTGAAGTGGTTTTGTCTCTAAGGTGCAATATGAAAGCAAAAGAAAATAAATAAAAAAGTCCCAAACCATTCCACACCATTCTCTCCTCTTCCAGAATTGGTTAAGCTCATCTTGTTTGGTGTAGGCAGACCCAGGTCAAAGCACATTGTTCACACCCAGATTGACTGAGCCAATTCTGAGTTCTGACTTATAAATGCACAAGGTTAACACAATACTTGAGTTTCTTTAACGTTTGTGATTACTGATCTGTGACAACAACACTCATAATTTCTAGTGCTTCAGACCAATGGATTCCATGGGAACATTTGTAAACAAATGTTTCCAATTTTGCTTACATGTTTTAATCTTAAAAAACTAAGGAAGAGGGAAAACATTGCATACAGCTTGGTGCTTGTTTGGCATTGCACATTTGTCATGTACAGTCTTGCCTCATGGCTCATCATATCTGTAGTCACTACATCATGAGTGACAGTGGGAACTTCTCAGTGCAGGTGCTAACAGTGGTGGCCAGTGGTCAGCTTCCAGGGTCTACATTGTATCAATGAGTTATATTTGGTAAATTTTATAAAGTCATACTCACATTTATTTTTTAAAAGGACATATGCATAGACACTTGTCAATTTTATGTCATCTTGGTAATGCTATAGTACCAGTTGTTTGACCAAATACCAGTAGAGTTGCTACTATGAAGGTATTTTGTTAATTTTATGTTTTGAGAAAATGTCTTCATATATAGTCAGGCTGGCCTTGAACTTGGCAGTCCTCCTACTTCTGGCTCCCAAATGCTGGATTTATAGGTATGTATTGTACCGTGCCTAGCTTGTGTTTCAGATGTGATTAATAGTTACACGATTAAACTCTGAGTAAAGCACACTGCCTTCTATCTTGTGGATAGGTGGATGGGTTTCATCAAATCAACTGGAGACTTCAAAGCAAAAACTCAAGGAATGCTGCTTCAAGATTGGCACAAAACTTTGACCAGCGTTTTCAACTTTCTTTCTTATGGAATTCACCCTACAGACTGCAGCATCAACTTTTGCTGAAGTTTTAAGCTGCTGTCTGCTCTATGAATTTGACTTGCTAGTACACACATTGTACACAAAATTTAAGATTCTCTCTCTCTGTGATTTTACTTCTCTGGAAAATACAATAGAGATTTAATATTTTCACTGAGGTGGTGACTGTCCACATTTTGTACTGCGTAGAATCTCAATTATAGCATTATAAATTTCTTAAGTTATCAAACAAAAGTAAGTTGCCTATTTAAATTTGTATGTACTTATAAGAACTTCAAAGTGATATGAAGTGACCTTCACTAGGTAGGGCACTACTTAAAAGATGTATTTTTTTTCTGTCTTAGTCTATTGACTCTGTTATAGTAGAACACTAGCTGAGAGATTTATAAAAAACAGAAGTATCCTTACGTTCTGTAACCTGGAACCCAACAGTGGGGCTAACATCTGGTGAAGGCCCTGTCTCTGTTTCCAAGATGATGTGACCTCACATGATGGAAGGCAGAAGGGGAGGAAAGGGACCAGCTCTGTAGTATCTTTTGTAAGGGTGTAATAAGGAGAGAACTGTTGTGGAAGCTTATTTTTAGTTATATTTAAAATAATTGTTTTTGTGCACTGTTGGAAATAGGGATGGCATAGGCCCTGGCATTTTGTATTGTCTGCAGGTGTTGGATTTCTGTGGAGGATGTTTGATTGCTTGTGATCTGCACCTGAGGAGTTCTGAATCAATAAAAACACCTGAGCTCAGATTCTCAGGGTTCCACTGTCAAGTATGGCATTGTCCATGATGGTGGTTCCCTCTGTTGAGATTTGGTAGAGTTTGCATATATAAATATGCCTCCTTGTTCTGTTTGCTGAGCTACTATAGCAGCCTAACAACTACAAATGGTGCACCAATGTGGTGCAGGACACAATGCCAGCTAATCCAACATGGAGACAAGGAAGAAAGGAAAGAAACTCCAAACCTCACAGAGTCCACTAAAGTATGTTCAGGAAAGCTACCAAACGATAGAGACTAAGGTATTAATTGAAGGCTTCTGAAGGAAGAGGAGAGAGAGCAATAAATAAGCCTCTATAAAGAGAAAAGGCTGTGATATTAATAAATGAATGAGGAAAAATGCTCCAAGGTAAGACCCACGGAATGGAGGCCCTTAGAAATAATGAATTCAGCTGGGAGCAGGGAAAAGCAAAGTTCTTACTGCTTTTCCTGATCATGGAACCTACACTTCCTTCCACTGCTGCTTATAGCATACTGTTTTACAAACTGTATGAGTGTGAAGCTCAAGATGTTATGTTTGAGATCTATGGAAAGGGTTGTATGCTTCCCCTTAGCAGTGGTGGAAAAGAATACCAAGCAGCCAGAATGTTTCAACTGGAGATTCTTCCCACTGGGCCCAGGATCCCCTGCTGTTGCTGAAGCTGGGGCTTAGAGCAAAAAAAGCTGCTTAGTTAAACTGAAGAGTTTTTTTTTTTTTTTTTCTGCAAACCTGAGTATAAGCAGTCTAGGCACTGGTGGATGGTGATGAGAACTCCACCCATGAGGGAACCCCTTGCTGCAGGCAAAGGCTATTTGTTTTTCCAGCAAACCAGACTGTATCTTAAAATCTGAAAAATATTTCCTTGGGGTCAGGACACAGAAGCTGTCTTCTAGAACTGGCCAAGGTTGTATCTCATGCTGGCAGCAAAACTTGGTACTGTAAGAGTCATCCAGGTAGTGTTGGTTTTGAAGGCATGAAGGGGTCTTTGGAGAGAGTTGAGGCTTTGCACTGTGAGAGGTCAGGAGAGGCTATTGGTAAAAGTACAGAGGTCATTGGTGAAGGTGCTGTCTTAGTAGTAGCTGAAGGCCCGGATGAAGAGGTCATGTAAAGAAATTGAGGCTTGGCACCATGAAGAGAGCCCAGGAGAGGCTATTAGTGAAGGTACAGTCTCAGTGGCAATTGAAGCCCCAGATGGAAGGGTTCATGTAAAGAAATTGAGGCTTGGTGCCATGAAGAGAGTCCAGGAGAGGCTATTGGTGATGGTGCAGTCTAGTTGCAGCAAAAGACCCCAGCATTCTGAAGATATCAGTGCCATGAGACAACCACCAAACACAGCAGCAGCAGCAGAGTGGAGCCAGTCGGAACCTGGAGGACAAATTGTGTGTGTTGCAGAGGTCAGAGTCAGAGAAGTGATCCAAGCTCTTTGGAGGAGCCCAGAATATTGTGAGTGAATTCCAGATAGTTCGACACTGAAAATGTTTTTCTGCTGTTCAAAGACATTGTGAAAAGCTTGCTAGATATTTGGTTTCATTTGGTCCTGCCTTGTGATTGTTTCTCTGGTAAATAGCTTTGCTAGCATAGTGTTAAATTGTGTTGTAGAGATAAAGCATTTTTTGATTGATTTATATAGAAAAAGAAATTGTGGAAGTTTATTTTTAGTTATATTTAAAATAATTGTTTTATGCACTGTTGGAAAAAGAGATGCATAGGCCTTGGTGTTTTGTATTGTCTGTAGGTGTTGGATTTTTGTGGGGGATGTTTGATCTGCACCTGAGGAGTTCTGTATCAATAAAAACACCTGAGCTCAGATGCTCAGGATTCCACTATCAAGTTTGGCATTGGCCAGGATAGTGGTTCCTTCTGCTGAGGTCTGGCAGTGTTTAAGTCTATGAAAATGCCTCCATGTCTTCTTTGGTGAACTGCCACACTAGGTATACTACTACAGAGAACCTTCATCACAATCTTTCTCTAGAGCTCTACCTTTTAATGGCACTCCAGTGGAGATTAAATTTCAACACAGTTTTAGATAGGGAGCTATCTTATACCATAGTACTAGCTCAATATTGAAATATGAGATGTTGGAAATAAACAAAAAAATAGCATGTTATTTTAAGTTAATTCTTGCTATAGTCTTGAATTCACTATGTAACCAAGGCTAGACTTGAACTACTGATCTTAGTGCCTTCACCTTCCAAGTTCTGGCATTATAATCATGTGCTGGATAAACAATTTTAAAGGTATGGGCTTTATAAGCCAGATGGTGCTTTATGTATTTCTGTGTCCAGAAATGAATCAGTATATCTTAGTTACGATTCTACTGCTTGAGGAGACACTGTGGCAAAGGCAACTTATAAAGTCACTTAATTAGGGGTTTGCTGACAGTTTTCAGAGGGTTAGCCCACTGTCATTATGGTAGGAAGTGTGGCAACAGGTAGGCAGGCATGGTGCTGGAGCAGTAGCTGAGAGCACATCTGATCTGAACATTGCAGGCAGAGAAGGAGCAAGAGCCCACCAGCAGTGACACATCTTCTCCATGAAATCGACTTCCTAACCCTTCCCAAACATTCTACCAACTGGGAACCAAAGATTCAAACATGTGAGTCTGTGGGAGCCATTCTCATTCAGACCACTGCACTGTGTCTCTCGTTCACAAAAACTTTTAACACCTTAAAAAGCATGGAGATAGAATTTCCTAAGCAGCTTGGGAGTCCAGTGAAAAAAATTCAAGGTACACTACCTCCCAAAAGGTTTGCAACAAAAATGTGTGGCAAAGGGAGGATGGAAGGTATCAGTTAAAGCTTGACCAGAACCTTTGCATAATTAAAACATAACAGATAAGCAGAACACTATCAGTCTAGCTACTGCTGTGTTTCCTTGTACACATGTGCTGTGTTTCCATAGTACACACTTATGAGGGAAACACTTTAATTTTGAATGCAAATAAACAGAGTTGGAAAATACACCCAGTTGTATCAAGGTATCGTTGAGTTTTTTTTTTTTTAAAGTAATGCTAAACCAGGTGGTGGTGGCACACACCTTTGATCCTAGCACTTGAGGGGCAGAGGCAGATGGCTCTCTGTGAGTTCAAGACTAGCCTGGTTTACAGAGTGAGTTCCAGGACAGCCAGAGTTACCACAGAGAAACCTTGTCTCAGGGGGAAAAAAGTAATGCTAAATACCCACTATTTTGTTTGCACTGACTAAGATATTTTTCACAACAGGGTTAATTATTTTGTTCGGGTATTAATATACAATAAATATGTTAAGGTCATTGCTCTCACTTTTTGGTTCTATTTTATGAAGATGTGCATAAAGGGCATTGTGTGTAAATAAATGCACGTATTTTGAGGATGTATGTTCAAAAGGGCTGAGGACTGAGTTCAGTGGGCAAGTACTTGCACCCTAAGTGCAATCCCCAGCATTTTGGAAAAGAAGGTTTGGAGTTCACAGTTAGATTCTTAAAGGTAAATGACTGAAGTGTGCCCCCATGTGGTGGGGGGAAAGGCCACAGCCACTGGCCACAAGGTTCAGGGCAATATCTAAGAACAAGAAGTAAGGAAACAATCTGAGCTCAGTGGAAAACCTCAGGGGCATCGAGCGAGGCTGAGGGCAACTGTGCCAACTGGCATCTGTCCAGGATGCTAATGCCCCTCTTCTTACGGAAATATCAAGGGACCGAGAGAGGAGGAGGGAAAGAGGCTAACTTGGAAGCCTATCAGGAAATACAGGAAATTTAATTTTAAAATTAGAAAAAGTTTTCATTTAATGGGATTAAGGAGAGCATTGGGTAAGTACTGTTTAAAAATGTAAAACTGCACAGAATGGCAGTCTGCCAGCCATCTATAGTAAGTCCCCTCTCCTCTCCATTATCTAGAATGGTTCTTTGTGTTTAACTTTTTCTCTCTGAAATATTAAACTTATTGGCTGGTTGATCTATTTTAGCACATGCTTGCAAATGGAAGAGATACAACAGGATGGTGTGTTTATTATTTTTTTCTTTAGACTGTAACTTTGCTTGAAACCATTGAGGCCTAGCTTAAGTTTGAGTAAAGGATTCTCTTTCTCGGTTAGCCAGAGTGGTCCTTAAATAAAAAAAAGAAATTAAGAGGCTCAAACCAATAGGAACAGAACTAATACAAAAATTTCTGTTGCTAGAATACTGCCCATGAACAGACTTGGTTAGGCAGGTGTGTGCAGTGTGGCTTTTAGAGGCACACGGGGAAGGGTGAGGTCTTCAAAGAGTACATTGTGTTTAATTGCACAATTCTCTCCTTCCTCTTGGCAAAGCTTGTTTATTATGTAGTGGTGGAGATGAGGGTTACAAAGAGATTAGGCAGGGTACACCCCACAGCAGAATTCATCTTGAGAACCTCTGTGGGTTTAAATAAAATTGAAGAGAGAGTCAGCTTTGACTACGTGACTTACCACTTGGCATACGGTATTTTTCAAATCCAAAGTCTGCAACTCTTCAAGGCTTATTTTTCCAAACCCACCTTTGGCTCTTCCCTTACTGGGGACTGGGTAAGGGGCAGCCAAACTCTGAATCCCAGAAGGCTGTGGAAGGTTCTGTCCCTGACTAGAGGATTAAGAAAGTGTGTATGACATTATGTCCTGGAGGAGAAGTGGTCTGTCTGTCCCTTGGTATCCTCAGCACATTGTTTCCAGGACTCCTCCCACTGGCACAAATCCTGTTTGCAGATACCAAACCCACTATGCAGATAGTGTATATAACACTCTCATGTAGTGTAAATCACCTCCGGATTACTTAGAACAGCTAATGCAATGCAAATGCTGTGTGAATAGTTGTTAGGCTGCAATTTTAGAGAAAACGATGAGAAAAAAGGTAGTCACACTCAGGAAACCTTTCACGGGAGGCTGTTGGAATCCATGAAGGTAGAGCCCGTGGATACAGAGGACCAATCACACCCACAGAATCTGACCACTTTTCAAACATCCAATTATCTTGGTGTGGGAGCTACCATCACTGTGTCCTGGCTGTTGTTCTCTCTGCTCCCACTTCGTTTCAATGGAGACTGTTCTAAGCACAAAGTCACAGTGATCATTTGCTAAGTTAGATCATGTCTCTCCATTGTTAATGCCACACAATCCATTTTACTCAGATGAAAAGCCCCGACCCCTCCAAAGGCCTAAGGACTCAGCAGGGCTGGGCCCTATGCATACATCCCGTCTCCTGTGTGTTTATTAGCCATGCGCCATCAAGTAGCCCAAGTGCAGGCTTTATTTTTTTCTACTCCCTTTGTCTGAAATGTCTTTTCATCAAATAGCTGTATGGATTCCTTTATGCCCTTTGCCCTCTGCTGACCAGATTACCAGATATAGCGTGGAAACATTCTGTGGTATTTCCTTTAGAAGATTTGTCACTATCTACTGTGTACAGGGATTTATCTTTGTAGCCTTAGTGATAGGCATCAGAGAAGCTGTTTGTGATGTCCATGCCTGTTGGGACTGTACTGTTAGTTCTCATCAGCACTTCGTTTTCTTCTAGCTTATGTAAAAATGTACCCGGATTTCATAGAGTTAATTTTTCTTTATTTGGGGAAGTTATATCAAACCATGGAGGACTTAGAGTGTGAATTCTTAGAGTGGTTTTGGATGGCTGGGGTTTTGGCTAACAGGATATTAATTTTTGCACTCACCAGCTGTAGACTTGACCCTCACTGTGATGGTACTTGATGGGAGATCCTGGTGATAGTTAAGACCAAATAAATTAATGAGACTTGGTACTAATCCAATAGGATTGATGGCCTTATAGGAGAGGAAAACCTTTGCTCTTTCTAGGCACATACTGGACAAAGGCCACCTAAGAACATAATGAAAAAGAATCCATACTGAAGTCAAGAAATGTCCTCACAGGAATTGAGTCTGTAGGTACCTTGGACTTCTTGGAGTTCATAACTAAGAAATAAATACAAGAAATAAATTTGTTAAGCTCACCAGTATGATGTGAGATTTTGTTATGGCAACAAGAACTACCATGTAGAACAGCAGAGCAATACAAAAAGGTCAGATTGTCCTGAGAAAATGCTAGATGCTATTTAGCCACCTAGTATTGTTTCTATAAGTTTTAAATGAACATATTGTTTAATGACTGTGTAGTATTTCATTGAATTATCTTTTTCAGAAATAAGGATTGAACCCAGGACCTTACATATGCTAATCAGTCAACCACTTTCCTACTGAGCTTCCTACCTTTAAAAAATACTGACAGAGGGCATCATAGAATTGTTCAAACAAGCCTTGTACTTATAATCTTCTTGCTTCAGTCTCCCAGTAGCCAGGACTGTATATGTGTGCTGTAGACGCTCATGGCTAGAATTGGAGTAATTCCTAAGGAAAGGATTCTGAAGAGATAAAAACCCTTGTCGTCAATACAGTAACTCTCAGCTACAGGGATAATCCTCTATTGAACGTACTGGTGTGGGAATGCCGTGTTCGGCAGCTTTCCATTACTGTAACAAAATACCAAAGATAATTGACTTAAATAGAGGAAAAGTTTATTTTGGCTGATGGTTTTGGAAGTTTCAGTCTGGCTATGCTTGTTACTTTCTGGCTGGTGGCAAGGTGGTACATCCTGTCGGGAATGTGTGATGGATGGATGCTTATTTCCTGGTATGTAGGAAACAACCAAGAGGAAGAGAAGGGGGCGGGGGCCCATGTATCCCATTTGAAGACAATGTTTTAGAGACTTAACTTCTTTCCGTTATGTCCAACCTCTTTGAAGTCCCATCACCTCCCAATAATGAAGAGATTGAGTTTTCAACAGAGAACATTGGGAGACACGTGCGGAACCTACAGCGCTGGGTGGTCCCCTCTGTGTTTCAGCCTGAGTGGATGCGGTTAAATGGAGTGATTAACAGAAGAGAAGCGTTTCTCTTAGTGTTCTCAATTCCCTGAGCTTTAAGAGAGGCTTCCCAAGCCACTGGCAGTGCCTGTGTTTCCCCTGATGTCTACTGTTTCTGAACACAGCCTGAGGCTATCTGCTGCTATAAAGATAGTTTTGACCTTTTAGATGGTTGTAACTTGAAACCAAAACCATTTCCTAGTGGACATGGGAAATAGCCCATAACCAAACCAGCTTCTTCTGCAGTCCAGGATTCAGGTTTGGATACTCAGGAACTTTCTGCCAAGATTCTACGAAGGTCCTTGAGGGAGCTTCCTGCTCCCTACTGAAACTGACTCAGAAAGCGTTTGCTTGTGCTGGGAGAGTGCTGGGAGCGCCCATTCATATCACCGTGGCTTCTCATTGCCGCCCTCTCTCAACTTGATGAAATGATTAGAACAACCAAGAGGTATTCAGGAGATGTTGCCCCAAAGAAGGATTGATTGACAGTTGCAGTTTTGCCCACTGGTTGAGAGAAACAATTTCTGTATCTTACTTCACACCAGTGAAAAACTTGGCAGAGCCTTAGCTTCTTAGACCAGCTCTTATTTGAGCCACCAGTCTCTTTACAACATCCCCAGGAATTGGGTACTAAAAGCTGTAAGAAAGCATTAATACTAGTGATGGAGAATTCGTTCATTGGACAACGATAATAATTAGAAAATTCCTTATAGCGAGTAACAGGCTGCCTTCTTATTTATTCTAATTTCTTGTTTGAAGCCACTGAATGAATCTAGAATTTCTTCTTTGCAGAAGACCTCTAGATCATGTAAAACATCTGCTATGTGCTTCTCAGCACCTCTCTGCTCGAGGTAGCATATTCTTGCTCTTTAAGGAATCCTCATATTTCTTTAACTGCAGCTAAAAAGATGTTTCAGGGTAGGGCTGTGACTGATGTCAGAGATGGTGTCTTAAAACCCAGTGAAGCCAGCCATGCAAGAGTCATACAAAGACCAGTGAATAACAAGATAAAATTCAAAAGTCAAGACCATTCATTAAGAAGGGGCTGGTGCCAGCAAGCTTCCATAGAAGCAGATGCAAATAGAAAGAGATCATAGCTACTTAGGATGATAGCAAAGATTGGGGGGGAGAGTTTCATAAATGGAACTGGTTTAGGACACAGGCTGAGAGTCAGACTTTGAGGGAACCAGGGCAGAGAGGAGATTTTTGTAGCCTTGGCAAAGCATGCCAGCCAGAGAAAAGCTTCACCTTTGTTAGTTGCCTGGCCTGCTTTGTAATGGAAAACAGACATGGTCTGTGATAATACTGAGAGACTCTGTGGTTCCCATTGTCCCAGTCTCTACGCAAAGAACAGCTTTGAGCCTAAGTCACTTTGAGTCACAACTAATACACAGCCTACAAAAAGGAAAATTTTGTCTTCTGCCAATAACTGCTGTACAATACTGTAACACAGACAGGCAGTTTACCGAAGCACAGCTAGACAGCATTTTTCTTGGCAGATTTTCATCGGCTGCCTCTTCCTACCCTTACCTACATCATAAAGGTCCTAGAGAGATATGGCATGAAGAAGTTGAAAACTATTACCTTTCCATTTTAAATAAAGTTTTCTCTTAGTTGAAGCCTCATTTCTTCTAATTCAGTTCAATTGTCTGCAGACCATGGCTGATGGGCTATGGCTGTAACTGGGACTCTTCTAAATATCCATTTGCTAGGGTCAAGCTTGCACAGGTCAGAAACTAAGGAACAGGTTTGGAATTCTGCCACATTGAGATTGCCATTTTTCTGAGGAGGCAGGTGGCTCTAATCTCCAGTTTTGGCCATTCTACTTCCTGCCAGTGGACTAGCGGAGGACAGATTTCTCAATCTCTTTAGGTCTTTGTATACTTGTTTTTAGAACAGAGCAATCACATCTTCCATGATTTAACTGAGATGATGTTTCCTCAGATGATTTGGACTGGAATAACACATCATCACAGGTCTTATGGCTTAGGAGGAGATTTATTGTTCATAGCTCTGGAGGACAGAAGCCCAAGACCAGGGTGCCAGTGAGGTTGGGTTTGAAGGGACTTTTGCTGGGCTGCAGAGGGCCAGCTTCTCCAGGCATCCTTCCACGGTGCAGACAGCATTTATAAAGCACTGATCCCATCCACCGTGACTCCGCCTTCATGACTTCACGTTCTCCTGATCTGGTCAGTCCCCAGTGCAGTATTCAGAGGTGGAGTTCTGTGGAAGTCACTAGATTGTGAGGATGCTGACACATCTATGGGTGGATAACTGAATGCATGGCTGGAAGATGGTGGAAACTGGAAGGTGGGGCCAGGGTGGAGGAAGAGGGTTGCTGAGAGCTTGCTTTTGAAGGGTATATTTTGTCCTCAGCCTCTTTCTCTGTCCTCTCATTTCCTGATTGTAATGAGGTGACCATCCTCTTCCACCTCATACGCTATGACATTTCTGCCTGACTACAAACCTAAAAGCAATGGGTTCATCCTATCGAGGACCTAAACATCTAACACCACAAGGAAATCCTTTTTCTTTTAAGGTTATTATTCTCAGGTATTTTGTTACCACAGCAAAAAACTGTCTAATACACCTCCCATAGACCTAATCTCCTAAAGCACCAAGGGGTAGGATTTCAATGAATTTGGGGAAAGACACATTAACTTTATTGTATGGGCTTATAGCGTATGTGGCAGACAATGAATGCTTTGTATTTCAATGTTTTATGAATCCTACCTCAATCAGTTGCATTCAACAGTGGATATTTGCTAGATATCCTCAGTGGCTATATTAGTCAGGGAACAGAGCTGATAGAAAGAATATCTATTGTGGAAGGATTAATTAGATTGGCTTATACAATACAGTCTGGGAAGTCTTAACAGTGGTTGTCTCACACTAGAGAACACCAAGGATCCAGTTGGTATTCAGTCTATAAGACTGAGAGTCTCAGCAGGGTTGATCTGGCACTGAAGGCTTGGAGAGCTACTGGTCTTCAGTTCTTATTAGAATCCTGAAGGAGCTGGGGTTGAGTACCAGTGAAAATAATTCAGGAGAAATAGGAGCAGGAACAGAGTACATGGACTTGTCACAAGAATGAAAGCAAGCAGGCTTCTTGCTCTCACTCCCTCTGACAAATTTCTTCTACTTGCTCTTATCTGGGCTGCCATAAGGAGGTGAGATATCCCACTTGATCAACAATTTGATCAAGAAAGTCCCTTACAAGAGTCCCCGGTGGCTTACCTTTTCAGTTGATTACAGAACCAATCAATTCAACAGCTAAGAGTAAACATTACAGTGGCCATCAGCCATAGAGAAAGCTGGGCATCTATTGGACAAAAATGTTTTCCATTATATTCTGAGGAGGATTTATCAAGAGTTAGGAACCAGGCAAACATGTGGATCGATTTGTCTACTTTGCATGTTAGTAGTGGCATTTTAAGAGAATTTTAAGTGACCTTAGGAGCTAGGCTCAATGCATACAAATGATTTCTTCTCTCTAATTCTCACAAAAATCTCCCAGGGGTGTTACTATTATTAATTTTCCAGAAGAAGGAAGCTCACTTAGTGAAGTTAAATATCTCACTTGGAGACTTTGTAGGTAGAAACTGACTGTAAATCCAGGTCTGTCTAAGTTCCCTTAAACCCTTAAGAGACCTGGTGTGGAAGGGGTTACAGTTGTGCTTTGCAGAAAAGGTCCCTTGGAAGACAACGATTCCTCTGGTCAACCACAACCAGTTTCTGGGTCTCAAGGGAATCAAACAGTAAGGATTTAAGATGGGGAACCAAGATGATGCAAAGAGGCAGGCCAGGACCAGCTTAGCATGTCCTTAACGCCACTGAGGGAAGGGTTGAATGTGGAGGATGGCTGTTTGCTTCAACAGAGAGAACTAACAAACAGGAGGTCCACAACTGAGGCTGTTCCTGAGGGACCTGAATCTTCTCAAAAGCCTACAAGTCTATAAATGATACCCAGCCTATAGTGGGTGCCCAATAAACACGTGTCACAGAAATGCATGGATGGTTTAAAATGTTTACTCTAACGTTTACTCAGTTCTGACTTGGAGCAGCTGTTGGCCCTTGGGAAGGGTTTGCCCAGTGTGGACCACTCTCTTTAATACTGTTGAGGAGGATAAACCAGAATGTTGTGTCTTAGAAATGTGCTCTGGATACAATGTTCGCTGTCACCTTTTAAGTTTAGGTTTGTAGAGTGGGCCCTCAGAGGGTTCTCTATGTCCTGTTGTATCCTTCTCCTGCACAGTAGAAAGCCCAAAACCCAAACTAAAGGCAATCTTTAAACACAGTGTACAAATTTAAATCTCTAAATGGATCCAGAGGCTGATTTTTTTTTTTTAAACCAAAACTGGAAATGATTTCATCAAATTGAAGAAAAGAATACAGAAAATAGCGGAACATGCTGAGATGTGTTTCTCCACAGAGGGATTCTGCATTTGAACAAACTATAGTTCAGAAACCCAGATATGTCTAATTGCGTAAAGAAGACTCAAATTCCACGTTCATGTCCAAGGCTCTTTTCCTCTAGGCTACTCAACATTGGCCACCGTCTCCTCCACAGCATTTGGTTTTCATGTCTCCTTGGCCTGTTAACATTTCTAATTCATGCATCAGCCTGGTGGCTTTGGGCTGGGCTGGGTGGAGAAACGGGAGATGTGGGGGTAGAAAGCTTTGCTCATAGGGCAGGTGGGTAGGGTCACAACTTGTCTTTAATCTCGTATCAAGTTGCTCTTTAATTGGGAGAACTTCAGCACCTTAGTGCTTTACGATAAATGTATAATTTTAGCAGGGTCTTTTATGATCTCTCTTTTTGTGCTCTTTAGTAACAAAACCCTTCTCTGTATTTTTTTTTTTTTCCTGTTCAACAAACAGACAAAAACGAGGTTTTCAAAACTTGTCCCAGGACATCATGAGGCGGGGCTGCTTGTCAGTGGTGTGGATTTAGCTAGAATATTAATGTAAGGAAAAGCCTCAGCATTATTGTGGCCACTGCAGTGTTTTAAAACTTCACAGCTCAAGACAACGTGTTTTACATTACTGTTTACCTCCTTGAAGGAAACGGTTGTTTCAAGACGACATGGTGAGACCAGGCTCATTATGCACCACCGTGACAGTGCTCATATCTTCTAGAAATCTGAAATGCTTTAAACACACCCACATATTTCCATGGTGAGGCATTCTCTGTGCCGGGCTGCCAAGCTCTGTTGCACATACAACGTGAGACTGATTATTTACCAGTGTTCTCTGTCAATCACTGAGGCTAAGAATTTTTTACCTTTTCTTGGATAGGTATGACAGTCTGTGATCGGGGAGACCAGAACCTATTCATGCCAAGAATTTTAGAGGTTTCTTTTATTTTTTCTCTAGGTGTTGGATAAGGATTTAGACTTCTTTGTTCCCTGTTACTGGCATTCTTGCTCCCTCTGCCCTGTGCACTTACTTCTTTTGCAGAAGTACAGTAGATGATAGGACTTATGACTTGCCTTGTCCTCACCTGTTGATACTCACCTGTATGCTGAGGCTGACTCCTGAGAACACCTGGGAGTTCCAAGAGTTCTCCTCCTGACTTCAGAGATGCTCCTGATCAGTGGACAAGTTGCAAATTTTCAGAAGTTGATACACTGATAGGACGTTGGGACGTGAATACCACAGCTTCCTTTCTAGGGGACTTCCGATGTAGGGTATTTAGTCTTTCACTGAGTTTCCAGTGTGATAGAGCTCTAGGCAGTAGCTCACTTCACATAGAACCCTTGGTGTTCCCTTCCCTTTCCCAATTCTCTGATAATCATTTCTGGGAACCCTGCCCCCTGTAACACTGCACCAATTGCTGCACATGCACTTGTACCTGATGACAGACTTCTCAAGGAGTACAGAAATCCCCAGGGCAGGGCTTAATTTTTTTTTTATTCATTTATTTTGCTTTATGTATATGAGTGTTTTGACTGCATGTATGTATCTGTGCCATGTGTATGTCTGGTGCCTTATGAAGAGGTCTTCAGATCTGCTGGAACTGGAATTGCAGATGGTTGTGTGCCATCATGCAGGTTCTGGGAACCAAAGCTGGATCTTCTGCAACAGCAACAAGTGCTCTTAACTGCTGAGTCATCTCTTCAGTCCCCAAGACAGGGTTTTGAACGAAGTAGAATGCAACTGGGTTGTACTGAGTATGCCCTAGCCTGTTATGAAGAGAACTTTTTTCTTCTTCTTTCTTTTAAAATGCACTTTTATGTTTCAAGCAGTTCTAGTTTAATAGCAAAACCAAGTAAAGGATAAGAAATTCCTGTGTCCCACCGCCTCCACAGGAGTACCATCTCTCCCACAGTTAGCATGGGGCAGTAGAGGAACCTACGTGGTCTCCTATTTGCTCCTCACTGTCCACAGCTTACTAAGGGTTTGTTCTTGGAGGTGAATGCACTTTGGATTTTGACAAAAGCTGAATGCCGGTGTCGCTACCATTCCCTTGCTTTTCCTTAAGGATAAATTCAAGGTTCGTCGTTATCTTTTAAAATCCTGAATGAATATTTAAATCTCACCCCTTTAGCCTCTGATCCTGAGCTGTGCCATTCTGGAGCTCCTGGTGATAATTTGCCCCATGTCATCTGCCTGGCACTGGCGGGAGAGACTTCCTAGTCATGTTGTCAGGAGAGTGGTTCTGTCTCAGAGCTCTAGTTGAGGCAGGCTATGTAAATATTATCTATTATTATTACTGATAATTACTGGCAGCTGTAACGAAGACAAAGCCAGCTTGCCCCACGTCCCAGATGGGAGCCTCCTAGGCCGTTGCCGTTGACTGTGATGTGAACTGCAGTGAACTTGACTTGTCAGACTGTATCTCCATGCCCAGAACAAAATCCCCATTGCTCAAAGATGATGTGCATTGTGTTTTACTGCAAAGCAGTCCTCATTTGCACTTCCGAGAAGTACCCACCCCCCACCACTGTTTTTCACTCTAAAAAAAAAATGTAGAATGGAATAATCAGCCATAGTTCTTGGTGGGAGGTCCCCTGTGTTCTGCCCTAGATTTTCAAGCTGGCTGCCACGCCAGGTGGGGCCTCTAGATGCGGAAGGGTTATTTCAGGCGTGGCTGTTGTTTTTAGTTAGCAATTTTCTTCCTTTTCTTTTCCTCGCTCCCCCTTCTCTTTTTCCCTTTCCTGTTCATCTCTTCTAAATCACGGTGCTCACAGCTGCATAGCTTCAAAGACTGTACTTCCTCCCTGCTGGGCTGCAAGCAGAGAATTATCTCCCTGGGAACAGCGATGGCCTAAGCTTCAGGAGCTGGCTGGGCTGGCTGTGGAGCAGAAGGGGCCTTGCTGAATCTCTCTCCAAGTTTTTTGTTCCTGTTCTGGATATTGCCTGTCAGTATTGGGAACATCACTGAACCACACACACCTCTTTTAATCCTTGATAAAGGTTCTAATTATTTTATTAAATTAAATTGATTACTGAATTTTGAGACAGGGTTTTACATAGCCCAGCCTGGCCTGAGACTCACTCCATAACAGAGGATGACCTGAACCTCCAATCTTTGTGCCTCCACCTCCCAAATGCTAGGCTTATAGGTGTATACTTATAAATGTCTGGCTTATGTGGTGCTGGGGACCAAATCCAGGGTGTCCTGCATGCTAAGCAAGCACTTTTCCAATTGAACTACATCCCTAGCCCCTATGTATTTTATTTAAAGCCAGTTATCACTAGTCATGCTTCTGTTGGCTATTTCACCTTTCACACTCTCCTGTTTCCCTGGCTGACTATAAGGACATCACAATGTGGTGTCTCAGGTCCTGAGAGTCCTTACCCATGCTGCCAGCCTCAGGGGATTTCAGTGGGTTCCACTTCAGGATAGATATAGGACTCTCCTGTCTGTATTTCAGAGCGATTTCCATTTAAGACCTCTGCATTCCATCAACTGTCTTTCAAATAATGCTGCTGATTTCTGGGAGTTACATTTTTATTGTCTGCTGCCCCATGTGAAGAGGGATCATGTGTTCTATACAAATCCAGACTTTTGTGAGCTGTGGTTGGAGACGTGGTCAACAGGTAAGAACTACGGGCACAAAAGGATAATAAAAAACATTGTTTTGGGGGCTGGATGTGTGCAAACTAGAGATGTGGCCTCAGTAAGATCACTTTATTGGATTGAGGTAGAGTTTTGTGATTCAGATTAAGGACCAGGTGTCAAGGTTTAGGATGTCAATTAGAAAAGAAAAATGAATTAGCTATTGCTTTAGTCTGGCAGGCTCTAGACAGACACGTAATAACAACATTGCTGTACCCTTAAGCCAGTCACATGCTGACTACTTTAAGGACTCCATCTGACCCAGGTGTATTTATTTCCTCTCCCACACTGTTTCCCTTTTATGAGATGCTGATGCAAGCTTTAAACATGCCTTACTACCCAAGGTGGGTTGTCAAATTAGTTTTGAAAAGGGTTCAACAAAGCTGACCAGTTTAAGATGGAGCTTTTCAGATCTTTGCTCTGGTGATGCTGTGAGAATTTCCAAGAGCAATGATTCTCTGCCGAGTAGTCCAGGCTTTAAGACCATGGAATACTTTTTGGCAAAGCATTCAGGGGGATTCTTGTTCTGAGAAGCTTATCTTCGGAAACCATCTTTTGATGTTCTCCCAGAGTTCAGCCATTTGTGATTTGAGTGTCTCTTTGATTTCTCTGGGTGAAATGTTCCTGCCTGGAGAACTGGGTTCTCATGAGAACTTCTCGGTCACACTTGATTTTTGCATTTATCAGAATGAGCTGTTTTCATCACAGTTATCACTTGGCATTGTAGTTTTAGATCTATTCAAATTCTATTTGGAAGTTGAAGAATTACACACCCAAGTAGGTCAAATAATTTAATCATAATCAAATCATTTTTATTATTGTTATGTTTTGACCTCAGTGAATACCAGACTTACTGTGCTGTGTTCCGTCTCCTATCTGATGTCTCACGAGTATCTCCTAGGGAAATGCATCTTCTCTTATCGGGACAAAGCATGAGTGACCCAGATATCCAAGTGTGCAAATTCAATGCGTGGGATGCTGTTCCTGTGACCCTTTTGATGACTAACCAATGCAGAAAAGGAAAGGAAATGCCAGAAAGAAAGAGAGATCACAGAAATGCCAGGATTCTTGGAACAGGGAACCTATTTTTTCCACAGTCCAACTGCTGGGACTTGTAGACCAGAAAAGATTTCACCCATGGTGGAAAATGCAAGGTTGAAAGAGGAACCCTGCTCCTCTCCAGCACAGTGGGAGGTCCTCCCGGGTGCTCTTCTTTCCTGGCAGAAAGAGGAAGTGCTAGAGAAATGGCCTTTGAGTTTTGCTATCAGCAGTGGGGAGGCTATGGTGAGTTTGGGTTTGGTTTTAAAAGGAGTGATTAACATCTCTCTAAGAAGGTCAGAGAGAAAGCTGCTTGGGGGATGTGGAGAGGGATGAGGGACAGATTTGACATAGATGTCATTACCTCCCAAGGAGGCCCAAAGGGCTTGGAAAATCATCAAAGCAGGAATTCCCAAAGTGCACGGTCAGGAAATTCTTGAAAACAAAGTTTTGTTTGCAGAAGTAGGTTACAGGACACCATTGACTGGACAGTAAAACTCAGGTTTCCAGGAGTTTCTTATAGGCACAATGATGCTGAATCAGAATGACTTAACAATGAAGTGAAGTGTCCCAGATATGAGAAACACAATCCAGAAGTGGGCCCCTGTGTTTGATGAAGGTGCCTTACACAGTTTGCTAGTTCACTGGAAGAGTTCTAGAACTTAGAACCAAGCCTCACATGGGCTAGGGACATAATAAATATTTGGTGAATGAAAAATGAAGTATTGATGTTGTAACTTCCTGATAGGTTAACTAAAGCCCTCTAGCCTCCACTTTAACCCCTTTGCCTCTTTCTAGAAATTTGGTAATCCCCCCAGAACATTCTATTTCTGTTCAATACAAAAATCTGGCAACCTTAAGGGCTTTGCAATTATAAAGATGAACTTGTTTTTTTTTTCAGGGCTGTTGAGAACAGTGGTGAGACCACAATGGCCTCTTCTGTGTGGTGAGAAGCAACTAGGGAAGGACCCTGTTGGCTGAACTTGTAGCATCTGTTTGATAAACCAGTTACTGGAGTCACTGCAGCCAGATGCCTTGCGGGGAAAACACATCTGTGATGTGGTTTTGAGAACATTCTGTTTTTTTTTTTTTTTTTTTTTTTTATCCCCCATGGCGTTTCCTTCTCTGAATTCTAATAGCGTCTTCTTTGTACTCTTCTCACATCACCTCACTTGGGAAAGAGCAAAGGGTTCAGAGCTGGGATTCCTGGGCTCAAGGTGGGTTGCTGCTGGCTAGCTGACAGATGTGTCCTTCCAGAGTCATTGACTACACTAGCTCCAGGTTAGAGCTGATTAGTTCAGGATGATAAACATCTTATCTTACAGTGGTTTCCTAAGAAGGAAGCAACATTATGAACAAGAAAAACAAATCATAAGGCAGCTTGCAAATGTCGTTTATTATGGTAAGATCTCATACTCCTCAGTTGCTCATACCTTGATAGCAAAGAGCTATCATTCACTGATAGCAAATCAGCTATCAAAGAGCTGATCATTCCTGTCAGTCTCAGCATCTACATAGATGATGTGCACAAACAATTTCATTGAATATAAAAATAGAGATAATATATTAACCAGGAATACTCTTCCTTTCCCAGTTTAAAAACAAAACCATTCTAGCAACAAGGAAAGGACCTTAGGAGGCTGGGAGGCTGGGGGCTTGTAGGAATGGAGGGGAAAGTAGAAGGTAGGTGATATCAGAGGCTTTAGTACATTACTGTCATTCCTCTGGCAGGAATAACCAGGGAGGAACTACTTGGGTGGACTCCGGAGAGGCTGACTTCTGCTGTGGGTGACCATGTTTTTCATGAAAACTGCTTTTGAAAACAAACACTGGTTTCAGAGATTGTGTCCCTAGGTGCCAAATGAGAGGAATAACCTGAAGGATTGGAAGAGCCAATCCCTCCCCCCATGGACTTATTTTGTTTTACCAAGATGGTCTTAGTAGCCCAGAAAGGCCTGAAGCAAGCTATGTAGCCAATGATGATCTTCAACTCCTCATCCTTCTGCTACTACCTCCCAAGAGCTGGGATTACAGATGTGTACCACCATGCCTGGCCATGGGCATTTGAAAGAAAATTGTAGGTCCATTTCTTAAGGGTAGACGCTTTTATTCTGCCTAGCAACAATCTGGGTGATGCTGGGAGAGTTGAGACAGCCTTATGTATGTGGTTGAGTTGTGTATGTACCGTAGTGTCAAATATGCATTTGAAAAGCCTGATGGCTTTAGAAGAGCATTGATAAGGTCATGTGTTCTTTCCCCAGTTTTAACAAGGGTCCATGTAAACTATGAAAGAATCAGTTGCTTTAGTCTTTCTCCTTCTATCTTGCAATTTAGGGATTGTTTAATCTTTGATGACAGTCACTCCCTGAAGCTCTGAACTAGGCGTTACCAGGCCTCATTAAAAGACTGCCCAGGCTGTCTGTCTGACCGGCTCTTTCTCTTCCCGGAGTCTTGTTTCTATATCTGCTGCATTATCCTTTGTGTCTGAGCTTGGCATGTCTGCCTGGGAGTTCTCTCATTGTGGGTTTGGGTGTGGCAGTGAAGACAGAGATGAACATCCTTCTGACTGCCTGCTTTCTTCCAGCGCAGCAGCAGAACACCTGTGGGAAAGCCACTGACGACCAGACAGGATGGGGAGGGAATCAGGTCTGTCTCAACACCTCCAGCATTTGCTGCTCTCTCCACTCTGTACCCAATTATCTCACAAGATAATAATACTCATTTATAGGCCTCAAAGCCTCCACCTTCCCTTGATATTATTTCATGCCATTGGCAAATTGTGTCTGCTTTCTCGTGCATGTTTGTCTAAGCTAACATCTTCCACCTGCGGTGAGCCCACAGCCACAGGGATTTAATCTGAGCTGACTGTTTTTTATCATAATGGGCACATTGAGGACAATGAGAGAATTTGTGTATGGGCACATCCATGGGCCCTACCCCTAGCTTCATGCCTGCACGTGGTTGTTGCTCAATAAAGATTTGGGGCAACTGGAAATTAAGTAACGCCAGGTTTATATGTATGCCAGGAAAGTACAAAATAGAGGTCATAAATCACAAGTGTGTTCATTACTGGAAACTCAGAGTGATCACGTGAGTGGAGGCCTACTGACGTCAGCTTAGACAATGTCAATCATTTCTGCTTAAATTTCGATTCCTTATCATTTCAATTGGTTGCAAGTGGAGGCTTGGGATTTGTAAGTTCTATGAAAGGAAGGATCCGAGCAGCCCAAGCCAGGTTGTGAAAAGCTATGTATTTGGGAGACCCAGAAGTCTGCCTGAGAGTCATTGTGAAGCTGTGGAATTGAGTTGGGCAATCTTTTCCATAGTTTCATTGCTGGCTCAATAATTCCCTCATCATCTGTGTATTTCCCTCTAATAAATCCACTCATTATGTTGTGTACCCATAGTTCTTTTAATTTCAGACTAGCTCAATTACTCTTTAGAACATTGTATAATTTCTATTGTGAATTGTTATTGCTTTGAGAGACAGACTGGAACTCATTTGCCTGCCTATTCCCTCTAAGGTAATTCCACCCTGTCAACATACCAATAATTCATGACTTAAGGTTTTAAAATTATTATTTTTTTCTTCTTCACTAAATGAAGGTCACCACATGGAGTGTCTGCTTCTGCGTTCTCTCTCTGACCATACCTTGTAGACTCTGATCTTTCACAAAGAATGTAGGGATCTCATCAGGATCTCTGTAGGAGAAGAAAAGCCCCGCTAATTTCAAGTCTTTTCTGTGTTCAGAGATGGCACTGATGGTGTAAATCAAAATGCCTCCTTTACCAATGAATACAAAAGAAATCATTGTTCAGAAATGCCCACGTTTTGATCAGATTGACATGTGACTTAGACTAGTTTGCCTGTTTATAGTATAATGTTCTATTAATTCTTTGAGAATTTCATGTAACATATTTTGATCATATTTGCCTCCCACTCATCTCTCTAACTCCTCCGAGATCCACCCTTACCTTCATCCTTAAAACTTTGTATCCCCCCATAACAGGGTGGGTCCACTCTGCCTTGACTGTGCACTTGTAGGGGCCATCTACTTTAAGGTCATGCCCTTAAAGAAAACTGGCTCTTTCTCTTCTGAAAGCCATGAACTTCCAATATCGTCTCAGCAAGACTGGGAGATCCTGAGCCCCTTTCCATCTGAACTAGAATGTAACTGACTGGATCTTGTTCAGGTCTTTTAGGCAACCATAGCTGCTGTAAGTTTGAGCGCAATAGTCCTGTCATGTCTGGAAGACATAGTTTTGTTTTGGTCTTCCAGATCTTTAGGTTTATTTCAGTCTTTCCAGCCCCTCTTCTGTGATGGTCCCTGACCCTCGAGGGGAGTGGGATGGCAGTACCATTAGTGGATGAGCACTCTATAGACATTCATTCTCTGTATTTTTGACCACTTGTGAGTTTCTGCATTCACTGCTGTCCGTTGCACAAAGAAACTCCTCTGATGAGGACTGAGGCCTTCACTGATCTATGGTCATAAAGATACAAATTTAGGAGGCAATATGCTACTATGTCCTTTTACTAAAATAATAATAGTAGGTTCACCCTTGGGGCCTCTGCACTACCCAACCTTGGATTCTTGACCAGGTCTGAGTTTTCTTATGTGAAGTAGGCCTTAAATCCAATCAGAAAGGCGTTAATTACTGCCATAGTGTTCTATTGCACCCAGGAGCATATCTTGCCATGTTGTAGACATGTTTGTTTTAGCATGTGCTAACAGAAAATCTACTACAACCCTAGGAAATTCACTAGGAACTAGATACACAGAGCTAGATGATACAAGCTCAGGCTCAAAAGAACTCCCTAGAAGCCTGTCAAATATGAAGGTTTCTACATTCACCACTTAATAAAGACTAGAAGGAACCCAAACTTCAGATCAAATGTACAATACGGGCGCAATATTTCCTTATACTGTTGACTAGTATTATTAATATATTCTTTTTCCATATTTATGTTCTGATAGTGCCATTAGTATCCACAAAATTGTTTCCTAGAGTTTAGTCACATTCAGGAAATCTCAATCAAATTGTTGCCTTATCTAAAGGCTACTTCCTCTTGTGGGAGAATTCCGAAACAAAAACCATTTAATAGTTTTCAGTTAGAGGTAGAAAACCAAAAATAAAACATTTTAGTTATAAGCGTGACATTGTCAAATTCACCAAGAACCATTTATTTTTTTGCATTTGTCTGCTGCTGTGAAAGTCTGACTTTCTTTGTCACTTGTGTGAATTTTTCTTTTCTCATACCAAGATCAAATCTCACTTGTTTTCATTAGCTTTTCTTAACTGACCCAGGCCCTTTTCCAAACTCCTAAAACATTGATTTGTCTGACCATATTTTGACATGTAGTTTGTATTTTATTAAGGCTCATCCATGCTCAAGATGAGGCCATATTACCTACCCTTTGATGGCCTTTGAACATCTAATCCAGTACCTCTCACATGGTAAATACTTAGTAAAAAGAGCTCTGATTTGTTAATGAATGTTGCTTTGCCCCACTCAAAAGTGTTAGCTGCTCACATTAATTAACGCCCAAGGCAAAACATGTGTGAATTGCTTGTGCTGATCTAAGAAAAATAAAAACCAAAGCAAACCCTTGAAATTCGAGAGCCTGAAACCTCATCTTGATAAGGGAAAGAACACTTTTATAAGCTCAGCCTTCATTCAGGATTTTGGCTTCTTCTTCCTGAATTGGCTCTGTACCACACCACAGAAAAGTTTGTTTACTTCCTAGGACCCTGGGCTGGGGGCAGGATGCCACCCGTGCTTGCTTTTGTCATTTTTCATGTTGGGCAATTGAACCTGTTCCAAATACATTGTTATTTTCAAAGAAGTTACAAACAAAATGACCACCAGAAAGAAATTCTGTTTTGAGTAGGGAATCTCTCTCTCTCTTTTTTTTTTTTTGGTTTGGTTTTCACATCCAGATTGGCAAAATTTCTGGCTTATTGGTACTTGGCTGTTCACTATGCAGCATCTCACTGGAACAATTAAAATGATTCAGAAAAGCTAGGGTTATGAAGTTGAAGCTGGGATTTTCCTGGGAACCATTGAAGATTCTTGGCAGTTTGTATGAAACAGGCCTAGGCCATATGTAGGCAAATAATCACGCATTAAACAAATTTCAAATCTCCATGTAATCTCTTTTGGATATCTTTTTTCTTTTGTTTTCAAGGACAGAAAAGAGACAGCACATGCCACTGAGCATCAGTCATGTCCAGTGCTTGTGGATGACATCATGTGCATCAATGTCCAGCACCCTGTAAAGATGATTTAACAGTTTAAGGCAGCGTCTTCCCAGGTTTCCTCCTTGTCTCCCTGACTATCTGAGCTACTTTCTTCTGGCTCATCTAGATTATATGATTTTATAAGCTCTGTTCTAAACTCCTGCATGTGTTTGACAACAGGAACTTTTTGTTAGGGTGGTAGGTAGAGAAAACAATAGGTGAGTTAATTGTCCCTTATAGAACCAGAGCTTGTGGACATGTATTTACTTAGAGAATCCTTTTGGAGTTAGGAATCAATAGAGAATTCTCGTATTGTTCCCTTTCCAAGTGAGGAGAAAAGCTGTCATGGAATCAGAACCCTTGGAATTTATTTGTGGCCACAGAGATAATCCTTTTCATAGGAAGAATGAACTAACAAATAACTCACAGCCTTAAGCATATTATCTCTTACTGAATCCCTCTTTCTCCAGTTATGCATTGTAGTTATTGAGAAACAATTTGGCTTTTAGAGTGACTCTCTCTTCTGTCATTGTGTTTTGGATTTTGAGGTTGTTAAATTGAATTAAGTCTGGCCCAGTGCTTCAAAGGTCTTGTCTGAGGAAGACTCGGGTCAATTACCAAGCTCATCTATGCTATGGAAGAAAGATCTTAGATCAGGTTAAACTTGCGTATGTTTGCCCACAAATCCATATTTGCATTTGCATCATAGCCAGTCTTCAGTTCTTGGAAAGCATTTTTCACACATGCTGAGCCTTGGTGGGAAAATATAAACTCCTGGCTTTGAAGGATGCCATGTATGCAAATGTGAAAATGTGGTAGGATAAAATATATTTCCCTACTGGGCCAACTTTGGCTTTATAAACTCTTGTTTCACTTGGCATCTATTGCTTTTACATTCTGAAAAATGTAAGTAAAGGTGTGGGGAGGGCTTTACCTGGATAATTTGTACTGAGTAGACATTTGACTTGAACCATCCAGACTTCTGATCATTCACGTGCATTTTGTAGGGTCTTTGCAAGTCAGTGGCTTGTTCATTCTGCCTGTCAGGAAGCAGTTTGGGTGTTTCCAGTGAGATGCTTTCATGTTGGTACCATGCCTTCTGAGGGCAAATGACCAAATCTAAATTGAGAAGGGAAGCAGTGGAAGTGGTTTGGGATAACCTTATTTATGGAAAACGTGGAAAGTTGAAAATAACTACTATTAATAGGAGCAACATAATCAGGAATTTCTTATGAAAAAAAAAACCATTACTCAGAAACTTTGGTTTTTTGGCCAGTTCTCTTGAGAAGTCCTCACAACTGTGTGTAACTCATGGGTGTGACCATGGAAAATCATAGTAAAATAATGAAATATCACAAAAGCTCAGTTCTGTAACAAAACTGCCCAGTGAAACTAGAAACCCAATCTCGAGATGCTAGAGGAATGTTTTCATTTTGGCAGAACATTTTTGAACATTGATTTGGATACATTTTAAAGTCTCTGTATATTAGGGCTTTCAGTGTTGTGTTTGAATTATTTTCAAAACCGAACAGTGAAGGTTGATCTAGGCACTAGAATCCAGAGAATTGTGTTACCTGTTCATTTTGCCGGGTACTGCCTATGTGAAAAACAGACTTGTATCCCGGCAGAGTTTATATTCCAGAGATGAAGCTCTACAAAGAGGCCTAATAGTGTGCCTGATATATAGTAGGCAATCGGCGTCCCCTGCACATTTAGAAATAACCTTTGCCATCTCTGAGCGTGTGCTCTGAAAAGAAAACAGACACGAAGCTGTTGATAGCGAGATGGCAGCACACAGCTATGACTTCGTGTTTATGGTGAGTCAGACTGAGTTTTACTGGTTCAGAGAAGGGAGACATGGATATGACCAAGGCCGTGGGTAAGGCCTGGTGAAGCAGGATGGATGTGAACCAAAAGGGAGGTTGGGGAGGACTTGAACAAAGAGAAGGGGAGTGAGGGGCTGAGGTTAGAGGTTGCTGCAGCGTGGTAAGAGGAACTAGATGAAATGGCAGTAGCTGGAGTTTGAATGGCATCCACTTAAGCCTGGTTTTTCCTCTGCTCAGTGGGAAACATCTGACCATCTTTTAGCTGGATTGTGACAAAGTCACATTGATTTTGGGGGATGTTAGTTTGGCTAGGGGCTACAGTATGGATCGCTGGAGACAGGCTTGTTTCTCCAGTTGCTGGAGTAACCCATGGAGATAGAAAGCAGCAGAATCTGGAGGACACAGCTGGAAACAAAAGCAAGAATGCAAGTGAGAGAACAGCTTCTGAGGGAGAAACACACAGCCTGGTGAGTAGCACCTGTGTAAATGGAGAGGCTTGGAGCTGCGAGGATATATATATATATATATATATATATATATATATATATATATGGAATCTCTGAGTATCAGTTAAGGAGATCTTGGGTTTGATGAAAAGACCACGGGTTCATCTAGGAGGGTGGCATTTTGGACCCTGCTTTGTAACTTAATCACTTAGACATTGTCCAATCACTCCTCCACAGTTTCCTTTTGCTTTGAGCAATTGCTGGGTTTAGCCATTAACTCAGCAAGAAAAACAGCTGAGTCATTTTCTGAGAAAGCCCTCTACCTAGATAATGACTTTGAGGATGGAAACTATAAACAGAGCCCTCATGCATACTGGTTAAGCGGCTGAAATATTTGCTACTCAATGGTGGCAAAACATTCCTTTGCTTAGCTACAGCTTAGGTTGGGCAGCCACACTCAGAAAGAAGGAGGCCAGCTCTTCTGTTTTCCTAACAACCCCTGAAGCTTAGCAGTTTGCTGTGTACATTGTAGATTCTTTAAGGACCACTCGATACTGACCATCTAGAATCCTCCTTTTCATTTCTACTGTAAAGTGCCGAAGCTTGGTAATTGACAGGTCTAACTGTCTCTTGATATGTGCTCTATGTGTTCTTGAGTCTCTAAAGATTCAAGCTGTTTCTTTCTTGGTTAGTCACACAGCATATCTTTATTCTCTACCTAGGAAAGTGGGCTTTGTCTTTCCTCTGGGTACCATTTTGCCCAAAAACAATGCTTTAAAGTAATGACTTTCCTGACTACAGAAACTAAGGTGAACTGTCAGAAGGGGATTCTACTATAGATGTTACAGACCATCTGGCCATTGTCTGCTTAATATAATTGACATTCCAAGTTCAGTTTAGACTGTTTCCATCCATGGACACAGTGCTATTCCTTTAGGTAACACTATTGTAAAACTGGTTTCTGAGCACAGATTCTCTATTTTATTTTATAAGGGCAAGTGTTATAGGCCCAACATGTAAAGTAGGATATCATACCAGATTCCTGTTCAGAGCTTAATTATTATACACAAGACTCCAGCAGAGCAATTTCAAAGTCTTCTTTGAAGGGATGAATATTCAGTTTTCTGTGCCCACAGCTGCCAATTCCCATGTTTTTCCATGGTCTTCCATTCTCCATTTGCTAAAGATATAAAACCACATCTCAAAGCGCATGTAGAAACACTGTAGAAACCATCCATGATTAATAGAACATTTTCGACATTAACTGTCTTAACCAATTCTATTAAAAGAAAACTTAAAGAATATCTCCCCCCTTTTTTCTCCTTCCAAGTTTTAGGGGGTGTTCCAAATATGGAAGCCTTCTGCCAGTTTTCCCTTGAATCCACGGGAGACTGTGATTGTCACATAAAAAGACAGAGATTTCTCCTTACCTCCCACATTGTAGTTTTAACCATTTTACAACTAAACAACTGTGAAGTTCTTGGTACACTTATGAAAACGGAGTAAATAGTCCCTCTCATCCAAGGGTGTTTGCATTTCAGAAACGGTAGGTTAAAAGTGAGGGCACCTTTGTTCCTTCATTGACTTATTTTTGGGTCCTCCCCTCTCGACTCTTCTTTGTCTCACGATTTCCTCCTCTCTCTTCCCTCTACTGTCCCCCACGCCGACCTTCGCAGACTTCATCTCTCTTATGACAAACCGACATGGCAACGTAAGGGAGGCGGTGATGATCAGGTTTCAAAGGACAACACAGCACGCTGATGAGAAACAATCACCAGAAAGCAAGGAGTCATAAGACTCGCAAGATAAAAGGACCTTATTTTCTTGGCAAGCCACATAGATGTTCTGCAATGACGAATGATATGACTGTTATCTTGACACCGTACTCTCCCATGTTGAAACTGTTTATGAGAACCAAACATCATATGAAGAACAGATTGCCAGACACTAAGTAAATCATTGTAAAGGGCGGTGAGTCAAGTATTGCCAGCTTTACCCACATTGTCATTGTTATGATGTAACACATTCCTTAAGACTGATATTGTCTCCAAATTTGGGCACAAAAGCCTCCTCTTGATCAGTTGGCTGAGAATCTCTGCCCCCTGATATGTCAAACACAGATGCAGAAACCCACGCATCCAGATTTGGACATACACCTAACCTGAGTTAAGCACAAAGAGCAACCTAGAAAAGATGGAATATTTTAAAAGGTGTGCAGAGATTACACAAACTGTAAATTTCAACCCTTGCTCATGCAATAAACCTAGTAATCCTCTAAGCTCTGCTAGCAATGATTAATAAACAGTGGGTGTGCAAAGCATATGGAAAAATCATCCCATCTGGACCATTTAAAACTAGGACATAGACTTTATCTTTGTTTATTTCATCCTTAGCTAAAAGGCTTATTATGAATTGCAATAATCCAAGAAGCCAACCATGGAGGACAGACAAACTCTTTAGATAAAACCAAAAAAGCAAGCTCTGTGACTGAGGGCCAGATGTATTTTTGGGTTTAGCCCTTGTACATATTTAGCCGAGCTTTTCAAGTGGGGAAGATTTGCATGTTTGTTTTGCAATACTAATGAATATGTTTTTGATTTACATTTTAGAAAATGGAAACTTTTATCTTCTTGGGGCTTTGTAACTTAATGACTTCCAGAGGGTAGCTTCGTGTCCTCTTTTAACCCTTCACCATGAGAAACGTATCTTGTTTAGAGGCTCAGGACTGTATCTTGCTGAATAAAACCCCTAAGATAATGTGATTTTCTCTTTGCTGCCGGGATGGTAAGGGTGAAAGGAGTGTTTGACTTTCAATCTAGTGAAAACATATGTAAATGGCAAATTATTTTTAAACTGGCTTTAATGTGAATCTTGGGGGTATAAAAAATGACTCCACAGATGATCCGTATATTAGACAAACGAGGACAACTCTTTGGGATGAACATTTGCTTTGGGAGGTAGAGTCTTCACTGTTGTTCCAGCTTCCTCAGAGATAAAGGTTGTTTGAGGAGCAAAATGTCACAGCATTTTTAAAAATTATTCTGGAAGATATCCTTAGGATCAGTTCTTCCTTCCTTTAAGTTCCTTTGAAGATGTTACGTGGAAAAATTAGTAAACACATTTTACCCCCAAGACTTCCTTTCCTTGTAATTTGGGTTGGACAAGGACCTTATCAGAAATGGAAAAATTTATCCTTGAGGGGTAACAGTGTTTTAGAAGAAAATATAATAAGAACTTTGAACTCTCATTATATGACAAATGGTCCAAAGAGATTGCTTTTCTTCTAAACTCTTCCAGTAGTTTGAAAAAAAATAGCACCTGATAGAATAGAAAGATACCTTTAGAACCTGTGTTAGGGATATGAAATCTCTTAAAGGCTTCACTTTCTGAGACAAAAAATGGAGTTGTTATGTCACATGGAACACGAAATGATGGGGAACATTTTACATTAGTTCTACAGTTATTGTTTGTGTTGAGGTTCATTGAAAATGTACTAGTGAGGGCTAAGCAGTTGCATGATAAGGAACCTAATGGTGTTTTTATGGTATCACATCTGAAAGGAGTCCCTAAGCCCAGTTCTTCTCATGGGAAATAATTTTACCCCAGGAGAATACTTCTCCCACTCAGAGTCTGTTAATAACTAGTTTAAACTTTCCAGACAGTTTTATAGTGTTGTATTAAAATTAGATACATATTTGCTGCGAGTTCTTGGATAGCAAGCATTTTCTAACACAATTTCTTAAAAGTAAGAAAGGTTGAAATGTGGTGTAAGAATTCCTTATTTTCCCTTTTATAATTCTCCAAAGCTTTCAGTCCTATGCCAAGATTCTACAGAAAAACTACCTATATGTCTTTTAAACCTAGACCTCTTCCTTACTATTTTATTCTGAATTCCAGATTAGAAATATGCTTCTTTAAGTATGACCTTAATTTGTTAGATGTTAAGTTATGTATTCATTATTTACATATTAGTTTATCCTTCTCCTGTAACGTAGAGGAAGGGAACAGGTAACTAATTTGATTCTATAAACATTATATGGCAGGAATTTAATCCTTGTTATTTTATTGTCTTAGAAGAAAGTACACACAAGTCTTATTATGGAGGGAAGCTGAAACACAGAGAACCTCCCCAGCCTGTGAGAGAGCTAATGTTCAAACTCAAGTCCTTCTGTTTTCTCATATCATTTTCTTTGTCCAATATGATAGTGTTTTAATTACTATTTCCCCAATCATATATCTAAGCCTTTTTGATGAAGCTTCTTAGAATAACTATTCCACGTATCTGGAACAATAGCAATCCCTATTGGGCACAGAAAAGTAATTTTGGGCAAACCTGATGGATGAGTGTAAAGGAGCAACTGGTGAGAGATTGGAGAACAGTAGAACAATAGTGGCCTTGGCCTCTCCTTTCTAACTACTGCACAGATTCTTTTGAAACTTTGATGGGTGTTAAGGATGTTTACATAGGGAATCACATACACATAAACACTTGATTTAATTTTTTATAACTTGAATGTGTGATGAAGCTGCTTAGGTCGGTGGTTCTATTGTGGATCTGCCTTGAGTCTCCAACGTGCTAAAGTGTGGTCTATGCATAGCAGCATCAGCAGTTTCTGAAAATCCTTACAAGAGAGACTTTCTGGTCCTCACCAGATATGGGATCTGAAATAAATTGATAGGTATTAAGGATGTCATTTTGGTTATCTTATGGCTTGCCCCTTCCCCAACATATATTCATGAATGACTGACTACTTGTTGCTTTCAGAATACCTCCAGGGAAACAAAGTTTTCTGAAGTGAGTCCTTTGTGTTTTGTAAGTACCTGAAACAAGTTCTTTTATAAATGGAAGTGAAATGTGTCTCCTTCCTTATCATGATGCCCATTTCTGCCTTGTCAGATGGACAGTTTGAAGCTTCTCCCCTTGCTGAGAGTTACCTCCTGAATGTTTCCTTGTTCTGTAGGCGTGGGAATCACCATCGACAGGATAGAATCAAACTTGGGCTCGTTACACATGTAGCAAATTCTTGAATGTGTACATTAAAATCCTCCAATATCCCTGAAATATGGTTTTACATAAGCTCTCAGTCAATCATGATATTGTGAAGGGAAGAAGGGAGGTCAAATATTTGGCTGAAAGAGCTCACATTATTAAGATTATATTAAGGATTCAATTTTGTGCAAGCCTTCCTGTAAATTTCCCCTTCCCATCCCCCTGTCTCACATTATGCCACTCTCCTGCTAGCTTGAATTGTTAGCACACCTGTACCTTTTTAATGATTATGGCTAAACCCAGTGCCAGCTGGAGAGAAAGGTCACATTTCACGGTGGTGTAACTGGAGAACAGTGTTTCTTAAGAGTAGAGGTGGCAGAGACTTTTTGGAGAGTTTGAGAACATAGACCTATTCAGAAGCCACTTACCTTGGGCAGTGAATCATCTTTTAAATACTTGATCGGGCCTCAGTTTTTATTGTGGCTGCTCCCTCATATAGCTAGCAATTAAGTGAGTGGTCAGAATGAGATAGGTCACCAAATGGAGGTAGAATCTGAGTTGCAAGACGGGGAAAGCTGCAGGTAATCGAGTCTAGTGTGTAATATGAAGCTTACTACACACTTATACACCTCTTCCTTGTATGCGTGAATGGATGATTTTCTTTGTCTAGTGGCCATGAATCATCATTATTAATGGAGACCATGTTTGATGTCGCAATAATTTAAATATAACTCTCATTTTGATAGTTTCTATAGCAAGTCTAGTCCCTAGCGTGGTCTCTTGATGGAATGCAGACATAGGTGAATACAGCCATAGTGTCTCTCAAACTTCTGAGTGCAGTTAAAGGAAAAGACATGATGTGTAGCCCAACAGTCCTTAAGTTGTAGAAATCACGTTGGCTTCAAAAGGGACAGAGGGAACATCTGAAAGATAAAAAATACTTAGCTCTTGAGTTTAAAAACTTTTAGTTTCATTTGCAGAAACATGAAAATATCCAAGATCTAATATTAAAGTAAAACTTGGCTCTAAGAGACATGTGCAATAAATTAACAGATTAAAGTTGTTTACACCTTTGGCACTTCTAATCTCATATTTCTGCTTTAAATAGCTTTCCTGGCAAAACTTGACTTCTTCAATATATAATTCTGAAAGTTGCATGATGGATAACAGTTTGGGTGGTTATCAGTACCATTTCCTTCTCAGTCTCAGCCCTTAAAAATGATTATTGATGATAATAACTAATGAAATATTCTTATTTATGTTTGACTTAATTTTATGAGAACGAATCCAGAATTTGGTCAAACTGCTTTCCATTTTGGGATACCTTTATTAGACACTACTTTGATGCTTTGAAGTGACCACTATTGAAATTAAGTCAACACATTAACACAAATACTTATGCTGGCCTTGGTGAGTTAGGTGCCTACCGTGAATGCAAAGTAAGATGTTCAGCAGATCTTCAGGGACTCAGCTATCACACAAGAAATTTAGGACAACACTCAACTAGAATTACAGGATGACATTCAGAGAGAGCACTGTGAATTCCAAGAAGGGAACAAAATACTATGTGACAAATCTATGTATTTGAAGCAAAGAAGAGCCAACCAAGGTCATCGTCTGTGTGGCCCGTGGGATAGTACCCATGCTACCAGTTCCTCTTCGAGTTTCCTCCTCTGCTCCTTCTTGCCTCTCACCGTTTCGACTTCAGCCTCACTCCAGGAACTGTAGAAATTCTCCTGCTCAAGACCTTCACCCTTGTCATTCATTCTCTCTATCTGTACTATTGCTTTCTCAGATACTTATGGCTTGCACTTTCAACTCTTTCACATCTTTGCTTAAAATATTATGTTAGTAAGGTTTCCCCTTTTTATTGAGACAGTTTCACTCTGTAGCTCAGACTTGCCTGGAACTCGTGGTAATGCTCCTGTTCCACCCTCGTAGTTGCTAGGATTAAGAGTGTAAGGTACCATGCCTGGCTTGTAAGTTATTTCAGAACCACTAGGGGCTCACAGAGACTGAAGCAGCAGACAATGGACCCTGCAGTGTCCCTTAAATACATATATGGTTGTCTGGCTTGGTGTTTTTGTAGAACTCCTACAAGCTGGAGTGTGTGAGAGGTCTCTCATCCTTCTACTTGCCCTGGGGACCCTTTTCCGCCTGTTCAGTTGCCTCATCCACTCTTGATGTGGGGGTTAGCACCCAGTCTATCTTGTTATGCCGAGTTCCTGGGGAGGCTGCTTTATTCTGAGGGGGAGTGGAGAGTGGGTAGATCTGGGAGAGAGGGGAAATGAGGGGAGCTGGTAGGAGATGAGAGAGGGGTGGAGGGGGGTTGGGTTGTATAATAGGAGAAAAAAAAGATAAAAAAGAAAGGATCTAATCTCTGGGATTTCTATCTTTCACCCCTTTTTACTTCACTCTGTAGCTTTTTGCTCATTCTAATATAATAGATTTGTCTCAATTATTTTATTTTTCAGCTTTCTCTGTCTCTGATGTATGCCCCTTGCAGGCAGGGATTCATCTGTTTTATTCACTGTTATATCGCTAGAATATCCTTAGATAATTCAATGTTCAAAAAAAATTAAAAAAAATTGTGAATCTCACAAAAACTTAGCTAAAATAAAGTCTACTGGGGCCCCAGGAAGATCTACTCACCTTGTCAACGCCTCCTTCAAGGACATGGTTTTCAAAGCCTACCTCTTTAAACTTCTCCTTTTTTTCACTTTTCCTGGAGACCGTGCAAAGGAATCAACATACAACTGAATGTCTGGTTTCTCCAAAGGGATGGGTAGGAAAGCCAGAAGAGGGAGAAAATGGGCTAAAGTAGCCAAGAGGAGCAGAGGTAGAGGAGAGAGAGAGCAGGTCTGAAGATGCTCACTTCTCTGGAAACTGGATTGCCTATGAGAGCACCCGTTCAAAAGCTCTCTCTAGCCTAAGACCTTCTTTCAACTTAGGGCATACTCCACATCTCTGTGAGCTGGAGGGCTCTCATAAGCCTTTTCTTGCAGTTGTAAACTGAGCTTCTTCATGAGTGGTGGGGGAAGGGGAGGAGGCATAATTTATTTTTCTAAAACACTCTGAGATTCTTGCATGAGAGGTGCTAAATATGCAAACTGTTAGGTTTTATTTTTAAATTGTGCAAGCTATATATTTTCCCATTAAATGTTCACTTGCCAGTTATCCTCTTTCTGGCCTGAAAAATAATACAACCCCAATCATATATTATTCAATTACTAAGATACAGTCGAAATATTAAAACAATCCACTCTTCTTTGTTAATGGGAACAGGTGTCTCTGATCACTTAATAGATAAAGTTGGCTAAAGTGATTTCAATTTCTTCAAGGTCATGACAGTGCCATCCAGTCTTTGGCCACTATACTGGAAAAAAAAAATCATAGAAATATGGAGTTATAGGCGTGGGATCTCTGTCTGACAGATCTCTATCTGTCTGCCTCTCTCCCCTTAATTCCTCCTTCCTCCCAGACTGCCCTCAAAGTGCTTGACATTTTCCAAAGTTATGAATGTTTTTTTCCTTACCTTCCTTATATTATTTTAATAAAATAGTTCTTTATTGACAGGACAATTTGTCTCTCTTTGGAACTCTATTATCTCCTTCCTATTGAGAGGCCCCTCCCTTATCTGATACAGACCATTGTTTCTGGATTTTTTTGTTCAGTCTTCAGTTGAAAGATCCTTGATCATTAAAAAGAAACTGTGGGCCTCAAAATTGTGACAATCCTTCTGCCTCAGCCTCCTGAGTGTTAGGGTGTGCCGCCACACCCAGCTTGAGCCTGAACTTTTGTCTTCTGACACTTGCTCTGTGAGGATATTGGGCCAGTTGTGTAATCAACTTGGTTCCTTCTATTGCTCACTAGCAATACTATGTCATGCTACAAGGGTGGCGGAAAACTAAATAACCAAAGACTCCTGGGTAAACAAGTTACATCACAGAACATCCTGTCTGGGAACTGTGTGTATCTCAGTTAGAAAGGCGTTATATAGAATCCAGCATAGAATTTGGACTTTGAGTGTGTGATTTGTGGAAGGGATTACTCTATATTAGGTACTTTCAGAAAGCAGAGACAATCTCATGAGTAGAAACTCAGTGAATGGACACGGGTCCATACGGGTAGAAAGCTGGAGTTGATAAGGAGGCAGCTTTCATTCATTGTGGGTGGCAGAAGAATGCTCTATAGTTTTAGCGTGGCTTGATGGTTGATTTTGCTTTTGTCTCTGCTGGGACAAAGTTACGAAGTGACCTTGCTTTGTCTCAGTCTATCATGGCTTCAGCCACCTGGCCTGAGGTTGGTGTTCTGTGAGATGGTTTATGTCTTCCAGAATACAGCAAAACCCCACTGTGAATGCCAGGCCAGCCCCAGAAGCTGGGAGATGTTTTTTTTTTTTTCTTTCGTTCTTTTTAAAAAACATAAATCCTTGGCACAGCATCTAGGCCTCGAGGACTCAATGCATTGTGGTATTCTTTTTTCATCATGAAAATCTAAATTACGCACTCAGTCATCTCAATTCCAGAATAAATAATTCAAGTTTCTTCGGCTGAGCCTCTGGGTACTGGAGGGCAATAAAGACAAAGGAACATTTCTTTCAACTTCATGCCAGCACCCTACTAAACACGTTAAACACATGATCACGTGTAGTCTTTACCATGATCTGATTAGAGAGGGATTTTTTCCTTTGGCATTCTACCTACGAGGAATTTGAGGTTAAGAAGGTCTCCTGTGTGAGGCCGTAAGGGAGGTTACCCACAGGAGACCACCTGAGGCAAAGGTAGAACCACTCCAGGAAGTCTCCTCAGAGCCTAGATTTGTACTCATTGCACAGTGCTCCCTTCTTGTTCCAGAGATATTGTGGAATCTCTCCTCCAGAGTCTCTCCAGCTTCCATGGCACTTTCTTATTCCTCTTCTGAATGACACTTAATGTTGTATTCCTGGCATGTGTTTTACAACAGTCCTTTTACAGTATCCATTAGCCGACAGCAACAAAGCATGCAGCCTTTTAATTCAGCTGGATTGCGCCTTCAGCATTAATTGCAGGACAAATCTGGTGTAGGTTTGAATTGTAAGTTTTAAAATCTCTTCTTTGGACTAGAGGAGAGCAGGGATCCTAGACTGTGAATTCTAAACACATTATGTTCCCCGTGCTACTTTAAAAAAAAAACTAATTTACAATGTTCAAGCATAATAGTTTTTTGGAGAGTTAACAGAATGGTAATACAAAACAATATGCACCAGCCTCAAACTGGCATTTGCTTGGCCTTATTATAATGTTGCTGTATCAACATTCCACTGATGAGAATTCAGGTTTCTGGCACCCATAGTTACATGAGTTGCGTCTGCCTTTTTACAGCTTTTGGTGGAAATAGAGATCTCGGCTGTGTACAGAATTAAAAGAAGAGAATTAAAATAATTTGAGAAGCTACACAATGCCAGAAACTGTCCTAAGTGCCTTTCTGTTAGTTCAGTTCTTCACTGTAGCAACCCAGGCAAGGAGAATGTGAGCTGATCGTTGTCTAGGCTGTAGTCAGCCCACCATGGGTTACTGTGTTTTTCACTTTCTTATTAATCTCCTTATTCTGAATTTTGATTTTTTTTTTTTATGGTGAGTCTGGAACTAAAATTGTTTTTTATGGTTAGCAAGATGGCTCAGTGTGTAAAGGTGCCTGCTGCCAAGACTGACCGCATGGTGCAAAGACAGGACTGACTCCTGAAGGGTGTCTTCTGACCTTCACATGCATGTTGCGGCACACATACAAACACAAAAATAAATGGAATAAATGTTTTTTAAAAGACATTTTAGAAGTTAGAGGCAAGCCCCACCACCTTCCTGCTTAAAAGTCACCTTGGCATTTCATTGCACTTGGGATGAAATCCCAGTCCTGCAGCATAAGCCCACACAACCATGGGATCTGGCCCTGTCTGGTGTCTGTCACCATCTTAGCTTTCTCCTGCTTGGTCACAAAAAACACATTTGCTTTTTTTTTTCTTTTCTTTTCTTTTCTTTCAACCCCAGATAAGTACCTCAAGATTTTTATAATGCCAATTTCTAGGCCTGGAAATATCCACTCTCCAGTTATCCCTTTGCCTGACTTGTTTTGTTCAGCTTGAACGCCAATGCAGTTTTCTTTGGGAAATCTGCTTGGAACATAGAAATTACGGTGCTTGACCCCTCCCTGAGGTAGCAGTCATCACCCAGCACACGGCCGTGTTTTTCTTCATGACATCTCTCACCATGTGAAATCGCAGCGCTCCTTCACATTTTTGCATAATAGGGAGTGTGACTGGAACTGTGGAAGAATGGTCAATGATAACAAGATCTTGTTTGGTGATGATTACCTCCTGTCAGCTTGACTGGATCTGGAATCAACTAAGTCGTACGTGGGTGAGCACATCTGTGAGGGTTTTCTTGATCGGGATACTTGAAGGGAGACAACCTACTCTAAAATGTGGGTGGCACCTTCTGGTGGCAGCCCAGATAAAAGGAGGTATAAGAGGGAAAATACTTTGCTTCTTCACTCACTGACTTCTGCTGGGAAGTTCACCTACTTGGTTGCTACTGTGGTTGCTACTACAATCCTTCACTGATAGTAGATATTATGTATATTATGACCATGATACAGCAAGGCTCTGCTCTAGGTGGCCAGCTGACAGCACTAGATAGAAATCTATCCACTGCTTCGGCAAGAGCCATTGTTGTCTTTGATAATCATTTACTTTTAATTGGCACATCATAATTACACACATATTTATGGAGTACAGCGTAACGTTTCAAGACAGGTACCCTTCGCATAATGATGACTCAGGGTGTTCAGCGTATCCACTACCTCATGAATTTATCATTTCTTAGTGGGGAGAACTTCAAACTCCTGCCTTCTGGTTATTTTGAAATGCACGGCATCATCTGTGCCCCTTACCCTATTATGCAACATGACACCAGAATCCACTCTTAGTTGCAATCTTATACCATTGGCCCGTCTCTACCTATCTCACATCTATCCTAACATCCTATCTCAAGACAACTGCTGTTTAGTTATCTACTTCTATGATATCCATCTTTAAAGACTCCAAATGAGTGAGATCATGCAGTATATGGGATCCTTTTTGTACCTGCTTTATTTCAGTTAGCACAGTATCCTCCAGATTCACTCATGTTGCTGTAAACGATAGGACTTCATTCATTTTATGGCTGAATAGCATTTCCCAGTGTTTATACACACCACATTTTCTTTAGTTTATCTGTGGAAAAACACTTTATCTGGCTATGGTACATACTATTGATAACCATAGTGGGGTTGCTCTATCAGACAGTGAAGTAATGTATTTGCTTTGACTAGGAAGACAGTTTCAGAAGCTATTCATAAATAATGCACAGACACCCCAGCTTGCCCTCTTTGGGAAAGTGGAACTATTTCAAAATTCCCAAGGAAAATAATTTACTGCTGGGCAGTTTGGCCTAGGGCAATATGGTACACTCAAAATGTTTGCTTCTACCAGAATCTTCTTTCTCACCCCAGAACCTAATTGCACCCCACCCTGTGGGATGAGACTGGCCTGGATCTGGTTCTAAGTGGAGAGCTCTGTGCTTCTCCATGGTTGACTTCAGTGTCACTCTTCTGATCCTCTGCTGATGCAGATCTCATGAAAGGAAGTTGGATTCCTATTTCAAAGAATAGCACCTTGGAAAGCATAACCTGCTGGTAAGTGGAAGAGATAGATGGGGGAAGGGTAGGACAAACTGGGTAAATGAGAAGTGGTTAGGATTTCTGTGTGCCCTTCAAAGTTGTCATTGTGTTACCCCACTTTTAAAACCGAAGACACTAGGTAAGCTTCAGACTTGGTGTGCACGTCTAAAATCCCTGCACTTGGGGGCAGTGGTAGGAAGATTGACACAAATATAAGGGCAGCCTGGTCTACACAGTGAGTTTAAGCTAGCTAAGACTACATACTAGGAACTGATTTAATAAAATAAAAAGATGAATAAGAGAAATATTGTGACTTGGGCCTGAAGGAGAAAAGTCACCAAGGCTACCAAGGAACCAGTGCACCAATGACTCAGCAGGAGACTGGGCTTCTATGCTGGGTTTGTCTGAGGATGCAAACATTTGCATACCAACGAGCTTAGGGACCATTCTGTGACTTCTTATGCTATTAAGATAGTGTTAATATCAACATCATACTAAATCTAGCCCAACTATTTTAGTCATATCGTCATGACCTGTACCACAGGAAAGTACAACTTCCTTTCAGGACAACCATCTCAGGGGCAGCAGGGATAGTTTATACAGCTTCTCAGTTGCCATCAGATTCCTACATTGTCTCAATTGCCGTCTGATTCCTCTAAGGCTAATATTTTTATTTCCAGTGAAAAATAACAGCCAAAATCCCCACAAAATAATAAAAATATAAAAAGACAGATATAATCTAATTTACATGATAGTTAAGAGCAGACGGGTTTAACACTTAATTGTCCAACTGCAAAGCTCCTGTTGTGGCCCTTGGGTTTTGAAGCTTTCCATTTTGAACCTTTTTCTTTCCGTTTGAAACCATTTTCTTCTACAGTCCAACTACTTTCCCCTTTCATGCCTGTAACTAATTTAAATAGTTACTGATTGGTTGATTATTTTCTTCTGTGGGTTTTCTTATATACATCCATGGTTTTGCAGCATTGACCAATTTGGCCTGGATAATTCTGTTAGTGGTGGAATCCTTTGAATTGAAGGATTCTTAGTAACATCCTTGGACTTGACCTAGTAGCTTCAACTATCATGATGCCCAAGTCATGAAAATGTTGTTTTTCATACATTGCTGAACGTTCATGAGCCAAGTATGCTATGGTGCTTGCTGGACATTGCCTGAATCCTATTACAAATGTGACTTCAGTCTTGTAAATCACAGATCGACTTTCATGTTCTCGAATGAGAAGAAGAACAAGCAATGTTTCTGGAATACTATGAAGAAAAGACTTAATAATGTAAGCAGTCAGGATGCCTGAGGTGTCAATCCAAGTGACATAGGGTTGAGTGTTGGACTCATCTGAAACAGGTTGAAATTCAGGTCAATTCTCTCTCTGACTCTCTCTGTCTCTTTTTCTGTCTCTGTGTCTGTCTGTCTGTCTGTCTCTCTCTTTCTCATAAAATACTGAATTAATATGGCTATTGTAAGAGTAGGAAACTGTGACATCAAATGTGTAGTTAGTATTCAAAGAGTAGTATTGCTTAATGTGATGTCAAATATGTAGTTAGTACTCCAACAGTAGTGCTCAGTGTGGTACCTGGGATATAGTTAGAACTAAAGCAGTGGTGATTCTGACATAGTCATTCCATAAACATCAGAAACAAATCTTTTTATTCTAGATCTCTTTAAGCTGTTGACCATTTGAGAAAGTCAGATTTTCTGAATGTTTAAACCTTCCTAAGGCCCTTGGGATTTTGTAAGGTATTGGTAAGATTAGTAAGAGACAGTGTGTTGCATTGACCAGAAATAGCGTGTATGAGTGTGATTGGTAGGGCTATGAGGCTTGCTAACCTGACCTCTTAATTTGGCAGAAGATTTGCAAATCAGGGCTTGTCATATATTGAATAAAGTATATTGATCACCTATGAAAACCACTAGATGTGATTTTATGCCTCTCATAGGTTTAAAATGTGAGCAGTCATATATACATATATATCCATGTGCAGGTAATGTTGGCTGAACACATTTGGTGTGCCACACCGGCCTAAGAACCCTCTACTGGACCTTCTCATTTAATCTTCACAAAAACTGAATGTAGCCTGTACTGTTAATTTCAACTGGACTACGGTTGCATGAGTTTAAGCCAGTTGTTCAACGTCACATAAACCCTAAGGAATTTCAATCCATATTTGCTAGATTTAAGGGTCTACATTTCTCTTTCTTCTTTTAAATAATTATCCATCTATTGTTAGATCACTTCGCTCATCTTAAAATTCTAAGCATAACCAACAATCAAAAAAGAATACAAAATTTTCTATTCTAAACCTCATCTATTTTGGTTCAACACTGAAACTGATAACTGCTTGTAGTTGTTGAATTTCTATAGAAGTGATTCCTGAATAAATTTTATATGTGTGTTTATCTCCATTTTCTAGAATGATGCAGCTACTTGGCAAATAGCCACAGAATGAGTGTTTTCAGTCTGGTATTGGACAGTGTACTGAAAACATGATAACACTGAACCATGTTCGTTATATGCTAACATTTTAGAACTTTATAAGCATAATAGTTTTATTAATTATTTGAGAATTTCACACAATGTATCCTGATCACACACACTTATTATTCCTCCCAGGTCCACCTCCCTCCCCTGTGCCCTCCTTAACAACAATAACATCAACAACAGCAACAACAACGGAGTCTAATTTGGGTTGCTGCATACTCACTGGAGCATGGTCAGACTCCCAGTAGACAGACTGTTAAAGAAAACTGACATCCCCCCACCCCTACCACTGGAAATCACCAACTGTGAAGAGCTACACCTCAACATCTTTAACACAATTTTTATGGACTCTCTACAATAGGTTCATGTCTGGACTGTTTCTTTTTATTGTGTGTGGCGGGGGTTGGCACTGAAGCCTTTATTGTCTTTCATTCTCAATTATGAATCTTCAGTCATCCATACCACTGCAACAGAAGCTTTCTTGTTCATAGTTGCCAGTGATAGCACAGATAACAGATATCAACATGGTTTCTGGCAGGAGCATGGGTCACAACATCAACATGGTTTCTGGCGACAGCACGGATCAGTTCAACAAACTTTGTAATTCAAAATGATTTAAAGGGTAATTTTTTTTTGTCATAGCAGCCAATATACAATACCAGTGGGCTTGACGTCGTAGGAGAGTAAAAAGTAGAATCAAGTTCTTGATGTTGTCAAGTTGAGAGAGATATCTTTGCAGAAACCAAGGAGAATGTAGAGCAAGGCTTGAAAACTGCAGATCAGTGATGTAGGGCTGTAGCACAGAGGCAGGAGGATGAAGAGTTTGAAGGCAGCCTGATCCACATGGCAAGGCCTGCCCTTGTCTCAAGTCTAACACAAAAGGGAGAGGAGGAAGGAAAGGAGGGTAAGAAAGGGAGGATGGAAAGAAAGAAAAGGGGAGAAGGAAAGAAAAAAGGAAGGAGAAAGGGAAGGAAGGAAGGAAGGCAGGAAGAAAGGAAGGCAGGAAGGAAGGAGAAGGCCATGATCACACACCTACAGTAAATTTTGGTAAGTGTCTCCTGTATCATCACTTTCTCTCAGGTCCCTGCACACACATCTGATGACAGGGATTTATAGATGACAGACATGTGTTGCTCCTTTCTGTGACAGATTTCCTAGTTCCTACACAGTAAAAACTAATCATCTTTACAATCACACCCATGTCTCATTCTTTATCCTGAGCTGAAGTCAATTTTTCTATTTTCCAAGATGTTTAAGGGATTGCCTTGAAACTTTTTTTTCCCTAAGAAACTGCCTTTTTAGTTTATAGTCACACCTTAAATTAAAAACATTTTTCTTAGTACTGGCTGTATGCCCACACCAGATCTATGCTGACAACAGTGTTCCTTTAAAGAAACAAGATTTCATGGCTGTTTTTACTTTTTGTTCCATGAGTATGTCACCAAGATCTTGTCCTTTTTTCGTATTTGCACCTGTGCCTTATATGTATAAATCCCACATCAGACCCACTTCTGAGTGCACACTTGCATCAGATGTGAAGGTGGAGGGGTTGCTTCACTCTCAGCTCACCTTCATAGGGGGCTTATGTGTGGAGGTGCCTCCGTGTCTGAACTCAGTAGGTATCCCAATGTATAGAAGAATCAGTGCTTCAGTCAGTGCTGAATGTCTCCTAAAGGCCTGTGTGTGAAAGGGCTTGGTCCCCAGGGTCCCCAGAGTGCCCAGAGTCTCCTTCCCACTGTTGAGAGGTGGGGCCTGATAAGAAGTCTCTAGGTCATTGTAAGTATGTTCTTGAAATGATAGTGGGACCCAGGTCCCTTCTGTCTCTCTTTCATTTCCTGGTAATGTGATCTGCCATTTCCTCCTAGTCATTGCTAGCTGACATCCCCAGGAGAGACCTTAAAACAGTACTTCCACACAATTACAGACTGAGGCAAAACAACTTTTTGTTTATAAGTTAATGTCACCATCAGACTTGCTATAGAAACAGTAAACTCTCTAACAAAGTTGAATAATATGTGGATAGCTGGTTTTGAGTGTTGCTCTTGTCTACACTGTGGTCTTTGAAATATCCTAGATATGCCCAAAACATATCAAAGTATTTGGTTCTTAGATGAATCATTTTACACCAGCCACAGCAGAGATGATTGGTAACTCAGGGCAGTTGGTTAACAATGTCAAGTTGATTCTCACAATGTAGTTCCTTGAATGAAATGATACTTCTAAGTCATCCCCAAAGATCAAACACCAATGATAACCCCATGCAATGAAAACTCTAGTAATTGTTTACTGTACTAAAATACTATATATTGGACTTTTTGTGTCTTGTTTATTGGCCATGATCCACAGTAGAGGTGAACTCTTTGAGGCAGGGTTTCTGTCTGTTTTGATTTCTCCTATTTCTTTGGCACCTTAAAGAGTGTCTAGAACATGAATTCTTCTCAGTAGAGGATTGTCAAAAGACTGAGTGAGCAAGGCAGCTCCATGTGGGACTCAACCAGAGTGTGTTTCAGTGTAGCCTTCCTTGCCATGCAGATTTGTGGTGTGCCAAGTATGGTGACACAGGATGGTGCAGGCACACAAGTCAGAGTCCCAAGAGTCAGATTCAGATTCTGCTTCTGCCTCACACTGTGTGACCTATGTAGATTGTTGAATTCTCCATCCTGCTTCTACAACTGTGAGGTGAGGATGATTCATAGCTGATTGTGATGAAAATGAAGTTATTAAAAACTCTGGCCAAAAGTATGTGCCTAATTAACATGAGCTGGATCTGAAGCAAAACTCTTACAACAGTACTAAAAGCTTCTCTCTTTTAGAAAGCATTGATTTTAGTGAGGGATAAAAGCTAAAGGCACTGTGACATTTTTATTTTCCTGAGGGGGCCCTAAAACATTTTAGCAATTTCCCTTCTGGCAAATGCCAGAATAAAAACCTTCTGCTTGGCACACCAAGCCATCCCTTTTACTGAAGCCCACGTCAGTATGCAGGGCCCCAGGGAATGTAGGGCAGTTTCACAGATGCCTGGGGACTGCAGGTGCTTGGTGAGGGCTTTCACAACCTTCAGAGGCCAGGGAGATGTGAAATTGGATGTCGGGGCACACGGATTAGAGTAGTAGTGAGTAGGTTGTGTGAAACTGTTCTTCAGCAAGTGGAGCCTAACGCTACATCTAAGAGAGGGTTTTAGTGCCTTGCAGTGCATATGTTTCTAAGAATTGAAAATGGAGATCCAAGTGAAATCTGTCAGAGGTTGAAGATGTTCAAGGTATGAAATATAGAGGCTCACAACCTGCATTTTGAAGGCATCTTTGAATTAATTTCTGTAGAGAAGTAGACCTGTGCGAAAGCTAGGCAGGGTCTATATTCCAGGTGTCTACATTCACAGGCCTGGGTGGTCTGGATGGAATGTAGACACACTTTTAATTCCAGTATTCAGAAATTAGTGGTAGAAAACACCTTTAATCTCAGTATTCAGAAATCAGTGGGAGCAAACACCTTTAATCCCAGTATACAGAAGGCAATAATGGTCCTCACCTTTAATCCCTAAGACAGAAACAGAGTGTGGAAGCCTATACAGGAGGAACTGCTCAGAAGGAGTCAGTGTCTGATTGGAGGTGACATCTGGGATGAGTCAGAGTGAAGGACAGGTAAAATGACAAATCAGAGGAAGAGTTACAGAAGAGTCAGTTACAGCAGAGTCAGTTATAGAGGAATTGGTTACAGAGGCAGTATGAAGCAGTCAGTTACAGAGGCAGTCAGAGAACCAGCCAGAGTCAGAAGAGTTCAGTACAGCTATGAGTTCAGAGGGAACTAGTCAGGGTGGCTCAGTTAGCAGTAAGTCTTAAAGATTTATTAGATTGTATGGAGGCTGCAGTCTTCCAGATCTAGGCTTAAGAGTAGATTGTAAGAAGGCCAAAACGCTCAAGGGTTCCAAGGCCATAGGCAAGAACCAGGGACTGAATTAGCAAAAGAATAAATTGCCCTTTGAACCTGAACCTACATCTACTTCTGGAATGTACATCTACAGGTCTACACATTTCTTTGTGGAATGCTGTGGTTTGTTATAATTTATGGAGTATGATTAAGGAAGGTTACACTTGGTAGCAAATGCTTCCGAAAACAAAAGAAAATGTGGCAATGGTGGTGGAAGGGCATGACCAGGGTGGAGGAGAAGCTGAGAAAATAGTTTCATTCATGTATGAAACATCTTCAAGAGCTCTTCAGGAGCTCACTATAAGGTGAGTGAGGCCTCCATTGACACAATAGCATTTGCTTGGATTCTAAAGCATAGATGGCTTCAAACCGTTGTCTTCCTGGGCTGTTTGCAGCATCACTTTGAAGGAAGAGCTTTCAAAGTATGGCGGTAACAATGGCCAAAGTTCCTCCTGGAGAGGGAACACTCTCACAGCCTTGCAAGTGTAAATGCGGAGACATGTCAGGGATGCTTTATATAAACTCGGTTCATAACAGAGCCACAGCATCAGATTGCATGCGCACCCAGGTGAGTTTTCGGAGAACTCTCTGCCTCCTGGCCTCGTACTCTCATGCTTTGTGAATGTTGTGAGAAAATAGCTGAACACGGAGGGTAGAGCGGTTCGGTAGCGATGTGTAGTTCCAATCTCCACAGAAAGAAGGGCGAAGGTGACTTCTTCCTTTTGGGGATGTGGGCCTGGAGAAGAAGGTAGAAGGGCTAGGGTTGCATTAGGATTCAGAGAATCTTCTTGCTGCTCACTCTTCTCAACATGTCACCCCTTGTCAAATTCCTTCAGTCTCTGAGTTGTAATTTTGTCTCTTCCATTATACATGTGATTACGATTATCAAAAGCCTTCCATAAAATAAAAAGAAAAAAAAATCACCATCTCTGAAAGACACTGAGGACAGCAGAGCGAGGGGCAAGCACAGCAAAGAGCAACAACACCCCAGACGTCTATTGTCTCTTTCTAAAACTCACTGGGATCTTTTGCCTGAGTAAAATCATAGGTGGGTAAGAGGGCTGGGGCTTGAGCATTTGAAGCTGTTGGGAAAGACACCAGAGCCAGGTTGAGATGGAGCTTGCAAGAAGAAAACAGTATATAGAGCAGAGCAATATCACACCCAGCTGCACAGTCCATTGTTACTGCGTTTGTTGTATCATCTGAAATACTTCTATATTGACATATAATGAGTTTCTTTTTCTGTGGCTTGGATGTGGTTTGCCCCCTAACTGTTAATAGAATTAGAAGCCTGTCTCCAGTTGGTGATGTTGTTGTGGTGGGATATTTAGGAGGTGGAGCCTTCTGCCAGGTGATTAAGTCATGGGGCATCATACTGAGAAGGGGTTAACACAAGTTGTACAGACTGTTGGTTCTTCAAGAGGTATTGTCACAGAAAGAACAAGCTTAACCACCAAATCTCCCTGCCTTCTGCATATCATATGACCTCTTGCACATGTTCTTACCAGCATGCCATCTACCATGCTGTGATGATGTACATGGAAGTTCCTTATCGGAGCTCATCAGCCATGCTCTTGAATCTGCAGAGGTGTGAGCTAAAAAATATCTCTTTGTACACACACTCCACCCAAGGTACTTAGTTATAGGAACAGATGAATGCATCAATACAGAGCTACAGTCTTTTTACATTGGATGCCTAAAGTTTGCATACATGGAAACATCTCTCTAGAGCAACAATCAATAAAAGGGAACAAGGTTCAACATGATATTGAGTAAATGATGCAACACTATGGAGCTTATACAAGGTAATTGAAATCATTCAACTTGCATCCAAATAGCAACTACTGTGTGAGTTTTAGCTCCCAGTAACCATTTGTCATTCGCTGAGATGATCAGAGTCAGAGAAAAGGACTGTAGGAGAAAATTCTGGCTCCCTTCATGCTTCTGGGTTGGGTCATAGGGACAAGAAGATTAGACAACATACAGAGTAGTTCTGTCTTCATTGGTCTTGAGACTTCTACCAGGGCCACGTGTACCTTGACCAAACCTTACAAAGTACAATAAGACAAAATATGTGCCTATTTCCTGACCTTAAGACAGGAATATAACTGTTTTTTGAAGAGGTATGAACAAGGATATTTCTTGGATGTGCATATATACAGGGTAAATCTAAAACAAAAATAAAAGTGTGGCTAATTTTAGTTCATGAGTTTTGCACGTGGGAAAGAGGAAGGGAAAGGAAAGCATAGATATACTGTTGTCAGTGATTTGATCTGTAGCTTGCTGAGTATTGAGGTAAATGTGTTTCACTATCTTATTAGAATAAACCAGTGATAAAACAAACTGGACTAAGATAGAATGTCGCAACACATAAAACAAAGATGACAACAGGTGATTAACTGAGTATTAGTACTAATCCAATTCTGTATGCCCCATTATTATAAATGTAAATGGAGAAACAAAGAAACAGACTCAAGAATAATCAATGAGATGAATGACTTAATAGATGAATTGGTGAATGCAGGTAGGGGTACCTCTTTTAGCACATAGATTTCTTTTTTTGGGTTTTTTTTTTTTTTGATTTGGAAAAAATTTCTTTTCATACAATGTATTTTGGTCTTTCGTTTCTTCCATTTTCTCCTAGGTCCTCCCTACGGTCCTCCCCACCTTCCTCCCCACCTTCCTCTCCACTCAACTTTATTTTCTTTTCCTCTTTCTCTCTTTAAAAGAAAACAAAACCAAAAACAAACAGATAAACAAACAAAACCCCCAAGAAGCACATACACACTTGCACCCACAAAACTAGGAAAGGTTTTTCATGCTAGTGAAAGGTCTGATTTCCAGGGTCTTTGGATGGCATGTATATTCATTTAGAGTGACTGAGATCTAATTTTTGGCAATACTAGAATGAATGGCCACTAAATAATAGAGCAGTTTCAATTACTTTATTTAAATTGTGTTTGTGTGTGTGTGCGTGTTTGCGCGCCGGTCTGACATCTGTGCATGTGAGGGCAGTGCCTAAAATGGCCAGAAGAGGGCATTGGATCTCCTGGACCTGGAGTTACAGGATGCCCGATGCAATGCTAGGAGCCAAACTGGTCCTCTGCAAAACCAGTACATGCTCTTAACCACTGAGCCATTTCTGCATATAAAACCATATAAAGCCATTTCTGTATATAAAAACTTAAATGTTGTCCAATTCTCATCGCACCTCTAAGAGTCACAGAGCTGCAGGTATTAACCGCAGTGAGTGACAGCAGTGTGTCACACTGTCTGAAAACGTAGAAGCAGCCACACTCCATTTTCTTTGCATTATTTGTTTAACGTACTAGCTATTTATTTAGCTTGAACACTGAGACAGACAGGGTTTTTGTAAAACTGATAATGACCCAGATTTTATCTTCAGAAATTTATAGTCTTGTTAGGGTGACACACCTATGAGCAGATCATTCCTACTTTGAAGGGAAAAACATATCAGAAGCCAGGTGAAGATGTATGATGACAGCTTGGAGAAAAGGTGAATAGCAGGGACACAGGATGTTTTCAGGGAAAATGTTGGGATAATAAGGAAGATGTATCAGTGTTCTGGGACTTAGACAGCTATTCCTATTGTCTTGTGTCAGGGTAATTGCTTGACATTAATTCTTTCAAATAAAGTTGGTGTTATGAAGATGGCAAGCCAATTTTAGAAAACCTAAAGAAATCTGGTTTCTAATTCTTTTTGATATTTTTTTAATGAGGTCTTGCCTATCTAAGGCTGGCTTAGAAGTCACAATCTTCCTGCCTCTGCCTCTCGATTACTGGGATTACATGTGTGTAATACCCAGCTCTTTCCTGAGTCTTTGAGCAAAGTCTGCTATGCTGTGCTTTCCTTTTAAGTTATACCGATTAATTTTTGCTTTTTATTCTTCTGTGGCTGAATTTTCTTCCATTTTAAACTCAGTCCTAAGCACCAAATAGCTTGTTTGTAAGCTGAGATTGTCTCATGATACTTTTGATGTTCTTAAGAAAGTAGATCAACTTTGCATAAAGTTTAAAAGATATTTTCTGGCAAAATTTGAAGTACTTGGATGAATTTTCTAATTTTAATATTTTGACACATTACACAAGCAAATAAAGGTCTCATTTTCATATGCAGTCAGTCTCTCTGTGTAGAAGTCTATTCGTCTGAATATAGACACACATATGTGTCTATCTATAAATGTACGTGTAACAACCGAACTTCATTCTGGCAAGTGGTAGCACGCATAATATACTATAAGAGCAGAGTTTCCATGCCAGTTAATGTTTATTCTTGAACTAATCTTTACAAAAAGCATGAGTTAAGAGGTTAAAAAACACTGGGTGTGTGTAGGATGACCAATGCAATCGTGGCTCAGAGAGAAGAGAGCCCTAAGAATAAATACAGCCTGTGATGGAAGTGGCCACCTGACTTCCTTTGTTTACAGCCGGGAATGCCCAGCAGGCTTTAGCTTATTAACTTCGAGAAAGTTGTGGAGGAGGTGGGTGTTATCTGATGGAACGGCACTTGTGACTTTGCTACAAAGTGGAAGAGCTTCCATTTGCTCTAGTGCTCATTTCTTTTGTTGATTTTACCGAAGCGTCTATTTATCTAATCTCTGTAGAATAGTTTCCATTTAAACAGGAAAAATAATCTTGGAGGGTTTTATTCTCTGTTTAATCTTTTTTTTCTCTCTTCCTTTCTTGTGACTGTTTCCCTATTTAAAACTCACCATGAGTCACCTTCATCAACTATTTCTGACAAAAACCTCTTTGGTATTCCAGTGGATCTTAATAAAACAAGCATGACAGGACTTGTCCGCCATGCCAAAACCTTAGCTAGTGTGACTCCACTTTTGGTGATAAGTGGTGGTTTTGTTTTGACATTTTTATAACATAGCTCTTAAGTAACACAAGTTGCAAATGGTATGGTGCTTCGGTACTCTGAAAGAAGTTATTTTTCCACTCGGGAGAAACCACTATTTTATATTCTTTGAGGATTAAAAAAAATACACATTTATGTATAGCTTCTTGATATTTGTGAAAGATTGGCTTGAAGGAGGACTATTCTAGAAATGTCTGTTTGTGAGGACTTACTGACTAAGCAAGACTGGAAGGTTAGAAAACTTCAGGGTCCAACTGCAGTGTCAGTCAGTCATTTCCCAGACTTACAGTGACTTGGACAGTGACACGGTTAGATCAACAGTAGGAGGGAGGTGGGCGCTTGCCTGTCCATCATTCTGAAGTGACTGCGCCTCTGAACCCTGCCTTGATGTTTTCTGAGCTTATGAGGAAGTGTTTCTTTATATGTGGGTGCGTTTTCCTTCTCTACATACTGTACTTTGGCCCAAGAAATTATAGGAGAAAAAAGATTGGGTTGATTATTCCCCAATTTTTTGTGCTTGTGTGTGTGTGTGTGTATCATTGTGTGTGCTGCATAGTGTGTGTGTGCATGCGAGTATGTATACACCCATGTGTGCATGTGTGGAAGCCAGTGGTTGATGTTTGGAGTCTTTCTCTATAATTCTCCACTTTAATATTTTTTGAGGCAGTGTTTCTCAATGAACCTGGAGCATGAGTTTCAGCTAGATGGGATCTATGCAGGCATGTACCTCATTCCTAGCTTTTATGAGGGTGCTAGGGTTTTAAACTCAGGTCCTCCTGTTTTCTGAGCAAGCCCTTTACCCACTGAGCAATCACCTCTTCTCTTTAATGCATTTTAAAAACCTCTATGACTGATGGGAATCTTGCAGGAAGAAATTCTCCTGCAATGACGCCAACAGACAATGATGAACATTATAATGAACAAATCAGAATACCCTCCTACATGGGACACACAGAGAACTTGGTCATTCCCCTGTCACCATGGGGTTATAATGTGCAAGCCTAGAATTGTGGTTCAGACAGACATGGGACTGGGCCTGAAAAGGCTCACCACAACTTGAAGCTTGCTGATGATAGCTTCATTGAGAATTCAAAGCTAGGCATGAGTACTAGCTACAGCTGCCTGGCTTTGCTCCTGAGTCCCTGGGAGTGGAAACAGTTCAGCTACCGACCTCTCCAGTGGGCAGATGTCTCAGGGTGAGGAAGGAGGCTTGGCACTGGTGAATTGTGCAAGGAGAAGGTGATGAGGAAAGAGGACCACCACATAGTCTCGTGGGAGGGTGGAAAAAGATGACAACAAGGAAAGGGGACAAGTTGTCCATGTGCTCATGCAACAAGTATTTGTTATGTTCTTCCTGAGATACCAAGCTCAGGCAAGTGCTGGGACTCCAGAGGTAAAGAACATAGAGAGAGCCCTGTGGGAGACTCACCTGATGCTGTCAGTGGTAGCAATGAGGGAGACTGACAGTGTCAAAGATGACACTATACTGTGGATAGGGACTGCATCAGCACTTTTCAGGGAAGTATAGAAGATGAGAGTCAGTGAGTGGATCAAGGCTGTTTTCTTAAAAGGCTGAGATATCAGCTGACTTCAGCTGGAGACAGATGAGAAAGGATGACGGTCGTGTGAGGAGCAGGGATAAAACAAGGAAAGAGCGTTTCAGAAGGACTGTAGTGAAAAAATGAATCACATACCCAGGAAGGCATGCTGGAAGAAAGGAAACATTTAAGACATGGGGCAGAAGAAGGGGATGTAGAGTGTGAAAATGTGGAGGTGGGGATTCAAGAAAAGGGGAACAGGGCAGCGAATAGCAAAGGCTGTACTTAAGTTAAAGGGTTAGACTGATTTTTACACAGTGAATGAATGTATCTATGAATCATCTACCGAAAGAAAAGCTGGAGCTTTGGCTCTTTTCATTGGGCATGTGCTAAAATTTCCTAGGGAGCTTCAGAAAAGCCTGCACATCCTCCTTTTGCTACAGAAATCTTCCCCCATGTAACCTGGATGTGAGAGTTTTGTCATAAGCATTTTAAAGGACATTTGACATCAAAGCTATGCTTAAGAAGAGTAAGACTTAACTTTGTGTCTTAGTTCTGTCATAAATAAAATGAGGAAAATTACATTACTTAAATCAAGATTAAGAGGAAAGATAATTTTTACAGCAACAAAGGTTGTTGCGCAGCTGTGGTTCTCAAGTAGGGGTGATTTGGCTCCCAGGAGATGTCTGGCAAAGCATGTAGACATTTTTAATGGGCTCACTGATGAGAAGGTATAACTAGTACCTAGTAGGCATGGAGCATGGATGCAGCTCTGTATCCTGCAAAACTCAGGGCATCACCACAACAAGGACTGGGCAGGCCCACAGTATCGATAGTGCTAAGACTGAGACAAGCTTGGTTAGCAAAGAAACATAAAAGTTCTGAGTCAGATCGTCTGGGTTCCAATCCCGGCTTGACCATTGATTATAACCTTAGGGTGTTTATAACCTTGTGTGATTCAAGTCTCAATCTCTTTGTGCCTTAGTTTTGTGGTAAATTAAGTAATGAATAGGTATTAAATAGGTATTACACATGGAAACAGAGCAGTCAGGGAATAAGGAATAACTGCTCCAAAGTGAGATTTTGGAATTTCCCTTGCTTAGATCATTGAGTTTAGTGTGTTTGAAGAAAATAAATAGAATTTGTAATAATCATGGTTTATTAAAAGCTAAATGCATGACACGCATTGTGTTAAGGGATATATTGTAATGCGACATGTAAAGTGATTTGTGTATAGACTCACTGAATCTTTGCAATAAGCCAGATGGCATAGGTGTTACTAATTCCATTTTAATATATGCCTTCTATCTTTTGCAATAGGATCTTATGTAGCCCAGGCTTACTTTGAACTCTCTATGTAGCCAAGGCTGGCTTTGAACTCCTGATCCTTCTGCCTTTATTTCAAGAGTGCTGTGATTATAGGTATTTATCACCATGCCCAGCTACATTTTAAGAAACAAAATTGAGGATTGAAAAGTTGAGGACCTTCGCAGTTTAAACAAGAGTTATGGAGACATGGGGTGTGTGGTTGCAATGCCTGTGAACTTAACAGGATAATCTACAGAAGATAAAAGTATGGTAACAAAGAAAATTGCAGGCAGACATGATTGCGCAACAGGTCTTCTGGCCCCTTCTTACCTGGATTTTAATCTTCTAGTCTAACTCCACCAGTGTTTTCTTTTGATTTTGTTTTTTTACTGGATTCTAAGTTTTTGTAGAAACTGCTAGCACACGGTAAGTCTTTGTAGGCAATGGTACCCAGACTCTTTTCATTGGATAATCTTCAATGGAATATTTTTGATCTGGTACCTCCATATGTGGCTATTTATGTCTCAGTAGATTTGATATATATTATAAAATCTACATAAAAATTAAATATTAGTTAAGAGGAGAAGATTAGATAAATCTAAGAGTTCTAATACTTTCTTACTGCATTGTCCCTGGCATGAATGGAATTATTTGGGAGTCCAGGGACTCTCAAGGGAACCAACTGATTTCAGTGTATAGGCCATCACAATGGGCTTTCTCTCATTAATTTCACAAAAAGAAGGGCACCTTTATTTATTTATTTATTTATTTATTTATTTATTTATTTATTTATTTATTCATTCATTTACTTATTCATAAGAATGTTCAGTTTGGAAGTTAAGAATAAAAATGACAAGAGCTGTCATTTCCTAACTGTTCTCCAAAGCACAGCCACAGCTGGCTTGGCTGGGTTGAAAACAGGATGCCAGAACTCTGTTCCCTTCCTTCATTTCAGACTGTTTGATGAAGAGGGTGGATGTTGGGAAAAAATACAGATGGCTGGCTCACCAGCTGCATCTTGGACAGACTTACTTCAAACCTGTCAGTTGTATGTTCTGTGGATGTTTGGGGGTCCAAACTTTTCTATTGGTTTTCTTTTTTCTTGGCTTCTTAAGAAGATCTTTCTAGAAGATGCAATGCAGTTTTGATAATGAAGAAGAATAATGAGAATCTCTTATGCCACCGTTGGCTAGGAAAGAAACCAGAGGAAACAAAAAACAAAAAAACCAAAACCAAACCAAACCAGAAATCAGCCATTCTATTGTAGACATTTGAAACTTTGGGTAGAGAGGGACAGTACCCCAACAAAGTCAGTCAGAGTCACGGTGAAGCCAAAACAAGTGAAAACAAGGTTCTGTCTCATGAGGTCTCCTCGCTCTCTCAGAGCTTTCTCCGGTTCCTTATTTCTAGCAGCATTCGTGACTCCGGAATCGTACACCTTCACATTCCATAAGGCAGTGACGTGTGAGGGTAGAAAGTTTGATTTCAATTCCAAAAGAGCAGTTCTGTTGCTGTTGTTGATGTTGCAGTTGAAGGACTTCAGTCATACTTTTTCATTTTTGGGGAAGTTAAGAATATATAAACAAAGCCTGAGTGGTAGAAAATTCTAAAGCGACTTATTAAATTGGAACTATACAAAGATGTTTATGCAATCAGACAAGCAGTTAGAGAGAGCAGAATGACTAGTTCTCTGCATGTGTAGTCATCCTTTATATCTGAGGATGAAGAAACAGATGGTCTTGTTATCAGTTTGCATATTTGTCTGTAAAAAAAAGCAAACACCACAGGTGTAAGACCCACATTCGATTCCACATGGCACACTCTTAAGAGCCTGGCTCTGGCTTTGTGATGATAGATGCTGTGTTAGAGCCTGACATCAATTCACTACGCTCCAGGGTGCGCTGAATCTTTGGGCAAGAACCTACCCCATTTTCAGTAACCATGTTCCAAATTCATTTGCCCCAGACCTTGTTGATGTTGAACTTGGAGCGTGTCTGTAATGATTCTTTGGCAAAATTGAGAAATAATTATCAAATAATTTCCATTGCCAGATACCATGCAAAGCACCTGCTCAGTGAAAAAATGTTTTGATCAGGCACCCTGATTAGGCTTCAGTTCCAAATTGCAGCAACACAGCAATGCTAGCATCGTCAACTTTGTAGAGTGGTTTGGGATATTCAATGACTGTTTTTCTGTGAAAACCCAATATTAAGTTTTTGATACCCAAAGGAAACAGTCACAGAATCCATGCCCAAATCAGGTTACTTTTTGCCCACTGAGCACACCTGAAAGTTTGCTATAAGGGTTGGAAAATGCTCGGTGGTTAAGAGTCCTTTTTGCTCTTGTAAAGAACACAGGTTCAGTTCCAAGCACCCACATGGTGACCCATAAGTAGTCTATAACTTCAGTTCTAGGGACTCCGATAGTCTCTTCTGCCCTGTGCAGATGCCAGGCATGCCATAGTGAACTTACATACTTGCAGCAAACATTTATGAAATGAAAGCTTGTTCTAGTACATAGGGTGAGTGGGTCTGGGCCTTTGGTATTTGTCACAAATTCTTGAATTCCCTATAGGAGGTGGACTTTCAGGAGTGTGCTCACTCCTCTGCTCTACTGGACACATCTCTGGCTCTTACAATGGTTCTTTTTTCAACCTTATATTGTTCACATTGCCATCTTCTGGGCTTAGCACGCAACATCTTGATCTCTGGATCGCCTATCTTTTTTTTTTTTTTATCTTTTCCTCTGGGTCCTTGGTCCTTCTTTCCCTTCATAAATTCATTCCTAGAGCTTTGCCTTGGTGTTGGCTTACAGCCTTTAACTGTGTGTTCCCTGCTGGGTGGCTTCAGAGCATCCTTCCTGGAGTGAGGAGGAGGTGTAAGAGAAGTCCATATTGACTATTCTCAGAGTGTGAAACTCACATCTGACAGTTATACTGGCTGGATTATAATCTCACAAATCTCTATGACAATTAGTGCTAAAAGGCTTATTTCTTTCAGTTATTTTGTTTGATATTGGTAGTTGTGTGGAAGAAAGAAGAAAAATAATCAAGTCTCAAAAGTTCTGTGGTTACTTTAGTTCTAGGACAGGCAAATGCTTAATGAATTATAACTACTGCTATTTTACTAGTTTAGTAGGGATGCCTTTGCAAAGTACCACAGTCGTGAAACTAAACAGTTGAAATTCATTATCCTGGAGTTCGAGAGGCTGAAGTCTGAGGTCATGGCACCTGTAGAGCTGCTTGATCCTGAGACACTTTCCTAGGCTTGTGGGTTCTTAGGTCTTTCCTGTGTGTTTCAGTGTTAAAATACCATATTTGTATAAGGACACTAATCATGTTAGAATAAAGTCTGGCCAGGAATACAGCTCTGTGGTAGAGACTTTGCCTAACTTCCTCAAGGACCCAGGTTCAATCTTTTTCATACTGCTGTGATAAAATACTGACAAGAGCAACTTCAGAGAGAAAGGGCTTATTTTAGTTCACAGTTTAGAGAAGTGAAGGTAGCAGGTGCTTGAAGCTGCTGGTCACGTCACACCCACACCAGGAAACATAGAGGGATGGACGCCTCCTGCTGCTTAATTCTCTTTCTCCATTTACACCATCCAGGATCCCAGCTATGGTGCCACCCATAGCAGGTGAATCCTCCACTTCAATGAATGAAATCTAAATAAACCCCCAAAGGCACACCAAAAGACCTGTCTCCCAGGAGAGTCCAGATTCTGTCAAGTTAACAATTGATACTAATCATCACAATCCCCAACACTCGAAAAATGACACATGCTTAAATTAAACTGTACCTTAATGACATTATTTTAACTTATTAAAATCCTATCTTCAAATACAGCCACATTCTAAAGTACTTCAACACATAACTTTATTCTTTCAAGACAGAGTTTCTCGGTGTAGTCCTGTCTGTTCTGGAACTTTCTCTGTAGTCCAGACTGGCTTAAGGTAGCATGTGCATTTGCTGTGCTGGTGGATAAGCCACCTTTGTTCTATATAGGATCTGATAAAGGTTGCTCCTCTCTGGCTCAGTCATGAGGCCTGTTCAAGAAGAATGTATGAGAACTGATATGGTGGTACACACCTGTAATCCTAGCTCTAAGGAAGTAGAAGCAGGAAGATCAGAGGTTCAGGGTCAGCCTAGGTTGTATGAGACAGTTTTGAAGGAGGAGGAGGAGGAAGAGGAGGAGGAGGAGGAGGAGGAGGAGGAGAAGGAGGAGGAGGAGGAGGAGGGGGAGGAATGAAAGCTACTGGCTCGAAGGAGGTAAATTCATTGGAATTTCCGTATCTATCTATCTATCTATCTATCTATCTATCTATCTATCTATCTATCTATCAGCATCATCTCTGTATGTCTTTTTGAGTCAAGATCTCACACTGTAGCCCAGGCTGATCTGGAACTCACTGTGTGGCACCTCATGTTAATTATCTTGCAGTAACCTTTTGAATGCTGGGATTATAGACATGGGCTCTCATGCCTTGTTAGAAAGCCCTGTCTTAATTTTTGGTATGTAGAAGCTACTGATGAAGAATCATAAAGTGATTCAACTAGCTCAGATGACAGAGGAGGAAGTCATCCTGTTGGCATTTATCGCACACCTCACTTTTACACAGAGAATCAAGGAATGTTGATGACCCATAGAGCTACCCTCTTGCATTACTGCGTAGCTGCCTGGCACGTACCAGTTTCTGGAAACACTCTTAGCTTTCTTTATCAATTGTCTAAAATATAGTTATGTATATCTGGAACAATCTTTGGCTGTGTCTGCAGCTTCTTTGGTAGAGAAAAGTAAACACATAAATCTTGATTATTGCATGCATGCATGTATCTGCAAAGTCATTTCTTACATACCACACGGGTAGACCTTTTCAGATAAGATTTTATAGAAAATTGCTTATAATTACAACTCAAATGCAAGCACCAGAGCACAATAATGTCTAAGACTTGGGAACCATGACTGCCTGTGGATCTGTTGGAAGGCAAGTTTGCAAAATGGCTAGCCACATCCAAGTTCAACTTACTGCTGCATTTTCTTTGGCAAATAAATTGTATGCGTGCATTGTGCTTGGGGTGTTTGTAGATAAACATTGCCTAGTTTCCCACAATCACTTTATCACTCCCTGTTATCTTCTTCCAGCTAGATTTAAACATGCATATTACTACATCTTCAGCTTTGTTAACTCTGATAGGCATGTGGGGGATAAAAGATGAAAAGTTAGCAGGAGCACATAGAGAAAAGAGGCAATGACTGCAAAGTACTTGTTCCTGGATCTGGCTTGGAGCAAAAAGTCTCCGAAACGCACCGTGTATGTGTGTGTGTGTGTGTGTGTGTGTGTGTGAGACTAGGGAGGTAGAGTTAGGAGTAGGGAGATGGGCAGTATTCTTTGTTAAGCATTTTGCACACAGAATCCCATTTAACAAGCACGCAAGCAGGGATTCTTACACCATTTGTAGTTTAGGAAAAACAGGTTGGGAGGTTAGAGAATTTGCCAATGATAATGAGTACTAGCAAAAGAGCGAGGCGTGCTGCCCAGGGCTGTGTTGGTCTGAAGCCGACACTGTACATTTTCTCGTCACACCTGTTGTTACAACACTAGCAGTTTTGGGCACCAAATCTGTTCTTGGAGACAATAAAAAATATTGTTCTAGCACATCCATTTAAATCTTAAAAAAAGTGAAAGAAACCTTATCAGACACCATAGGAAAAAAAACGCATATTTATGAGTTAAATTACCTCTTTTACTCAGTGAAGGATTACTGATGAGGAAATTAGAGTTCCGTTTTTTGTTCATAAAAATATTAACTCATCAGATGCAGAAATATTGGCCAAAGGTTGACCTAGATGGGTCTAAGGGAGCTCACTTATACTAACAAAGTAGTCATTGCAGGCCAAAATTATACACTGAATCAATCTCATATTCCTAAAGACAAGTTAAGCAAGGCACGTTGGGAGAGGCATCTTCCCAGCAAAGCCACTGAAGAGCAATTTGGAATGGAAACAATAATCTTTGATTGGTCAAACATCAGTTACCAAGGGAAGGGAGAGCATGTAAGAGTTAAGGATGTATCAAGCATCACTGTCTATATGGGTTTTATCTTAAAAACAAAGCAAGAGAAAGATGCTGAGAGAAAATATTTTAATGATGGTGGTGAGATGACTTAGTTGGCAAAGTGTTTACCATGTAAGCATGAGGACCTAGGTTCAATACCCAGCACCCATGTAAAAAGCCAAATATAGTTGACCACACCTGTGATTCCAGCACTGGAGAGGTTAGAGATAGGAGGACCTCCAGGGTTTGTTGACCCATCAATCTAGCTGGGTCAGTGAGCCCCTGGTGCATTGAGAGACCCTGTCTCAAAAAATAAGGTGTAGAGTGATAGGCAGAGACTCAATGTTGAAATTTATCCTGTATGCACACACGTAGAGGACACATACATACATCTGGATATATACATACATTTGGACATATGTATCCAAATTATACCTGCAAAATAAAAGTAAAATAGAAAAAAACCAAGTCCCATTAATACATCTATATGGTTGATAAAATGAACTCTGTCTGAAATCATAAAGATAAGGAACTTCTTTTTCTTGTGTGGTTAACAAGGGCCTACAATAAAGGAAAATGTAAACAGTTTGGACATAATTAAAAGGCTATAAATGTAGTTTTTGGTAAAAGATAGTTAAAAGACCACTTAGCATGTTTGGACATGTGCGCTCCAGGAATGTGTGTTTCTAAGACACTGGTGACAACCGCAGTTAATGTTGATTGTTGGCCTCCAAGGACTCCTGTGAAAATCCATAAGAAGTGAAAAGTAGTAACAAATTTGTTTTACTGGAGGGATTTATAGTTGTATGGGAGCCCATGGGATGCTGGTTTCCATAAGGCATTTCTTTGCAGAAGTCAAATGGCTTGTGCTGGAAAGCCCCTCAAGCTGACTCTCCCTGCTCTTCAGCCAGCTCAGTTTTCTGAGAGACATCAACAAAATCCTTTGCCCTGTGAGTTCTCACTGAGTATGGCCAATGGAGGCAGGAGAAGAGAATGGCCAGGGTATTTACTCTCTTGTCTGCCTTCCTGTGGGGCTGTGGGTTGTTCCTGTCTTTGTTTTTCTACAGAATGGCATAGCTCCTGTATATGGCTAGGCAGAAGGAACTTTCTAGATGAGTTCACGGTAAAGTTTATAAGCCACCCTTAGAGTGGGAGGTGGAGGGGATATAGGCTGCTGATGATAGTTCTAGTAGGCTTGTATCAATTCTTTCTGCATCTTTGTATCTTATTCTTTTATAAGGGTCTCCTTAATGCTGGGTTGCTGTGCCCTCTTTTCCCTCGCTGATAAATCAGTGAACTTCAACTTTGACCTTGCATAGTAAGTCAGCCTACTTCTTACAGCCACACTGACAGTAAAATTTGAAATTAGAATCAATTAGAGTAATAAAGGTATCGTAATTAATAGTATCCAAAAGCATGGATAAAAATTGCCTTGAAGGTGAGGAAGAGAAACCCATGTGAAGCCTGAACACAGGGAGTCTGCAGAGATGACTGTCACTGTACATCTGCAGGATGACAGCAGCCCAGTCTGCCTTGTACCCTTTATGATCTACTGTTGACTTGGTTAAGGACAGTGTTAGCATTGAACTTCCAGCCTATGCATGGTACAAAGCAGGAAGTTAAGATTGTAGGTGAGAGAAACTCCAGTTAGGACCAGGTTGGTAACTAAGAGGAAGAGAAAGATGGGGATTAGTTCCAGTGCCAGGGCAAGTACCTTGGCCCACAACACTCTGAGTGGCCTTTAAAATGGAGGGTTGAGCCCCAAGATGGGAAAGCCCACCAGGGCGGTTCCTGCTCCCCGTCTTGACAGAAAACTTGTTCACCAACATCAGCAAAATGAATAGGCTAAGAGCTTAAACATACATAGTTGAATTTTTCCCCACAGTGCCCCCTCCTCCCCGTTACAGCAAATTTTAGGCAGGCTGATTGAAGTGTCTAGTAAGCGTGGACCAAAGCAATTGGACCTCTTCCTTATGCAACATCCTGCTTCCTCTTTAAAAACCCTGCTTCTTTTGCAATAAAGTAGATCTGCACCATGAGGCTGGTCTCTGGAGTCTGAGTTTCTTGGACAAATGATTCCATCGCTATTCACTACCTTGGGGACACCCCTGCTTCCACAAAGGACTTCAGGCCAGCAGCTCACACTACTTCGTATAAACTCTGACAGTCCTTGTATATACAATATCCTGTATCAGAAATAATTTTCCTCTTACATACAGAATGTTTATGTCCCCTCTCTTAATTTAAATTGTTAAATTGCCCTTTAATAACTTAAGGAGAAGTTTAAACTAGATTTTAACTCATGGTACTAGGAGGGGGAGCCTTTGGAGGTGAGTCCCTAGTGGTTAGTACTTCTTATGAAAGCTCTCTCACCCTTCTTGCATGTGACAGAATACAGGACACAACGAGCCAGGCACTGAGTTCTTATCAGACATTTAGTGTGCTGCTGTCTTAAGCTTAGACCACCCAGGTCCCAGGACTGTGAATAATGAATAAATAAACCACCCCCAGGCCACAGTATTCTGCTATAATAGTTTGATTGGTCCGAGACAGGAGATAGCCCTGGAGAAGTCCCCAGCATCTATGTCCATATCTGGTCAACATATTCAAGCTGCCGAATGATTTTTTGCACACATGCACAATTGCGTGGCTTGACATTGTCATTTGTAACTTTTATTCAGTAAGATTATACAAGACACTCTCCAGATTCAGCGAGAGACTAGGAGGGGAATTGCTGGCTCTCTACGAGTGAATACTTTCAGAGGTGAAATAAGGATAGTTACTTCAAGTACACATCATAGCCTTGTTCATTCCATAAGGCATGAAGCTGGCACAAAAGTCCTCCTTTTCTCAACCCTTCAGGAGCCACAGAATGAACCAGAAATGTTATGTTGTAAATACTTGCTTCGTCATCATCCCCTGCAACAAGGTTAACTCCTTTTCAACACTTTAGCCTCCAGAGTGAGTCTCATGTACTGCTGCTCCTATTGCTACTACCTGGCATCCATGGGCTCTGGGGGAAGACTCAGTTCTGTTCACTCCTCCGATCTCAGGCTATCCAGGTTATGTAGGCATTCTGAGCCTGTCTTTTGTGTACTTGGCTTGTATTACTGGGAGTCACTGTATAGCAAATACAATGTTCCCAAGTTAAGAAGGAGCCATAAAAAAATAAAATAAAATAAATAAATTTTGAATGTGCTGAGCAAGATTGCTTCTCTAGGCGAAAAGAATGTCAGTATCTCAGAACATATTGAAATTAATTATTGCAGTGCATTAGACGAAGTCAAATCCCGCATTGGCACTTGAATATGGCCCCTTCTCCTCTCCCATTTGTCATACAACAGGGAGGTGAAAGGGCAGATATTGAAATACTAGGACCCTATCCAAAAGAATTCCAGTACCACATACCCCATAGCATTCTTGATTTCATTGCCTTCCTTAAGAGAATAGTAGGTCCCAGCTGTGAAAGTTTTCTACCTCTTAGAAACACAAACTGTGTTAGTGTTAAGTATTAACCCTGTGAACTGTAGGACTCTGTTATGTATATATTCCCAACCCTATTTCTCTCTTGGAGAAGCAAGGGCACAAAACGGCAGAGAGATTGTCGGTTACAGGACAGAAATAGCCATAGCTCCAGTATTCTCTTCCCAGAGGCAGCGCTTATCTCCACATCTTTCCAAATTGTGCAAGCTTGGCAGAATGCTGCTTCCAAATGAGCAGCACAACAGCCCATATGCAGGCAGGGCTCTCCCTGTCATCTCCCCTCCCAAATAAGAAATTGCTTTTGCATGATTTGGTAGCCCACGCTGTCATATCACGTTACCGACAAACACCGCATAGCTTCCTTCTCATAGCTTTGAATCGTCTTCCTTAACAATTTAAGGAGAAATTTAAAGTAGGTCTTAACTCAAAGTTAATACAAATAATAACTTAGTTATGATTTAAAGCCAAATAATCTGTCCTAATGCGTTTGCCTTGTGGGAAGAAACAGCAATTCGAAGAGGTCTTAGGAAAATAATAAATTGTACCTAAGAGAAACAGACATCTATAAGTCTTTTTAAAGCAATTCCCATTTCCAAGGACCTGAATGAGGGCGACCTTGGCAATGCCCTCAGCCGGGTGACCTGATGCCAGAGAGGAGAACAAACAGGATGTATGTGAGTTTTGATGTAATCTGAGACTTTTCTCTCTTCTTGTGCCCTTAAACAATACACAAGTCGTGTCACGGCTGAATAGATGCATTGCTCTGGTATTTTAATGTATTACAATTTACAGCAGTATTTACTTCAGTTCTTGGCTTGCCGACACTAAAATTATCTTAAACAGAAATTATAACATAAAATTAGATTAGATATACTTCAACAAGTTTATCTCTAACAATAAATATATACAAATTCTGCAATGAAGAACCCTGCAATTTTCAGCCAGTGCTTAAAGTAATTACACATTCTGTGATGGTAACACATTCCGTCTTTTTTTTTTTTAATTGTGCCACAAGCTGGTGAGGCACCTCTAACGCGCATGTTAATGCTAATTAGCAGATAAAGTGTAAATCTGAGGAAGCCTCAGATTCTGTCGCTCTGCCAGCTCTCCCTTGATTGGAAATTGCAGGCCGAATTTCCTCTCATTCCGGCTTGGCCTATTCCGGCGTGGTGTGAGATGTCTTCTCTCAGTGCATTTTAATCCATCAGCCCAGTTCAGTTCATCGGAATGTCTCGCCGCGCCGTTTGTTCTGAATTCCGCAGTCGCCAACAGTTTCCTCTGTAACTGACTTTTACAATCTATCAAAGGGAGATTTAGCTGATGCAGAACAATAGGTGGGGATGGTGTGTTTATTCCATGCTCTCTCATCCCGTTCGGAGAGGTGTTTTTGTTTAGACGTTAATAATGTGGCCTTTTGAAATATGTTGCTGAACCAAGAGGGAGGGAGATGAGCTCTGGGGCAGCTTTGTTCCGGTATATGCAGCCAGATACCCCGTGTTTAGGAGCAGCGTCTGCACCAGGACTCCAGCTAAAAGGAGCATCCACAGCTTCCAGGTCCCTCGGTCCTGTAGTGTCCCAGAGCCTCAGGACTTATTTTGCTCGGTTAAATAGACCTAATGCAAAGCTCCCAGTACCTTCAATAACCTCTTTGCCTCTCTACCTTGTGGCTCAATACTGCTTTTGAAGTCGGTGGGTGGGAGATCATTCACAATGCCGTTTTTCTTCTGCCTTGAGCTGTAGGGTTAGATTTAATTTGAATTTATAATTTGGGCTTCACATTGGAACATTTTCTGGTTTCAACAAATTAAGATGTAACTCATTAAAGCACCCCCACACCTCTTTATTTTCAATTGCCTTTTCTTTTTGTTGGTTTTTTAAAAATATTTATTTATTTATTTATTCAGGTTCTTTCTGTGTAGATCAGGCTAGCCTTGAAATTGCTATTTCTACCACAATGTACTATGTCCATGTAAATTACTAACCCCTGCTACATTCTTGAGCAGTTGTGTGGGCAGCTAGCAGAGCCATCATCCCAGAACACAAAGTCACTGTCTCAGGGACACTTGGGAATGAGTGCAAATGCGCTTTCTCTTCTTGCACCTTTTGAGGGGAATGGTGAAAAAGATCAATTATTTCGGAACGCTTCTGTCTGGTATGGCATTTGAGGAGAACAAAAAAATCCCTTACGTTTTGTCTTTATTAAAGTTCTAGCTTCACTATAGGACATTAAAAAAGTATAGCTAAGAAAAACGAAGGATAAATTGTCTCCAGAAAATGTAGCCTCCTACATCAATGTCCTGGGACCTCATGAACAAGCATGCATGCTGTGGACACACATGCCCTAAGGCAGGCAGGTATACCAGGGCACTCTGTTTTCAGATAGTGAACCAAACTGTGTTTCTGCATTAGAAGTCTGTTTTTTTTCTCTACTTAATAATCTTGAATATTTTTTCATATTATCATTTTTTATAGCATGTCCTTTTCTTTATTTTTAACAAGAAGTGGTTTCTGTTTTCACAATATCATGGTTAATATGTTCAAATTTATAGTAAATAAATTTAAAATGTTTTCTTTGTCCTTGAGAATTTTAAACACACATATAATGAAAGTACGATCAGATTTACTCCATATTTCCCTCAATATGCCCCCTCAGAAATTTGTCTTTTTTTAAAGATAACCCAACTAGCAGTGCCCATATATCTTTACATCAGTGTCAGTTATGAGCATGATATATTGCTATCAATGGCCCCACCCTCAAAGCAGAGTGATTCTCCCTCCCCCAGCAACTATCAACTAGTAGCTCCTCAGTGGGGCCTGGAGATCACCTGCCCCATCTCTAAGATGCAAGGTGACATGTTCCAAACGCCTAGAATGCTCTAAGGACAAGCTACTACACAGACGGATGCTAGGTAGAAAGGATGAACACTCCTGTCTCAGACAAAATCCATTCTGACTCTTGGAGACATGATTTCTAACATAAAGTTTGCATTTATTGTTATGATAGGAAGGTGCTTTAATAACAAAAGCCCCACCTTGCAATTATTACTCAGCTAGCACATGAAAGCTGGCCCTGTGGTATAACAAATGTGTGAATGTGTTGGCATGTTGGGGAAAGGAGCAATCCACCGCTGTTTAAGTACTTAGAGGGATTACTTGCCCTCTGTTAAAACCAGTTACATTAAAACACCTTGTAAATTTACTTTCTGAACAGCCCTTGCAAGAATGCCCCTTCGGTAATGGGCCAGAAAGTGACTGGCAGAAATTTAAATGACAATGGGAGCAGTGGAATTGGGGACTAGAGGTATCAATTGGTTCAGGATGCATGAACAAAGAAAATACATTCTAGGGGAAAGGAAGAAATAAAAGGGGAAGGAAACATCCTCAGCCCTGGCTGTGCAATTTAGACACCAAATGGGAGAGCCCATCCTGTGTGTACAGGAGTCAGGCACCTTTGGGACCTTGAGCCCCGAAGCACTTTCAGGGGAGAGAAGACAGGCTCCTGAAAACCACTGCCTATTAAAAACACTCAAGATTTTTGGGTATGGAGTTGGGGAAAGGGGACACAGCATGTAAGAGGGTAGAGTGCTGCAGATACAGTACAAACTTATTCCAGATTGAAACACTGAAGATGTTTCATGGAGGCCATCTATGAGAAAGGTTCCTGGCTAAGAGATATTTCCTAGCTTCACCATTCTGAGGATCCTATATTAGATACATGGTCATCCTGTTGTGCCTGAGGCATGGCTGCGTTCGGTGGCATGGGTCAGTGGATGATCCCTGACTCTGACTCTCCTTCTCATTTAGGTTTTGGGACTTCATCAAGGAGGAAATGACTTTTGTGTGGATTAGACAAAAGCGATCAGGTTCATCAAAATCAATTACGTGCACCATAACTTTGGAGACAGTTTTAGAAGATGGTAGCGGACATTCTATGATTGTTGGGTCTGGGTGCTGTCAGCAGGGTGTCACTAGTCATCTCTGCAGTGATGGAGAAAGAGCAACGGTTGCATTTTCTCTGTCTGGAGCTCTTTTCCTAAGAGCTGGTGACAGAACCTCTAGAAGTTTCCAGTCTGCTTCTGGACTGTATCATGGGGCAAAAGCAGACTCTTCCTGTACGATGTGTGCTTTGTGATACACTGTTACTTTACTTAGCCAGGCTTCGCTGTTGAGTAATACTTGTTAGATATTCAGTATAGGAGCGGGGCTGTGATGTAAGGGATCTTCTGGAGGGTTCTCAATCTTGCCTCCAGATTAGTGTCACTGAGAAAATAAACAAATAAGCCAAAGATCTGACAGGTTGCCTCCAGACTTAATCCTAGAGTCAGGAAGCAAAGAATTTCTCTGGGTTTCGGTTTGAGATTTGCCTTCCCTCCTGGGTATTAATGTTTGGAGCTGGGGGGGTGGTGGTAGGTATGTCTGGTAGAGACACCTGTCACCTGGGAGTAGAGGTTTCACTCTGATCTAGTGAAGTTGAAAGGTGCAACTTTGTTTTAAAGGATGAAATGTATGTTCATTTATTTATTCTTGTTAATTTTTTTCTTTAACAAAACAAAAAACAAAACAAAACAAGGCTTTAAGTAGTTTATGCTAGCCTTGAACTCAGGATGTAGCTGAGGATGACCTTGAACTTGAACCTTGATCCTTTTATCTCTACCTCCTGAGTCCTGGAATTGTAATTGTAGGCATGTGCCTCTATATCCAACTTATGTCATGCTGGTGATTGAATCTCACGTCCAGCTCTTTATTTTGGCCATTTCATATCTTTCATCCTTTATTATACATCGTTGTAATTACAACAAGTTGACATGACCTGTGTCTGAGTTAGGCTTTACATAAGTAGACTTGTCCTCTGATCTTAAAATGAGACAAACCAAATTTGTCAAGGGCAGCGCAGAGGGCCTCACAGAAAGTCCTGGATGAAAAATCCTGTCTTCAGAACCCTCAGCTCCTGTGTAAGGCATTCAGGAAGTATTAGGTGTTGGAATGGAGAGAGAGGTGTGAAGCAGTTCTAGCAGCCGCCCACAGGTAAGACGTTAACGATGCTGGGTGAGAGCGAATGGTGAGAGCGAATGCCCTGTTCAAATGAGATCTGTGAAGCCTGAGATGGTGATTTTCCACTGGAAACATTTTTTCCATTCTGAGATTCTGCTGCTGGCCTGAGACAGTGATTTAACAGCAGAGCCTGCTGGCCTATACTATCCTTTCTCTCTGTCTCTCTGTCTCTCTGTCTCTCTGTCTCTCTGTCTCCCTTTCCCTTCCTCTCGCTCCCCTCCCCCCCCCCCCTCAAGATTTTCTCAGAATCCAGGCTAAGCTTAAGGACAGAGGTACAGGCTTGGAACTGCAGGGTTCTGGTATTCTCCATTGTTGCATGCTATCCCTCATGCCTGTCCACTTCAGCATGGGTGGTCTCTGTTTGCACTGGGCAGCTGCAGGGGTTCAGCCAGCTCCCAGTCCCAGCCTCTGATGCAACCAAACACATGACCACTGATTGGTCAAGAGCTGGCAGCTGGCCATGGCTGTTATTATTTTTTTCTTTCTACTGTTTGTACTTTTATGTCTAAGCTGCTACCTTTGCTGTGCTTAATAGAGGCTGAGCATTTGAGATTTATTTTTAATCCTAGGGAAGGGCTGCAAGAAGCAATCGGTGCCCAGATTTTATGTTGTCTAGAATACAAGATCATGGCCTTTATTGGCAGTGGGGGCATGGGGGGAAGGGTGGAACAGAGAGGGAGGGAGGGAGGGAAAAAGAAGGAGGGGGGAGAGAGAATTTTCAGACTCAGATATCTAGGCTTTGTATATTTTATGCTTCTTAAGGAAATAATTGCTTGGTTCATTTCAAGGCTGAAACAAGGAGACATGCCAACAAGAGATGTGTGTCATGCTACTTTTGTGTTCTCTCCAAGCACATCTAGTGTTCTCACATTTGAATACCCCTACCCGGGCTAGAGAAAGCCTCACCTTGATTGCAGAGACAACCTGAGCTTTCTTGGCCTATAGTCTGTGGCTTGTCACACTTTTGTTATCTCTTGAGGATATGCTGGTGTGGATGGGGAACCTGGAGAAATGGCTCTTAGTTGAGAGGCATGTATGATCCTGACACTATCAGCATCCTGTCTCACAACAGTACCACAGAAAACACATCTTACAGGTGAGAAGGCTGAAGCTCAGAATGGTTCAGCAACTGGGCCAAGGATGCAGGACACAGATGCCAGGGTTGCAATGTCAAAGTCCATCGGTTACCCCTGCTGTCATTTACCTACTGGTTCTAACAAATTTACAAGACATCATACCAATCTAATAGTCCCTGTGTACAGACTTGCTTGGAACTAGTATGGCGTATCATCTATATTACCATAGCATTTCCAGAGCACAAGAAGCCCAGTAAACATTTTCTAAACGTGTGAACACTTTTCTTTTAATCTCAATTCTTCTACCAGAGCATTCCTGAAACAGCCGAGCTTTCATCTCTACTTTGCTTTCTTTTCTTTTCCTTTTTCTGTTTTTATTTTTTGGTGTTGAATTTGGGAAAGCTCATCTATACATTTGAATTAACGTTTGGAGGAAATGAGGGCCCCATTATTTGGCTCTAACTCCAAGTGCAGTAGAGTGACAGCAACCTGAGCATCTGCTGATGAGCCTTCGGAAACCAAGTATTGAACAAATAGTTGTGTGGGGGAAACACAGTTAGTGTCTTACCCACTTTGAAAGCTTGGACTTGACATTCAGAGGCGAATGATGACATCTTGGTCGGGTCACATCCAGTGAGCTCTGTTTAACATAATGCTCATTTTAAAAGACACTGTGTGCACTGGCAGTGGATACGCACCATGCCAGCTTGTCAGGAGGCAGGATTTATTTTATGGAAATGCGGTATACCATATGTCTCTGGCGGTGAGAAATCTGTGATGCCATTGAATGAATGTCTAAACTACATCAAGTTTGGCATCCCTGAGGTCTGGCACAGGAGTGCTTACTTCTGCTAGAGAAGGTTTATGGAAAATGAGAGGTGGGAGAGCGATTTCAATGATCAGTTTCTGTGAAGTAGAAGAATAGATCTTTTTTTTTTTTGAAGCAATTTCTTTTGACTGTTTTCATTTAATATGAAAAAACTATATTGAAAAGGATAATATTCACTTCCGAAGTGAATCTCATTAAGATCTCCCTCTCCCTCTCCTTCTTCTCCCCCACCTCCCTTTAAGTCATAATATCACACAGCCCATGCTGGTCTCAAGACTCAATATATAACTGAGGATGACCTTGAACTTAAAACTTCCCCTGATTCTTATTTACTTTTACTATTTTACACTTTCATACATTTATATTTTATTTTTTAAAAACATTTATTTTATATTTAATTATATGTGAGTGTTTGTGTGTGTATGAGCATGTAGAAGCAAGTGTAGCTGCCCACAGAGGCCAGAGATATCAGATCCCCGGAGCGGAGGTTTCTGGCAGTTGTGAGCTGCCTGGCATGGGTGCTAGGAACTGAACTCGGGTCCTCTGCAAGATCAGTGTATGCTCTTAATTGCTGATTCATCTCTCCAGCCCCTTCATACATTTTATATAATCACTTCTAGTTGTCTTCATATCTCATTCCCCTTTCTTATCTCCCTCCCTCGCTGACAGAATATATAGTCTTCCTAACATTCTCCTTTCTAATTTTAGGCCTTCTTTTGTGTGTGATGCACTGAGTTTAATTAGAGTTTCTTGCTGAGTGTAGGTAAAAGGTTATTTGCTGGAGCAAGGACAACCTCTCAGTGGCTGTATCACTGAAGAAAATTCCTTTAACAACCATTAACTGTCAGTACTCATACCCCAGGAAGGGATGGGGCCTTATGGGTCATCCCCCTCTCATGCATGAGGGAACAGTGATGGCCTTATTCCTGTTTGGTCTTGTGTAGGTAACCACAGCTGTAGTGAGGTCACAAGTATAGCAAGTGTGTTAGATTCAGAAGACGTCTTTTTGTTGCCTATCTCCTCATCTTCCGGTTCTTGTATTCTTTCCATCCCTCTTCTGTGATGTTTCCTGAGATGTGGAAAATGCAATATAAAGGTCCTATCTAGACCCAAGTACTGTGCTATGATTTATTCTCAACACTTGGGCAGGTTATGCTGCAGTAAGAAGCGTCTCTGATGAAGGTTGGGAATAGTACTAATAAATGGGTACAAACATGAATATTTAGAAAGCAAGTTGATAATATGACCCTTCAGCAAAATAATATTTGTAGGTTTCCCATTAGGGCCTATAGCCTCTGCAGTTCAGGGTTCTTGATCAGGCTTACAGAAGTTCAAATCCAGTCCAGATACGATTGGTTACTACTACAACAGTCATGCCACTGTTGCACTAGAGGATGTAGCTTGCTTGGCATATGACTTTAAAACTCTGGTCCTCCTATCTCTACCTTCAGGATTTCAGGCACTTCAGTTTTTGGTTTATTAGGTTTTGGGGATTGAACTCAGGGCTTCTTGAATGCCAGGCAAGCACTCTACTAAGTGAGCTGCATTTACAGGCCCTAATCTTTTTTTTTTTAATAAATTACTTTTGGGCAAGAATATATAAGAAGTCATATAAAACAAGTGCAACTTATAATCATAATAATGATATCAAAGAAGAGATTTGTTTTTGATCTGATCATTGATACCAAAAGGACTTGTTGTTGTCTTAGAGGTGATATTATTAATTAACTTTAGAGAGTATTGGGGAACTAAGAAGTTCAAGATCACATGACTAGCAAGTAGTATATATAAGATTGAAGTTCAGGTTTATCTGAGGATCAAATTCATGGATGGCTCTTTTCCACGGGGTCCACTATCTCCTGATGATGCCATACAGGCTTTTTGAATACTGTAGTTACTGTACTGCAGTCATTATTCAGGTACAATCAGGTTGAGGCAGGTATGAATTATGCATCACTACATATTAATTAGTCAGTATGTTCATTAATTAAAGTCCTTGGTCTCTGCATAATGAGAGAGGACATTTAGGTGAGGACCCTCCTACTGAATTTTGGGAGAAGACAAAGAACCTAGATACTGTACTGTAAAGGTAAGATTAGCTCTTGAGCCACTGAGGCAGGTAGGTCTTGTGTTGAGAGAAGGAAATGGCAGTAATAGAAAACCTAACAGGAGAATGTCCCAATTTATAACCAAGACTTGCTCTATGGAAACTTTAAAAAACAATTTGCTCCACTTTGGTAATAAACTTAAGCGAGGTGTGGAAATATGTGGATGAAGAGTAGCAAGCTCACGGCCTGGTTCAGAACTTCACTTACCATTTAATAGCTGAGCATGTTTCTTCAACCCTCCCTTGCCTCAATCCCTTAATCTAACAACATTTCCTTCCTGAAATGCTTTTGTTGTGGTAGTTTTGATTTAATTTTCCCTCATGGGGTCTCACGTAGCCAAGACTGGCCTCTAACTCAGACTATAGCTGGGAATGACCTTGAATGCCTGATCCCCCTGCCTGCACATCCTGAGTGCTGGCATTTCAGTCGCATACTAACCACCATAGCCAGGTTTGTTGCACACTGATAATAGCCATCTCACAAGCTCAGCAGGAGGATAAAACAAGATAAACTTGGACATTGTTTTTGCCCAGCACAGAGTAAGTGGCTCAAGGAAAGTGGATAATTACTAAAATTATTCTGCTTTATGGCTGTAGGAAATATGTGTGTTTCTATCTTTATGGTGACTCTAGGTCAACTGGATATCTAAGAATTTTTTTCAACGGGCTTGGAAAACCTAGCAAATGATTTTCTTTTTTCTGCACTGTAAAGAAAGATTAAAGAACTAGAAACCAAAGTCCAGTACAGAGTTCCAACTTCTTTGGCCTATGCTAAAAAGTAAACTCTTGCTGGCTTATTGTAAAGTTGGAATTTACTAGAGAATCTTGCCGAACTTTAAAAAAAAAACCATATAAATATATATAATATATAAAAATATAAAAGTACATATATACAAATATATATAATATGTATAATATATAAACTATATATACATATAAATATATAAAGATGAATACACATATAAATATAAATACATTTTTTAATATGAACAACAGACTGAAGTTCAGCATTTTTTTTCAACTCTCTGCCATCCAGCTCACTTTCCTTTCCTGTTGCTGAGCTATAGCTCCCCTCTCTCTCATACACGCACTGACTCTGGGTTTGTTTCTTTCTGATATCCACCTTGGTACGCCCCTTGCTCTGGGTGCGTAACTGCACACCACTCATTTCCCCAAAGGGCTGTTGTACAATGAGTGAGCTGCTAGCAGCTTCCTTCCTGAGCCCATTGTGATGCGGTGTGATTGGTGCTTTCTCTCCTCTCTCTCCAAATTTCCAGGTTAGAGCTACTTGATGCATTTTGGGGTCATAATACTTTTTGGGAGTGTAGTAAATATTATTAAAATAGATTTTTGTGAAACTTGACTGACAGCAATTCCTTTTTAGTTTTTAGGCTGGAAGTAGTATTTTAGCATAATAAAGCATTAAAAAATTCTTTGTAATTTAGATTTGTTGTTTTAGCTCATGCTCTTTTTCTTCATTTGCATTTAGCGTAATTTATTTTCTATATACTTTGATGGCAAATCAATGCATGTGAGAAGGAATTATGTTTGTTACATCATATGTCTATTTACTTTATAATTAAAAATTGTTATATGCATTCCTACAGAAAGTATAATTTCCAAACGTGGTCTTCCATGCTGCTATTTTCATTTGTCAGGGTGGAAGACGACACGGAAGCAGAGCTGATTACTGAGTGGTAGGGCTGTTGTGTCAAGTTGCATCACTTGAATTTGAGAATATTTTCTTTTCTCAGCACTCTAAGGTGATGCTTTTTCGGAGGGTCAGACTGTATTTACATCTAGGTCAAAATAAGTGAGTCTGTTGGAGAACTGTGAAAGCAAGATCACCGATTTCCTGAGATTTCCTCTTCACTAAAACCTTACATGCGTTTTAGGCTCGCACATCTTGCTCGCACATGATGCTGGGCAGATACAGTTATTTTGTATAAGAATTATTACACTGTCTCTTTAATTTTAAGATAAGCCGTTCTTAATTTCTTTTCTCCCTTTTGTTCTGACAGACTAAAATACGAAGGGAATTGTAGCCTAGGACTACTGAGATCTTACAACTTTTCTGAACTTATTTTCCTTAGTAACATGAATGGGAAACTCTGAAGATCTGGAAAAACATCATAAAAATCAATGTCCCTTGCTATAACAGGGGACAGTTAATATTATGATCACATTCTTAGTAGTTATTTGTGGGATCATCTTATAAGGGCTATGAGTTTAACAATTCTGGGTTAATCTGAGGGCAATTCATTGTGTTTACTGCATGTTCAAATGTCACTCCAATGCTTTTGATCTTTGGCTTCCGGGGATCAGAGAGACGTTTTAGTGAGCTATTCAATTAGGTGACTAAGTTATTTAAAAGTGTCAACTACATTTTAGTTCAAATTAAGAACAAAGCAGAAAGAAATGGTGAATGAAGTCACAGAGCAAGGTAAGTGTCAGAGAAACCAATTAGGAACCTAGGTTTTCAGATCCCAGATTGATGGGTAGCATCCTTAGTGGAAGAGTCTGGGTGTGAAAGTCACACAGCTCTGACTGCGTATTCTGTGCTTCAGAGAAAGCTGAATTACCTTGCTTTATTCAGGGGTTCACCCATCCTTCCAGAATGGAGTCATGTGGCTACAACATGAAAGATTTAGAAATGAATGCAGTTCTTTCTTTACAAGCTAGGGTACCTGCTCAGTACTTAGTGCCAGGCTCTCACTCTTTCTCCGGGAAGGGAAAGATTTCTTGATGTCAAAACCTTCCCTGGACCCAACTTTCTGAAGATATGAGCAGTGTTAGCATATTTTCCTTCATTTTTAGGGTAGGAAAGTGGTTTTGCATAAAATTCATAAAATTAACATGAAAGGCATGGTTTGGATTTTACCATTCATGCTCACCCATGCACAGATATGGTTTACATTGGTAACAGAGCGGTTTGAGACAAATAAGTTTAGAAATGACAACACAGGAACTCTCAATGCATGACTGGCAGTCAATGCTTTAGACAAATAAATGGAAAATTATATGCCAATTTGTTCCTGTTTACCATGAGGCCAAATTGATAAACTTTGTGAGAAGAAAGGATCAATTCATTCCACAGCACTCAGGGGCTTTGTCCTGTTTCATTAAAGCAGTGCACTACTTTTTCTTTCTTCTAGTATTTGTTTGAGTTTGGGGTGTTGGTTCTCTTAAACAACCTTTGAATCTGGTTCTCAGTCACTAGCATACGTCTTCTTCAATGAAGATGATCATTCATTCATGATAATAAGCCATCCCTGATGTTATCAACCTCATAGATATATTTAGTGTATGTGCATTTAAGAGATTGAAAGTGAGAGAGTCTGGGAGAGAGTAATGAAAAGTAAAATTTATTATTATTGTGAGTGGCTCCAGCATTTTCATAGTTTAATAAAGGGTCTATCTGTGACAAATAGAATTCCAGTCAGCTAAAAAAGGTGATCTTCTAACTGGGGCACAGTGGGAATATCTTAAAAGTTTTTTTCCTCTCTACAAAATCTGTGCAAGCAAACACGTGAGTCTGCATAGAGAAGAAACATCTCCATAGAAAACATGTTCAAATGACAGGTTTTTATGGTCTAGACATTCCAGAATTTCATAAGATTTACAAGGATCCAATAAAATGTGGTAGAAAAACCTATAAAACTCCAAGTGGTTTGAAACGAAACGTTTTCACCAAGTGGAAATCAACCTGCTTTGATTAAAACACAGTTCAAAGGAAAGTAAACCAATGGGATAGAACAAATTCTGTGAGCACGGAGCTTTCTTCACGTCCTCCATCATCTTTCTTCTTAGTAAAAACATAGCAGGATGCTATGAAGAATTAATTATCCATCTATTGCCTGTGATGATACTAATCTAGTGTATTAGGAAAGAATATTTTTATCCCAGAAGAGTGGTTTTAGTGGTTGGAAACAACACACACGCAAACACACACTTAACAGTTCCTACTGGGAGCACTATATATATGTATCTCATTCTATTTCAAGGGAGTCAGTATGTCTACTTTAAATGTAGTTTCAGTGTTGAGTGAATGCAGAGAGAGGTCAAAGGGATGTAGTTAATGTGGTTCTTCTCAAAGTCTTATCGAAGCTGTATGTTTGGTGGTGAGCAGTTCTTTTTCTTTATGCCTTATGATATAGTGATGTTTTTATGGCTTAGAGGCTCAATGAAGACAGATGTTATTAAGAAAGTTTGTAGGTTAAAAAGAAAATTTGTCCATCCATTTATGGTTCTCAAGAAGCCTTTGGAATTTGTCTCTTACTAATAAAAGTTTGAAGAATTACAGCAGAAGGCCGATTGTGCCTGAAAAAGAGAGATTAGTATGTCACACAGCAATATTACCTGTCTCTGGGGTTGGGCAGCATCAAATAAAATTCAGCATTTGAAAGTTGCTTCTGAGTGGAGAGTCTGAGCACAGATTCATGGACCATCCACATATCTCCAAACTTAGCATTATTTGGAACCACCTCAACAGCTTATGAAACACTACATGGAAAGTCCTGGCCCAAAGCTTCTCATCTTTCAGGGTAGGAACAGGACAAGAAATATACATTTTATGTGTCCATTTTCTACGGCCGCTGCCGTGAGTTTGAAACCCCACAATCTTGTGAATTATCTTTTTGTTTGTTGTTGTTGTTGTTGTCAAGTAAAAGTTTTTCATGGTTAGTGTACTTGTGTCCATCAAATGCAACTCTTCCCACTTTACACAGTTTGTAACAAGCACCACAAGCTCTTATTACTAATGCATCCTACATCATCCACTAGACATGTGATGATCATCAGATATGCTACTTGCTGAGCATGTCATAGCATAGTTGAAATGATCACAACTTATTAATTAATTATTAGATACCAGTTATGCTTTTGGAGCATATTTTTAGGTACTTTGCTTTATTTGGATTTCCTTTGCTTTAACTGGATTTCCTATATTGGGTTTGGAGAATGTTCATTTTCTCATTAGATAGTGTTTATAATGGCTCCTCAAGACAGACTCATTTCTCTAGACATTCTTTTCCCCACAAGATGGTTTCATCTGCTTCGCAAAAGAGTGGTATTTTCTGTGGTATGATCCTCCAATTTGAGTGGAGTGCCCACTTTCTAATCTCCAATATGTACTGATGATGTGCAATGGAGTCTCCTATTTATTGGAAGATTGTTATGCCAGAAGTGATTCCAGGTACCTTATATAAACTAATTCACCTAGTTTTTATCGTAACCACATGAGAAAGGTACTTTTTAAAAAAACTACTTATGCATTAAAGATGAAGTGATAGAGATAAAGAAAGGTGAAGTAGTTTATCTTAGTTCATGTTCTGATCCTATGAGATTTTGACTCTGTAAGCTAGATACCTGCTTGTCTATCTGCTGCTTTTGCTGCTTTGGGTATGGATGGTAGAGAGGGAGTTTTTTCATCAGTCATGTGTTCCTAGAAGTGGCTACAACCTTCATTGCACCTGTACAGGTTGGTTGAGTAAGAGGATGCATGAGGGAAGGCTGAGAGCAACTAAAATTGAATTTGATGCAGTTCATTAGCTATGCCCATACTGGTGTAGGCCCTGCTCTCCAAGCTGTGGCTTTCCTACCCTTAAAAAAAAAACAAAACAAAAAACAAAACAAAAAACCAGAAAATAGTATATGATATCCCAGTGTCCCATTGTTTGGGGTAGAGGTAGTAAAATTGACTTTAGAGTGTAAGAGAAGTTAGAAGTCGTGTGTGTGTGTGTGTGTGTGTTTGTGAGACTGAGTTTCAATATGTATGTAGCCTTGGACAGACTGGCCTCAAACTCATAGAGATCTGCCTGCCTCTGTCTCCCAAGTATTGGAACTAAAGTCATGGGTCACCATACCTAACCTTAGAAGTCTTGTTATGGCATCATGTCTGAGTCAAGCATCTGAATTGGATTTCCTAAGAGAGCATGAGGCAAGGACCTGAGTAGGTGTGATTGTTGAAAGAGTGTCCTTTAAGAAAATTCACCCTGGCTGGGTGTGGTGGCACATGCCTTTAATCCTAGCACTTGGGTGCTAGAGGTAGGCAGATCTCTGTGAGTTCAAGGTCAGCCTGGTCTACAGAGTGAGTTCCAGGTTAGCCAGAGCTATATAGAGAGACCTTGTCTAAAAACAAATCAAAACCAAACCAAAACAAACAGCAACAAAACAAACAAACAAACAAACAAAAACAAGCAAACAAAACCAAAAAGCCAGAAAATTCACACTGCAGTGAGAGGAACAGTGTAGGGAAACTGCAAATAAGGACTTATCCTCAGGTTAAATGCATTGAGGCACCAGGGAAGGTGTCAGGATAAGGAAGTTTCACAATTACTTGTATTTGAGACTATGGAGTTTATGTCTCATTGAGGAGCATATTTCAAAGTGAATTGGCCACTCAGCTTAGGAGATTCTTAAGGTAATGGAAGCATCTATGGCATGAAAAGCATTGCATATTCATACCTGCTAGGAGTGGGCATACTGAACTTTAAAAGAGATCTGGGTGTAATATCAAGCTCTGATATCAATGTAGCATGAGAAGAAATAAATATTATATTTTTATCTTCTTCTAGTTGGCATATATATCTGCTCTTCACTTAGGAGGAGAGATTTGATTTTCAGTGTAAAAACCCATCAGTAGGCAACCAAGCTTCCCTCGGCACTAATAGCAGATTGAGATGGCTTATTTATAGAATAATCACACATTTACTTAAGCCTTTCATCATAGTGATGTATGCCTGCATTTGTCTAGAAGAAGGAAATGAAAACAATTTGTTGAGTTGTTTTTCCTTTTAATAAATGATTAGAAATAGTTGTATTACTGAAAATCTGTGTTTTGAAAAGAGAGGAGGAAAGGGAGAAAACAGGGAAGGAAGAAATGATGTAAGAAAAGTTGTTAAAGGAAATGTTTGAATGGCACTTTTGGGTAATGTTAATAATGGCTTAGTTTCAGGGCCCTTTGTAATGTATGAAGGACTCTACAGATTTTGGAAATTGTGCATTCAAATTGAGATACTCCCCCTGTTAACTGCTTGAGCTTAGGAAATCAACTTCTCTGAGATTCATCCTTCTCACAGGATAGTACAAAGAGTCAAAACAAAAAACTGTTTCTGAAGCTTCTCTTACAGTGCCTGGCACATAGTAGGTACACAACATGTAGATACCACTTAGTCAATAAAGGTACACTGATTGATCTAGTACAATAATCTCTGTACAATACATTGGCAAGGGGTGTATATATAGAAAGGTATATGATATGATGTTTCAAGAGTAGATAGTCTGACATGTTAGCAGCTGCCTACAATCCTAGCACCTGGGATGATGAAACAGGAAGATCTTAAGTTCAACAGCAGTCTGGATTATATAACCAGACCTTTAAAAAAAGGGAGTAGGAGAAGAGACAAAATCACTCTATTCTATGAAAAAAGTCACCACTGAATACATATTTGATCAAGGAAGTCTTCAAAACTCTAATTTTGGCTAACTTGACATTCATATCTCTTGTTATAAATCTATATTTACCTGTCATTTTAGTCCAATAGACTTCCAAATTATATATGATAATTCAATAATATCCCCAAACACAATTTTTATTAATAGAAATCTCGTAAAACCCCCAAGGAATGATGATGAGGATGGGTGGTATGTTGATATGGATGTACAGCATGCAACAGAGGTCTGCCAAAATTGATACAAATGTTGAATTTAATTTCTATCAATTGAATTACAGTTTTGAATTAAAGATCCAAAATTTATGCATGAATATGATTTTAAAATTTTAAGAAAAGACACCATATATACGTTTTCTTCATGATTGAAAGAGAAATTTCTAATCTAGCTTTGTAAATCAATACTTCTTGTTTAGGGTAGTTTAGTTGGGGCTGATAATGGCTTTAAGATGTTTTAACCATTAAAGGAACAAATATAATTGTGGAGTACCTAACCACTTGCTAAATGAATTGTAATATTATTTAAGCTTTTCAACACCTTGGTACGTATTTGGATCAGTTGCTACCATTTTCTCACTACCTTCTAAATTTCTTCTTACTAATAAAATATGATTTTTTCAGATGTTTCTTGTTGTAGATCATTTTGCAGGTGATGAACAAAGATTCAGCCATGGTATCCTGACATTTAACAATGGATGGGTATAAAGATGGGTATAAAGGCATGTGACTTCGATATGGCCAATTGGCTGTAAGAGATCCCTTCTAGTTACTTCTGGGTAAGACTTTCCTCTTGCCGAAAAGCAGACTATACAAGAGGAAGAAACCTTTCCCACCTTCTTGAAGCTTTGGGCATTTTGACATAAGAATATAATTCTTGGAACTGATATAGAATACTCATGATCATAAAAGGGAGCCAAAATAACTGTCTGAGCTGTAGGATCTTCCTTGCAACTAACAGCCTCTGGAGTATGTGATAGATTAGACAAATAAGCCCAAGTTGGTGAAGCAAATTGTATCCAGACACTCTGTTCCTTACAGCTAAATGTGTCCCAATTGATTTTCAGGTTAGGTCATGGACATGTAGTTGGGATAACATACTTATTCAAGATATTAACAGACATTGGACAGAGAAGGAAAATCATATCTGTCACAATTCAAAGCCCAGGTTCTGTGTTGTATAAAAATAAGTTAAAACAGTTTCCCTTTCTTACATTAGTTTATTTTTTGTTAACTCTCTAATCTTCACTATCCAGAACTATTCAATAATCATCTCCTGCCAAGTACCTATGTACGTAGAAGCTAAAACATACATGATATTCTCCAAGCCAGTCTTCCTCTATGACAGTCCATGGCTGCCACTGACTGCCTGTTTAGTATGTACTATTTGTTAAGCGCTTTACATACATGATTTTATGGTAACAATAACCATGTGAAGAGGGTTGTTTCAGGCAAAGAAACACATTTTAGAAGTTCTAAACAATTTGCTCAAAGTCATTAAGCTTGGCAAAGCCAAAACTCTGATATTAAACCACAGAACTTTTAACTACTATGTTATACTCCGCATATTCCTATCACCATACTCTACCATAAGTTATATCTGGAGATCCTGAGCAGAAAACACTTTTCTCAGCTTCTTTTCTGCTTCTGCAAGGAAACTATACAGTCAGTTGAAATTTTTTTCAAGAAGAATACAGTTTAATTTTGCCAAGACTGAATAAAAAACGAATGGATTAACTTAATATGGTGCCCAGATGCTTGCCAATAAATTATAATATCTTAGGTTAGAAGATTGCTGAAGTCATCTTGTCCAGCCTTTTTCTTCCCAGAATGGCCACTGCAAGCAGATATTTTCCAGTGTGTATGCAGAACCTTCCACTCATCCTGAAAACTCACTTTGACACAGCTCCAGATTTAGAGAACTCGTTCTTTCTATGGAGCTTTTGAAACATCACTTTTGGAGGTTCTAGATCTATCTTCTCCATAAATGTGAACTTTGGCTCCACAGTGACCTAGGTTCATATTTTCCTAAATGGAATATTGTCTGTCCTTGCAGGTTCCTCATTAAAATAAGTAAGAGGAACTTTAGCACTATTGGGTGAAAATAAGGATGAGAATATTCTCTGCTATGAATTCCTAAGTTGATATTGTAGACACAGCTGCACTCAGAGCTCATTGGAATAGAAGCAGTTTGTCTATCCATGTGTGAGTACATGGTAGAACGTTATGTTTCAAGGGTGAATCTCATCAGGGACTATATCTTCAGTAGTTGCCATCAGTAGAAGCCCGCAGTTACATGGGTAACATAGACAACAAAGTAGTCCTGCCTAGCTTCCATACCTAATTTAGCATACAGTTGCTTAATATAGTTTAGTTTGTTCCATTATTTTCTTATTTCACTTGATGAGCTTTCAGTTTCTCATCAAGATAACCCAGAAGATATCGACTGCGTGCTCCTTATGTCTGTATGCTTCTATATGTGCTACAAGTTGCCCAGTGCAGGTATTTTATCTCTCACAGTTTTGGTTGTTTCCTACAGCCATTAGATAGCTGTGGATTTGGGAGGGGCAGTTTTCAAAGTTGGAGTCAGTAAATTGATTCTAAGGTACCACCAACCTTATTTTACAGTGAGGATTCAGAACATTTTCAACCGAGTTATTTCTAGTCCCCATCATTCCAAGTAGCCATTGTTCAGTGATAATCTTTGAAAAATTTAGATCTCATAAATGTTGCATTGGAAGAACGTAAAAACAAGATCATAGACACCAAAGTCCACTAGTTTTCCACATTTACTCTTGCACAGTAGATACATTGTACCCTAGGCCAATACAGCCCCTATTCAGAGGTACTAAACTTTGGTGAGTATCAGATTTTCCTGAAGAACAAATTTTAGATTTCTAAATCTCATCCTCAAGTATTCTAATTCATATACAACATCAGAAACAACATTTAATGATAACCCCAGACTGGAGAAACAGTTCAGCCGGAAAGCTCTTGCCCAGTATACAAAGGCTATGGGTTAAATATTTGCATGTCTCTGTCTGTCTGTCTGTCTCTCTCACACATGCACAGCGGTAAAGTGATCATTTTTAGAAACAGGCAGGTATTGAAAACTTAGGAATCCTTGTATCATGAGCTTGGTGCTTTTCTTGAAAGTAAACTTGTAGATTCTACAGTGACCTTCTTCAGTTTAGACTGAGGGCCCTCACCTCTTCCCATGAGTCTGCTTATCCCAGTGTTGGCCTTTGTCCTGTAAACACTCCCTTTGCACTCCCTTTGAACTGGAGACTTGCTGAATGCTTGGTTAATTTATACTCACTGAGAATAGAGATTTCTGGACCCAGGATCAGGTAAGGGGCAGCTGATTTGTTGAAGAATGACTCTTTAATGCATCTCTGGTGTGATAAGGTTGAACAAAGTCAAAATGATTAGATTCAGCCCCTGTCTCTAATGCTGTCATCTCTGGACTTCTCCTTTTAACTCAAATTGTCCACTGTGTTCTTAGCTTATTTTGTGTTTGTTTTTGGTTTTCAAATGTATAAATTTACATTTATGACTCCCTTGACTGAGCTTATATCACTTGTACACCATGACCTGACACAGTACTATTTTTTTCCTGTGGTAAAATGTATAAAATATGTCTCTCTCTCTCTCTCTCTCTCTCTCTCTCTCTCTCTATATATATATATATATATATATATATGTATTATACACACAGACACACACATATATATATATGTATTTAATGAATTCTAGGGCTAATACAGTGGCCTAGCTTGTAAAGCTCCCTGCTTTCAAGCCTGATGACCGAAGTCCTATCTCTGAGACCTCCATGGAAGAAAGAGAGAACTGACTTTCACAAGTTGTCCTCTGATCTCACACATATGCTGTCCCATGTGTGCTCAAATATGCACAAATGCACACAAAAATACAACTAAAAAATACAACTAATAACTTCTACTTTTATTTTTAAGTTAATTTTTGAACAGATATCACCATGTTGATATTCACATGACGGAATGATGGGCTTTTAAAATCACACACATTCCCAGTCTTAAAGAAACTGAGTCACAAAGAAGGTAGATTTGCAGTATTAAACTATAAGGAGTTAATACACAGGCAGAGTGATTCCTGCGGCTGTGGTCTTAAGCGTGCTCCATTGCTGCATCCCATTTCTGCAGAGCATTTTTATTTCCCACCGAGTGACAAGGAAACATTTGGAAAATACACCATTTTCTTTAATGTATGTCATAACTGACTGAAGTGATGGGTGGGGGAGCTGGAGTTCCCAACAATTTCTCCTAGGAATTTTTTGGGTAGCATTTAATTTTAGTTCCCCCCAGCATGCTCAAACGCATATTTCTGAAGCCATGGCATTCCCCACTATCTTTCCTAAACAAAGAGACCATCTCACTGATTTGGGGGTGGGGGGGTGTCACTGCATTTTATCAGTGGTGCCTTTGTTGCAAAATTCACATTTTTGTTCTTGAAGATACAATAAAAGATTTATGTCTGATGGGCTGTGATGTGGTTTGCATCTAAGAGAAAAACAATTCCTTGAAAAAAAAATAAAGAAGAAGAGAAAATACCATATCCCCAAATGATTTCATAATTGCAAACAGTGTTGACGAGCTCTTTGGCTTAAATACGTTTATAACATATTTGCTGTGTTTTTGTGTAGATATGTTTTGATGTGCTTGCTAAGGAAAAATAATTAAAACCCCTCTGCCATTTCTAATTGAGAAGAAAGAAATGCAAACCATTAGTTGATGTCTACCATCATGAGATTTTTTTTTTCCTCCCTCATTTCATTCCAGATTTGTTTCAAGGATTAACTTGTGTTAAATAGTTTCAGGTCTGAACGTCAGCCATGTTTCTCATTATCGGAGATCAAAATGGCTTAATTCCCTTTGTGTGTTGGTGCCACTAAAACACAAGGGAATCTTAAAACTACAAACTTCTGATAGAAGTGCCACATTTTCTTAGTCAATCTGTCCAGCAGAGCCTGTATATTTTTTTCTTCTGCATTAACTGCTGAAACAGTGCCTTGTGTTAATGATGTTAAAGATTTTGGCATCTTGTAAAGGCTGGGAGATTTTTAAAGTATCTATTCTGGCTCTGAAATCTTTGGCATCCCTGTACATGCAAATATATAACTGCTAATTTTGCTTTCTAATACTTTTTGAATTAACTATTGTGTTCTGCTCTTTGAGAATGGTATAAGAACTCAGTATCAAAATGAATTCAGTGATCTCTGGACTCAGACAACTTGAACTTAAATCTGATTCCACTACTACCTCTATGACTCATGAAGAATTTGAGAATATTTCTTATCTGCAAACTGGGATCAATGGTAGCATTTGTTGAGACACAACACCAAGCCACAAAGAAACAAAACTGGACATAGTACTTTTATACCGGTAAAACAAAGAGTAAAGTCAGGCTGGTGTCAATGGCTTTCTCATGAGAGCCCTAGAAGAAGCAAGGAGAAGCCTTTTAGCTGGCCTGGGGTCCTGGCCTCTCTCCCAAGAAGTACAACCACCTGATAGCTTGCTCACCAGCAGAGATGACTCAGGTTGATAAGTTTTTTCCAAACTCACCCATCAAGGAAATTGAGTGAGGGATGATGAAGTACTGGGAACATTTTTCCAATGACAATTGTCTACCTGAAAGGAAACTTAGTGTCCACAGACCATATTGTCTATCCTAACATTTTTAGACTTCAAGAAAAAAGTATTACTTTTAAAATTTATATTCTCCCTCCCTCCTTCACCCCCCCGACCCCATGTGTGTGTGCTCATGTGCTATAACATAGACATGGATATCAGAGAACAACTTTCAGGAATCAATTCTTTCCTCTCACTCTGAGGGTGCAGGGGAATCAAACTCAGGTAGCCAGCCCCATCCCATTGAGGTTAATTAGGGTGGTCTGTATAAGTACTTGTAGAGGAATTATTTACTGGGTATGAACAACTTACCAGTGGCTATACCACTGAAGAAAATAATTCCTTTTCCCCTAGCAACCATTAACCACCAGTAACACCTTGGTGAGGGATACGGTCCACAATAGATTGTTGACAGGCCCAGTCCCAGTCAGATCTTTTGCAGGTAGCCACCACTGCTGTGACCTCAGGAGCACTGTGGTTATGCCATATCCAGAACACAGCATTTCACAGCACCCCACATTTAACTTCTTTATCCTTTCTACTCTAGCTTCTTCAATGTTCCCTGGGTTTTGGAAGGGGTAATATAGATGTCCCATTAAATATTGTTTTATGAAGAAATTTTATGGAAGACAGGTCTAGAATTGTCTGTTTTACATTTCTTGCGGATTAAACTAGTTCATATTCAACAAACTCAGTTTTTTTTTCCTAGGTCCATAAAGACCTGGTAACATAATATCATGCATACAGGTGAGACTCTTCCTTCAACCATCCTTTCTTGTTTTGATTTGTGACTCCAAGCACCCATCCCACGTAAACTACTGCCAGTCTTCGTTGTAATTAACAAAGAGGTTGGTATTAGTTGACAGATTGAAGGGTAAAGGTTCAATTTCTAGTGTGTGTTAGCTTTGAAGAGAGGTAAATTGTTGTATTACAAGGCTTGGCACTTTTGCCTTTGTCCAGCTGCTGAACAAATGTGTATCTTGGTCACCAATGGAACCAGACTAGAGGGTGTAGATAGCTGAATGTGAGCCATAATTACTACTGTGAAAACAACTGGAAGCACATGTCCTGTTGACAGGAGTGGGCACAGCAGACAATATACGAACTGTGCATATGTTCTGAGGTATGTTTTCAAACTGTGTTTTACAGGAGGTCCAAGTCACACACATACTTTTAGAATCTTCAAATCCCAATGTTGTCGGTCCGGTGTTCTGGTCTGATCGCTCCCACGCTTCCGCCCACCTGATCCAATCTCCCCACTGGCCAGATGGAGACTGTGGGCAGGAACTCGGGAAGCGGGGTGGGTGTGTGTGTGTGTGTGTGTGTGTGTGTGTGTGTGTGAGACCGTGGGTTCAAATGGCCACAGATCCTGGTCGAGGTGCAGAAAGCCAGACAGGATAATGATTACCCTGGGACTTTCATTCAGGCATGCTCAATGAGGTCAAAGTCACTTTATTAGGAGTAGGAGAATATATTAGGGTGTTGGGTAGGAAGATAGGTGGCCAATCTGCCAATCACTTGTTTAGGGCTGGCTAGGGCACCGATTGCCGTGACCTTGGGGGATGGGACCCACTGTCATGGGTGGGGGCAGGGGGGGGAGAGGACGACATGGGACTTGGCCTCTCCTTCTCTGACAGCAGAGGGCTGCTCAGCGCAGTAATACCTGGGCCATACTCAAGGCTTTGACCCGTTTCCATGGTACTGCTCAAGTAGAGGGTCCTACATGACCCGGTTATCCATGGGAAAACCCTTTGGAAAGGGTAAGAGAAGACCTTGTCTCTGTGATGTGGCTTTTCTTAAGCTACTTTGATTCTATAGCACCTATGTCACTGCTTTTGAGTTTTTAACCTCTTTTGAATTTTTCACTAGGTTGTAAACTCTACAAGAGTGGGTTATTGGTGTATTAGTGCCTTTCACGGTGTATTAGTAGACGAGGTATATCGTTGAATTGATGGGAGAGACCAACAGAATTTCTCCTTGATCTGAATTGAAGGCCAGGTGTATAAGTATTATGGGTTGGAGAGTTGATTTTGTCATGCAACTGTTAATCTAGTCACAACCTTCAAGACATTCCAGCATCCCTGAGAAGTTAACCAGATTAATCTTATCTGAGATATTTCCACAACAATAAACAGGGAAATTTAGATTACAGAGTTCTCCAGTGTGAAGAGAGAATCCTATTTCATCTATATCTGCGCTAGCTCATACTAGTCTATGTTATTGGCTCTTTATTTGCAAAGAAGACAAGGACATGGAAAAGGGTGGAATGAGTGAGGTTGACAGAAATGGGAGAGGGACAAGGAGGGATGTGGGGAGAATGCATCATATGTACACATTATATACATATACATCATTTGCATGTATAATCGAACAATAAGGTTAGTTGATAATAAACAAAAGGCTTGGCATTAGACATGAGATTTAAGGAGTACCAAACCCCTCACTAATTAAGATTAAAATTTTAATAGATTATTCTGAAGGTTCAAAATTAGTGTAAACTTTTCAAGATGAATAAAATTTCAAAACTTTAAATAAAAATAATTTAGTATTCTCCATTTTCCTTTTGTCTCTGAATGGGTATTCATTGACTCCCTTATTTCTTTCTAGTCCTGACTTTGTAGAATATAGCACCAAGGAGTAGTCTCAACTGTGACTTTCCTGTCTTTTATCCACGTGCACTTATCTGTCTGTCTGGCTGTCTGTCTGTATGTATCAGAGGCATAGGAGGGTAGGAGATGGTTAGGCTTCTAGTAGAACTGAAAGATTTTACACACACATACACACACACACACACACACAGTCACGAAAGTGTGTAACATTGTCCGATCTGTAGGGCTAATTTTAGAAAAGATTTCATAGAGAAAATGTTGCATATTTAATAACCGAATAACAAAAGATTGAACTAAATGCAATTTAATAATGTTCAGCAATATGGCTGCAATATTTATTTCTCAGTTGAGCATGCATGACTTCTTTTATTGGCTTTTTCCTTTACTGGAATTGATTTTTAAAAGGGCTTTTTCTTAAATTGTTCTGGATCTCCTTTATGCAGCACAGAATGCTGCTGTATGCAAAGTTGCTTTCAATGAGAGCCAATGTGTATGAAATCAGCAAAGGCTCTTGAGTGCGCCATTCTTTCCCACTGGAAGAGCTTTCTTCATTTACATAGGAGAACATGAAGCCAGAAAAAAAGGGGAAAACACAAACATGAAATCTGCAAGAGCCTCTTGGAAACATGGCAGATAAACAACAGTGAAGCATGGCAGATGCCAAGTGGGTTTTGGATTTCTTGAAAGGAGCAGCATCCTCAGGGGAATGAGCCCCCTCCTGGGGACTGCCTGTTGCTCAGGGTAGATACCAAAGTGCTGCTGTTGCTCAGGTTCTAGGCAGGTGTGAAGAGGAAAGCTTGTGTCACTGCGGAAAAGCATCCCGGGTCTGCTCAGTGTCATTTGTCTCTAAACCAGAAAATAAAATGCGAAGGAACTTGAAGAGAAGGAAGCCACAGGTGTCCCCCTCTACCCTACTGCACAGAGGCATGGCTGTGGCTCTAACACAATATTCCCCCAGTGTTTTCTTTGGATCTCTTTACCTGGTGTCAGTGGTCTACAACGGAAGAAGAAAAGAGCTGTTTGGTGAGAACAAAATCCCAGTTAGAAAGTTACATCCTTTCCTGGCTCCTTTTTGTAGGACATGGAGTGTCTGGTTTGCTTATACATGCAAATATCCCCACACTTCAGTACACATGCGTTCTGGAGGCTCTGTCTGCAGGCAAACTTCCCTGCTAAGCTGATTGTGGAAAGACACCAAATCTTGGACCATAGCCCATGATTGGAGATGCATCTGACCCACTACCAAAGACAAGGATTCTAGCTGTGGTCTCCGAGCTACAGAGCTGTAGCTACAAGGGAGTAACCTTATTTTCTGGACAAGTTGTCTCATGGCTGGTTGCATATTAAAAATACCTAGGGAGCTTTAAAAAATATGGATGCCAAAGCCCTACTTCAGTCCTATTAAATTAAATATCCTAAGGATGGCAAGCATGCATCTAACATTTTTAAGAGTTCCCCGGGTAACTGTAAAGTGTAGCCGGGGGTTGAGAGGTTCTAAGCCAGAGCTGGGGTCACAGACAGCTCTTTCTCTCCTCAGGGCTAACTCTCCACCATGCAGCTCGATGGTCTCCAGCAGTAGAAGCTGAAGCTGCCTTTTAGTTTAATTCAGTTCAGCGACATGGATTTAATTCAATAAAGACATATTCAACTACTGCTCTACACTTAATTTCTAATTGCATCTCTCATTAAACTGCTAAGGATGCTGTTTCCCAAATAGGAAAGCAAGGAGATTTTTAATTTATCTCATGTTTTAAGAGGCATATTAAAAATTATAGGTGTTCAACACAGATTGCAAGTTGTTAATTTTTTTTGTGTGTGTGTGTGATCCAAATATCATCTTTTTTTCTCACCCCTGAAGCTCTGAGCAGATATGTAAGTCATCCATCGTTCCATTTACCCACTTATTCTGTGCCTGCCACTAACTATCAGTGATCAGGGACAATGAAGACAAAGCACTTAACTTCTGAATACCCTACAGACTAACAGGATGCTATTTAAGCCAGAAATTAAAGTACTGTGAACTACAAAGGAGGAAGAGGTAGGTAGAAAATGATTCAGACTCATGCAGAAGAGAAATTGTACCTGGCCAGACAAGCCATGGTAGGGATGCTTTTGGGGAATCGGAAATGGAGGTGCAGTTTTTAGAGGAAAGAATAACTGCATCCTGATGAAGGCTATACAGTGAACCCAGAAGACCAGGAAGAAGCCACCCATGGTCTGGGGGCGATAGTTGTCTCCAATCCTAATGACTACCCAATGGCTGTGTTTCAAAATTGCGAGGTCTCAGCTGCCCTTGGGCTGCCAATACTGAAAGGATACTGGCTCTGGAAGGGGCAGGGCAGTCCTTTTGGAAAGTGGTAGAGAAGCCTTAAGGAGGAACTAAGCTAAGAAGTCCTTGAATTGGTTTGACCTGAGGTCATGGAATTTGGGCAAGCTACTCAACTTTACCTTCCTTGAGCGGAAAATAAGAAATACTCAAATTTACTTTCTAAGCCTCCTCCCAGGGGTCAATGCATTAGACATTAGCTTAAGATACACAAAAGATTGAGCCAGTGAGGTCGTTCAGTGGATCAAGGCACCTGCCACGAAGACCTATGACCGGAGTTCAATCCCTCATCCCACATCGTAGAACAAGAAAACTGATTCTTGCAAGTTGTCCTCTGACCTCCACATGGATTCTGTCCCCCCCTACACTTACACTAAATGAAAAACATCACCACCTCCAAAAATATAGAAAACATCAATAAGACCTACACCTCCCAGTTGAGACATAAAGTTTTTGTTAAATTTAATTGGTGTTTATTTGTGATTCCCTCTATACTTGTTCTTCTCTGGTCCATACTCAAAAGTCTACAATACAGGGTGATTAGAAAGAGAGTATGACTTTGAACACAGTGTATGATGTCTTTTAGGGAATAGTAAAAAAAAAAATCACAACATAGTTCTAGAAAATTCTCGGGTAGGCTTCTCAAGTCTCTTTTACCCACAGGCCCATTCTAGAGTCCATCATGACCATACCTTCCAAATTAACCAAAATGAAAGCACTCGAAGACTAAACCCAACCTCAAACAGAACAGAACAAAACAGAACCAGGCTTGGTCCATCCATACTATCTGACCTGACTGACTTCTCTGGGTGTATTCGTCATTCTTTCTCTACTTTCTAAACACGGTGAAGAGGATAAAATTTGAGGAAGGTGTTAGAGACACCTTGTTGGGGACAGATGGTAGGCATTCAAGTGCTGAGTTTAATGTAAGAAATAGAAGAAAATAAGTTGTGAATTTGAGGGGGAGCTGTGGGGGGCATTATGGGAGGAGTTGGAGGGAGGAAATGGAAAGTGGGAAATAATGTAATTATAATCTCAGAAGATAAAAAATATTTTAAAAATAGGAATAGTACAGAATTCTAAGAGGAACAACAACAACTAGTCAAACAGTTATTTGGAGCATAAGTTCCAAGGCTAAGTGGGGAAATTAAAAACTTCAGCCGAGGCCACAGATTTTGACTTGAGAATGAAAACACACAGTCATATACAGCGTATGGAATAACTGACATCACTTGGAAGCCTGGTTCCCGACTTCCTTTAACATTATCTCACCTCTGTTCCATCTATCATGTTGATTTTTTTCCTTGTTTGTATTTCTTCCTGTGTGTCTTCTTGAGGACATTTGTGGCAACGTCCCAATCTTGGCTCACTGAGAGTTCATCTGCTTCTGATGGCTGCTCTTTCTTCACCTAAAGTCACAATCTGTTCTTGGAGGACATTCTCGCTTGTACAACGACTGATTGTGGCGTGGAACGGAAGAATTGTAACATCATTTGGGGGAATGAGTGGCTGGCATGGAAAAAGTCTGCTAAGGCAAGATCCTATTTCTATACATGTGTCCTTAATAATAACCAAAGAGTAGGGGGTAAAGTATGTGGGAAGGGGGCAGAGTTGTTTCGGAATAGCTAGTCTGAAGGAGTACATATGATGTCAGCAATTAATTCAGGCCCTACATTCTGTTTTCCTATAAAAATCCTATTTTAGTTGTGGTATCTTTGACGCATCTGCTGGCATAAGCAGAATATATGCCACAAATAAAAATTCAAAAATATCTCTTTCTTGGAGAACTTGGAGACAGAAATTCTGAAATGGGAGGAAACCTACAGAGCGTTCAAAAGGATTCCAGGCCCTTCCTCACAGAGAGTGCTGAAGCCCTAAACTCAGGCTCCTCTGGAGTGCAGGCCCCAGGGCTGTGTAATGGAGAAAGATAACATCAAAAGAAGTCCAGGCAGGCTCCACCACTGCAAAACCTTGAGCAACGTCCCTGGAGGAAATATTGATGCCCAAAAGAAAAGTAAGAGAGGCAAAGCTGCTTCCCAATTCCAATAACAAAAGTAGAAACTCAAAGCTTCCACCTTCTGCTAACAAAGGTTGGGAGGTTGATGGTTGCTTGATAAATCATTTTACCATCTTTTCCTGAAAACAAAATAAATAGGTTATGCCTCTCTCTATATGGTGATAGTCTCATGAAGTTATACCACTATTGATGGGCTAGGAAGCTAAATTTGTGTAAGTATTCTCTGTGATGTTCCCAGGAAATAAGACTTCCTGGATGAAGCCATACTCAATCTGTAGGGCGCTCTACTAACATGCATTGAGCCCTGCATTCAGCCCTGACCTTGCATAAACTAGGCATGGTGGCATATACCTGTAATCTCAGTAGAGGGAGGTAGAGGCAGGAGAATCAGAAGTTGAAGTTCATCCTCAGCTCTAAATTGAGTTTGAGGCTAGCCTAAAATACACGAGAGAGATTTTCTCTCAGTGAAAAACAAAAACAAACAAACAGACAAACAACAGACAAAAATCTTCCAGTCTCTCATGTTTCATTTCTCAGAACATATTCTTGTTAAGCAATGCATGACTATAGTCTGGCCTTTTTAAAAAAAAAAATCTTAGTTCTAGATTGAAAGATTATATTGGTTGAGATGAACTTCAGTGTTCATTGAGATCAACTCCCTTGTTTTATTGGAGAAGTTGATGTCCAGATACTTCCTGACACAGCTAGGTACAGAATTCTGAACTTGTAAGAGCTATGTTAGCGCCCAGCATTTTCTTCATACTGATCCCAAAAGTATCCTAAAACTTAGCTGGGTGAGTCCAGACGTAGGTGTAAGGAGAAATGGGCATGTTATCTGACCACTGTGGAAAACCTGACAAGGCAGTATAAACTGCTGGGAAGGGCAAGTGGCCAAGAATCACAAGGCAAATCCAAAGAGCAATGTGGCCAGTTCTGTCCAGCTTTTCCCACCAGCTTCAACAGTTGGGGGAAGCAAAATAGGGACTTTGTTTCAAACCACTGGATGGAAAAGTTCCTCAAAAGCAGAGCTTGGGTGTCAATTCTAAAGTCAAAGTAGTAGGAAAGAGAGGAGAGGGGCCCAAATGCTTAGGAATCGAGGCCTCCAGAAAACAATCAGATACTTGGGTCTCAGGCCATCCAGCAGCTGTGGGAGGCAAAAGGTAGGGTGGTAATGGTGGTTCTATAAGAATACAGTTGAGAAAACCAAGAAGCCTGTACATGTCAAGGATAAGGGGGAGGATACAGCTCTGGGAGCAAAGACTTCCCCTGATATTGATGCAAGGTATGGAAAGGATCAGCCCTCAGCCATGCTTGCTGATAGAATATGGTTTCTTACTAAAACAATGGGAGGGGAAAATCAGATGGTAACAGTACTGAGGTTCAACTCATAAAGTAATGGGGAAAAATGTCTGCAAGTGGCTTCTGCTTAGAAGGGGCATGGATCTTTTCATTCTGTAATAATGACTGTAAAATAATGTCACCTCCAGGCATCTCTGTATAAATAAAAATTCTCAAAAGTATGATGAATGACAGATCTCTGCAAACAACAAAGAACCAGGTCTAGAATGCATGTCTATGGTGATTTGAATTACTTCAGTACTCACATCTGAACAATAACAGAGAAACAAATTCTCAACCATTGCTACGATTATGATTGTCCTTAATATGAGGCAATGGTAAAGATAACATGTCCTTATGGATCATAGATCAGAACCAGCTGCAGAAGGTGACGACTAGCCTGCATAGGCCAAGATAATAGACAGAAAACTAAGACCTTGAATACAAACTGCTCCCTACTTCATGCTAAGAAATAACTTGGTACTTCGGTGGTGGCTAACTTCAAGATAAAAAATGTTTACTGTATTTTTCTCTAGTATTCATATTATTGAACATATGATACAATTAATTGACCAATTAATATTTTCATAATCAGGTTTATTTTTTCTTCTCACAGAGTACTTTTAGTCTTCTACACAAGACTCGGTTTTCTAAACACCCTGCAAAGTTGTTGGAAGAATGTCTGAAACCATGTGGTTGTGACTAGTGTCTGTGGTATAGGCATAGCTGTTCAATGTGGGCGGCCTGAGGAAGGTTTCTTCTGGCAAGGATGTGCTTGAACAAGACCAGGGACACTAAAGGGGAAAAAAATCTTGCAATTGCACTTCTCTACCACTAGATGATATGCATGTATAAGCAAGATAAAGATCCTTCCATTTTTCCCTTCTTCAGTGGCCAATAAAGAATGGACAAGGTGAGGTACTCAGAATTTAATTATAGATGCTATTAGTAAAGATAAGCAAGAGGTGAACCTGACCTGTCAGTGCTGGTTAGTATAAGAACTATAATAAGTCTATTGAACACTCATTGCTTGAGTCAGGGCTCTTTATACTGCTGCTGGTGGCCAGATCCAGCTCACTGTCTGGTTTTATAAATAAAGTTTTATTGGAACATGGTCACATTCCTTCACCTGTGGTTGATTTTGCTCTACTCTAATGGAGGATAAGCAGTTGAGACAGAGACTAGCTGTACCCCTGTGCCTATAGCATTTTTATCTGATCCTTAATGGAAGAGGTCTAAGCATATAAGGATATGCTAACTCATTAACTTATTCTAATTCTATGATTATGGGCATGCAATATTCTTTAAGATAAAGAAATTGAATGAATCTGGAGAATGTATTAAATGAGAAGTACAGGCATGCATGACGGATGCTAAGACAATAGATGTAGACATGTCTGATACCACAGGATTTCAAGAATGGCCTCTCTTTCTAAGTAGGCTGTTGGGGCATTAGAAAGATGACATTAAAATTCTTGCCATTCTAGGCCAGTTTTCTGTGTGGTCCAAAGGTAGAGGCAATGGGGATTGAGTAGTTGCTCCTGAACACTTTCTCCCAAAGTAGCACTTTCTCAGATACTAAGAAAGAATTTTGACACAATAACCCCAATGTGGCAGATGGCACATCTGAGAAAACAGAAGTTAAGTTGTGATTGAAGCCTGTGAGGTCAGAGGGAGGCCTGAGAGAGAAGGCAGGCAAAGGGGAGGTTCTTTTCTTTGTCTTGTTTTTCTCTAATGTAAAGTGGTCTTTTCTCCTTTAAGATTAGAATCTGGCTCTTCTGGACCCTCAGGATGTCTCCTGTGAAGACGGAGTAAACCACAGAGCTGGGGGCTTCATTATGTTCAGTTCCACAGTTTTCTAGTCTCTGGTTCCCTTTTGGGACTTCTTCCCCAGTAGTTTATAATGATCTGTGTTACCCTAGGAATATTCTAACTGCTTGTTCCACACTAAGAAGGGTTGGTCTTTATTATTGTTGCAACTACTAACACTATTTCTTATTATCTCCCTTTAATTGAAGAGCTTCAGTAAATAATTGCCTTTGAGTCATATATTATGAGAAGAGGGGAGCATTAGGGATCAGATCATTTCCAAACAGCTTAATCCTTTATCCCATTTGACAAGACAGAGCTGCAGGACCTGGGCCTGCTGAGGGTTTTCTACATGTACTTCTTCAGATCTTACCCCCCTTCTTTGGTTTGAAGGGGATCTCTTTCCTAAATTCATCTATGCTTGATATCTCATTCTCAGGATACCATAACACTCTGTAGCATAGGGGAGAAGGCTCTTTCCATTGTTTTTTTTGTTTTTGTTTTCGATTCAATAAGAGGAGGAGATGTTACCCTTGATGTCTTCTTCTGGGCAAGTGGGGGTGTAGATCTGGATCATGAAGTGGGAGGGGGGACAGGAAAGAAAAATACGGAAGCATTGTAGGGAATATAGAGGAAAATTCAGGGTTTCCATTCCAGGGATTGTGGTAGTTTGAATGAGAATAATTCCATAGGCTCATATGTTTGAATTCTTGGTCCTCAGTTGGTGGAACTGTTTGGGAAGGATTAGGAGGTGTGGCCTTGCTGGAGGAGGTGCCACTGAGGTAATGGTGGTAGGGGGTGGGCTTTGCAGTTCCAAAAGCTCAGTTCTCTCTGCCTCCTACTTGTGGGTAAGGATGTAAGGTCTTAGTGACATGCTTACCTCTCTGCTGCCCTGCTTTCTGCCATGATGGCCATGAATGAACTCAAACCCTCTGAAACTGTGAGTCTCAAATTATATATATTGCCTTAGTCATGGTGTTTTCTCACAACAATAGAAAAGGAACTAAGACAGGGTTATTCATTTTTCAGTCTGAACTAAAGAGAATATTCCACAATATCATTTTGCTGTAAAGATTATCCCATCCAAGATCAGGTGAGAATCTATATTGAAGAATATAGTGGCATAAAAATAGTAACATGACTTGAACCTCTTTTTGTTGTGGTGGCAAAATAATTATAACCCCAGTTCCTTTACAACAGTGGACTATTAGTCCTTAGCCTTGCCTTGCTATAGAATGGATGGCCTAATGCCAAGCAAATACATGTAAGGTGGTGGTATTTTAGAAAACTAATCTGACAACTAGGTGTGGAAAGAATTGAAGAAGAAAGGCAGAAAATCAGGGGAAATTAGAAGTGAGTACAAAGACACATATGCTCTCCCTTCTCTTAAGCCCTCCATGATGAAATAATTACATTTTAAATCTCACTGCTATCACGACTAGGGTTGCAAATGGCTGAATGTGAACCAATCAGTACGCAGTGATGTTAATCAGAAATAAGAATTAATTTCAAAAATAGTCTGTTTGTATAAGGTCTGACTACATGGCCATGTCTTACTGTGCTCAGTTAGGGATATTACACAAATACAGCAGAATAAAAAGGAAGTTCAGGAGCATAGAATTTGTGTTTGCCTCAGTCACAATCTTTTTGTAGTTGGCCAAGCTGTTTATAGAATAACTATTACTTTTTATTCTTACTGTCTTCAGATTCAAAATTTAGACACCTTCCTTCTTCCTCCTCTTCCTCTTTCTTCTATTACACAACATCCAGGAAAGGGGTTAATTAGTTATCCAAACAGGCATTCTTTAATTCTTAATTCTTTATTCTACCCTTGGTCCTTGAGGGGTGTTTGGCCAGAAAGGCTCGCTTTCAAACATCTCTGTTACTGGGTGGAGAAATAAGGGTTGAAGTCCATCCTGGGTTACGTCAAGGGTGTCAAATTTGGCCTGCTCTTCTTGCTTCCTGTTGACTCCAAGGAAAAGGCCACAGTTGGCGTCTTACAGTGAAAAACATGAATCTTTGAGACCAGACTGAATTACTAATCACTACATGTCCTGTTCACTCTAACCACTTTCCAAGTGATTAAACAAACTGGCCAGGTCTGTGACTCAGCTTCCGAGGAGGGAGCCAGCAGTATTCACTGATTGCACACCCAGACGTTCAGCTTCTTAGCTTTGATCCAGTACTGCCCCCACAGGTTATCTTCCCCTCAGACCTGGTCCCTCTCCGGACAGAAAGGCAAACATAGATGACGAAGTGTATCATCTACTGGGAGAGGACCACCTTACCATGAGTGTAAGAGGGAAACGGTTGGGAAAATGTCATCTTTTAACAGTTGGTGTCACTACTTGGAACCAGTCACAAGTAGCTGGGTGTGGCAGAGTGAAGCCTTCTGAAGCTTGAAAGGAGAAAATATATTAGTAGGAAACACCAACTCTTTCCTTTTCTGGCTTCAACTGTCAGTAGATACAGTATTTTGTGTGTTTTTTCAGTAACTATCAAAGACTCTGGAAGGAGACGTCACCGTTTTAGGTCAGCATGATTGCCCAGTTTTCTAAGCAATTAGTTGGATTTTGCTGCCTTTCCTATGCTCCATGTCTAGTCACCATGAAAGAGACAGCATGCAGTCCTCGGTGGAAACTAGGGTGGGAGTCTAGAAGCCACAGGAAAATGAGCTTCCAGGAACTCCCAGTCTCTTATGCAAATTAGATTAAACCACACTGCAGCCAGGGCTGGGGGCAGGGGGGAAAGCGAATCATTCCCTCCTTGCCTCTTCATCTTAGCGTTGTCTCCAATGGGAATAAAGTAGCTGATTTCAATTTATTTCAGCTACCGCCTGGCCTTAGGAAGTACTATGCCTGTCAGTCCACCTTGCTTAAGCAAAGTCCTTACTCTGTAAGGCCTTGAATTCTTAAAATAAGACTTGTTTAGTCTCCGAAGCATATATTGCAAGCAATTCGGTCTTTTCTCTCCAAAAGAAGCTGAGTCTTTTGAATGGCTGGTGCCACCACATCCTCCAGGCGGTTTTCATACTTGGCAAGGAAATTTTAGTCATCTCTCATATTCCCTTTGTTTTGATTAGTCAATGCATGATAAGTTGACAACATTCAAATGTGAAAGCTTGAGGAGGGGGGTGGTAGGGAGGGAAGAAGTCCTCTACCCAGCAGGGTTTCCCTTTAATTAAAAAGAAATACCTTTCTTTCTTTCTTTCTTTCTTTCTTTCTTTCTTTCTTTCTTTCTTTCTTTCTTTCTTTCTTTCTTTCTTTCTTTCTTTCTTTCTTCTTCTTCTTCCTTCCTTCCTTCCTTCCTTCCTTCCTTCCTTCCTTCCTTCCTTCCTTCCTTCCTTCTTTCTTTCTTTCTTTCTTTCTTTCTTTCTTTCTTTCTTTCTTTCTTTCTTTCTTTCTTTCTTTTTTTTAAAAGCATGACTATTTCTTCATTGAGGGGCATGAAGGTGAACTTGAAGATCACATCCCAGACCACGACTTGGAATCTCTGAGCATGTTGCCGAAATCTTCTCTGGAAAGATCGTGTGAACCGTGCATAGCTGAGAGTAAACACACAGATTTCTCCTTTCTCAGGACACGAGCTCTGCTGTTTCATCCACGAAGCAGGGCAGCTGGGCAGCTGGGTGGTGGGACTGGCAGATAGCATGTGTTCTATTTATGGGAGAAGTACGTGTTTGTGAGCTCTGCATGTGCATAAGTTTCTTTTGGATCTCTTACTATCCCTAAAACTTTTTTCTTTCACTCTTATGTTCCTTTCTTTCCCATTTCAGACCAGCAGATGAAGCAGTATGAAAAAGTGCATCTGTCATTCATTCTTTCTTTATTATTACTTTTTTTGTTATTTGTTGAGGACTTTCTATATTCTGGAATCAATGCAAAAATGTCTAGGTTCTTGTACTTTAGTGTCCGTTGCACATATTACAGTTTACTGAGGAACACACACAACAATACAAATGATGATACTCAGATTATACAGTTTTCTATATGACAGTTGTTACAGGATGCCTCTTAAAAGTTTAAAACAAAGCCAGGTGGTGGTGGTACATGCCTTTAATCCCAGTACTTGGGAGGTAGAGGCAGATGGATCTCTGAATTTGAGGTCAGCCTGGTTTACAGAGTGAGTTCCAGGACAGCAAAAGTTACAACAGAGAGACCCTGTTTTGAAATAACCAAAAAAAATTTTTTTTTAAAAACAAATATATATGGACTGGTGTGCGAGGTGACAGAGAGTTTCCCTAAGAAAACAATGCTGAAGCAGTGGCACAGAGGATGAGCAAGACTTAAGGAAGTCTAGAAAGGTCTAGAAAGGTGAGAAGATGCTTCCTTGGTAGAGAGAACAGCCTTAGAGTAGAGTGAGATAGCAAAGTCAGTGTGCCTAGGAGGAAGAGAGAGAAGGGAAAGAGACAGGGCTGAGCAATGTCTGCAGGGCCTGGTGGTTCAGGCTGAAGCTTTGTTTCAGAGGTTATGTGAAATCCGTGTAGTGAACGATGGAAGCAGGAACAGGGCAGAAGAGAATGAGGAAGGCACCTGGAGGCTCCTGTTGTGGCCTAGGCAACAGATAATGGAGGTATGTCCTAGATACTAAATGATGGACAAGAGAGGAGGGAGCAGATTGCATGAGGAGGAATTCAGCATGTTAAAGCCACAAGATATGAGGATGGAGGAGTCAAGGATGACCTCAAGGTTTTTGGCTAAGGAATATGGATGGATAACTGATTGCTAGAAAGTAGAATGAGGGATAGATAATACACTTATTTTATGAAACATTAAAGTGAGTTAGTAGCTTACAGGTTATTTCTGACCATCAAATGTAAATTCTGGATTAGACATAAATATTAATAAATGAGTTGCATATAATTTAGATAGCAGGGATGATTTGCTTATCGTCAGCATTCTTCCAGAAACATATCTGTCTATGTAGGATAATTCAGATAGTCCTGAGTTACTTCTGAGAGTCAAGTTCGTGTTTATCAGGGTTGAACTAAGTAAGTATGAGATTAGAAGTTACCTCTGCGCTCAAATATTTTTATTCTTCCTGTCTGGACAGAGGCCCCAATATCACTGGCAATTGTAGTTTGTTTAAGTTGTTCTCATTTTATTTGGCTTCTGTTTTAAAGCATGCAGTGTTATTTCATACAGACATGAGGAGACTTAATTGCAGGGTTGAACGTCTTACTTAATGACTTGCCACACAAGGCAAGAGCAGAGCCAGAATTTGAATACAGATATCCCCAGTCTACAGGTCCTCCCAAGCTGCCTCCATAACCTCTGCTAATGTCCTCAACTGACTGCTAAAGGTGACAGACACATTAGTAGGGCCCAGTGATATAGTCATTTAGTAGTATCGCTGGGGAACAGACCCACCTGTCCACTATGCATATAACCATGAATTTCACTTTGTTTGCATCATCAAATGTTTATATAACAATAACAACAACAACATTACAGATGTTCATGCTGTTTTTGACTTTGAGCATCTGAAGGCAGGAGTGACTCTCTACTTAATCACTCTCTCCACTTTCTTTGTTCCCTGCACTTATCTGCCACAAGGCCACAATAGGCACATGAACTCATAACCCTCTGCTCTTTTAGGAATGAGACAGAACTCAAGCGTTACACATTTTCTCTTACTACTCAAATGCTCTGTTTTAATGCATGTTATAGTTTAGATGGGAATTGTCTTCAAGAGGCTTATAAGCTTGAACACTTGGTCCTAAGCTGGTGGCACTGTCTTAGGAGGTTGTGAAACCTCTTGGATGTGGGCTCTAAGTGGTAGACATAGGACTGTGGAGGTAGGGTTTCTGAATCACAAGTTAGCTCCAATTTGGTTTGGATCCCAGGTCTCTGATTCCTGGTCAGTAACCAGTATGTGAGCAAGTTACTTCATATTCCTTTGGTCATGGACAGAAACTATTTTTGCATACTGCGACATTGCCCTCTCTGACATGAAACCCTGATCTGAAATAAATCCTTGCTCTGTTATTTGATTTTGTAATGTATTCTGTCATAGCAGTGATAAGGATACTTAATATATAGCAATAGATGTATTAAGAGAACATAAAAATGTATATGAAAACCCTAGTATTTTCATTTTTGATCCCAACAAACCTTCATGGGTCATTTTAAGCTCTCGTTGGAGAAACTAATGAGAGTAAAGGAAGAAAACCAGGATGGGAGAGGAGCTCCAGGCAATAGGCCATGACTGGTTAGAGCCCACCCCTGAATAGTTCAGGGAATCACCTAAGATACTCTAATGACAAACCATCTCCATGTTGAGTGACATGTTCTGTCCAGAGGCCCATGTGTTATTGTGATCTCTCTGGAAGCTCAGAGAGTGAATTTTTTTTTTTTTTTTTCATTTCATTCTGTGCTTTGGCCCTTGGCTTTAATTGCCGCTCCTGTCCGGAACTATGTTGTAATCCTAGCATTAATAGCTAACATTTGTTGACTGCTGTGTGCCACTGTGGCAAAGAGAATTGTACATATTACTTCACTGTCATTTTTAGAACCCTGGAAATACTACTTTATGAATGGGGAACATGGAATTGTAGAAAGCTGGGGCTTACCAATGGGTGTGGTGCTTATGGGTATTTTTGCTGGAATCGAAACTCATGGCTGTCCTCAACACCAAATCACCAGTTCTTTACTGCTACACTCCACTGCCCATAGGATGAGAGGAAGGATTATTGACAGTGGTGGAATGATCTCTATCAGTAGAAGTCACATGGGAAGAATGACTAGCCAAAGAGTTAGGAGCACAGTGAGCGTGGAAAAACAAGGAAGCATCCAGGTTTATAGGGATTCAAATGATTGTATAGTAAAAACGATCCCCGAGTTAAATATGGGTGCTTTAGTTCCCTTTTTTTTTATTCTTGTAACCTATAGCTCTAGGTAGCAGATGCATGCTGGGTCCTTTTCTGGAAAAAATGGGCGAAGGTCACAGTACTTGAAAAGGGCACCCTATTGTTTTCTTTTTAATATGTGCACATAGTGGTATGTGTATGTGTGTGTGTGTATGTGTGTGCGTATGTGTACAGGTGGCAGTCAGAGGTTAATATTGGGTATTTTCTTTGACTGATCTCTATAGTATACCCCATTTCTATTACAGAGTGTACATAATCCAAGCTTACATTTAAGATCAATTGCTTAAAAATATGGGGATGTGGAGGGAAGTGGGGAGTGAGAGACAATGTAGATTAGGATCTGCAGTATTTCTAAGTGATAGAGTCAGACAGATCTGGGTTTGAATCCTGAGTCAGCTGTATATCAACTGTGAGAACTTGGGCAAGTTATCTGAGCTATTCAAGCTCAATTTCTTTACCTTTACAATGGAGATAATATATCCTTTTTCAAAGTTCTGCTGTCAGGCTATAAATGACTGGAAGCGTGACTACATCGCTCACACTACTCTCAGGTTGACAGCAGTTACTATTGTCCTTGGCCACATTCTCTAAGGAGAGGCATTGGTAGGTTCTCCATGACATAATGTTATGCTCTCTGCTATGTTGGTCATATTCTGTATATATCCTATTTGAAAGGGAGTGAGATTTCTTTGAGATCTCTTTGCTATCTTGCTACCAGCAAAAGAAACCCATTTCTACAAAAGAGCAGCAATAGTAAGAGTCACAGGAGGCTTATGGGCTCTACAGAGAATGCAGTTCCAAGAAGAAGAAAAGAATTCTGATGATCAGCGACACCCTTCAGAGGAGGCCCAGATGTAGGCCAGATGCTGAGGATGTGTGGAGACACAGTCTCCATGATTGTTATGCCATGACTTTCATCCATGTGGGCATGCAGAATATCGACTGATCTCATTGAGATTATTAAGGGTGACTTCAGGGTTCTTGAAACATTGGTGTAGGAGGCTGGGACTCAAGGGTGGTCTTGACAATCCTCCCAGTTGAGAAGAGTTTCTGTAGATGACAGAGCAACTCTAGTGATGGATACCCACTTCACACGCTTTGTTGCATGCCACTGCAGAAGGGTACTCAGCTTAACAACAAACATACTCAGTGGAGGCAACTGGCAGTTTCTGCATCTGTAGAAATTGTTTCCAATAAGCTTATTCCATTCGCACTGAAGTTGATTTTGAAGTGATGGTGACTGCGTCCTTAGTGATTACACCCATCACTACTGTGGTTCAGTCTGAATGCACTCATCAAGCTGCTTCAGCCACCCATTTTGCACCTTGATGGGTATGGTTTGTTCTTTTAAGTTTTTAAGGATGATGAAGCTTCCTATTTTTAAACACTGTTCAATCCCAGGAGCTGACCTGTCTACACAGAGGATGGTCTCCTCCCTACTTTCAGAATTTCCACACAGCCCACAGAACATTACTGTGCCCCTGGCTGCTTTGCAAATTTCTGTAGCTGCTGTGGTATCACTCAGCTGCTTAAAGACACAGGTAGTAATGGCCGACTGTCTCTTTCTGGGTATTCTGGGGACATCTGCTTCTCCAGAGATGAAACTCTGCTCACCCTCTGGCTCCTCTGTGGCTACTTTCCTCCTTTGTGAAGCCAACAATAATTCACCATCCTGACATTTCTCCTCAGTCATGCCTTCCTATGCTCACAGATGGGGAAGGCCCTCTGATCTTAAAGACCCATGACATTAGGCTGGACCCATCCAGGATCATCTCTCTGCCTCTAGCCTTTTAACCAAATCACTCTTGAAATGTTACTTTTCAAAGTAAAATGACATGTTCAAAGGTCCTGGATTAAGATGTTACTATCTTTGGGGCTATCATTCTATCTGTCATACTTACCATCCTGCTCTAAACCCATAGCTCTTCCTTAAATGACTGGACTGGAACTACTACTCAAAAGGCTTCTCTCTGTGGGATCTTGTTCTTTCTACCTCCCCTTCCTTAATTCTTCTGTCCTTCATTCTCATAGAACCACACTGTGCTCCTGGTTGTTCCCTGAATACACTAACCACACCCCAGCCTGGGATCCTCCGCACTTGCTTTCCTTTCTCCTGAAATTGTTCTCACTCAGGTAATTCCAAGAATATCTCCTTCAAGGCTATTCAAGTGTCTTCTCTTCAGATGGGAACCTTCCCTGGAGAGTTTATACAAGTGTACCTCTTTCCTTCCCACTTCAAGCTGTTTACTGCCTCACATTTGTGCTAAGACCTCTTCTTCTTCTTCCTCCTCTTCTTCTTCTTCCTCTTCTTCTTCTTCCTCTTCTTCTTCTCCTCCTCCTTTTTCTCCTCCTCCTCTTCAGAAACAAGATCTAGCTATGTAGCCCAGGAAGGCCGCCAACTTGAACCCCCTTTGCCTCAGTCTTCCAAGTTCTGGGATTACCGGCACATACTGCTACACCAGAGCTGTTCATTTATTGTTTTTCTTTTTATTGTTGCTTAGAAACCTTCATTTCATCTTTACTTTGAGAGGTAGTATTATTGATTATAGATCTAGGCTGATAGGTCTCCTTTCAGTACTTTAAAGGTATAACTGCACTGTCTTCAGGATTGCCTTGTTTGTGTTCAGCTTTTGTCTTCTTTATAATTTGATGCTTTTATGATTTTTCTTTTTGTCATTTCTGCCCACAGATTTTATTAATATCTGTTTGATGTGATTTTTGTTTCCTTTTCTTAGAGGCGATGCAGCCTTATGGATATACATATATATATATTCACATAATATTGCCCCACACATCACTGACTCGGGTTTTCTCTTTTTGTTCCCTTATCTTCTCTCCCATGTTTAATGTAGCTCTATCATCATACTTTCTGCCCACCACTTCTACTGTATGTAGTATATTGTTAATATTAGCCATGAACATCTTTCATCTACAGTATTATGTATTGTTCTTTTTTAATTTTTATGTTTGACTTACATCCTTTCATGATGATCATGATCACATTTTAACCACTTTCTTAAACATAAATTGAACATTTATCTTAGCTGGCCAGCATGCTTGCCTGGTCATTCCATTCTATCATGTGTGTCATTTCTGGGTCTCCAAGTGACTGCCATTTCCCCTTAAGGATCACACTTCCTTGTTTCTTTGCATGCTTGTAGTTTTTATTTGATATTGATATTGTGAATTTCATACTTTTTTATTTTTGAGGTTTTTCTCATTCTTTGTATGTGTGTGTGTGTGTGTGTGTGTGTGTGTCTAGGCCAGCTGATGCCTAGTGGTTTCCTCAGTTGCACTCCATCTTAGTTTCTGTGACAAGGTCTCTCCCTGGGGATCATAGATTTGGCTAGGCTGGGATTATAGGGGTGTGTGTCCAAGTCCTGCTTTTTACATGGGTGTTAGGAATCCAAACTTAACCTTGGACGTCAAATGTTCTATGGACTGAGCTGTTTCCCCCAGCTGATTCATATGCCCCTTTTAAGTAATTTTGTGTTTTTTCCCTGCTTTAGACACTTCTAACTGCCGATGGGCGTGTCCCTGGCAGGTTGTCTCCCCGATGCGTGTTCTTCTAAGGATCTGCTCTATATTCTACGTATTTTGGCTGATGAGGAGAGTAGCATCCTGTGTTTTCCTGGAGATTCTTCTATAAACTCTTTTCTCTTGCTACTTTTTTTGGCCTTTATACATGCATATAATAATACATAGTTAACAAAGGACTCTGAGGAAGGCTTCTGGAAGCACAAAGACACTTTTCTGTTCATTTTCCTGCTGTTCCAGCTGTATCCACCTTGGGCTCTGAAGACAAGCCCCACCCTTCAACTCAGGGAGATAGTGAAGTTTTCCTTGGGACCTTCCTTCCTGCCCTGTGGTCTGGAAACACTTTTGACTTACTAAGTTGGGTCACTTGTTTATTTCTCTTCTCTCAGAACTTGATTATTCTACTATGCCAGTTGTCCAATTTGTGACAACTGTTGTTTCGTGATATTTTGCCCAGTTTTTTAATTGTTTGAGATGAGAAGTTAAATCTGGTCCCTGTTACTCTCTTTTGCCTTGGAGCAGAACTTTTGAGGGCTGTTTATTATAAGCCTGCCTTTTCTTACAGCCCTGGCTCTGAGCTCTGCCTCTGATGCCACCTCTGGTCCTTCTGGAACCTGCTACCCCTCTCCATTCTCTCTGTTTATTTGATTTTTTATTTTTTTGAGCCTAGATTCTGATTTGACTCATCTTCTACTCTTTATTTCTGAACATCTCAGCAGAGGGATTCATAGACTTGTTTAGGGACCCTGATTTTCCTCAGACTCAGCAGTGCTTCCTCCTTTGTTGTGCATAGAAACAAGGTTATTATTCATTTAAAAAATTCTGAAGTAACTTAATAGGTGAAAATGCAACTTCATTTTGACTTCTGTTTCTTTTACTCCCGGTGAGTCAGGACTCCCCCGCCCCCCAAACATGTTCTGTTTACAATTCCTCTTTCATGAGCAAACACAACCCACTTGTAATTTTCTATTGCTTTTTCTCTGCCTCAGAGGCTCTGTATTAAAGCCTTAGTTTCTACTGTAGTTTAGGTTAGAGTTATAGGACAATTGGTCATGTCGGAATCCCAGTGTGTGCTTCCTCTAGCAAATGCAGATCTCCTTTCGGCTGAAAAACTTTTATCCTTTGAAGTCCTAAAGGTTTTTTTTTTTTTTTCTTTTTACTTCATTTCTAAATATTCAACACTGGAAGAGAGAGAAAGGGAGAGAGAGAGAGAGAGAAAGAGAGAGAGAGAGGGAGAGAGAGAGAGATTTCCTATTGATTTTTCTTCACATCATTTTACCACTCAAGAGCAAGTATCGGGAGCATTGCCTAATCACTGAACTCAATTTCCTTTAATTAATTTTTGTACTGAGAGTATATTGGCATCCAGGTCTAAATGAAAGGGAGATGAAAATATTTCAAGTAATGAATCCAGCAAATTAAAAAGTGTGATAAATGAAAGATCTGGGTGTCAGAGCCTCTTGGTTAGGACTGTTAGATGAACTGGTGGCAGCTGGGAACTGGATCAGCTGTAGGTTTACAATTCAGCACAGGCCTAATACACGAGGGTTCATTACATAGCTACTCACTATTGCTCTTAAGTGCCCTTTGTTGTGCTATTCACAAACGTTATCACCATCAGAGTGACTGGTATTTGTGGTCTTGTTTAAGTTGCTTACTCACTTCATTTTCATTCCATGAAATCTTGACTACATGGAAGAGGCTGATCATGTCTGTGGCTATGCCATCCTGAGCCGACCTGATCTTATCTGAAGACTATGATTACATCATACAGTGTAACTGCCTGTTCATTACATCCAGGAAGGCTGTATCTTCTCCTCCCAATGTCTTTGTAATACATAAAATAAAACTATGCTCTGATATGACAACTGAAGAAATACCGTATTTCCAGGTCCTGTGCTAAGGTTTGGTGATCTGCAGTTTTCTCTGGTTTGTATAAATGGATAAATGGGTATAGTTTCCTAGTGATGTTTTGCTTTCATATATAACTCACTTGCTGATTTTTGGGGGAGCATGGGAATAAGATATCAATAAATAACTGCCCTTGTTTGGATTTCCATTTGGGGTCTAAGAACAAGTAGAATAGATGGAGATTGGTGGATTATGTCAACTCTTAATGATAAACTGGAGCAGGCGACATTAATTTTTTGGCCAAGGGAAGCTTGTTAGCACTTCAACCTTGCACAGGTAGATTTTACATCAATTGTCCTGCTGGTCCATAACCCACTGTGGGAAAAGCACAGACCTTTCTCTTATGGACTCTTCCTGACTTGAAGAAGAGAGGAAGTAGAAATGACCTGAATAAAGTATGTTCAGTTTCTTCTACTAAATTCCACAAGCAGGTTATTCACTCTCCCTATAACACGAGGAAAAAGACTAGTGGAGAGTTAAATCCTCCCACATGGTCACTTCATTAATGGAGACTGAGTTTCACTAATAATGGTGTCCATGCTGACCTTGAGAGTCAATCTATGAGCCACAATCAACCCAAGGAAGACTTACCTGACCTTTCCTGTGAGAAGGTAGCGGTGAGAATGGTGTTTGTTATCCTAGTTTCAAAACCACTTATGACCTCGCCAGCCTTAGTTTTCTTTCCGGTGAAATAGGGATAACACTACCAGTCCTCTTACCTGACTGATGAAAGCATTTAATAAGATAACACATAGAAAAGTCTACCATAGACAAGTAAATTATTCTTCAGTGTGTTTCTAGTAGTCAATCATTGCTAAATGGCAAAAATCTGCTCGGAGAAAATGGAAATAGATTACTGACAATAGCTCCCCTCTGCGAATGCTTGTCTCACGTATTATCTCCATATTCTCTAAACGTTCATTCTCTTTATGTGCTTTCCCCATTTTCAGACCATTCTTTGTAATAATTCTAACAATTACAAGTGACATCTTTTCACAATTATTATTTGCATGTGTGCATATGTACATGGATGCACATACATGAATATATATGCCACAGTGTACTAGTAGAGGTCAGAGAACAACTTTCAGGAGCTGATCGTATCCTTGCATCATGTGAATCCTTTGTCTTGAACTCAGATCATCATCCTTGACAGCAGGCACCTTTCCTTGCTGAGCCATCTCACCTGTCCCTGAAGTGATCTTGATTCTCTGTTCAGAGTTTTAGAAGTCTGCTCATATTCTCTTAAGTTTATGCAAATTTTCAACTTAGCTTTTTCAACAAAACTGTTCAAAAGTTTGATGCTTTTTTTTTGCTTCCTGGAAAAAGAAGTTGTAAGAACCATTGATAATGGCACAGGAAGAGAGGGAGTCAGGATCTTAGCTCTTCTTATCACCAAGGCTCCCATTGAGGGCAAATAACTGGATAAGTTTGAAGACATGGCTCATGAAGCTGCACTCTATAGTGAAAGTTAAGTTCTAGGGACCAAAAGAAAGCAAAGAGATCCTTTCTTTTCCCTGTGTAGCTGATACTTTCCTATATCTGCTTTGATTTTTTTTTTTTTGTAGTTCATTTTGATTAGAGACTGGGTCTCGATCTGTAATTCAGGCTGGCCTAGAATCACTGTGTAACCCAGGCTAGCCTGAAACTCATGAGAGTGTTCTTGACTGACTCTGGCAAGTCTGGTATTATAGGTGCTGAGCTACCACATTCACTCTGTTGTCCATGCAGGCCTCGGGCTCACAATCCTCTTCCCTGCGCCTGAGGTTACTGACATGCAATACCATGTAGTTTAGCACACCCTCTCCCTGAGTTTGCATGGATGTTGATTCTGGCCTCTGTCACGACAAAGGCAGTGACGGAGGGGAGGTTGAGACTTTCCATGTCCAGCTGTACCTCTCTCCCTGTACACCCATCGCTAGATCACTTTTCTTTTCTGCACTCATCCCTGAGAACATGGCACAGGGATAGGAGGAAGCTTCTCTGCTATGCTTGGGGGAATTAAATACAGTAGTTGCATTCCATTCTGGCTTTGCCTCATTAAGAGGTCTCTATAGATTAATTCCCAAAAGATCGAATCTTGTTACTTGACTATGGCAAAGTGAAATTAGTGTAAAGTAACAAGGAGCCAGATTAATGTGACCCCAGGAAATAATCCATAAAAAGCTTATGAGGCCTTTAGCAGGCTGTAAATTGGGTTTCAGACAGGGTGAGGGGAGGGGAAGAATCATGTTAAAAACAATCGGTTTGTAATGAATAGGGATAATATTTTAGCACTTTGGAATAGAAGAAAACACCAGAATAAATAACTTGGGGCACCCAATGGTAATATTTTCTAACATGTGTAAATAATTGAAATTGTGATTATAATCCTAACTGAATTTTTCTTGTTTTATAGCTGCTGGGAAGTGTATTGTTCATTAAACATCTGAGAATGCTAAATCAAAAGAACAAAGGGGAAGTGGAAGGCAGAAGAAAGAGATGGAAAGAGAAAAAGATCTTGTCAGGAATGATCAGTTGTCTGAACTGCTCTGTGTGCTGGAGGGTCGATGGTCCTGGGCTATTTGTTGCAAAGCTGCCAGGCTGCTGGGGTTGTACATCTATTCCCTGGTCAAGGCAGTCACAGCAGAGCCTACAAAAGCAAATAAGCAAATCCTGAGGTCCAAGAAATGCTTTTCTGAGATAAACAAGCTTCACTTTTGAGAGCGAGGAGAAGTGAACACATTTTTCTTACTTTCATCCTTCGTATTTATTTTGTAGTAACAGTTTAGAATGGGGTCACATGTCTGTTCATGTATACAATATGTATATATTAACATACACATATGTAATGAAACTGTTACCTGAAGTAACTTAAACATATACTAAATATGTTTGTTATAAGTAAATACTTATGAAATTAGCAAAGAAAGAAATAAAGCTACAAAACACAAAAAAGAATATTTTTCTTAGCACTTCTAGGAATGGAGATGGGACAGGTACCTGGAAGTCATCTTCAGCCCTCCTGTGTCATGACATTAAGACATGATGGCAGAGTTAATCTGGATGTGTCAAGCATCCTGGGACATTTACATATGTGTACCTTATAGAATCTCTTCATTTGCCTAGAACTTGTTCCTTCAGCTTAGCTGTGTGATATCTTTGAGGTTGATCTGCACAAAGAACACATGCTGTCCATAACCTCAAGGGCAAGAATAGGTATGGTAAGAAGATTAGGAGAGCAGGTGTACTTTAAGAAAGATAGGTGGCTTGGGGTAAGGGTTAGGGTTAGGTGTGATCTACTAGAGACTTGAACAAATGTCTACTTACCCATGAGTGCTGACTTCAAACCAAAAGAACATTTCCAACCAAGTCTAACTTGGTGAACCAATGAGTTCATTGAGTTTGTTTATGGAATCATGGGTAAAGGGTCAGTTATACGAGCTTTGGTGACTCCTGTACAGTCATGTTGTCAAAAAAAAAAATCTGACCCCAGAATGAATTATGATGTCCCTATAATTGCATAAAAGGAATCACCCCTTTAGTTAACATTCCATTGTCTATGCTTTCTCTAGTTCTTCCCAAGACCACGTGTAGTGGGCCAGGATTACATACAGCTGGGAGGGTCACAAGCCAGAGGGAAGAGCTGGAAAGTCTGTTAAGGGCCTAATGATACTCTCTACCTCTTCTTTCTATGAGAAAACTACAATAGTCCCCAGCTTATTGAAGGTCTCTGGTACGTAGTCACAGCTGCTCTGATTAAGATAATAATGGCTGGTATGCTAGGACAAAGTTCATAACAGGGAGACAGTCTGAAGTCCACAGGACACTGAGGCTCAAAGGCAGGGGATAAAAGGAGAACCCTCTAGGCTGCTTGGAGCCAGGGTGAACTCTAACTAGGAGCTCTGATGCCATCTGTCAATTGTACAAGGAGTATCTGAGGCAGAGAGTGAGAATCAAGTTTCTTTGTCCAAAGGCACTGAAAAGCCCAGGCCCATCTTCACAGCCCGCCTGCCTGCCTGGGTAGTATTTTGAGCTTAAGCAAGAATTTGTATCATCCCTATATAATCCCTAGATCAGTGTACTAGCTTTATGCAATTTAGCACAATTCCAATCTTTGAAGGAAAACATCCCTAAAATCACTCGGAACATTTAATAGGTGAAAATAGCTAATACAGTTTTGAAAAATAAGAGTAACTGAGGGGTTCTGCTTACATAATATAGAACATATTATGCAAAAGTAAAGAGATGTAGTGTTTGTAAAGGGAAGCAGCAAAGTAGATTATAACAGGAAAATCAGATCCATGTTGTTATATATATGACAACTCAATACATGTCAGTACAGATAACCCCAATGACAGGGTAAGAAGAATGGTTTTATGAGTAGATCACTACAAAAAATTTAGTTGTCATTTAGAAAAAAAAAATTATTGAAATTTTCAGCACTTACCATGTAGCTCTAGAAAATGAGTGTGTGAGTATGCATATCAGATTAAACTATATCCTAGAAGACAGAACTTTGTGACAGCGGCCTTAGCAACTTTGCACTTTCCCTTTACATATGCACATAATTTTAACTTTTAGTGGTTTCTTATATTGAAATTAGTTTTAACTGATAAAATATATTTATGGTACGTAGCATAATGTTTTTATGTAGATACACATCACATGCAAACTCATATGCTCTCTTGTAATGAGAACACTGTTAACTCTCTTCCTTCTCAATGTATATAACGCCTTGTTACTGCCATAGTGACCATATTGTAAGTAAAATTGCTCTTTTTAACTAACTCCTTGTTGAACTGAAATTTTATATTCTTAATTTTAAGAGATTTGAATGACTAATTTATACAATAAAGTATGGAAGGTGGTTGGTTTAATGAAGATATTTTCCCATAACTGGTATCAAACATTCCCAAAGCAGCAATTATTAAGATAGGAAGACCAATAACTCACTAGAGAACAAAACATGAGAATGAAATGTGGACATAACACAGTGGAGAGGTCAGATGTAACAGGTAACCTGTCGCTCAGACTTCCTTAGGGTGAGCATACTCTAAGAACAAGGTCAGTGTGGGAGGCTTTTGTATGCCCTACTCTCAGAAACTATGCGGATATATTTGATTGGTTACTTAGTCACAAAGGCATGACCAGATTTAAAGAGAGGAGGCATGGGCATTTCTCTTTCTTGGAAACAGGCAAGATTCTAGGATGGAAGATGTCACTGTTCTAATTGAATGGATTTCTATAGTGGGGATTTGGGACATTGAGTGCTCTTTGGGAGATGTCTGTACTCTGGTTCTTGGATTGCTTGCATTGTGTTTTACATTTGTATCTCTCTAAACTCTCAAATATTACCCTCACCTTTGCTATTCTATCATTATCTTGGGACAAAATTTTTGGACACTGATGGCAGAATTATTTCGTGAAGTCTTTTTGGGGAAAATGCTGAATGTGATTTCCATCAGGGTAAACAAGGCTGTGGATCAAGTCTCAAGCAAATAGCATAAGAACTAGAATGGAAAACAAAGAGCATTGGGGTTTTGATAGTTTTAGGTAATACAAATTTGAGGAATTGTAAAAGTAATTTTGAACATGCCACAGAGCCGCATATGCAATCTTCCAGAAACTTCTAGACGCGGAGTGGCCACAAGAATTTCTGAGGTTTCTCCACATTGTTTTGGGGCTTCAAGACCAGCCTTACTCCACAAAACCTGAATCATGGTCCTCTTAAACCCATGGTCTGGCACTTTGATATTGTAAATTCTGTGACTTCAGCCTCAAGGAATCCCTTTTGTTCTGTATACCAGACTTCACTCCTCCCATTCCAATTTCCCCAGCCAGCTAACTATAGTTTTGCTATGTTATGGGGTTCTGGGGTAACATCAAACAATAAACTAGCAATAACCTGGCTTACACAGTTTGCAGAAACTGTCAACTTCTCATTTCCACCCTGTATTATGAGAATCAACTATTCCATGTCATGTCTCCAGTCAAACTGAAAAAAGACAACTTTGGGAAAAATTTGTGGAAAGTAAGAACATTCATCCCCATAAAAATCATAGCAAGTGTGTGTATCTTATACCAAACAGCTGCTTCCTTATCAGGATTGAATTTGTAAAAGTAACTTGTACCCCTTGGTGGGATTCTGCTGACTTCATATAAATCATTTCATGGCCAATGACACCACATGGGCTAATTAGAATTTTGAAAGAAGCCATTCAGACCAAGGTCAGAAAATGTTCAGTATAAATGCAAATAAATAATGTCAATATAGGAAATGTAGAGAGGGTATAGACTTTTAGCCGTACTTGTCCTCTCATAAAGAAATTTAAATAAGAGGATCACAGCCTTTTAAATAACAAAAAGATAATTATACACATGTCTAGGGGGATGTTAAATACATTGTCTTGATAGTGCCTAAACATACAGGTGACCAACAAACTCGTGGAATAACAAAAAGAAGAAAGAAAGAAAGAAATTAAGGATTTAGGATGAGTTAAAAAATGAAGTTAGAAGAAATTCTGTAGCACAGTAGATGTCTTTGTATTGAGACACTGTTATTTTAAGCCATAAGTGATCACTGCTAGTGGCTTGTGATTTTCCTAGGATCCCTGGCTCTTCCTACCAGGTCATTAGCATTTTAGGGTAAAGTGCCATTTGGAAAAGCTTTGCTTCAGTTCTTTACATTGGACACAACAATGAATTCTAACAACGTGTGCTTGTGGCTTAACCTTTGATGATTTTTCTTTTTGGTGTGAAGATGCCTGCAGAATGCTGTAGTTCATTCTTTATGCATCTGATGCATTTTGCAATTACCTGATGACAGTTCAGGTAGGCTTAGCAGACACATTTTGGAATAAAGGAAGGAAGCTGGCAAGTTTGTGTTTCAACTCCTTCTCCACGGAAGGTGGGGAAATGCAATTGCAAGAATAATAAATGTGATGAAAAAAAAAGTCCTTACAGAGTGCTTTCCCAAGGCACTTGGGACACTTTGAAGATATTAATTAATGCTCGTTAAAGTCCTATGGGATAGGAAGGGGGCAAGGATTATTAACTTGTTTTATAGGGGAAATGAAGCAAGAGAGCTTTAATAAACTCCCTGTATCAAGCAGTAATTATGGAGGAGAATAAAGTGTCAAATCCCAAGCCCCTTTTTCTCAGGGCCCTGCTCAGGAAAGCTCAAGTCAGATTGGTCCCGAATTGCAGTCTCAAGTACATTTCAACCAGCCTTGCACTTACCTCTTGTGCTTTCCCATCTTGACCCTGAGAACAGGTGTTATAAGGCACTTTTACATGGCTCAGCCAAGCCCTGTGCTTCCCTCCCTCTCAACAGATGAAATTACCTCCTATTTCACACAGATCCTTGAAGCCATATACGGTGAACTCTCAACCTCCTGCTGTTCTGATTCCAAATTTATTTTTATCTTCATCCGTGTTCTGCTTGTTCCTTGTCCTTGTTTCAGAATCTTATCGCCTTTAAAAGTTGAGTCTGTCTACCCATCTTTGGGATTGTATGTATTACAACCCTCTGGCAGGGGCAAGGGGACTTTCCACCCCCTGCTACCCCCATCCTTCATATCTTTAATCTCTCCTTCTCCCTTAGCTCTTTCCCATCAGGCTAAAATTGGTCTCAGAACTCTCCTTCCCTAAAAATACTTTTTCTTGGCCTGGTTTTCTTTTATGCAACATCCCTATCTCCCCTCTTCCTGTGATTGCTAAATCTCTGGAAAGAGCAGCCTGTGTCTAGTCCCTCCAGGCTTTTTGTAAAGATCATCTGGGCTCTTCTTGTTTGCCTGAGAGGCATCTGGAGTTTGGATTTAAACTGCCTAGATTCAAATCCAATTCTGGGACAACCAATTCTGTCAGTAATCTGCTATGCCCACAAACAGAGTGATCGTTAGCGCCTCTGTCTCTTCACCCTTTTCTGTTTACATCCTTCTTGTAGTTTGTAGTGTCTCTGTATGGAGAGATGCCTCCCTGTTTTATTTTCAGATTTAAACGTATGCCTGAGATCATGATTTATGTTTCCCATACAACTCAGTTGAGTTTTGACATTGTAAGGAGAATGGCTTACATTTTGGAAATTCAGATTAAAAAAAAAAAATTCTTACAGGAGGTGAGATAAACAGAGCAACCACCACAGCAATGTGAAAAATACATCCTTGCATTGTGGGTTGGCTGCCACTCATAGCTTTTCAGTTACTATCTTGAACCCACAAAATAGTATGATCACTTGGGCCTCTGGGGAAGTAATTTCTGTTATGCCTGAAGTGAAGTTAAAGCAATAGTTAATTTCTCAGTTACTTGGAGATCTTTCAGCATTTCATTCCGATATTTGGTGTAAAAGCAGCAGATTGGGTGCATAACAGAAGTCTTGATGTATTACAGAGATCTACTGTTGGATAGGAAGGAAAATGTTCTGTCCAGCGGGAGGATAAGAATGGGCCAGAGGCAAATGAATGTTATTGGTGGTTGTTATTTAGGCAACAGTATGGAATCTGATACCATTTGCAATCAGAGATTGCCAATTCAATTATTAAACAAAAGTGAAAAGGTATCAATTGCTGCCTGTGATTGGTGGCCAGCAGGCAGATGCTCACTTCTCATACAAACTCCAGAAGAACCCCTTCTAAACTAGGCGCTGGGAAGGAAGCCCTGTTGCTGATAAAGAAAGCTAGCGCATAAAGTGGTAAGTTAAGCAGTCAGTTTCTCTTTGATGAATGTTGAGACTCAGGTTGTCCCTGGAGCTGTGATGAATTGACACAAACTTAGAGTAATAAAGCAAGCTTCTGGGTGGAGCGATGAGAACATCCCTGGTGATGGAAAGGGTGTGCTCCTGGGGGACTTCAAGTAGAGAAGGACTTGGGGGAGGTGGGAAGATGAGCCAAAGGAAAGGAGGATGTAATATAAGTAACCCACATCTTGATCAAGAGTCAAATAACATTGGGGCTGTGAAGATGGCTCATTTGGTAAGCGCTTCCTTTTCAAGTGTGAAGACCCTTGTTTGATTCCCCAGAACTCTCATTAAAAAAAATGGACATGAGGCACACACTCGAAATCCTGCAGCTGGGGAGGTGGAGACAGGCAGACCTGAGGGCTTGCTGAATAGCCAGCCTAGTTTATTTGGTAAGCACCAGGGCAATGAGAGACTCATCTCAAAAATAAGATGGATAACATCGGAGGAATTACATCTAAGAGTGACCTCTGGCTTCCACACGTATAGGCATATAGGTGCATGCACACCTACACACGTATACAAGTACACACACACACACACACACACACATATGCACACATACTTAAATGATATTCAAGTATTACTAGTGACCATAAAATAATTGAGAGTAAGAAATAAAGAATCAACCACCACAAATTAAGGATTCTGGCTAGAATGGGGAATGTAACCATGACTTATAAGGTCTTGAGAAAATGACTGTAAAATAGGCTGTGTGTCGATCTCAGTGACCTTGACATGAGTACCACAGACTCAAGAGCTCAGTGTGTTTAAAATGGTCTTTGCAGCTCCAGGGCCCAGTCCTGATCTCAAGTGTGCCATGTTCTTATATTGTGGATCTGATTCTGCAGCCGGGTTTATGTTCTTCATCTTTCTTCCTTATGCCTTATGAGGGTACTGGAGGCTAATTGGAAATCTGGCTTGGTTTGGCCTTCAGACATACCTTGCAGTCACAAGGACTGCTCTGGACTGTGTTTGCTTGTGGGAAGCCTGGCTTTTGCCTTTTCCCTGTGGATGATAACTCTCAAAATCTGAAGAAGCTCACCCTGTAAAAAAAGGATTTTCTCAATGAAATTGGCAGTTTTATGAAGAAACAGGCACTGTTTATAAAGGAACAAAGAACCACTTCTTCACCAGTATTACAGGGCGTGGAACAACTTTATAATGCTTGGCAAATGTTTTTAAACATGGCACTGGGAAGGAAGAAGAAGTACAACTTCTGAGATCATTGTTTCTCTTCTGTTCAGTAGTTGTATTCGCTCCACTGGAACCCAGATTTAAACATGAAGCAGAAAAGCAGCATCTATGCACCCCTTGTGTTCCATTTCTCTTCACCTATGTTCCACACAATGGTGCAGTAGGGCAATAATATTGCCTCCTCTGTTCAGAGAAGGAAACAGAAGACCAAATGGTTTAATAGCATGTAGCAGATGACATAACAAATAAGACAACTCTAATTATAGCTTTAACCTATCTTGGTTTAGGTTATATTTTTCCTTAGGGCACTAAATACATTTATGTACACATGGCATGCTCATTCTTTAGAACATTTAGAACAAAGATGTTATGAGTTTCACTGATAAGAACTATACAAAAGATAAGTGTACCTTTTAGGGAATGTGTCCAATTGAACATAACAATGAATCAGCTCCCAGATCAAAATCTAAAGCACCATTGACCTCTTCAAAAGTCCCTGCATGTTCCTATCTAGGCATGACCTCCCACTTGGGGAACAACAAGTATCTTAACTTTTTTTTTTTTTTTTGAGATAGGGTTTCTTTGTTGTAACTCTGGCTGTCCTGGAACTTCTTCTGTGGTCTTGAACTCACAGACATCCTCTGGCTTCTGCCACCCAAGTGCTGGGATTGAAGGTCTGCACCAACCCCCGGCCCGGCCTTAATTTTTATCTTTAGATTACTTTAGCCTCTTTTTGTATGTAGACAGAGTCCTGTAGTCTTGTTTCTGAATGCTTCTAATTAGTCTTAGGCTTGTAATGTTAATTCAGAATTTGCGTGTGATCAGAGATTGCTCCTTGTTGTATTCTAGTGTGTGAAATTCATCTAAAACATTATGAGTTATCAGGATTGTTTATTTTTACTACTGTCAGGTATTCCAGAGTATGGAATCTATTCATGATGTTGCTTGTAGGTGGTGATTTTTCATTCTCATTGCAGTATTCCAGGGTAGGAGTTAAGTGTTTCTCATTAACTCCTTTATTCTTGACATATCTAGAACTTTGCTGGAATTTGTGATAGAAGGATAACTCTCCAAAATTGTCTTCATTCTAATCCCTGTATATGTTACCTTAGGAGGCAAAGGAGATCTTTACAGAAGGGATTAAGTGGAGAAAGGTTTCAATACAAGGATGGCCATTGACTCATGATTTTTACCCAGCAAACCCATTTTAGAATGCAGAATTAAAAACTATGTGAAAATATATCTGTGTTACTTTAAGCCATGAAGTTCATTGTTATACCATCAGTGGGAAACTGATGCAGGGTGCTTATGAGAAGTGCTACATGAAAAAATCCTAGTACAGGTATTTTGGTATCAATTCTCAGAGGGACTCTGCTGAGTCACAGAGTGTGAGCATTTCAGTCACAGGTGATAATGCCAAATAAGTTTCCAATGTGGGAGCACTTAGGTACCCTCCACAGGGAGGGATAAGCATCCTGACTCTCACATGTCTGTCAATATTTGAAGTCTGTCTTGCTTAGAAATTCTACAATTGTATAGTGGTATAGCTTTGTGGTTTCAACATACATTTTCCTGTCGGTGACTAATGTGTCTAGGTACTCTTTGCAATGTTTATTGGACATTTGAATAGTCATATTCAAGTCTTTAGCATACCTTTCCCTGTTGGATTTCCTGTCTTTCTCAGTTATTTTGACTGTATAATTCTACTCAGATCTTTTATACTGAAACTCTTTCCTGTATATCAAAGATACTTTTCTCCATTCTTTCTCATTCTCTTATTTCTTCAATTACCCAAAGGGAAACACGTCATAAACTGACTCAGATGTGACTCATTGTAAGAAATTCGTGAAATCCCATTTTTTTAGAACTGTGAAATTTCAAAGGAGAATTTTTAGTCTAATTTAGTGGGAATAATCAATCACCTTCTGATAGCTTTAAGTCCTACATCACAGGTTGCAACCATACCCAGTACTGTTATTGGGCCAAGGAACTATAGAATGACAGGTCATCATCCCTAGGGGAGAATCTACTACTATTATTTGTCTAAATGGACACAGTATTAAATAGACTCCTAACCACTTATTGTTATACCCATAGATTAATGCAACACTTAGTCCTTATTGGAGAAGCTTCTATTTGCAGTGGATGTTGACTAACACAGAAAACCACAACTGGTCAAGGTACAGAGAATGAGACTGAGACTGCTCAGTTCTAATGGAACATATGTACCACATCTCTTCTTCCCAAGGCTCAGGGATGACTGCAGAAGGAGCAGAAAGAATGTAAGAGGTGGTGGGTGATGGTCAGGAAACAGTGTCTTGTGGGAACAGCAGAACTGCTGCACATATATAGTCAGAGAGGCTATAACAGAATACATAAATCCTCTGCAAACCCACAACAGGGAAAACCCCAGCGTGGAGATAGGAATTGAGGATGAAGTTCTACCTCTAATCAAGGAACTATTGGCATTTGTTAGTTACTCAGAGAAGGAGAGACAATTTTCTCTAAGAAAACCATGCTCCAAGATAATACCACATATCCAAAGTTTTTTTTTTTTTTTTTTTTTTTTTTTTTCTCAGCACAAATTCTTGATACAGGGGCATATAAGGGACACAAAGTTAGGTTGATAGGGAATAGCTGGTGGTGGTTCTGAGAAGAGTTCTGGAAGAGGGTGAATATGATAAAAACAACATGGCTGCCTGGACATAACCTGAATAATGACAGTATTAGTGGACATGCTAACTCAGAAGGGGGAGACCTCACAGGTTCCCACACCCAGACAAACAACTACAGGCAACTAATGCCTGCTGAGAGATGATGATTTAGTTATCCTATACAAAGTGACTAGTCTTGAAATAGTATACACACAAGTCATATTGAATAGACTGATCAGGTTGTTTTTATATAGTTATGCAAATACATACATCGTGAAAATAATCAAGATGGGGCCATCAGTTTGATATGAAATAATTAAGGGTATATAAGAGAGATTGAAGGGAGAGGACGTGGAAAGGGTTAGAGATAGGACAGGGAAGCAGGAAAGTGATGCAATTATACTTTAACTAAAATTTTTAATAAAAAAAATTAAAACACATTTTTACTTTTATTTATTTATTTTGTGAATGTGCATACGTACCGTTGCACACATGTACAGGTCAGAGGACAACTTTTGGCGTCAGTTTTCTCTTTCCACTATGTACATCCTGGAAACTTGAACTCTGGTTGCCAGGCTTGACAACAAGGGCCTTTACCCTCTGAGCCATCTCATCCCTTCATATCTTTTATTTATTTATTCAAATTTTATTTTGATTTATTCAAATTTATTTCATTTTCTTTACTTTTTTATGCAGATCTTTTTTAAAGACAGAAAAATCTATATGTAAAAAGAAAATTCTGCTGGGAATTAATTAGAATTTAGTTCATCTTCTAGATCAATTTGAGAATAATTGCCTTCTTTACTATGTCAACCCTTGAAGTCCATGAGGACATTTGTATTTCTGTTTATTTAGTTCTTTTCTGATTTTGATCAGTATTTTTAACTTTCTAGAAGTTAATGCTCTGTAAGTTTTATTCCTAAGTATTTCATTTTTGAAATTATTTGAAAGTATTGAAATTACTTGAAATTGTATGTATTTTTGTAATTATTTATTGAAATGATATTTTAAATAATTTACTTTCTAATTTTATAGAAATTTGAATCTATAGAAATACAGTAATTGAGTGTTGATAGGTATTCTGTACCTATTGATAAATTTGCTTATTTGCTTCAGAAGATTTTAAAAATATATCTATTGGGATTTTTCTATTTCTACTTTTTTCATATTTAAATAGGAAGAGTTTAATCTGTATTTCATCATTGGATAGGAGCAATTTTAATTCCCTTATTCCAATCTGTAAATTCATTTTTGTTCTTTTGACAATATCTCACTGGGTAAGACTTTCAGTACAATGATCAACAGAAGTAGTATGGATGAAATTTGTTATCTTGTTTATGATCTAAGCAGAAAAACAATTTATGTCTCAGTGTATTAAATATGACATCAGCTGAAGAATTGCTAAGGACACTTTGTGAGTCTCATGAAATTCTTTAGGTTCTCATTTACTGAGATTTTTAATTTATTTCATGAATGGGCGCTAAGTGTAGGCCATAGATTTCTTTCATAGTATTTTCATTTAGTTTTTATTACCAGAGTGAGGCTAGTACCTCAAAATGTATTGGAAAACGTTCTTTCTACTTAATGAGACATTCTGCTCTCTCTGTTTTAAGCAGTGTGAGACTGACCAGTAAAACCATGTGGACCTCGAAATTTCATTCTTGATGACGAAAAAACAGAAAAACAAAAACAAAAAAAAACCCCACTAAGTTTCTCCAATGGTATGGTTTATGCTATTTATTATTTTGAATGAGATTTGGTAATCTGTGAATTTTGGAAACTGGTCCATTTCATATAAGTTAGCACACTTAAGTTCATTGCCTTATGATAATATGCCAGCACAATGGGCACTGTGTTTCTGGTGGTATCTCTTTGTCGCTCTTAATTTGCACTTTCTCTCATTCTCCTTATAACCTATTATTCTTAGTAGAAATTTATGTCTTGCTTGTCTTAGACTCGGGTATTTTTCTGAAAGTTTTCTATGTTCAATGACATTAACATGTTGCCTTTTTTAATTTTCTGGATTGACTTTTGCTTTTCCTGGTCTCATGGCAGAAGCTTCTACTGCTTATTCAATTTATTCACAAACTTTTCTCCCTAGCTTGTCATCTCATGCTGTAAAGTTTCCATAAGCACAGGCATATGAAACAAATTTTGTTTTGTTGTAGTTTCATTTTTGTTGAGTCTTTAAAACATTTTAGACGTTTAAATGTCTTGTTATACTTTTGTAATTAATTTATAATTCAATGTTTTTGAAGAGTATCTTTTGTATTATTGATGAGCTCATGAGTTTGTTTTGTAACCAAGGGTATTGTTTGTCCAGATGATGCTCCATATGTTTTTTTTTTTTTTTTCTGATTCCATTTGGTGCCATTCTGTCCACAGTGTCACTTGGCTCTAGATCCTTGATGGGTCTCTGTCTCCTGGGAAATGAACATTATTATGCTTCCCAGGTATATGGGTTGCAGTGTCTCTCAGTTTAGTTTTGCCATTTTCTGCTTTATGTCTTTCTCAGCTCTGTGAGGTAAATGCATGTTTATAACCATTAGTTCTTGATGAACTGATCCTCTTATCATTTCTTCAGGTGAGTAACTTAATGTTTCAGCCATATAAGAAATTACAAAGCAAGGCTAGTATATCATGGATTCTTTATTGTATAGTTAGTCTTGATTAAATTTTAATTTGCTCTACGAAGTTGACTCACAAAGTTCTCAGTTCTTCATTCTTATTGACTGGCAGCACCTGTGTGCTCATATCTTCATGCTTATTGGCTGACAGCACACACTTGGTCATGTCTTCAGGAGGAAAGGTTAGAGGAAATGGTCACTGAAGACCAGTCAAGCCAGATAACTACTATATGGGAGTGGACTCTGCCTCTTCTCCACTCTGTGGTGGGAATCGGCTACTATGAAGGGCTTGGCTTTGGCTCGTGAACGCTGAGTGGGTGAAAACATTGCTCCCACAGGAGTCCTTTATGCTTTGAGTTTACACATCTCTGTCTCTGAGGAGATCAGCACATTTTCCAGGAGATTGGGAATGTCTATGACATAGGAAACTGAGGCAGGTGGACACGAGCAAGAGGACTTGTGACAGTGAGGGACACTGAATCTTTAAAAGCATTTTACTCTTTCCTCGGCCATCTTGAGTCTAGGCTGGTTAGACCACTGCACCTCTGATAGATGCACGGTCTAATGGGATGTGGCAAATAGGATTGTGCCCAGCCTATTTCCCTTGGGTCTAGGCTTAACTACAGAAATGACGCCCAGCTAGCAGCCTCTGAAGCACCATTTCTTTGTTTCTAGTTTTCTGTTGAAGCAGGAAATGATCATTCTAGAGAACAAGGTGGAGAAACAAGACATTAGGAAGGTGAAAGAAAGGACAAAATCCCCTGAAAATACTTCTTTTCCTTATTACATATGTCAAGTTAATTAAGCTTCAACTAAAATAATAGTTACCAAATTGAACGCCATCCTGAAATTCATTCTCAGCATTCAACTGCCATAGATTAACTGCTTAGGTTTGAGCGTTAGTTTATAGCATCAGCATAGCCCTTGAATGAATTATGGACTTGCATTCACTCCAGAACAATCTATTACCCACCACATAACAGAGAATGCCATTTATTGCAATTTGTGCAAACTATAAATCAATACAGTATTACTTAGAGGCATGTAAACTGTGGCTACAGTGCGTATCCCTGCACTTGGTAATGCATGTGTATATGTATTAGGGCTTGTGGGGAGAGAGGAGGAATAGATACACATTTTTTTAGACTCCTTTTAAGTGCCTGTAAAAATTCCCAGAAGACTTAAATGTGGCTGCTGTCTCTTTATGTTTAAAAGTGACATTTTATTCATGTTTACCTCTAGATCTCAGTTACTTGCCATTCCAAATGATGAAACTTTGGGGGTGACTTTAGACTGGAGGAATTGAGTGGGTGCAGTTTAGGCAGTGGTGGGATTGTCTTGCCAAGATCCAGTGATGGCTGTAAACTGGAATTGCATAGGAGGTGAGGCAGACTTTGGAAAATGTTTATACCTATGCCAAACCCCAAACAATTCCAATCAAAACTTTGGGGTGACATGCAGAATCCACAACTAAAAAAGTGTCATCCAGATCAATGCAATGTGCAGCCTGGGTCAATTATCTCTGCCATACAGAATAAGAGAAGGAAGAAAACAAGAAACATAAAAGGGGTATAGTTGCAGGCTTCAGTTTTCTCAAATCAAAGTCAAAATGTATCCTGAGAATTTCAGACAGAAATGAGTCCAGGAGATGTTGCTCAGAGTATTTCCATGCACATTCTACGGAATGTAGTAATAATTTAACTGTCACTGACATAAGTGCTCAATAAATTCTTGTTTTACTCCCTTTAAAAAGCAGAGACCTATTAATAATAGGGACCCAAAATGTGTCAATAGGAATATACACCACCTTTGAATAAAACTTTATCCCTTGGGCTTGGTCTTTTATGCTATGCTTCCTGTTTCTTCCCCAGGGGAACATCAAGTACATTCTTGACCTGTGCACTGGAGTCAATAACCAAGGCCATCCTGATGTGTGAGTGGTTTGTTTGGCATTTTGTTCTTGGAAGACGGGTACAGTTGCAAGACTTACTGGGAATTTTTTGACTAGTTGTATCTCTTAACACTGTTTCATTTTTATGTAAGACATCAATGAGATACCAAGCCATCAAGATGGACATCCGCACCATAATGCGTACGTAGAGCTGAAATCTCTGCAGTGAATATTCTGACCAATTTACTCTGTAGAAGTATTGTTGTGTGAGAGAATTTTCCCAGAGAGACATAATACTTGCCTACACTCCACCCCCCCCCTCAAAAAAATTATCCACATAGACCAAAATCCAACTTGGTAAACCAATGAATCTTTATTGGGGTTATTAGCAAGGGTGAATGAGAGATAATTTACAAGAGTAAGGATGACTTAAGAGCAGATGCATCCCTGAAACCCCACCCAACATGGGTGACTACTCATAAAAGCTACATCCCTGGAGCTCTGTAAAACTTTCAGGCAGCTCCTTAGGTCTGAGAATCTGCTCTCTGCAGTTTGGCTGGTCAGTCTTCTCCAGCAGATGCTGATGCTTCTCTAGACCTGGAGAAGAAGATGCCTTGGGAATATTGCAAGTCTCAACTTTCTCACACACATAAAGTTTGTTTACTTCTGTGTCTGGTGAGCCTTCCTCTCCCTCCTGAAGGGAATATTTCAATTCAAAGGAATGTGCTAACCATGTGCTTACTTTTATTATTAAGCAACTCTTTTATTTTGACCATATTTTAAATGGTCATATTGTCTTCACTTCCTATTTTCTAGATAGGAGGTCAAAATACAAGGAAATGGGTAATTTTCTGAGTCCATGTCATTTACCACAGTTCTGTATATTTCCAACAATCTCAGTCGGCTTGCTCTCTCCTTCTAGTCAGTCCTTGCTGGACTTGCTAGAAGAGAAGCCCTGTATGAAGCATCATACTTCAGTCTCCAACTACTTGGAGCTCTTTTCATTTTTTATTTATTTTTAATCTTTGTACACTTGCTTTATGTCAGACTAGGGGAAGAATGTTAGGTGATGGGCAGGTTGTAGGTGGCAACCTCAGTGAATGAGAAGCATGCAAACTAGATGGTGACCATGAGCTATGAGCAAATGATGAATCAGATTGGTCCAGTCGATTTAGAAATCTATTCTTCAACCTACATATATGGGATTTAAAAAAAAATTCATTTGTAAAGGTAACAAAATAAGCTCATAGAGGGTGAGTGAATTTGTTCCTCCCTGGAGCACAGTGATAAAGATGTTTTCTAGAGCCAGCGTGTTTTAGTTTTGTTTCCCACTGCTGTGATAAAATACCCCGACAAGGCAATTTTAATTGAGAAGGGATTCATTTGGCTTACAGTTTGAGTTTACAGTGCATCACTATGGAGAAGTCAAAGCAGGCCCTTGAAGCAGTCAGTTACATCCATAGTCTGGACCAGACTATGAATAAGCATGCCTACTACTTATTGTATAATTGTATAACTACTTATTGTATAACTACTCCATTGTTATACAGTTCAAGATCCAGACCCAGGATTCAAGTACAGGAATAGGTCTTTCTACTGCAATTAAAACAATCTAGAAAACGTTTTACAGGCATGCCCACAAGCTAACCTAATTTAGTCATTTTATTCCTCATTGACTTTATCTTCACAGGTGACTCTAGGTTGTGTCAAATTGACAAAAGGAATAATTATGCAAACTAATGGATATCCTGTATTTTATCTCTTCATTTCACATTCTTCTTGCCATCACACTTATAACCAAAGTGATTTTGATATGTCATCTAAACTGAACTATTTTAGGAAACTGGGGGTGGGGACAGTCTGCTGACAGTGAACCTGAATGCCAGATACAAACTGGGACTTCCCTGAGCCACTTCCTATTTACCTGCTGTGGTGGTTTGAATGAAAAATTCCCCCAATAGGCTCATTTGACCACTTGAGCCTCAGATGGTGGTGCTATTTGGGGAGCTGGTGGGAGATGCGGCCTTGCTGGAGGAGGTACATCAATGGGGATGGATTTTGAGGGTTTACAGCCTTTCCTCACTTCCTAATCACTCCTTCTGCTTCCTGTGTGTGGATAGAGATGGAATCTCTCAGCTTCCTGCTCTGGCCACCTCCCATCATGCATTACCAGCCATTATAGATTCTCCCTTTGGAAATATCAGCCCAAATGAACTCTTCCTTTTATAAGTTCCTTCTGGTCTTGGTGTTTTAAAATAGCAACAGAAAAGTAACTAGCACAACTGCCTCCATACACACTAGGTTGTATCTTTTCAGGGCAGGAGCATGCTATTCTTATCTTGTAGTCTCTAAACTCCCGAAAAGGGTCTGGGATATAGATGAGCACCCTTTGCACGGCCTCAGGCAAATGATTTGAGGACTTTTGCCCCAAGGACAACGAGCAATGACTGATGATCTCCAATCATCTTCTAGCTGGGAAACCTCCTTCTCTTCTTGTATTGGGCAGTTTCTTTAATCCTTCTGGTGTGAAGAAGCTGTGTCCTGTGAGCATCAGAGACAGCTCCAGTTCTGCCCTAGCAGTGATGGTGAAAAGACTGCCAATACTAAAGTCCTCACTTAAGCCCCTTACTTAAGTCCTCAGAAAGATGTATTCTCATGTTTGCGCATCTGAAAGGCAGGAAGGAGAATGAAAGAAAGACTATATTTGTCTGTTTTGAATTTACAGTTAGGAATTAAAACATTAGGCATGGAAATGAAGCCCAATGATGTCAAGATTGCAGAATACCTTTGTGGCCAAGATAGGAAGAGCCTTAAGAGAGCTTTGCAAAAAGAGGCCCTTTGACATGAGCTGGAGACTTGGGCTCCTGGAGTTCCTCTGTATAAACACAGAGCAGCATTTTGTTGGTGGAGGCTGTTTTAAAAACCACAACTGCAGACTGAATCATGAACTAGATCATCCATCCTAGAGAGTTAGCTACAATATATTTCAAAGTTAAAACACAGGCTGTGGCAGTGGTATCAAAACCTGTAATTTCAGATGCAAATGAATGGGAATGAAAAACGGCCCCTGGCTATTAGGACAGACAGAAGAATATGTGAGTGAAATAACATGGCAGTTATGTCAAAGTGAGAAGAATAACCGTGTTCTAGAATAGTAAATTATTATCACGGCTCAACTGGTGGAGTAACCCATAAGGCAAGGGATTGTGCTTATGGGTTTTTTTTTTTTTTTTTGTACCTGGATAAAATTACATTGTCAATTTTGTTTAGGCCTCCTTTAAAACCTTAACATTCCTTTTTGAAAATATGTGTGGAACATAAGGTGACATTTGGGGGAAAAAAAGTATAATTTTCAGAGAATACTAAATCCATTAGTTCTTATATTACAGATGCCAATGAATTTAACTTTTATAGTGTTGCTAGCACATGGCAGGCATAAAATGGACATTCTGCTACCCAGGGTTTTCAACAGCATCTCAGGAAGTTTCGGAGCTTTATAAAATATTCTGAGAAGTTTGCTGTGGCGATGAGTTTCATGGGCACAAGTCTTATAGGCAGAGTGAATCAAAATTTCTAGCAACAAAGTCTAAGGCTATTTCTTATTGTCTGACAGACTTATGCGCCTACATGACTTTTCTTCTTAGAAAGAAGAGAATGATGGCTTTCTCACTGGGACTTAGGAAGCCTGTAAATGATAATATGGGTAGAGAGCTTGTGTCAAGCTTCACAGAGCTAGACACACTACAGAGGACAGCTGATGTCGTTTCCTCTTGCCATACCTAGTATGAACCCTTTAAAATCACAGTTTCAGAACTAAGAGGTTAAAGCAAATGCTGTAAGTTCAGTATTTTGCTTTGTATTTAACAGTTGCACATATTTGAACTGACTTTGACTGAGGATTTTGTGTGTGTAGAGTGAATCAGCTAGTCCTATAAATGTAACATTTACATTTATAAATAAAGCTAATCTAGTGGAAAATATCATGATTTTATATTGTTATTTATCAAAACATAAAATACCCAAAGAAACATAACTGCTTGAAATTTTTTATCTTGAGTGTTCTGTTTTGTCTTGTTTTCTCCTGTAGCCCATCTTGGCCTCAAACTCATCATGTAGTCCAGGATGGCCTGTCTTTCTGATTCTCCTGACTCCACTCAACACTGATATTATAGCATCTGCCACTGTGCCTATATATATTAATCTTTTGTGTGTGTGTGTGTGCATATGGCATGGGTATATGTGTTCACAGAGGCTCATGTTTGGAGTCTTCCTCAACGACTGTCCACTTTAGTCACTGAAGCAGGGTCTCTTGGTTGAATAGAGACCTTGCTGATATACATAGTCTACCTTGTCAACTTCTCAGTGGGTTCTATGTACCATCTTCGGAATGCTGAAATTATAGGTGGCCCACTACAGCCTTTGTGTAGTGTCTTAGTGATGGTTTCTATTGCTGCAGTGAAATGCCATGATCAAAAGCAAGTTGGGGAGGAAAGAGTTTATTGGCTTATACCTCCACATCATAGTCTGCCACTGAACTATGTTCACAACTCTATGTTAGTTTAAATTAGTTACACATATGTAGACATGAAATAATAGATTTGCTAATTCGGGAATTTGCATATCTATCCCAAGAAGCCACAAACTCAAAAGTAGGCAATAATGTGGTTATACACAGGGCTTTAGAGTGAGATGCACTTGGGTTTGCTTCTTGGCTTTTCTTCTTGCTAGCTGTGTGGCCTGAGACCGAGTCTCTAGGACTTCAGTTTCCTCATCTAGAAAACCAAGGGACCATCTATTACACTATAAGAGTCTTGTCAGGAGTAGATCCCAGGAATAGCACCTAACTACCCAAGAGAGACTGTTCTTAGGAAAGTTATGAAGAGCCTGGTGTCATACTTGGATCAGAAGGTGCAAATATTTGCAAAATCATATCACACATGGAAATCATATAAACACCCAAATGGTTCTCACAAAGTAGTTATAAGGATGAATATAATTTCTGTGTGGACTATGGGTTGATTTTGTGACTGGATAGGAATAATTACTTGGAATTCCAATATATTTATCATTTCCTCAAAACCATGGCAGAAAAAAAGCAAAATTCAAAATTATGTGATGAACTGTACTATGTTTTGAATAAGTGACAACAAATAGCTTTTGTTTCAGCAAAATTTGCTATGTTACTACAAAAAAATAGATTATGGTCTTCCTTAACATGAATGGCAACCTTATTTTGATCCAGTGCACTTTAGTTTCTGAACAATTTTTTTTTTTTGCAACCATTACTCCAGTAGGAAATTGTGGGTAGTGTAAATGGGTGAGACTGGCATTGTTAAATGTGGGGAAAACTAGTAAAAAGTTATGGTTGGGGTGAACATTTTTATAGACCCATATATGTATATAGACATGGTTTCCTATCCAGGATTTGAAATGGTCTACTTTGTCATCTAATAATTTTGGTTGTGGTCTCTTATTTCTTTTGTTAAAAAGACCTCAAATACAACAATTTGCACTGGTTTTCCCCCATGATGTGTATAATGCATCTCTATAATTCAAGTCATACTCAGTTTGATTCTGTGGTTTCAAGGAGTGCATACATTTCAAATTTATTTCCAAGGTCATGAAGCTGTCCCCTATGGCAAGTGCGAAATGCCTTTGATGTGGTAGGGACAACATCTGTCTAGACAGACACACTTAATCCATGCAATGCTTTGATTTTATATTTTAGTTGAGAGGTAAGGTCTTATGAACCTATGTACATTTTATGTTAAGTCCCATTGCTAGGAAACGGACTATGGCAGTGGTGTAGATGGTACCTTGATCACACCATCCATCCTGTCCCTGACAGGGAAAGGCAGGGCTCCTGGACTGTTGCGATCCTGACACCTCAGTTTGCATGCTGGTGTTAAGTTAGGATCAACTCCAGAAGTACAACGTATTAAATAGTGATCTTCCTATCTCCTGAATCTACCCCTCTACTTTACCCTTAGTGGGTAGCACTAATATCTACCCAGATGATCATGTCAATGCCTTAATGTCATTCTTTAATTCAGTTTTCACCTTTACTTCCACATCCAATGAGCTAATTAATTAATTAATTAATTAACTAATTAATCTAAAATTGCTCCAAGCTTCCCACTATTGCTTTGTTTCCATCTCTTGCTCTGGTAATCACTACGATCTCCTAGATTCCCTTCATCACGTCCCCACACTTACTCTCGTCATTCCCCTTTCTGAAATTGATCAATAATGTCTTTATGCTACTTTCTGTGCTTAACAGTTCTGAGGATTTCCCACTGCTCTTTTTGCAGAAGATAGCCTGAAACTTTTTTATCTTGGTCTCTAAAACTCTTTTTAGACTCTAACTATCCTCCTATATTAGAATAGTCTTTTCTATTCATATTGTGAGAAAACATTCTTTAGTCTTCTGCCGTAGCTAAATCCCATCCCTCAAGACTCAACAGAGATGCAGTTATCCTTGGAGTGCCTTCCTCGACTGGGGCCCTAAGTCAAACACAGTTAGGGATTCTTCTACGCACCTTTCATTCACTTCTTGCATAGGCTTCCTTGTGCTGTATTCGCTGTTTCTTTTTACATAAATTGAATGCCTCATTACAGGGAAATATTCCAGTTCATTACAGAGCAGGGCAAATATTTTCAGAGTTCAGAAACAATTTGTTAGTAAGTATATTATTTTACATCTCCTATACGTCCACTCTTCCATCCTACAACCAAATATATCCTATATCCTTGATATAGAGTTATCTGTATATCCGAGTCTGTGTTGGGCATAGAAAAGACTCCTTTATAAAAATGCCACTGGAAAACTAGGCTTCTCTACATTATAAAAAATTATAAAAATACACCAGAGCATGAAATCCCCATCTAGTCTGGAGATTGTGAAAGTGGAGCAGGACTGAAGTACAGCTCCGTATAGAGAAGCAGCAAGTGGAAAAAGGCACTAGGGATGTGGGCACTGTGAAGGGGGATTCACACACCCACCCTTTTCCTTCCAAGGTTTACAGACCTGAAATACGGCATTTAGTTGAGTGAGAAGGGATTTCATTTGTGATGTGTACCAGTAATTTTTAAGCGTTGTCATTTATGCAAGACTGAGTAGGCACCAATGGGAATATAGAAGATGTTGCCTGTCCTAAGAGATCTTGGGAAGCTTGGAAAATGAGAAAATGTCATTTAGAAAAGAAATCAAAACACATGAGGCACCCCAGATCTGTAATCTCTGCCCTTGGGGGTCGGGCAGGATAGTCAATTGGAGGCTAGCCTGGGCTACATAAGGAGTTCTGGGTGAGTATGTGTTACGATATCCTTGTCTTAGCCCTGTTCCCTTCCAAATAAACATAAAAAATAAACACATCAGAATGTCTATCTATACATGGTTGTGAAGATTTAGGTGAGGGGTGATGAAGAGATGATAGGGAAAAGAATTACAAAAATTTCACCCACCATTCACCCAGTTTTAAGGCAGTGAGCACTGTTAGAGGTGTGGACGTGGAAACCTGTGTGTGTCTGTCACCTCACTGAGCAAAGCTGAGGACTTTAGGGAAACTGCTTAATCACAGACACTCTAAAATTTCTTGATAAAAAGATAATAAGATGGATTTTATTAGAATATCACAATATAAAGGCACAGGCAAATTAACATGACCCACAAAAATTTCCCAACATTAAGAAAATTTATTAAATGTCAGGGTCCACAATAGATGGGAATTGTTGTATACCCAAAAACACGATTTTAAAAAACCTAGTTGAAAACCAGGGGATGTGTGTGTGTTTATGTGTATGTGTGTACATGTGTATGAAATGTGTGAATGTATCTGGCATACACACATAAGTATAGAATGTGTGATAAGGATATGTATTTGCATGCACATTCACGTATGTGATTGCCAGCATGTGTATATGGGGATAAGAGGATAGGTTCACGTGGTTGTCCTTGTCTTCCACCAGTGTGAGATATCATGCTGTACTCGAGGCTAGCTGACCTGTGACTTCCAGGGACTCTGCAGTCTTCACCTCCTAGGTTTCAGTAGAAGTGTTGCTATTGCAGATACTCCCATTATCTCGATTTGTTATCTAGTTTCTGGGGATTTGAACTCAGATCCTCATGCTTGTGGAGCAAGTGATTTTACCCAATAAGCCATCTCCTCATCTTGAACACCAGGTTTTTACAAGAAGACTTAATTATGGGTAAGATTTTCCAGGGATCCATGAGGTGACACTGTACATAAAAGCTTTAAAGTGCGTTGGGAGACAATTTCTGGGAAAACCCAGACATGTGATGAGCAGAACAGGTACCAAGGCAGGCACAAAAGAGGCTGTCCAAGAATTTGTAAGGAGAAAAAATAATGTATTATGGATTAGCTGTTATGAAGTTCTGATGTGGTCCCCATTGTCCCATTGCATAATTCTTTTCTCTTGAGTGTGTATGATACTTGTAAATACGATGTAAATTCTTTCCCATAGTAATTTTATGTTATATGGTGAAAAGAATTTTGCAGAAATAATTCAGGTAAATGAATCCATTGAAGTTGATCACTGGAGTAATAATATCCTGGATAGGTCAGACCCAGTTAGGTAGATCCTTTGAAGAGATGGAAAGAGTGGAACTATCTTCTGTGTTGATCTTGAAAGTCAGTTACCACATATTTAGGTGACTGGGCCATGTGACAAGGTTGCTGTTATTGCTGTAGGAGTTCAGATATGATCCGTGGCCACACAGGGCAGCCAGTAAGAAAATGAAGATCTTGGACATATAAGAAAATATATTATATTTCATATATATTATATATTTCATATATTGTTTTGGTTTTTTAAGACAGAAAGAACATGAAATTGGTGTAAGGAAGTGGGAGAGATCTGGGAGGAGTTGGGTAAAGGAAAGAATATGATAAAAATACATTGTATGAAAATAATTTTAAAGCCAATAAATAAAAAATGTTTAAAATCATTCTATATAAACAAAAGTTCTAATAAATAATACAAATAGATTTCATTCACTGTCCACATAGTCATCTCAAGGTGATATCTAAGATGTTATATAGTGGGCATCTGAATTTCACATTCTTTCTGTCCCCCATGAATTCCTTTGATTTGGTTGCGTTTGTCAAAAAAAACCGTTACCTGTACTGAATTGCTTTTGTACACTTAACCAAAATCAGTTGGTCATGGTTGAGTACGTCTACTTCTGAGTTCTGATTTCTGCTTCATTATCCGTGCCATTCTTCAGTCAATATCAGTCTTGATTACTCTAGATAGATAATAGTTCTTTAGCATTGATTTTATTTATTTTTATCTATGTGTGTTTGCATGAGTGTATGCCAGGTGTGTGAGGATGTTGGTGGAGGTCAGAAGAAGGTATTTCGTCCCCTGGGGCTGGAGTTGTGAGCTGTCTGATGTGGGTGCTGGGAACCAAATTCTTCAAAAGCAGAAAGCACTCTTAGCCATGGAGTTATCCCTCCAACCTCATAATAGTTCTTAAAGTTGAATAGGCTGATTTGTCTCTATTTATTTTTTTCAAAAACCTTTAAAGAATTTGAAATCCCCCAAAGCATCATATAATTCAGATAGCATAACCCTTTGTCTATATATAGTCTCTCTCTTCCTGTGACTTTGGCAGGACCCGAGAGTGGCTTTGAGGCAATTGTGCCTTATTGAGCTGCAGCTTGCAGCACATGCACACACTTGTGTTCTCCTTTACTTTGACGTCCTTTGTCTTATTTGGCTGATACTTTATAATTTTGACCATTCAAACCTATACGTGCCTTGATAAACATGTAGTTGAGTATTTCATTTTAAGCAATCAAATATTTTATTATGTTTCAAAACTTTGTTTCTGTGAGCTCATTGCCAAGATGTGCAAATAAAATTATTTTTTGAATCTGTGCTTAATATTCTACCACGTTGAGATACCATTATCTCTTGGCATTAGAAGACAGATTCTGTGGGGTTTTCTGTGTAGATTGTCACTTGCAAATAAAGTCAGTGTTACTTTCCCCCCTCTACTAATCTGTGCGGGTTTAATTACCCTTAAAAATTGAATTGCCTTTTCCCCTTGTGTTTTGTTTGTTGGTTTTTTAAAGAGAGAGAGAAAGGGCATGAGGTTGGGTGAATAGGGAGAAAGGGAAGATTGAGAGGAGTTAGCAGGTGTGTGTGGGGGGGGAGTGTGATTAAAATATATCATATGAGAACTTTTTTTTTTAAATGGCATTGCACTGGCTGGAACTTAATAAGAGTTTATACTTCTTGCCCATTCTTATCACAGAGGAAAAGTTTTTAGTAGTCTACCATTATGAGTGACGTTAGTTCTATAGGATTTTTGTGAATGCAGTTCATCAGCTTGCAGTCACCCTCTATTCTTCCCTTTCTCCTAGTACTGGGGATTGAACGCAGGGTCCTGTGCCAGCTAGACAAGTTCTTTACCACTGAACTATGTTCCTAGCCCCATTTTTATCTTTTGTTTTGAGAAGGAATATCACCAAGTTCTACATTCTGCTCTTAACCTCAGTCTATAATCCAGTAGGGTTTCAACTTGTAAATATTCCTGCCTTAGCCTCCCAAGCAACTGGGGTGACAGGTCTTTGACATCAGACTACGCTCCATTCCTTTTTTTTTTGTTTTTAAACATGAATTTTTATCCATGTAAATGTGGAATTCTGTTAAATGTTTTTGCAGATTAGTATAATCATAAATTTTCTCTTTAGTTTATTAAAAAGATGGGTGACATTGTCCTACATAAACTTTATTTTGTCATAGTACATGATTTTTAAAAAAATATATTTGAAGTGCAGTTGTTAATATTTTATTAAGAATTTTTGCTTTTCCATTCACTAGGTACATTGTACTGTCTGTGACTAGTTTGGACATCTTAATAATAGTGATCTATTAAAGTGAATTGGGATGCCTTCCTTCCTGTCTCTTCTACTGTCTGGAAGAAATTGTATTGAACTTTTAGTTATCTTTAAACACTTGATATATCATAGCAGAAAAACTACATGAGTTTGTATATTTACTTTCTTTTTGCTATGTGAAAGATAAATTCAACCTCCTTAGGTATAGGGCCATTCAAATGATCCATTTCATGTGGGGTGAGCTTTGAGAGTTATTCTATTTTATCAGAGTTGTCAGCTTGATGTGTTCAGAATTGCCTGTACTATCCCCACATTGTCTTTTGGATGCCTGCAGTGTTAGTAGTAAGACCTGCCCTTTCATTCCTGATATTGCTAATTTAAGTTCCTCTCTTTTCTTTGTCTGCACTGCTGGGGATTTAAGAATTCTATTGATCTTTTAAAAGAAGCATCTCTTTATTTATTTAACTCTTGCTTTTTGTTTTCAGCTTCATTGATTCCCACTCTCTACTGTCTCCCCATTTTGACTGTCGTTTGGTTTATATTGTTCTTCTTTCACCAGCTCCTTGTGGTTGGAAACTGTTTTTATTGTTTTATTGATTTAGATGTTTCTTCTTTTTCTTTCCTAAAGTATACATTTGGTCTTAAGAAATTCTTCTCAGCACTACTTTTATGCTGCTGCACAAATTTTAACATATTGTATTTTTATTTCCTTTTAGTGCAATGCATTTTAAACATTTCCCTCTTGAAACTGCTTTTTGAACCTGCTGATTATATGTAAGTGTGCTATTTAGTTTCCATGTGTTTGGAGGTTATCTTCTCCTTGGCCTGTTATTGATTTCTAGTTTGACTTTATTGTGGCTGGGGGATGCCCTGCATGAGCTCAGTTCCTTCATGTTTGTTGAGCTGTGTTTTATAGCATAGAAGACTCTGTCTGGATATATTATTTATAGATGCTGGAAAAGAACAGTGGATTATCTAATGAATGTTGATTGGGTCCCTGGTTGAAGATGCTGAGTTCCTCAAACTCCTTAGTGATTTTCTCAGTTATTCCATCAGTGATCAGAAAGGAATTTGGGTATAAATTTGAGTATTCCTGTTTTTCTTTCCATGTTTATTTGCCCTTCCCCTCCTCAGTCTTACTCTCCATAATAATCATTTGAGATTGCCATACTTTCATGGTAACATAACAGTTTTGTGAGCTTGTAATGTTCTTCTCAATCTTTGGTAGTATCCTTTGCTCTAAGTGTCCTTGATCCATTATCTTACTTTATTTAGTATAGATATGTTCTATCTGTGCTCTCCATGGCTTTTAACCTTTTGAGATCTTTGAATTGAATATATATTTGGGCCATATTTTATTCTGCTCTATGGTATAATCAAACCATTCCATTTTATTCAATTATTTTATTGATCTACCATTTATTTAGCTATTATATATTCATATTATTTTATTGAAACAGAGTTGTTACTGTCTGAAGGTTTTCTGTTGTCCCAATATGCCCCTTAGATGATAGAAGAAGCATTTTTATTTTTGTCAGGCTCATTGTGTTTTCAGGCTGATAGTTTTCTTCAGCTCTAGGTCTGTATATAGAAAATCAAACAAAAGCCAAGAAAGCTCAGAACTGTACGTGTAGTCTAAGGACCATGATGTTTTCTTCATTCTTTCTCTTTCAGAGGTATCTTATATTTATTTTGTATGTATCTTTTGACTGTTTTAGATGAATAAGGGAGATTATATCTACAATATCTTCTCAGGAGCAGAATTCCCTGATCATTTCAATTATATTTTCAACTCTTTTCATCTGCAGGGGATATTTAATGAAGGCTAAAGGACACAATGATGGAGAAATTTTCATTTCACTATAAATATATAAATAAAGAATGACATTGTTTTCATATAATTTAAAATTTTCTTATTATAGAAATCAAGAAACTTTCTATTTGTTGAGAAAAAGCTGGTGGATTTTAAGACTTCTGTTATCTTTCTTCATTTGCTTCAGTGTTTGTTCGAGTAAAGGATAGTAGTCAAGATGGGAATGATTCCCAGGGAAATAAATGCCTATTTACAGAGACAAATTGATGCTAAAAAGACCAACATTTAGTTCAAACTGAATATTAAACAGAAGTATTGGGGAGACATGTTTAAGTGAACACTGCTTCTTTGAAATTTAAGCAAACACATCATCGTTTCTATATCAAATTAGATAAACTCCCTGTTTTATCTGTACATCTATCAAAATTGGATTGTTATGAAGATAACATGTCACAGCGATGGGTAGTCACATGACTGAGGAGCTTTGCATGTCAAGTTGTCACATTCCAGTTGTGAAGACTGTTGAGAATTGTCCTATCTGGAATAGAAACCGACAAGTGCCATGTATGGCACAATTAATGCTTATTGAAGAATATTGCAAAGCAAATTTTGATAAGATAGATTGCATTTGTGCATTTGGAATCATCATATGTTTAGAGATAACTGTTCAGTAGTGGACTGGCTTTAGCTCAGTGGTAGAACACTTGCCTAGGATTCCTCAAACCTGGACCCCCAACTCTAGGACTGCAAATGAAATAAAACAAAGCATCAGCAAATACAGTCTTCACAGTCATTTACTCTGGAAGTCTTCCTCTGACTACACATACTATATCTCTTTACAACTTTCATTTCACTGAATCCAAAGAAATACCTGTTTCTACAGCTTCGTTGCAAGGCCCAGCCTTGCTAAATGTTGCCTTTGTCTGGGCATTTATTTTCAGGAGCCCCATTTTCTTCATTTGGTAGCTTTCTTGAAGGGATGTTATTCGTGAGTTGAATTGTTTGAAGTGTATCAAAATGTTCTTATCTGGTTGCATATTTTGGTTTAGTATTGGTGTTTATTTTGCTGATGTTTCTATTTTGCTGACAGAACCTCTCCTTTTGCTCTTTCTTGTCTTTAGGCTCCTTTTTGGAAAACTCATGAACCTCTTTGCATTTAATATATCTTGCTTTCCAGCATTAACAAATGGGACTGAACTGTAAGGAAGCTGTTTGGGGCTTAATGACGATCTTTCTTGAAGATCCAGCCGTGGATCTCTTTTGGCTTTGTGGAAGCAAGTTACTTGGTTGCGATTTTGAGAATTGAGTAGTTATATAAATCAAGCAGCCTGATGTAAACACAGCTGAGGTTTTTTGTAGTTAATGCTTTAGCTCCTATGACTTATTATGTAATTAAACTGGTCAATTTCTTTCTCTCTTCATAGAATTTCCCCTAACATTTAGTTTACCAGCTTAAATGTCTCCTTCACAGGGAAATCATTTTCTGTGTTGGTCAACTTCTTTTTTCTGCTTGCTAATAGTTATAGTACCCTGCATGTAATTCCATGGATAATTAGTGATTATTCATATTTATACACCATATACATTTAACATTTAATTAAACAGGATCACTCAGCAAACGTTTATTATATGCATTCCTGTACATTATTGCTTTTAATTACTCCTTTGTATAGATTGAAAAGTATGCACACACTATGTTTGTATCCGCGAGAGTTCAGAAACACCATTTTATTGGCCTTTAATGCTCTTGTCTTAGAGTGGTGCCCTAAGGATAGTGGGTATATAGAATATGTTCCATGAGTGAATGAGTGGATGGAAAAATAGACAGGACTACCTTTGGCGTTGAGAAAAGACTACATGCTGTTGCAGGCTAAAGGGTAAGTCTGTCTCTGCTGTGCTGTCCCTAACACAGTTGATTCCATCACAAACAAATTCAGCCAAATTGAAACTCCTGAGGCATAGAGATGTTTCCCCTCAATCAGATTATGTGCCATTTACCATATACTACTTGATGCCAAAATATGCTCCCCTGATGAGCATGACATTTTATTTGCATGCACATAAGCAAGTTCATAGTGTCTAATTTGGAAGTGCAACCCCACTAAGACTGCATTTGTCTGTATTTATTTAGATGCTTTGTTTAAATGGGCACATGGGGAATGATCTGGGACATGGAAGCCTGGAAAAGCTGGTGAAAGCTGGTTCTCCCTGGAAGGCATTTGGGATGAAGAAATGTGACCTTTAATCACCTCAGACCTCTTTTTGTTCTTGTTCCAGAACATTCTGTGAGTAGAAACTCCCAGGCCTCCTCAATGCTTTGGTCTTGATTTTATATGCCTTTGGTGTTTGCGATGAGTTTCTTGGTATTTAGAAAGAGTATGTTTGAGGCAAGTTTGCCAAGACTGACCTTCGAACTAACAGTTGAAGAGCTGCCATGTCCTGTAAAGTGGGTTTTAGCCATTTTCCATCCAGGAAGGGAACTTGACATCATTGTGGAGAACTAGGTTTCTTGTTTTTCAGTTCCTTAAAGGATGCCATAAATTTTGTGGATGGAGCAAGTAGTCTGCTTTGCTCGGATTCAATGTTGCTTCAGAGCAGGGAGGCTGTCTGTTGTTAGCGTGTTAGGTTGCAAGTATCTCCTCTTTTGGAGAAGAATGAACAGCAAGAATACATGGAGGAAGAGAGGAACAAAAAGAAGGAGGGGTCAAGAATTGGAAAAGACAGAGAAGGAGATTTTGCTTCTTCTATCTGACTTCTTTGCACGGTGTCTGCATTTAATGGATAGGTGTGAGGCTTTACCATCACCAGACTTCTTATGTGGGAACACTCACATAGGTAATGACCTAGAATTCAAGGCAACCCCTGGGAAGGAGATGTATCATTTCACACATTCTAAGTACCATCAAATACTTCTCTCACTAGAAGGCAATGTGAGCAATACAGGCAGCCTCCTTCCTGAAGATATTTATTTGACAATTAATCAGGAAAAAGGGAATTTTTATTAGGCTCTTTGACCTAGAGCTTGTAATTTAAAGGGAAGATACTGTTTTCAGGATTAAAGGCATTGCAAAGAAATTTCTTATAGGTTTTACTACTATAGTCTTTGTAATGGCTTATATTTATAGCAAAGATTAACCTATACTTCTGTAGATACATAACATTTCCTTTTCCACTCTAACTTCAATGTCACCCAGAAATACCTGAATTCAACCACAATATTGAGAGTTAGGGTTGAACATAAATTCACTTAGATCCTGGAGAGTATTTTTCTTCTTTTATTCTCATGAAAAGTCATTTATAACCAAACCAAAGAAAATCTCAAGTTACTAGTGTGGTAAGATTTATTATTTCTACCTAAAGTCAAGCAGGTTGGAGGGATTGTGTTTGCTTCTAAGATTTGTCCAAATCATTGTGGTTTGGAAACCACCTTGGACTTGAAGTTTTTCTTTTTCCACTCACACCAGTGTCTTCTGTTCAATGTGATCTGTATGAGGTAAAGAAATTTCAACAGAGCTTTTGCTTATAATTTGGAAGACTACATCGCTTTGACCGCTCTGCGGTCACCTGAGATATGCTCATGTAGCTTGCTGTATAGCATCTTTCCAGCTTTCTGATGATTTCTGCCCTGCTTCTGAGGGAGGTGTCTATATTTTAATATATAATTGCTTTGTTGTAGCTAGTGTTGGTTCCCCAGGAAATGGGAATAAAGATAGTCAATTACATTTACCATCTAGAAGACAATAATTATATTAACTTATTTTGTGTAGTACTCTAGTTTGCAAGCACTTTCACATAATTAAACCATTTGATCCTTAAAGTAGCCTTTGAAGTGAGCAAGGAGGATATTATTATCTCCATATTATAGAGGAAACAGGTTCAGAGGGGTTAATTGGCTTGTCTGAGGTCCACGATCAGTAAAAAGAATATCTAGGATTAGAGACTGAAGGTCCCAGCCTGTGGCTACCTGCTTGCCTGTATAGCACCCCTTGTATCTGCTTTGGACCAGGACTCAAGGAACTCAAGTACTTAACAGACTGAAAGAGTTCTCATTGCTTATTTTCAAAATCAACATATGGAATCCTAAAGTCAACAGTATTTATTAAACACAAAAACTGCGAGTTGCTTTGAGAAAGGGATTGAGAGCTTGAGGACTGCATCTTCTGGTGGTTTGCAAGGGTGAGTTCATAGTAGAAGACAAGTTTGATGGCGCTTATTGCTTGGGGCAGACTGCTTGAGTCCTCTGAGAAGCAAATATCAAGATATACAGAGAATTATGGGGAAAAATGCCAAGGGAGAGAAAAATGCAGAGAAGGCAGGCAGAACCTTAAATGATTAACCCCTGGGAGGGAGACAGGTCAGGCAGGTGGGATGGAAGGAAAAGTCACAGACTGTAGCCCATTTCCAAGAAGATCTGTAGCTAGGCTAGGTAGGAATCCTGAGCCAAAATATCCTGGAAAGAAGCCTCAGAGCTCACAGACTGAGGCCTTCTTTAGCGACATTGCTGGGCTCAGTCACTGCCTGAGACAGGCCTGTGGGAAATATGGCTTCACTATGAATGTGGCAGTGGATTTAGAGCACGATTTTCAAAAAATTATACTCTCCATAAGAAGAGATCTGAGCAGTGCTTGTTTATGGTCACCACATGTGTGCCATGGAACAGTATTCATTTTCTTCATCTTCGAGACTAAATAGTCAACAACAACAGCAAATGTGCTTAGCTTAATGCAGGGCGCTGAGTATAAAATTAGATGCATAGTTATCACCATTAACAGATGCAGCTGTAATGGAAGGGAGAGCTGGAAGGCTTTTGTTTCTGTTTTTCAGGGATTTTATTTCTGTTTTATGATTTACAAGGCTGTTTTGGTTTTTGCTTATTAAACAATAGACACCACTGACTTCTTAGAGTTGGGAGCTGCTCAGGACTCCTAAGAATTTGTTAAAAACGAATGCCCCCTGGCATAGGGACTTTGGACCTAAAGACTTTGACTTGCACATGCTGTTCTTTGCAGTCTGTAGATAGGCTGTTTATTTTCCAAATGTTTGCTTCTTCTTACCTTCTTATTTAGGGAGCCCTAGAATCTCCGAGATGCTAAAGAGAAGGAGTTGAAAACGAGACCCATAGCTTGAAGGCTGTACCTTCTGGTGTTATTTCCAAGGGTGAGTTCACAGTAGAAAGAAAGTTTGACAGTGCTTATTGCTTGGGCAGACTGCTTGAGTCCTCTGAAAAGTAGACACGATACACAGAGAAACACTGGAGAACATGCCCATGGGAGACAGATTCGGAGAACCAGGGAAGGTTTATCCCTAACAAGGTCTATTCTTTGTTCTCTGGCTTGTTTCCTCATCTGCAATGGTGAATACTGCCTGCTTTGAAGCATTGTTGAGAAGACAAATTTGCATACATAAAGTTCATTAGGACTTTTAAGTGTAAAAGTCAATCAAAATCCAACCTATAAGTAATTTGTTCATGATCTTTGGGTCATTCCCAAGTTCATTTGAATAGCATGTTTCTGAATAGTGCGTGTTTCCTCAAGTGAGGCCCAGAATTTTGCCTTAGGCTCTGTGAATATATTTGAATAGTTTTTCTCTTACCCAACTAGTTATCACATACTGTCAATTCTTGTGTCACATTACCTCTGAGGATCCTTCCTTCCATTTCGGAAGCATTTCCAAAGTTCCCTAACTGATATGAACATCTACATAGGACACATCATTTCTAAGAACTTTCCACTGTGGGCTTACAAAGAAGAGCCACATGTTCTTGGACTTTGGTCTCCAATCCACCTCTTCCCAGAGAACAGATGCTAATGCACATCATTTACTTTCTTCTAGTCTGTATATCATTTATGAAACGAGACTAGAGGAGTCTTCTCCAGGGATGAAGATGGATAGTGAGGATATGGCAAGTAGCTACAGCAGACTTTGTAGAAGCCTAGTCCCCTCATCTTGTTAATCTTTTAAATGCACTGTTTCATTCGATCTTAAATCAAATATGTCTAGCCTAGCAATATGTAATAAGAGAACAACTCCAAGTCTATTCAGCTGTTCTTTGGGGTCTTCCACTGTGGCTCATGTTTTCCCAAATAAGACTTACTTCTCTAAGCTAACTTTACTTGTGGTTCCTGGTATGCTTCTTGCTTTGGTATCCAGTCACACCCTCCCCATCCCATGAGCCTACCTTGATCTTGCCATTTATTGTTTTCAAAGCCCAGTGAATATCCTTCTCTCTCAATCAGCCCAACCCTAGTGACTCCAATCTCATTGCTTACAGTGTGATCCTTCTGTTCCCTCATCTGTGTTGGTGAATACTGCCTGCTTTGAACCATTGCTGAAAGGAAAAAATTACATATGTAAAGTTTGCCAGGAGGCAGTTGTTATATTCAGGGGATTATCAGATATTAAAGATATTTCTTGCTTCTACCTCAGCATAAACTATTCTGCAGTAGTGAAAGTTACAATGTTGACCACATATGACCACCTGGTGAGCCATCTAACACTTAGCATGTTTGTTTTTCCACTGACTTATATTGGAAATTCAACTTCTAACATGAGTCCTAGGTAACGTTAAAATTTTGTCACTTAGAGTTGAAAGCATTAGTGTAGTTTGCAACATGAGTTTGATTTTTAGGAAAAAATACAGTTCCTTTAAGTGAATTTTTCAACATTTGAGGGCAAAGGTGCCATTTTTGCTAGTGTCAAAGTAGGTTTTATTTTAAAAGTATACTGTAAACATAGTAAATTCACCCTTTGTAAACATACACAGTAAATTACATGTTTAACTGTATAAGGACATGCTAACATGATTTTACAATGTCTTTGCCATCTTACCTTCTATCGTTATGGAAATTCAGTTACTCTGTGCCCTCATAAGCATTTGGAATGGAGAGTATGCTCTTCACATGATAAGCACTGAATGTGCTTATGTGGTGGCTTTATCTCTGTTCCTTAAGTACACTGCTCTTGCTGTACTAAAACCTTCAACTCTCTTTCTTGCAAATGTGCAGCTCAGTTTTCCTCTGGAAGTCAGAATGCAAACTGGCAAGCATGTGGGCATGCATACAAACCTGCTTGTTTCTGTGTTTCATTTACATACCTGGTCTGGATAGATTTATACTTCATTAAAAGCAAAACTGAAAACATTCATGCATGTGTGTGTATGTGTAAGCCCATGTGCATGTATGAGAGGCAAGATGAAGATGAATAACTTAGTTTCTTCAATTTCTAGGGAATGAAAGGATCTCTATTAGTTCAGTTGAGTGGAAGTCTGCTTATCGTATTCATTTCTCCGTAGCCCATGCCTTTCTGTGGTTGATTGGACTTTTCAGTATTTTCTGTGAGCAGCAGTGTTTTCTTTATTTGGGGGAGAGTCTAGTAACTGCAGTGAGGAAGGGTGCATGTGCAGAGTGATAAGTAATGAGGCACTAACTAGGTGCTAACAATGGGCTACAGCAAGGAGAAGATAACATGGGATGTGATAATGAAGAATGTCTAATTAGTTTCCCTGGAAGCAGGCTTAAAAAAAGCCTTACTAGGAAGGGGATACAGTAAGTGTGAGTTTCCTGTGCATGAGCACCAGTGACAGTCTGAGAGGGCTGGAAAGGCCAGAGACTGAGAGCTGGGAAAATTTAACTTCCCTGTTGTTCCAAACTAAAAACAAGAGAATTTGCAGAAATCAAAAGCTACCTCATTCCCAAAGGGCTAGAACTTACTCAGAATTATGCACTGAGAATTAAAAACAAAGTCAAACAAAAATAAGAAGAACCTGTTCTAACTGTATCTTTAACTTTTTGAATAATCTTGAAGAGTATTCAACCGTGCTTTTGGCCTGTCAATCAACAGCTATGAGAAGAGGTAGGAGTGGATGAGGAAAAAAAAAACTAAATAACAAAAAAGAATTCGTTTTAAGACTGTAATTATGGGTAGTGTGGAAGAGGACTCCTGGTTTAGCAGATACCACTTTGAAGTGGAGACCAGCAAAGTCCAGGACTAAACCTGAATTGCAGCCAACCAAATCAACTCCAGGGGTGGGGTGGAGGTGGGGGGGACTACCTGTTAATATCCCTGCACCTCAGCTTCCTCACAGATGATATCAAAGTATTTCACTGGGTGATCTTTATCATCAGTTTTAGCTTTATGATTTCATTATTCTAAAGTATATAGCGAGTAACCAATTACTTCTTTGCAAATAAACACAGGGTTTGGGGGCAGATAGATGGGGATAAATAGCTCCCCTTTTTCTGTGATATAGAGTGATATGAATCTGCATAGGAGAACTGTCTCTCTTAAATTGCTTTAAAACTCAGATGGATATTTCATGGTTCTTTGCATTGTAAGTTGTAATTACTAGCTAAAGAAATGTTAGGTCTCTATTGTCTGTGGGAGATCAGATAGGCCAAGGAAAAGCACAACACAAACATCTTGAGGCTGTTGCTGGAATGCTATGCTAAAACCACTTCCATCTTCACACTGCTTGTCATAAGAATAGCTGTACACAATCACGAGTTTAGTCTCTCCTCTTCTTCATTGACTCATCTTTCCTTAGGTTTACAGGAGTAAGTGGAATGTCTCATGTGCTCTAATCTGATTGATGGCTCTTTCCAGTAGCTTTTTATTTTTTGGTTGTTGTTGTTACAGTGTGAAGCTGGAGGGTCTACCAGAAAAGAAAAGTCTTGGGATAGGTCAAATCAGACTGAATTTGGGAGTGAAGAATCAAGAGGAATTGATGACAAAATTGTGTTAATTTTGCCTTTGCTCTTGGAAACGTCCTTTCTTTTTGTTTAGACAATGTTTGCGGAGGCAGGTATGAGAAACAGGTCACCAAAGACAGCTGCTTAGTTTTACTAGTTGAGCTGGAGTAAATGGTACTTTGATAATTGTGTGGCAAGACACCTGATGTTTAAGAAAAATACTCTGATATGGTGATTATGGACTTTTATTTGATATCACAGACAGAGATGACTCAAACTGGAAAGGAAGGTAGAGAACATTTCCAGGTAGAGAATGACTTCTTCAAGTTTAAAGTTTATATTAAAACATAACCAACAGATTACAGAGACCAAATGTGTTTTACTTACAGCACATTAGATGCCATTTTTACCATCAGTGTGCTGATCAAATGAATAGCCCCTTAGGTGACATATCCCTTTATTGAACAACATTGGCAAAAACAAATTTTTCAGATTACATAAGAACAATAAAACTTTCTTTTCGCTTTGGGTCATCAAATAATGCAAAACCATACAAAATATTATAACAAAGGCAATTTAAATTATTTTTGTGGTACTGTATTTCAAACCCAGGACTTAATACATGCTAGGCAAGTGTTCTGCCACTGAGTCAAAGACCCAACCTATATCAAAGGTTATGGATCTCTTCCGTGGGCTCTCCTCCCCTAGTGGTAGCTAAGCCTTCCACCACTGGCTCAGCTTCCAGGAAGAAAGCATGAGAAAAGTCCACATGGGTCTAGGCAGGTCTCTGGTTGGAGTGCTGACAACCGCAGGAAAAAGAATCCCTGGGAGACTGTTGTCAGTGGAACATCTCAGTTTATTGAACCAAGGGTGGTTACATTTATAGGAAAAAGGGTGGGGGGGTCTTTGGTACCAAGGGACAGGGGCAATTGGTTAAGACAGGGATACTGGAGTAACCCCATTTGCATGTGGGGACTCATGTATAAGAGTCAAAGTACTGCAAAAGCACCTTCTTCGTAATGGGTAGTACCACGAGGAAAAGAGGAAGACACCTCATCAGAAAGTGGGCTCAGCTCTAGGCTTCTAGCTACAATGTTCAGTTAAGCATCAATCATGCCACATTCCATTGCCTATGACCTGCTCTGAAGCAGGCAGCATTTAGAATTTAGCTGGGTTTTGCCAGGGCTAAGAAAAAGTGTAACAGCTGAATGCCTTCTGCTTTCAGGGTGAGAATTCTAGGGTTCAAAGCACATTTTGACCCACTCTTAGGTCTAAAACAGCCCTACAAAAGGTGCTGATTTTTATTGTGTCTGGCTGCAGTACTAACTACAGACTATGTATTCATGAAATTTTTAAAATCTTTCCTGGTATTATCATATCAAAGACAGGTTGTTTTTACACATTTCGTCTTTGCAGATGTATTAGTAACTGTGTAGAAAGAATCCTATTTACTTCCATAGCTCTCATTTTTAGATTTGTCATTTTAGCATATCTGGAACTTACTTTTATCATCTACAACTGCAACCTCCAAGCCATACCTGGCCACTGTGTTATGTGAATAAAGTTTTATTGTGTAGAGCCATTCTTAGGCCTTTGCACACAGCTTGTCTTGCTTTTATCTACAGTGGTGAAAGTGAGTAACTATGACAGGTTAAGCCTAAAGTGTTAAACCTTCAACTAAATTTTAAGTACTCTCACAGAAAAAAATGACAATGTTGTGAGGCAATGTATATGGTAATGAGTTAGATATAGCTCCTTCACTATATATATATATATATATATATATATATATATATATATATATATATATATCTCAAAATATGTTGTATACTCTAACAAGCTATAATTTTATCTGTCTATTCAAAGTAAAACAAAAATTACATAAATTTAAATAAATTTCACATCTGGCTCTTTGTAGGAGAAGTGTCTGTTCCCTGATTTATATAACATAAGGGTGATGAGTCACCAGCTTTTGACTTTTTAAAGTTGGTAAAAGTCATTTTTCAAACAAAATCTGATATAAAACTCTCCTATACAAAACAAACAAAAACAAAGTTCAGGTGGTCAAAGAAGCATTTGAGGTGGAAGAAACACACCCAGTTTGTCTCTTTCTCTCTTCTAAGCTATTGATGAAGGCACGTAGGGAAGGTTCCCATGTGATAAGGCCATATGCAAGATCTGTTATGGGACTTCCAACTAGCTCCTCATTTTTAAATACATGTTGAAGTAGAAGAGTCCATTGATAGGGTAATCTTCTTTCCAGTCTCCCCTTCTCAGGCCGTAGGAAGGTTTCATTTGTCTCCAAGTCGACTGAATTGGTGGAATTTTTAGTACTGTGTTGATTCTGAAGCATCATGTTATGCTGTGTGGCAAGTCCTGAAAGTCTTTGTGTTTCTTGGAAAACTTTTGTATACTGATAAAAGAGACACTGAAGCTCCAGTTTTAAAAACAGACCCCAGGGGTAGAATCTATCAAAGCGTCATGTCTCAATGGCTACATGCAAGCTTTTGTTTCAAAGCAAGACTGATGAGTAAATTGTTTATTTCCATACACTTTGAGCCGGCTTTTCTGATGATGGAGGCAGCAAAAGAATTGGATGTGGTCTAACAGCATAATAAAATCCAATTCAGTTAGTGTTTATGGAGTGCCCATGGGGTGTGGGCTATTGTGTTAGACAAGATAAAAAAAAAGAGCCTCTGAGATGCTCATGTGCTCTTTAGTACATTTTATGGGCTTGTTTTGCCTCCCTGAATAGCTTTGAAATTCTCAGCTCATTGAAGAAATTACCCAGTGAAGGATATATCCCTGCCTCTTGACTTTTTAGTACATATAGGATCAGAGGTAGTACGGAGGTGGGATAAAGATAAAGGAAAGAAATTAATAGCCACTGACTCTTGAGTTTGGTACACCACACTCTTTATAAGAATTTCTCTATTATTCTTTACAACAATTTAGGGGAAGGTCTTAGCTTTCAAAGGCACAAAATTACATGGCAGTATAGGGTTCTAAGTCAGGTTGCTGAAACATCAAATTATAGCATTGATTGACTCATTCAAATTTGGAAACATCTGACACTTAAATGAAAATTCACTTATTTTGAATAAGTATATCTAAAACTTTAGAATCAAGAAAATAATTAAAATACATAGGGTGGCAAGTGATCTGCATATTGTGGAGAGCAGCCTTGGTCCACGTAGGTAGCAGGGAATTATGTTAGAAAGGGAATTGAGTATAGGACTATATTCTTCTTTTAAGATCAAATATTAGCAAATATGTTCTTCTCTTCTCCTCTCTTCTTTTTCTCCCCTCCCCTCCCCTCCCCTCTCCTTCCCTTCCTTTCCTTTCCCTTCCCTCCTCTTCCCTCCTTTCCTCCTCCTCCCCCTTCTACCGCTCTTCTTCCTTCCTTCCTCCCCTTCTTCTTCTTCTTCTTCTTCTTCTTCTTCTTCTTCTTCTTCTTCTTCTTCTTCTTCTTCTTCTTCTTCTTCTTCTTCTTCTTCTTCTTCTTCACTGGTACTAGGGATTAAAGCTGAGGCCTCATACATGCAGGCAAACACTCTACCACTGAAGTATTGCCCCAGCCCTTACAACATTATCTGTAAGAATAAGATGGTAATTGTTTTCGGCTTGCAGTCCGCATAACATCAATTCTGCCATATTAGTGCATGGTAACCATAGATGAATTCTGGTGAAACTATCCATGAGGTTAGGGATGTAGGTCAATTGATAGAGTGCTTGTTTTGCTTGCCTAAAGCCTTGGGCTTGATCCCCAACACTGAACATAACTAGTGTGTCTGCAATCCCAGATTCAGGAAGTAGAGGCAGAATGATCAGGAAATTCATCCCATCTTAAAAATTAAAAAGATGAACAGAATTTAGTACGTCATTAAGTTTCTAGATGTTATTTTAATTGTATACTGAAGTAAAAAACATTATTAGCCTGTGGGCTATTCCCAAACAGGGGGCAGGTTAGATTGGCATGTCTTGTTGTATCTAGGCCATTCTTTTGCAACTCCTGATTCAGGTCAGTGAAATCAAAATATTGCATAACTAGTCACTGAAAAGGGGTTCCTAAGTGGGACGTCCAAAGCTTCCAATTTGGAAAGTCTGGGGTATGTGTAGAATTTGCATATTTTAGTAGCATCATGGATGATTCTTTGCCTCCATCAGTCAGGATTCCAAATGGAAATAAGAAGCACACCAAAGTTAGGAAGATTCACAGAGTTGCAATTATGTAAGAGTTAACTGATTTGATAATTGATTAGAATGTGGGTGGGACATAGGCCATGAGATAAAGCAGAAAATCAAGTGCCATCAACTGAAAGTCTGTTACTGCCAGACCAGAAGGAATTAGGGGAGGAGGAGTCATCGGAATTTGGGAGAGAGAATTGCTGGAGAAGGTCACTGGGAGATCATGTTTCTGTAATGTTGAGGTAACCATTCATCCAAGACAACTTTCACAAGTATGAGCTTGTGAAGTTGAAGAGGAAGATAAGGTAATTGGAAGAGAAGCATAGACAGCCAAAATTTTTTAGAGGAAATCAAACCTAGTCCATCTTCTTATCCCTTGAGTAATAGTTATACACCTCAGTCTCTGTTACTGCCCAGGACTCTAAGCAGTAATATCTGACAATAACTGACTCCACTACCAATGCTAGCTGTGAGCATTTAGAGGTACAATGTTGTAACATATTCTGATGAATGCCCAGGGCTCAAGAAGTCATAGGGTCGTTTTATTTATTTATTTATTTATTTATTTATTTATTTATTTATTTATTTATATTTATTTATTTTTATGCTTGTATTTCTTTGGTGTACTGGAAAGGCAGACACGATCTTAGTTTACTTGCTTTGTAGCAATCTCCTTTCTTAATTCTTTTGTTTTCCCTATTAATGCCCACAAATAGGACCATACAATTCAGTGTAGCCTAAGAAGCATGTGTGTGGGGGTGTGTGTGTGGGGGGGTGATAAACATAAGCCAAGGGCTGAAAGCTAAATCTCTTGAGTTCATTTTGATTCCTAAGGGTTTCGAGGCTCAAAGACAAGAGCAAAGAGAACATTTCTTTGAGAAGGCGCCACTGTGGTCTAGAAATTTTACATATCCATTTGGCTTTTGCTATTTGCATAATAACCATCCATTTATTTTCCCATTTGTCTAAATTTACACATTCATATGGTTTACTTTATACATAAGAAGCGATCACTCCCTCTTACCCCCCATCAGTATGAAGCAATGGAGAAAATCTGTTTGCCAAATGAAAAATGAAGAGTTTCTCAAAAGAAACACTAATGAATTGGTGGTAGTTCAGGAGGAAAACACAGAATGGCAATAATTTTCAAATTAGTTAGATTCCCTCTTTGTTCTCCAGAAGATTCTAAATGGATTGTCTCAACCTCAAGCCAGAGAGTCCATTCTCCTCCCTAATATCCTGATTATCCAGTCAGTCCTTCCTTCGTTGATGCCTCTGTTCTTCTATTCTAATGTTTGGAGGCAAAGCCACTTCCCTGGGAATGTTAAATAAAATCCCCGAATTTCAAAAAGGCATTCACAGACAAAGTTTTTCGAAAGCTGGTTTCTCAAAAACCCTTTCTTCTCTCATTCTTACCACTGACAAACAGGGTGTGAGAAATTATTAGGCATTCCAAACTGGATATTCTTAGATAATAAGATAAAATATATAGCCAGAGTTGTCAGTGAACTAAAAAAAAAAAGTAACTTATCACTCATCAGAACAGCTAATTACACAAAAAATAAGTTTCCATTTTCTTCTTTGATGAATCCTCTCTGGCTCTATTTGGTTAATTACAGTATATAAATTGGAGAGAGTTCTCAGAGGTGTAAAGCCACTAAGAATGTTCTTTTGAAAAGTTCAGTAATTTTATCATTGCTAAGATCATGGATGACTACTGTATCGCAGGACCCTTTTATTCTGTAGCATAGAGAGGCATGGTACCATGGAAGTTTCTAAATTGCTTATTTTAAAATACACCTATCAAACAAAATGCCTTTCCTGAAGACATCTTTAAACCAAAGAACTGGTTCACAGAGCCTGACTCAGTTTTAAGAATATCCTTTGCCTTATTTGTTTGGTTACCTTCTTATTATGACAATTAGCATGTCCTCTTCCATCTCCAAGATTGCTTTTGTTGCCTATAATCTGGTTCTTCCTCATCCTATTTTGCAATTTTCCTCTAATTTGTTTTGTAAATGATGATTAACATAAGAGTCTTTCCTATGAGTTTATGATTTGATCATTTTATAATTGTAATTGTCCCTCAATTGGAGGAAGAGGATAAGGACGGGCATGAAAGTTGTAGGAGAAGGACACTGGAATGGTTCTCTTACCTCTAGCGTCTTTTTCTTTTGTAAACGTATTTAAAAAAAATAGTTGACGAGGTGGAAAAGGGACAGAGGATGTACCAGGAGCTTCACTGGGCTGTTTCCTTCATAGAACATTTATTTCAGAGAATGATTTTAAAATGACACCCAACCAAACAAAGACACTGTATGCTCCTCTTTGCAAATGCATTTGGAATTGATCACCTTGGAAACTAGAGGAAATGCAATGAAAACCTGCAGGATCTAGAGGAGCACGATGGATGGGAACAGGGCCACAAGGGTCTGCTGGGAGGTAGACAGCTTACTTCCTTCTCAGGAGAACCTGAGAGACTTATATGTTCCAGAAGTTCTACTGGATTGTTACTATGCAGGAATTTCTCTCGATCTTTTCTGATTTCTGCTTTTCCCAAGGAAATATGGAAATATAAAGTTTATGTGAAGTTTTTTGATGTTTTTTAAAGTTTGAGATCAACTCAGTTAAAGCTGAAATATTGCGAGGGCTGATGGTTCACACATGCAGACCATATTGAGGCTCCAAGGCATCACTGTGCAGCCTCTAACAAATTGTCTTCTTGGCTTGGCAAGATGCTGGCTCCAGGGACTCTAGTAATACAGAAAGAGAAACTGCTGGTCAGATGCTATGATTTTAGTATAAGGAGCTAATGAAACTGACAAAAATTGACAAGGACATACATTTGCATGAAAAAAACAAAATACCACTCACTATCTTAGCAAAAAGAAAGATGCAGAATTATATATTTATTCACTTTTCTCTCTCAGGAGTTATTCAAAAGTCTTCATTAGTTCATGGGAAGTTTTCCTGATTTTACAGGAGCATTAACTCATACACTTTTAGTTTTATAGAAGAATCTGTCAAAAATTTATATGCTTGTATATGTAAAATATAAGTCTTTAATTATTTACCTGTTGATAATCTCTTTTTCTTTGATTATTATTGTTACATGCATACATACATAAATACATACATACATATATATGTAGAGGCTATCCACTTAAGAGTGAGGCGTGGGAAAAGTTAGAAGAAGGGTACCCAGGAGGGGCTGGAGGGAGGAAAGGGAGGATAAAAAGTGATGTAATTCTATTTCAATTAAAAAAAATTAAAAAATAAATGAGTGATATGTATTCAAAAACAAGCACATATATACATATATATGTGTATATACACGTATATACACACGTGTGTGTGTGTGTGTGTGTGTTTGAATGCTGTTTATGAGTTTTTGCTAACACAGTTATTAACTGCAGCAGAGCTTGTTAGATTTTTGGGAGGAAATATAATGCATACACATTTAGGTTACTAGGATAGGTAGGATAGAGTGCTTACAAATACCAGGTTTTAGGTGAAAAACTGAAATATGAATGGTTAAGAGGTTGATTTTGAATGAAGAAAAACAAGCGATTGGATTCCACATTATTGTATTTACAGGATGTTCTGAATTATGGTACCCTCCCGTTTGAAGACAGGGTTTCATGTAGTCAGGCTGACCTCCAACTCCTAGAGAAGCTGAGGATGATATTGATGTTCTGGTTCTCCTTCTTCAACCTCTAAAGTGTCACGATTATATGCACCACCATGCTCAGTGTATGTGGTGCTGTAGTGCTAGAGGGTCGAACCTGTGGCTTCATGCATGACTAAGCAAGAATTTTAACAACTGGGATACATCTCCAGTCTGGTATGTAGCACCTCCTTAGAATTAATAAGTAATCAGAGTTAAAAGTATGACTTGTGTGCTTCAGAGACATCAGATGGATAGAACAGTGATGAGCTACTGGAGATGGAGGCTCTGTTTTAGAAGCAGCCAGTGCTGTGGGGTAGTGGGTACAGCCAGAAAGTGGAAGATCTTGAAGGCGTGTCATCAACTTGGAGTTTATTTTCATTCTTGGAGTGACCCATGAAAGAACTTCAGCAGGGACATCTCTGGGGAATTTTAGGAGGAAATGCTTTAGCAGCAGAGCCTGGGATGGCCCAGATATGGAAAGTTGTTACAGTAATCCACATGAGAGGAGATATTCTGGATTAAATTCAGGCTGTGTAAACACAAAGAGAGAGAGAGATGTCTTCCACGGTATCATTAGACATGGCTTTCAAATGAAGAGGCTCAGTGTACAATTCTTGCATCTATGTAAAAGCTACACAGAATCATATCTAAGAATCTGAGGGATCCTTTAAAGGTGATGTATAGTCGGTAAAGAATTTAAGATCAGTAGCCTACCTCCTAAAACTGAGAAGTGTTTATCAATTAGGAATGAAAAAGGGGAAAATACAGAAAGACAAGGAAATAGAGAAAAGCCAATGAATTTGAAGAATAAATGGGGTATCGTAATAATAAGTTCTTATTTGAGCAACTCAGAGTACTTATATGTCTATTTCTTTTAAGCTATGGATATGACAGTCCATACTTTACTCTTCTAAAGAGGAAGCATTGTCCCTCCTTCTCATTTTTTGCATGTAATACTGCCGTAGAGACTTTCTGCTTTGATCTGATTAGCTGCCTGCTCTGTTCAGGTTGGAGTGTTGCTGATGAACAAGATCAAGAGCACCACTAGCTAGCGTATGGTGATGGACTTCCCTGTCTATTCTGTATGTCTCTAGTATCTGCAAGGAATTGATGCTCATTTTATTTGCTTCCTCAGTACTTGTATTATCTTCAGTTTACTAAACATAAGAGTGTCCATTCTTAAGTACAGAGACCTTCTGTCATTCTTTCTACTCAATTAAAATTTCTATTATACTTGCAATGCTGTTTATTGAAATATCAAATTATGAAAATGTTTTTACTAGAATATATATTTGTATGTATATACTTTTCCAAACAGAAACATGTCTTTGTCATCTGTCTTTATCATCTCGGTTATCTCTTGTCATATTTTGCAGAAACCATTGTAAGGTGAGAGGTCAGCATTTAAAAAAGACTGATTCATGCCTTCCTGGATATTTAAATTTGTGATTTACATTAGTTAATTGACATGTTTGATCATTCAATGACTCTTTTCTCTGCCCACATAAAGTACTGCTAGGTCAGGCCACGTCTTTGACTGGCTTCCTTCCATATGAATTTGTCACTACCACTCAGTTGAGAGTTTGGGAAACATGTCATCTACATAGCCCTGTCCCTCCATATCTTCTCTTCTCTCTAATTTCATGTTTTTGTCACTGTGGTAAATCCATTTTTTTCTTTGCTAATTTTATTTCCTCCTTAGTTTCTGGAGATCTGTTTTTTATTCTTTTTTTTTCCTTTGTTGTGGCCCCTTCCTTATGCATTCACCATGTGTTCAGTTCATAACATTGCACAGAAGCTCCAGCAGGGCAGAGCTTCTTTTTGATTCCGTAGCCCAGGTGAGCTCAGTGTTTCACACACACACGTAGGTAATATGTGAGTGTGACGCATAAATGTTTAGCACTTTTTGAAAGTAAGGCTGTTTTAGACCCTAGTATACAAACTTAAATAAGATTATGACCTTGTTTTCACCAGCCTAAATCCCAGTACAGAACAGATAAGCAAGTCAGCAGTTGTATGCCGAAGGTTAAAGTTGTTCTAGAGAGCAGTGCAGTTGGAACTTCTGAAAGGCATCTTGAAAGGAGTTAGCAGTTTAGGGGGTTTAAAGGACAAATAGATGTAATTATTACCAGCAGTAGTGAGATTCAATCTTAAATTGTATGTGTAGATGATGCTATAAGAGGACGTGGCTAGGAAAACCATTAGGAGGACAGAGTATGTAGGACTTGTAAATGACTGACTGAAGGTTAGATGGTGAAGGAGGAGACCAGGTGTGGTTCTTAAATTTATGCCTTGGATGACTAAGAAGAAGGTGGCACCTGCTCAGGGATGTAAGAATTCATGAAAAAGAAGTAACACTAGTTGACAGAAGGTCTTGCCTCTATCCTCAGTCATGTGCATTAGGCAGACTAGCTTCAGCTCCTGAGGGTGCTTTAACAGCAGAGAGACCAGTGCACCTGTATCTGGTGACTGAGTCAGATAGGAAACCCTGACAGACAAAAGGAAGCCTACTTTCCACTGTTCTGCTTGCTGTCTTGGGTGTTGTGGGGTTTGTGACACAGCTCAGTTTCTTACTTTGCTTCATCATTTCCTGTCTGTAATGGTTAATTTTGATTATCAACTTGAGTGGATTAAAAAATACCTAGGACATTAGTGATACACACCTTTGGGTATTGTTATACGCCTACTGTGGCATCTCAGCAAGGATGACAAGGAGGCACTTTTCTTAGGTGCAAATCCTGCCAAACCTCAGCAGAGGGAACCACTATTTCTGGCCAGTACTATACCTGACAGTGGAACCCCTAGCATCTGAGCTCAGGTGTTTTTATTGATTCAGAACCCCTCAGGTGTTCTATTGATTGCATCTGCAGATCCTATCCTGAACAATCAAACATCCGCCACAAGAATCCAACACCTGCAAGCAATATAAAAGCACCAAGACCTAGGCAGGCCCTCACAACAGTGTGCAAAACAATTATTTTATACGTAACTAAAAATAAACTTCTATACCATTTGGGTGTCCCTATGAAGGAATTTCCAGAGAAGATCAACTGAAGGGAAAAGATCTACTCTGGCATGGGACCCTAGACTGAATTAAGAGAAGAAAGTGAGAAAGCAATCTGGATTCTAGCATCCTCATTCTCTCTGCTTCCTGTTCTACCGGGATGTTAGCAGGCAGCCACTATACAGCACTGCTGTCGTAGAGGCTTGCCAGCCACAGTGCTTCCTCCACCATGATATACTGTACCCACTCTGTGAGCCAAAATGAACCTCTTCTCTCTTAAGTTGCTTCCTTTCAGGTATTTGGTCATATCAAGGAAAAAGGTAAGTGATAATACCTTCTATTTCCAATTGGGATGACTAAGACCATTCTGTATTTCCATGGCCCTTTCTGTGTGCTTGTGCAGAACTCGACCTGAACACAGACAGAATGATGAAGATCTTCTTAGAGATCTCTCCCAGTATCCGTGGGATTGCACAAGGGGTTGCACCTCCTCTTTTTTGTTTGTTTGTTTTGTTTTGCTTTGTTTCTGTGATGCTTTCAGTCTCCTTCAAACACCTCTGTATTAAAAAGTTAATGGTGCTTTTGGGAGATGAAAGAGCCTCTGGGATGTGGAGACTGATGGGCTATCCTCTGGTTGTTATTTCATGCCTTTGACAAGGTCTGCGGAGTCCTAGACTCTTTCTGCCTCTTTTTGCTTCCTGGTTGATGAAGTCCAGAGGTTTGCTGTACCCTCCTGCCATAGTGTCCATGTTGTTAAAGGTCAGATGTAATGAGACCATTCCATTATGGATCAAGACCTTTAGAACAGTGAGCCAAAACAAGCCTTGTATCTCACAAACTAATTATCCCAGGCATTTTGTTATAAAGATGTGAAGATGATTAATATAGGGTGTTGGAAGAAAGGGGTTCAGAAAGTATATCCTAGAATGCAGTGGAGTAAGGGGTCACAGTTAGAGTCTAATTGTTAATGGTTTAGTGGGATAAGCTAAGATTATCTTGGATTGGGAAGAAACACCCCAAAACAAGTGCTTGATTAATATTATGATTGTGTTAAAGGTACTTCTGATTCCCAAGAAGGCTTCAGTGTAAAACTAAGATATTGCTGCAATTGTTCTACATGGAAGCCTACTTTAAATAAAATATCTCAAGGAAACTGGGAAAGTTTGAAGCAACTCTGGTTGCTGTGAACCGGAACCCTTTAATCTCTTATTAAATGAATGCAGTGTGATAATAATATAATGATACCTTGCATTTAGATTGCATATTTACTTTCCCCTAAGACTTTTCTGAGGCACTTTAATTCATTGCCATTCCTTTCCCCTCACTACTGACTTTCCTCAAATGAGGGAAGGAAGAATAGAGATAATTGAATCTTTAATAGCTAATGTCCCATTTTTTTTATTCAGCTGTCTTCCCCAATCCACTTGTATTATAAATCTGAAATAATACTAAAATGATTTTTACTTCCTGACTTTTGACAGCTTAGGGGAGAGGTTGTTAGAATGAGGAATGAAATGAGTTGTATGAACAGAGCAGCAAAGGGTGTGAGGATAAAGGTTCATTCTATGGAGACTGACTAAATCTACAAGAATAATTTACCTCTTGATCATCAAAAACTGATTCCAGTTCTCAAGCTTTTCTAAACATTAAAAAGCTATCCTTCCAGATATTTGGTTATCTTGGTAATGTGCTCTGTGTGGTCTCTGCAAATCATCTTATATACATGCATACTGCCTTATTTATCTCCCACAATGTTTCTGCATGAAACAATCCTTCCTCTTTATTTCATTGAGACCATCACTCTGGCTTGAAGGGGCTGAGTAAGAATTCCAAGGTCATGCATATAGGAGGGATCCTTGCTAGGATTTGAATCCAAAATGTATTGCCCTCCAAAGATGGAACTTGTGACCATAGTGTTTATGGAATCTCTTATGTGGAGCTCTGTTATTGACTTTGTTGACTCCATGGCTGAAATAATGGAATATGTGTATGTCAGTGTGTGTGTGTGTGTGTGTGTGTGTCTGTAGGGTTGCTACTAAAATAGCCTATTAGAGACCAGCCTTTTAAATATGTTTGAAACAAAATAGCTTCACCAATACAGCATCTTGTGTCTATCAGATATTACATCTTCTTTCACTCCTCCCTGATGAAAGCCTTTGGCTCTTCTATTATAACTTAAGGAAGAAGATTTGACATCTTCAGGGATGACATCAAAATATAAAGGAATAATAAACAAAACACATTGCACAACTATACTAATTCATGCCCTACAGGGACAACAACAGGAAAAACTTAGAGTTTGCCAAATAGGAAAAATAACCAAACTGGTACAGGCAGAAATGTTAATTCAGACTTCTGGATGATAAAAGACTTATTACAAACAATGAGAATTGGAAAAATATAAAAACGGTACTCAGTCAAATCCTTTAAATATATGCAAGCCACCACTTCCTACAGAGATAGATGAGTGTGCCAGTTTCTTCAGTTTAATGAACACAATTAGACACTGCACATTCATTGTGTTCTCTCTGTGTTCAAGTCCTTTCGTTGCTGATAGTGATGAAGCAACTTTCAGAAAGTCTAATGATTGCTCTGCAATTGGGTCAGGAAGTTTACACCAAAAGGAGAGTGTATATAGCTCAGACTTTTGGTTCAGTACATCTTCCCTTAATACCCCATGGGAGGGACAGAAGCACAGATAGAATAGCTGACCCTGCTTTTGGATCCACACTAGTCCATTATTAATGCATGTTTGTTCAGTATTGTTATCCTCGGAGCAATCTTCCCTAAATTGCTACCTTCTCCATCTGATACTACTTAGAACAATGTACAATTAGCCACATTTCTTAATGGAGAACTTTTCTTCAAAGAAAACATGATAAACTTTGGTAGCATGGTATCCTTACAAACAATGCTTGATTGAGACAGCTTAATTTAGTAATTTATTTATCAGCTTTAATGATCCCAGTCGTCTCTGACTATGTCAACATTCATTTGTTTTGTGAGTATATTGGGGTCAAATCAGTGCTGTATTCATGCGGATATTTATCTATATCCACAGATGCATCTGAGTCTGCATCTGATATTGCTTTATGCTAATCTATAAGGAAGAGTTTCCTCCCTAATTAACTTGCTTTTATATTCTCACTGGGAGATATGCTAACTTGCATTGTTCTGATATAATTACTTTTGTTTATTTTAGTCTCTTTGACCAGATTTTAAACACTTAAGCAGTGAGGGGAAAGGGGGGCTTCTATTTTTATAAGCTTCTTTCCTCCCATATCCCATTAATCAATAACTGTTTTTAAGTTTTGTACTCTGCATAGGTAGGTTCTCAATAAGTAGCTGTTAGATGATTTGACAGATTTCTGTATTTAGAAGTACATTAGATGAAGAGCTTAATTTCAAAAGCTTGAGCTATAAAATAGATACAAAAAACCAACCAAACAAAAAGCAGTTGGAGTCTTTGGAGAATGCCAAATGTCAATCAAGGGCTCCTGACAATCCCAAGTGATCAATCAGATAGCAGAAGGGGAAATCTTAGTGGTGTGGATGAGAAAAATAATATAGAACACTGGTGAGTCCACAGATAGAATAGGTATTGACCTGAAGGTGACCTTCTCCTTGATACATCTCATGTACTTCCCATCATGTACCTCAACCTTGCATAGTTTCCATTTCCTCCTCCATGGATTCTCCATGATCTTTTCACCAGGAGTGTTATTATACTACTTTCAGGCTGCTAAAAGGTGCCACATTTGCAGGATGTGCTTTGAGTATAATGTGGTTTCCATTTCAGGATTTCTGTAGTTTTGTCTTTCTCTTGGAACTGAGAAAAATATAGTTGTCTTAATTACTCTTTCCCTTTTCTGCGATAAAACACCATAACCAAGGCAACGTGTAAACGAAAACATTTGATTTCGGGCTTATGGTTTCAGAGGGTTAGAGTCCATGATGGCAAAGCAAAGGCATGATGGCAGGTACAGCAGAGAGCTCACATCTTGATCCACAAATTAGAGTCAGAGGGACACTGGGAATGACCTACATTTTTTGAAACTTCAAAGTCCACCCCCAGTGACATATCTTCTATAATAAGGTCACACCTCGTAATCCTTTCCAAATAGTTCCAAATATGTGATGAGAGACCATCACATATTCAAATATGTGAGCCTATGGGACCATTCTCATTCAAACCACCACAATAATTTAAAGACAATGTTTTACAGGACTGACTGAAATGATAGCCCAGTGATTAAGAGGGAACACTGGTCTTGCAGGTCTTGCAGAGGATCCAAATTTGGTTCCCAGAACCCACATTCAACAGCTTATAGCCATCTGTATTTCCAGGTCCATGGGTGATCTGAAACTCTATTCTGACCTTCTTAGGTACCTACACACACACACACACACACACACACACACACACAAAATAAATCTTTAAAAATATAATGTATCACAGATTAGAATGGAGAACCCATGTATTTTTCCATTCCTTGTTAGAATAGTCACATTTTCTCCCACCCCTTTTCCTGCTCTGAAGTGGCTTTGGGGTGACTCCATTGGTAAGCAGCAGAGAAAGAAAATCCTGAGTATAGCCAGACTTTGCTGATTGATTATTTCATACTTGTGAAACAATTTTCTGTACCAATTATGTCTTTGCAGATGACAGAAACCATTTAGTCTAATGACCATAATAATTAATTTTCATTATGAGGCAGATTGGTTAATGATGCTGAAGCCTAGATTTCATTATGGAACTAAAACATTCACACTCCCAGAGCATAACTTTCAAGTTTGCTAAACTAAGGAGTAAATGCTACAATCACTTCTTGTGTAGAGTCATCTGAGGCAGCACCTGAGTGAAAGTGAGAAGTGGTGTAGCAGTGAATGGTTTGCTTCACTGAAATGAGATCAGATTCTCAAAACATGCTCAGCAGTAGCACTGAGAACTTATTGGAAATGGGAATTTTGGGGTTTTACCCTAGGCTTACTGAACCAGAAGCACTAGGGGTAGGGTCCAATTATTGGATTTGCAAGATTTCCAGTCATTTCTGATGCAAGTCAAAATTTTGGAATCACTTTTCCAGACGATAAATTAAAAGGGGCTGGTCAGATGATTCAAGAAGATCGCAACTAAAAAATAAAAAAATCCAAGAATAATTTCTGATAAGCATGTTACCTACTTTGTAGTGTAGATAAATAGAGTAGAATTTAATAGAGTTTCATAAGTTGTGGGCCAAAGGATTTCTCTAATTACCAAGATATCCAAGAAGAGGATTCAATGACTTTACAATCCTAGTGAACTTAATGTGTTTTGTGACTTTTAAAGTAAATAGTGACAGAATGATGCTTTCGTTGTTGTTTATTCTGGATCACTGGGGATCCAACCCAGAGCCTTGTGTGTGCTACATAAAACACTCTACCACTGAGCAGTTTCCCTAATGCTCACAGAGCAGCACGATGGATAAAGACCATCTATCTAGATGACAGAAAGAACATTTGTGCTAATATCCCAGCATTCGGAGGCATGGAGCTAAGAAAACAGAAGTCTACATTCTAGTGTGGAATTGAGTGCCCTGAAGATAAGTAAGTGGAAGCTGTGAGGTGAAGAGAACACTGCTGGAAGGTAAGGCTCTACTATTTTATACACTCCATCATGAAAGTTGTCTTGGATGAGCAACATTCAAATAGTGTGGAAAAATAACAAACAAAAACAAACAGATATCTGGAGTGAGGAGTGAAAACAGTGTAGGCTTATAGAATGAAATGGGATAAGATAGGTTGTTTGATAAACAAGAAAGTAAGAAACTTGGGCAATGTCACAGAACATATCATGGACTCTACATTTACTTTAATGATGTTGCTCTGTTTTCCCTCTTAATAGATTCACCCAGAGGATAGTCATCTGAAAAGATCTGAGTCTGCAGGAATGAGCGTCATAAAGGAAGTCAGTCAACCAGATTTCTACTCTTGGATCCCACTGGAATAATAGTTAGATCACAGTAGGTAGACAGTAAAAATCTGTTCAATTATGAATGCAAAGTGAAGACATGAAGTTTTTCCTGTAATGTATATAGCTCAGTGGTTAGAAAACTGGGATTGGAGTCCAGGATAAGCGGCTTTGAGTATGTAATACTGTTGATGCATTGTGAGTTGACCTGGAATGGAATGAGGAAGGGAGATGGAAAGGTGAAGGATGAACCTAAGAGAAAGAGTAAAACAGAATCTTTGGCCTCAAGTTATTGATAAAACAACAACAGTGGGATGGTTGATCAAATCACATTCTCCTCTTTGGAAGATCAGGCACAGAGCTCACAAGCTACAGTTCTATGTTCAACATTGAAAACCGCAGTAGTATGAGAATGACCTATGCATTAGCATTAACTGGATTTGCCCACTCCTAATATCCAGCATTTCTAATTCGCTGATATATACTATCCAAACACAACGTACTGCTTTGAATGAGCCACATCTTTCATTCTTTTCCTGTCACCTCTCCTTTCCTCCCCTCCCTTCCTCTCCCCTCCTCTCTGCTCCTTTCCCCTTCCCTCTCCTGCTCTCCTCTTTCCTTCTTTATCACATCCCTCTCTTTCTTCCCCCTTTTCTTCTTTCACGTTTCCATTCCTACATTCCACCTCCTTACCATTCCTTTTAATTTCTTCTCCCTATTCCACATTGTCATATTTCTAAAGTTTATTTATTTTTTACATTTCCATGCATGTTATTATAGTTTTAACTGGTTTGACACTTTTAACTGGTTTAACTGGTTTTAACACTTTTCACATGAAAAACTAACTCACTGATGGAATAATACATTCTGTGAATTTGAGGTACGGATGGAAAAATACCCACATTTCTTGATGTCAGGTACCTATGTCTTAGGGCTCATCTTTGAGTCCCAAAGCAAATTCAGACTAATCCATGGGCATTGCACATTTGATGACCACATTTGACGACCAGAACTACATTCATTAAAATAAATATGAAAGAGACCACAGGCTTGCTTGGAAAGGCTTACTAACATATATTAACATATGTGGTTTCACTTCACTTTTAATCAATATTATGACAAATCATGGATTCCCTCCACATATACCAGGGTTTTACTTTTTCCTTTTATTGAAGGTAGAGTTTTTCTTATATAATGTATCCTGATTATGATTTTCCCTCCTTCTGGTCCTCCCAGCTCTTTCCCATTTCCCCTTCCATCCAGATCCATTCCCTTCCTGTCTTTGACTAGAAAACACAGACTTCTAGGGGATAGTAATAGAATATAATAAAATAAAACAAAAGCTAACACATTGAAATTGAACAAAACAAGTATGTTGAAGGAAAAGAGCCCAAGATAAGGAATAAGAAAAAGAGGCTGACTTGTTCATATCGTCTCAAATTCCATAAAACCTTAAACTGGAAGCTGTGATATATATACACAGGTCCTGGTGCAGACTCAGTCAATCCCTGTGGATGCTACCTCAGTCTCTATGAGTTCATATGAACTTTGATCATGCTGACTTAGTGGGCCTTGTTTTCATGGTGTAGTGTATCTCTTCTGGCTCTTACATTCTTTCTGCTTCCTCTTCCACAAGGTTCCCTGAGGGGGTCCTTGAGAGGATCTTCTTATATTTTTTTCAGTTTCTTTCTTCAATGTTTTAAAGATTTTAGCATACACATCCTTCCCTAGCTTGGTTAGAGTTACACCAAAATATTTTATATTATTTGATGCTATTTGTCAAAAGTGTTATTTCCATGATTTCTTTCTTAGTCTGTTTGTCATTTGTATATAGGAGGTCTACTGATTTTGTGTGTTAATTTTGTGTCCAGGTACTTTGCTGAAAGTGTTCATCAGCTATAGGAGTTTTCTGCTGAATTTCTAAAAATAACTTATACATACTGTCATATCATCTACAAATAAAGACAGTTTGATTTCTTCCATTCATTTTTATGCCCTTGACCTCTTTCAGTTGCTTTAGTTAAGACTTCAAGTACTATATTGAACAGGTATGGAAAGGGTGGACAATCTTCTTTTGTTCCTGATTTTAGTAGAATTGCTTTGTGTTTCTCTCCACTTAATTTGATGTTGGCTATGGGCTTGCTGTAAACTGCCTTTATTATGTTTAGATATGTCTCTTGAATCTGTAATGTCTCCAAGACTTTTATCATGAAGGGGTGTTGGATTTTGTCAAAGGCCTTTTCTGCATCTAATGAGATGATTGTGTGTTTTAGGATTGCTTATTCTTTGTGTGTAAAGGAACATTTAATCTTTTAATCCAGCAGCATGGCTGCTCTAGTGAATCACATTGGAAAGCCTGTGTGATAACTAAGAGGGGATCACATCCAAAGGCATGTATGAAGGGATCACATTCTGATGCCTGTGTGATTTGGATGGTGTTGTAGAAGCTTATTTTTAATTGTGTTTAAAATAATTGCTTTTGTGCACTGTTGGAGAAAGGAAGGCATAGGCCTTGACATTATTGTTTTCAGGTGTTGGATTTCTGTGGGGGTTGTTTAATTGCTTATGATCTGCATGTGGTATCAGTAGAACACCTAAGGAGTTCTGAAAGAATAAAAACACCTGCGATGAGCCACTCAGGGTTCCACTGTGAGAATGGCTCTGGCCATGACAGTGGTTCCCTCTGCTGAGGTCTGGCAGAGTTTGCAGCTATGAAAATGACTCCTTGTCTCCTTGCTGAATGACACAGCAGCCTACAACTACAGGATGGAATGCAGAAAGAATGTTAGTCAAACTTGTCCTCTGTTTGTGTTAATGCTAGGTGAAAGGGATTTCTGTTTAAGGCAATGTAGTACATGCCTTTAATCCCAACTCAGAAGGAAACAGATGGTTTAAGATTTACAGTTCAGAGTACACAGTATAGCTAAGAATGAAAAAAGGTAGTGCAAAAGACAGCTAGTCAGAGTGAGCTCAGTCAGAAGTAAACCTCAGAGGCTGAAACATTCAGCTTTGCCTATTAGACTGTACGCAGGGTGAAGCCTTCTTGAAGACTGAGGCTGAAAACCTATAGGACAGGGGATTGAATTAGCAAAGAATAAACTGTCCTCTGCCATGACTCCACATGAGTCATGAGCACTCACATCTACGGTTATACTTGGTTGTAACCAAAACTTGGTTACACTTGGTTGTAACCAAAACTTAGTTACACTTGATTGTTACACTTGGTTGTAAAAGGGTGTATTGAATCCCTTTAGGATAGAGGTGTTGTTTGTCAATTTGTTTTTCTGTCACCTTCTGTAGGGCTGGATTTGTAGATAGATACTGCTTAAATTTCGTTTTCTTTCATTTAATGCTTCCTTTCTTTATCAATTGTGATAGATAGTTTTGCTGATTATAGTAGTCTGGACTGGCATCTGTGGTCTCTTAGTTTCTGTGGAGTCTCCAATGAGAAGTCTTGTGTTATCCTAATATGTCTGCTTTTATATGTTACTAAGTTGAAGCTTTTAATATTCTTTCCTTGTTCGGTATATTTAATGTTTGATTTATTATTTTTTATTTTTTCCCTTTTATTGAAAATATATTCACATCTCATACAATATGTCCTGATTACAGTTGTCCTTCTACTCTTCCCGGTTCCTCTCTACATTCCCTCCCATCCAGATCCACTCCCTTTTTTTAATCTTTCACTAGAAAAGAACAGACTTCAAAGAGATAACAACAAAACATAATGAAATAAAATATAATAAGATAAAACAAAAATATCACATAGAAGTTGGACAAGGCAAATCAACAGAAGAACAAGACCCCAAGAGAAGGCCTAAGAATCAGAGGTCTACTCATTCACATACTCAGTAGTGCCATAAACACACTAAACTAAAAGCCATAATATATATGCAGAGAACCTGGTAGAGACCCAAGCAGGCCCTATACTTGCTGTTTCTGTCTCTGTGAACTGGTTCATATGACTTTTGCTCAGTTGATTCAGAGGGCCTTGTTCTCCTAGTTTCCTCCATCCCCTCTGGCTCTTACACTCTTTCTGCCTCCTCCTCTGTGGGGTTTCTTGAGCTCTGAGGTGAGGGATTTTATGGAGAAAACTCATTTAGAGCTGAGTATTCTGAGGGTTCTCTCTCTCTGCCTGAAAATCTGTATTTGTCCCCACCTGCTGCATGAGGCAGCTTCTCTGATGATGGCTGAATAAGAAACTGAGCTATGAGTGCAGTAGAATATCATTTAATCACTACTATTTTTTTTTTTAAAGACCAGTAGCATTTGATTCTACTCTAGGTCTCTGAGCTATCTAGTCTTTGGTTCTTGGTTACCCATGCAGTGTTGGATATGGGTTTTATCACATGGAGTGGGCCTCAGATCTAATCAGACATTCGTTGGTTACTCCCATAAGCTTTGTGCCGCCATTGACTTCGCATATTTTGTAGGCAGGCATTATTGTAGGTCAAAGGTTTTGTGGTTGGGTTGGTGCATAGATTTTTCTTTTGGTAGCCTGCAGAATACCTTCCCATACTATAGACAATAGAACATAGTAGGTACCAATTTGACTCCTTCATGTTCAGTAAGTTATGTGGTTGTGATCAAGTCCACTTCATTTCAGAGATTCAGGGATGGTTCATTATATGAAAATCAATAAACGTAATCTACCATATAAACAAAATGAAAGACAAAAACCACATGATCCTCTCATTGGTGTTTCAAGCACTACATGCCAAAGGGCTTCTCTTTTCTTGTCCAGTCTTGTCCTGAGATTTGCATGCCTCCTGAATCTTGTTTGATATCTCCTACCTTAGGTTAGGAAATTTTTCTTTCATGATTTTGTTGAAAATATTTTCTCTGATTTGACCTAGGATTTTCTCCTTTCTCTATTCCCATTATTCTTAAATTTGTTCTCTTCATAGTGTCCCAGATTTCCTGGATATTCTGTGCCAGGGGTTTTTGAACTTAACATTTTTTTTTTTTTTTTTTTGACCAAGGTATCGATTTTGGAGAATTCCTATTGTTTCTTCAGTGCCTGAGAATTTTTCTTCCATCTTTTGTGTTCTGTTGGTTAGGCTTGCCTCTGAGGTTCCTGTTAAATTTTTCTTTTCCGTATTTCTGTTAGTTTGAGTTTTCTTTATTTATTCTATTTCTACTTTCAGGTCTTAAACTTTCTTTTTTCATTTTCTCTTTCTGTTTCATAGACTTCTTTAAGGGATTTATTTATTTCTTCTTTAAAGACCTCTATCATATCTATAAAGACTATTTTAAACCTTTTTTCCTTCAGCTGTTTTATAAGACTCAGGAACCTCTGTGGTAGGGTTGTGGGGCTCTAGTGGAGACTTATTTTCCTGGCTTTTATTGATTGTGTTTTTATGCTAGCATTTGGGCATCTGAGTTTTGGAAAATTATAATTCCAGGAGCTGATATCTCTTCTTGCCTTTGTTAGGTAGTTGTTTTGTTCCTTGGTTTCCATTGTTTTCTCTGGTTCTTAGGAGAGTGTGATGACTCTGTGTTGCTTGGTAGGAAATTCTTCTGGAGTCCTGATAGGTGTGGCCACTGGGGTTGGGGAATCCAGGTAAAATAGGATCCTAGTTTTTGGGAACTGACACTTAGAGATGTGAGTGGGCTACGGATGATGCTAAAGGGGCCCACAGGAGGAAGGAAAGCAGGGTGTTATGCTAGGATCTGATTAGTGCCCTGGGGATGGGGTCAGAGAGTGAGAAGAGGCCACAGCAGAAGATCTGCTACAGATCTGGGCATGAGACTGAGGGATTGGTTCTGGAGGAGCTGAAGAGAGGTGAGTATCTGTAGTTAGCCTACTGCTCCTCTGGCACGAGTGGCTTGAGGCTTCCCATGGGATCTATACCAGAGATTTAAAAGCTTTTCCTAAAGATAGGATTATATTTAGAAAACATACATATGTAGAATTAGATAGGCATTCCACAGTTGTTATTAAAGACCCTAAGAGTCAGGAGCTTTGTGTGGAACTTGCATCTCCTGCCTACCCTGGAGGCAGTGTGATTAGGCTGGTGCTATAATTTTGGAAGTAGGTGATATTAGAAATCTGTACTGTGTCTGTAAACTTACTTTGGTTTGGAGGGTTACACATGGATTGTTTTGGCAGGAGAAAGTAGCTTATGAGACTCTTGTCACCCAGGATTGACCATTGGTTTCCTTGGTCTCTAAAACTTTAAAACTCAATGCATTGGAAAATTTTGGTCTTAGGTTTGAAGGCAGAAGGAGCTTGTCACTGTCTTGTCATACTTTGTCTTCAGAGTAATTAGATTACTTCTGATCTATGATAGTCAGTACTGATTCATTTTTGGAATAACATACTATTAGATTTGTTAACAACTTTTTCCAGAAGATGTTTTTACAATGAATTTCATTGCTTCTCATGTCATAAACATCATCATTGTCCTGTCTAACAAGACTAAACTTTTTATAAGCAGTTAGTTTCTACTAGAAACAACATTTCTGTACAATTTAGCGGGTGGGGAGACTGTTAAATAATTCTGGGATACATAAAATGGAGAGTTTCCACTGAAAATAGCTAACTTCTGAACATATTTTAATATGAGTATCTTGGGTTGTCAATGGACTTTGTTAATTTACACGAAGGTAGTTACAATGTTAACTCTAATTGAAACAAATGGTCCCATTAATACAAGAGGGAAGAACTTCATCACTGTTATCTGCATTCCTCTACCACACTGCTCTCTACAGATAGCCTTCCCTTGTGGAGACAAGCTTTGGCAGAGTGTGTGTGTGTGTGTGTGTGTGTGTGTGTGTGTGTGTGTGTGGTGATGGCTCTGAACTGAGGACTGTGCTGGAATTCTCAGCTCTTGCTGTTCAGGGGGTTAGCTGGAAGCAAGCCTGTGGCCCTGAAGACTGTCACTCAAGTCTGGTTCAAGTACTGGGCATAGAACTCCAGGTAAGATAAGAATGCAGTGAGCTGCTAGAATTTTCACTAGTTATTCTAGACCCTGGCATCATATCTTTTATTTCTTCATGTATTTATAGGGTTATGGGCTATTTTCTTAGTGTGTGAAAATTTTAAACTTTATCCAGGTTATTATTATGCTTCTATTTTATTTTTTTTCTGCTCCTGGGTGGGCAAGCAGAGGCATCCTTAACTGTCTATATTGCATTAGTATTTGAAGCTGTATTTATTGTCTAGAATCTTGGCGAGGATAATATTTTTTCTTGGTAACAAGACACTCCCTTCAATTTTTACATACAAGGAATCACAGCAACCAGGTGGAACATGCATCAGTAGCTTACTGAATAATGAATATATTTTGAACCACATCCTACGTTTTTCATTTTGCAGTATTATTAAACCAGAGAAAGGGTTTAATGAAAACCCTGCTTTCTGTAGTAGAATTAACTAAATCAAAATGGGACTTGCTTTTGGTTAACTCTACTGAAACTCGTTCAACTTTCCAAAAACTAAAATATAGCTTCCTGTCTTGACTGCCCGGAACGGTTTACTGTCATCTGTTTTGGTTGTTAAAGGATATGATTTAATATCAGCAGTAAAGGCTCCTCTTCTTCATTTGGCAGGTGTTAATTATTTAAACACTACTCATTTTAATTTGTTTCCCCTCATTCTTTAGAATTATTTGCTCTACAGGTTTCCTTGTGTGCATTTCTTGAAAGAAAAAGAGAATTAAAATAAAAAGGAAGAAACAAATGAAAAGGAAGGCGTTGATGCAGATGGCACTGAGAAGCCTATTGATAGGTGGGGCGAGGCGAGGTTGTATTTCATGTATTATGATCTTCATGATCTCGGCTGATGGAATATAATATACAATACATCATTTTTATCTTCTTCGTAATAAAAAGTTGCTCTAGGCACAAAGCCTTAGGTTCCTGCATGCTAATGATCCTGGCTGCCTGGAAAAACTCTTTGCATTTCCTGATCTGTCAATTAGAAATGAGGCCCAGACATTGAGAGCAATTGAAACTATAGGAGACACATTCCTCCCAAGGAAACTACTTCTTCCTTGGGCTTGGGGAGTTATCTTCTTTGTCAATTCTTACTGCTTTGTTCCCTCCAGCCAAACTAGCTTCAGTTCCTTGATGACTTTTGTTATAAACAGCCCCGGGCTCTTAGTTCCCCTCAGTCAGATGCTTGTCAGAGCAGCTGTGCTGAGACTGGATGGCCCTGTGTGTGATCATATGGAAAATCAGCTTTGCATTGGGCAGACATGCTGATGTCACTTAAATCAGGAACTAGTCTAAGTCCTTAATACAAAACTTTCCCAAGAAATCTAACTTCCAAATTTGAAAAGCAGAGGGTAGGCGGAATGAGCTTTTGTAACTCCGCTGGGAAAGGAGAAACTGACAAAAGGTTTTTCTTTCTTTCTTTTTTTTTTTTCTTTCTTTCTTCTTTCTTTAGTTGTACACAGCAAAGTAATTTCATCTCAGGGTGAAATGGAAAAGGTGGGGGCTTCATTAGATTGAGGCCATTCGGTAATGATTTTAACACTCATTGGAATCCTTTAGCCAAAGTCACCCAGGGTTGAAACCTGCAATGTGCACGTATCCTCCCAATTAAAATTTCAGTCCAAATGAAATGTTACCTGATACCCATTTTGCCCTGGTTTCAGTCTTTGCTTTGTTTTTACCTTCATGATTGGTGGCCTCTCTCAGCTTCTTCCCCCAGAAGCTACTTTCATTTTGGCAGCCAGCAGCAGTGCAAATATGTTGGTTCTCTTGCTTCTGACTACAGTTTGTCAAACTCCCTCCCATTTCAAATTCAAAGATTAAGTTTCCGAATGGAGCCACTTCACTTCCGCGACTAGGTAGAATAGGGCATCATTAACAGTCTTTGTTACAACTGTTAAGAATCAGAGGCCCGACCTGTTTCAACATAACATAACTCACTTACCTACACTGTTGTTCAGTGAGCTGCTTCTTACCTTGGTGATATTTGTTTTACTGATATAGGGTTGCCTGTGGGTGATGTGGTGGCAGATGTATGTGACAGGAATCTTACTTTGTCGTGAAAAGCTTAGCAGCTTTGTTTGCCCTGCCTTCCTATATGGCTATGATGATCCTTTGAACAAAAAACGAGTGGCTTCCTCAGAAATCATCACAAGACTGGCTCTAAAAGGAGTTTGTGAAGGTAAGCAAAAAGATGAGAACCACGACCCTTTGGGATAACTTTAATTTCCCTTCTTTTACTCATTCATTTTACTCAACAAGTGTTAACTGAAGTCACCTTCTGTAACTTGTAGGGTAATCCTTGCTGAAATGAGACAGCTCACAATCAGACAAACTTTTGGTCAACAAATTGTTATGAGTATACACATGAGACATGAAGGCAGTTTTCTAGAAACTTTTAGTTCTTTATAGGAAAAAAAACCCAAAAAAACCTGCAGTTTAGTCTCTAGTGTGGTTAGATAGGCTTCCTAGAGGAGGAGTTATTTGAGCTATGCAGTAAAATAACAACATGTGCCTGTGCTATAGAAATGGTGATGGGTTGGGAAGACTGATGCTGTCCTTATTATAGTCATTTCAGGGGGAGAGGACAGCTCTGATAAAAATGGAAGAGAGTGCCCAGGGTTTAGAATAGTGCCAAGATATGCTTAAATCCTATGAGGCCGTGAGAAGTTTAATCATTTTCCTAAAGCCATGTGTGGTTTTCCAGAAGAACTGAGGCGGGGAAGAGCTAGCATTAGAACTGAGTACTAGAAAATAACTCCAACTATGGAATGGTGAATATGTTCAAAGGGAGGGAAGAGGAGAATGTGGCTGAGAACACTAGGGAAACTTAAACCAGATGAGGCGATTGCTCAGATAAATCGAAGGCATTGGCAGTGGAAGTTTCATCTAAAACTGATGAATGTCCAAGATTTTGCAAGCTAACAAGCCAGTCTGTCCCAGGTATACATGCAAATACTGACAGAGTTTTTAAGAGTTTTGTGGTGGAGACATGGATAGGTTATTATGTCAAAAACAGCTGCCAAACGATGATTTCCAACAGTTCTACATACCCAGTGGGGACAGGGTGACTAAATTAGGTGACGATACCTCAGGAGAAGACTTTAACACTTATTTGTTATTTGGTTATATGTTGCCATGCTCTTCTTTGGAGAGAAAGGAGGTGTGGGGGACTTGACTGCAAGCAACTTCCTTTGAAATCAGGATAGTTCCTCTCCAGATTTATCCGGAGAGATAAGCTAATATCCCTGGGGTGGTCCACTTCTAAATCCCCCTGGAGTAGTATGTTCTCTTCATTTTATGCTGTTTAAATATGTCCTTAGGTCCACTGCGTGGGGCTCTGAAAAAAAAACATATTGTATTGTTTTCGAATATGAAAATAGAAGAGACACTGAAGTGAAATAACTGAAATTTACAAACAACAAAAACAAAAGCAAAAAAAAAAACCAAACAAACAAAAACAAAACCATCTGCCTGAAGCATGGTGGAAAGCTTGAAAGTTGGTTAGATGGGGAATAAGTAGAGGAATGGAGCTGTGGGAGCCTTGTGTGTGAACAGGGTTTCAAACTTGATAGAGCTAGATAGATGGGAAGTGTCTTTAGTTATTGTTAATTCTGATGATACTGGTGGATCCAGAATGAGGCATAAGTTAAAAGTTTGTTTGCATAAGACTAACTCTACCTGAAGATAGTTTTCAATTCTTTAAGTGACTACCCTTTCTAGATCACATAAAAAAGTAGAAGCAAAAGCGACTAAAGTTCCATATTTAAAGTAGACTCATGTCTTTTTCTTAATTGGCTCCATGGAATCTCAGAGGAAAGGAAGAACCAAGTGATGTCTGCTTATTTAACTCTTTTGGTAACAGACTATCAAAGAGAACTTATACTTGCCTAGTATAGAGCTCCTAAAACATCTTCCATTTCCCAAATTGCTGCAGTTTTGTCTCAGTGATTCTTCCTACTAAGCAGATCAGGCAGGCACTGAAAATGTGAGAAACTAAACGACTGAGTAGGATCCTGTAAGGGCTACCCAAAGGCTTCTCTCTTCTCTATAGTGGAGGGTCTGGAAATCCATGGCTACTGCTCATATCTATGGAGTAGATACAATAAGGTGTGGTAGAAAGTCCTCTGGGCCAGAGGTTAGAAGGCCACAGGACAGTGTAGCTGCATATTTGACCAGTTGAGGAGACCTGAGATAAGGCTTCTCATGATCTTCATTCATCTTTTATATGACATAAAAAGTATCTGCCCTGAAGTGTTTGTGTTTTAGTTGTGTCTTTTATTTTTTGAGATTATACTACAATTACATCATTTCCCCCTTCCCTTTGCTCCCTTAATATCCTCCAGTTACCCCTCCTCACTCTTTCAAATTCATGGCCTTTTAAAAAATTGCTGTACATACATATATGTATATGTATTCATATATATTCATAAATAAGCCCACTCAATTTATAATATTAACTTATGTATGTTTTTAGGACTGAGCATTTGGTATTGGATAACTAACTGGTGTGCTTTTTCCTAAGGAATACTATTTCTAAGGTTCTCAGCATTCTTCAGTTGCTTGTAGTTTTTTGTATAGGCTTGCCTTCTGCTCACTCCCGACATTGACATGTCTATTGTTATTGTCCGTGTTCCACTCATGTTTAGGCAGTTATATTGGTGAGACTCTATCAGGTTGGGGGATGGGGGGGTCAATAGAAAGGAGAATAGTAGGGTACCAGTGATCTGGTACAGAAAATGGGAAAAATGGGGAGGTCTAATTAAGGAGGGGGAAGAAGATAAATACAGAAGAAAGGAGGAAGGTAAAACAGCAGCAAGGGTGTCTGAAAAAGTAATGAGGGATCATAGTATTACCATTCTACTCATAATACCTGTTATATACATGAGTTAGTATATAAATATACATATATAATTTAAATGAAAAAATTTCCATGTAGGCTGACAATATTTTGTCCGAAAGCCAAAGACAACCTAAAAAAAACTGCCAATAACAGTCATGAGTAGTCTTTTTCTGACTTGTTGGTCAGCGTTGTCCAAGAGACTTCCAAAACATTACAGGATATTCCCATTGCCCTTGCTTGCTTCCAGAGGTGAAAGTTAAGTCCCTATTTCTGAATACTCCATGAACTTCAAACATAAGGCCAAGAGGCAAGCCCCTGAACCTACACTGACCTCAAAGTCCCTTGACAGAGGACTAGCTCTCATCGTACCAGGAGGTGCCATGCTAGCTTTCAAAGGAGGGAAGCAACCAACAGTCCTACCCAATAATGACATCTACGAACCACAATAATGACCAGTTTGGTACAATAACTATAAAGGTGAATTAATGGCACACATACTTTGACATAAACCAACAACTTTTTAACTGGAGTTAAAACCCATTTATCAAGGGAAAATCATGCCTGATACTGGAAACCTAGCCAACTACCTAAGACTAGTGAAGTCATGGATCGTGTAGAAGAGCCTACAACTGCCACTCTACTATCCCAGCATAATCTCTAACTACATTAAAAATTGTTGTTGTTATACCCACAGATAAGTGTAATCCTCATGCCTCATCAAGGAAACTTCTCTTTGCAACAGATGGTGACCATTCTGTAATGACACAAAACAGCTATAAATCAAAATGAGGAGTCACGGAGCCAAGTCCCAATGGATACATCTACAATATAACCCTCACACGTTAAGCTCAGAGATCTCTGTGGAGAGGGATTGAAAAGATTATAAGAGCCAGAGGACCAGTGAGTTTGCTATGAGACTGTGTCTCCTATCAGAGTCAACAGTACACACATAAAGTATCACCGACATGTCTGTAGTGTTCTGATGATTGAGTGAAGAACAGTTTATACACAGTGAAGAGCTGACACATGTAAGTTGGAATTTCTGTGGCTACAGTTGCCACTGCATCAAAATATGAGTTCTACAAACTTCCACGAAGGTACTCAATATATGAGGTCAAGGTTGACTTTTCCCTTTACTCTCTATGTAAGAGATACACTGCCTGACTTCTTAGAAACTTGTAAAATAGATGAATTCTTAGTTTGTGGGTAGATAATATATATTCCTTGCAACTGCCTACTTCTATTGTTTATAGAAAATTTGAGAATGCTTATACTTAACCAATATAAGGCAAATCTAGAAAATAATATTGTACGTAAGTAAAAGTTTATCATTTACCCCCATTAAGTTTAAAACTCAATCACCTTTGTCAGGAGAAATTAGTTTTCTTTTTCTTTTATTTCCTGGCTCAGCTTTATTTTTAAGTGGGAGCCTTCTTTCTCTTTGGCATCTATGGTATTTAAATACCATTTTATCACCCGTGGTGTCAAATGACTGTATATTATCCAATGTGCAAAAGGTCTTCTGTCTGGATTGTTATTAAAATGTCAATTATGATTGCATCAGTTGAAAAGTTGGATATTTAATCTGAGAAAATAAACTAAGTATGTACCCCCTCCTGTGTTACATGGCTTTGGGTTCTGACTTCCTTTCTGATATATAACCACTGGCTGCTAAGTACACGAGACTCTATTTGATTCTAATGTAATAAATTAAATCCTTGTTACAACATGCCTTCAGAAATTCACACACTTTCCCTTTTTAGTCAGTTCAAAACATCATGACCTATCTTTTATCTTTCGTTATTGGTTGCATATACTAATGTTGAGTGAGGTTATATTTCTGGTACAGCTTGATGTCCTGAATCTATGCATATTCAGATCAGAGCAAAGGGCATGTTGTCTTTCTAGATATAAGAGATGATTACTTAGACAGCTGTATTCTGGTGTCAAGAGATCCCAAGAAGAGGGAAGTCAATGAGAGGAGAAAGTATGCTTCTCAGAGAAGGGCAGAAGCACAAAAGATTTGTGTTGCAAAAAAACTGAAGTGATCATTCATTCTAGAGTGACACGGAAATTGATCTGTTCCATCACTAGCGTTGAAGTTGGACAAGAACCTTGTTCCAAGGTGAATATTGATCACATCTACACCCCAGGTTGTCTTTTTTCTACTTGAGGCTACAGAAAGAGCTCAAATGAGGGGAGACTCAAGTGGCAGGAGGAACAGTGACTGAGGGAGGAGGTGTTAATGGAATTTAGGTCAGATTTCATTTCATGGAAAAGAGATCAGTCAGTGTTATGAACTACTAAATACAACTAGATTGCTTAAGAACTAGTGAGGATTTACAAACTCCTTGGGTTATTTCCTCTGAATTGCAGTCAATTTTTATACAGTTCCTGCAGTGCCTGACATGATGGACTGAATGATGGATCAAATATGTGCTTATGAATTTTTCCATTTCTCACCTGTTGAACGTCTGTAAATTGTAGCTCTTTTTTTTGCACAATAAAGTGTTTTCCAAATAATTTAGATATTGCTCTCCCTTAAATATTATAAACAATTTTTTTTTGTGCTTAGGACTTAAAATAACAGTCTGTGTAGTGACTGGAGTTGTAACAGTAATCACAGGAGCCCTGAACACCTGGAATCCTCATCAAATCTTAAAAAACACTGCCACCATTGTCCAGTGGTGGTGTGAGCTAATTGTAAAGTTACTGTGCAATAACCTTTTATTTGGATCTAATATAATCGTAACCCCAATGGAAAGTATGGTGTTTACCCACTGGACTCGGGCATATGCTAAGTCATTTCTATATTAGAGGGAAGAAAAAATAAAAGTTGTCTTATTGTACTAACAGAAAAAATTATTTATACTTTTTTGTAAGGTTATATGTGTGCATGTGTGTGTGTGTGTGTGTGTGTGTGTGTGTGTTGTATTTTTACATCTGTTCTGCTGGAGGTATATAGACACACAGTCTGATAAAGAATAAATGAAGCTTGGGGGCCTAGAATCCAGAACATGGTGGGAAGGTTGAACACAGACAGTATGTTTGGTTCTAGTAAGGACATCTTGTCCCCATCTGATTTCAACATAACAGGCAGGAGGAAGGGCAGCTGGCTCTCCCTAAATGGCTAGTATCATAGCCTATCCTTTTCAATGTCACTGGACTGATAGATCTTTACAACATCTTCTCATGTCTTCAAAAAGAGACAACTGACTGACAAGGAGAATTGATACTTTAAAAAAATCTTCACAGGCAAAGAAGACAGAATGAAAGAAAATTGTTTACAATATTGGTTTGGAAAGATTTCTACCCATTGCCAAAGCGTTAATTCTAATAAGCAACAATGATTTTGAGGAAAGGCAGATTTGTCCTCTCTAGAGCTGTGCTGGATGCTTGATGGACTCTCCTGTGCTTTAATGTCCAGTGCAATCCATGTGCCAATGCCTCTCATGTTGTTTCCATCTGCTTTTTTTTTTTATCATTAAAACTTTTTTCTTGCAGTTTTATGTTGTAAGAAGTTCACAGTTTCCTAGAGGGGAAGCCCTCTGTTATGTGCCTTGCTTTGTCTGAGCGCGGTGACTTGCTGATGTCTCAAAATTATGTTTTTTTGATTTGATTTGTTACTGAAAAACTTTAGTAGAGTTAAAGAAGTAATTTTGCTCCCTTCCCCAGCAATAAACAGCCATTAGTTTGTTATTTTAAGGTTGCCTAAGGCCAGGTTTTCAGACTAAAAGTGAGTGTGAGCCATCTATCAAGAAAACAGAATTATTTAACACAATAAACATTTTAGTGTACATTTGGCCTAGAGGAAATATTTTTTTGTCTCTCTGTATGGCCCAGATTCTTCAAATAATGACTTATTCCTTGTGTTTATGTTCCTGGTTATCAGGGAAATCTAAGTCTAATCTAAAAAGGCAGAAAATGCACTCTAAATATGGTCTAATGGTGAGTGAAATGGAAGGATAATTCGAGAGTGGCTCTTAGAAAAATGTCAATAAACATTCCAACATGAGACCCAGAGCTCCGGGGACTTAGATCTTGGGGTGGAGGCTTGTACTTAGCTCTGCAAGTGATTAAGATTACAGGTTGCTGGAAACATCCCCCTCCTGTGTGCAGAAATGTTTCTGCTTGCAGGGCCCATGACAGCAAAGAGAGGAGGAGGTGCTGCATGGAGCGCGCCTCCTGACCCCTGGAAGCTTCAAGAGTTCTTAATCAGTTGATTTCATGTTTTTAGGCTAATTCCATTTCCTATTCTGAAGCCTGAAACACCCCCCCCCAAAAAAAAAAACCAAACAAACAAAAACATTGTGGTTAAAAAAAGGGGGAGGGCAGCTTAGAATTCTTGCTTTTATCTTAGAGAATGTGATTATTAATGGTTATTTTAGAAACACTTTTAAATTTGAAGGCATTTCCCTGCCCCTTCTATTTTTATTTATAAATCCTTAGCTGCACCCAGCCTGCCCCCCACCCCCATCCTTCCCTCTTGCTGTTTTAGACCCTTAGGCAGTCTTTCAGCCTCTTTCTGCATGCCACAAAGTAGGGGAGCTGGTGAGTCCTGCAGCTTTGTGTGTGCCAGAGGAAGAGATCCAGACTTCTTTAGTGCATGGACACCCATTGATCAATCCCTCTCACTCTTTTTTTTTTGTATCCAGCAGCCATTCCCCCAAATCTCTTGGCACCCTTTTCCTTGAAACCAGAGCCCAAGGAGGTCCGACAGTCTCTCTTGCTTTGCCAAGCATCACTCAGCTTCGGCTGAAGTCATGTTTACATATATGATCTTTCCATGCCATTTAAAATATGTAATGGATACTGTGAAAACAATAGGCATATTCAAGCTCCAGTGCTGTGCACAAATGAGAGAAATATTCCAATACTCATATCAGGGCCTAATAGGTATAATTTTGCTCATGATCAAGTAATGCACAGCAGCTTTCCCCAGACTTCTGGCTCAAACAAAGAAGTGGTTGTCAACCTTTTCAGAATCAGATGTTAATGATATTTCATGTCTTTGTTGAGTCTGTCGAGAGCAGCTACTGCACCTAGAAGGGAAATGACTTCCATACCAACCGCCCTCAGCCATAATCATTCGGACTGGGAAGGCTGGACTCAGTCCATATTTACATTTCAGAAAGAGGTGTGAAAGCAGATTCCAAGACAGAATCGACTGAGCTGCCTCCCGTTTCCCTTACCCCATGTTCAGTCTTACGAACGCTGCAAGAGGATCTTATTATTCTCAACACGTAGATGGGGGAAACATAATGTAAACAAAGGGCTGGTGTTTTGTGGCGGGGTGAGGGGAGAGGGGTGTTTTCTGTGTTTTGTGTATTTTTGCGAAGCTCTGAAATCCTGAAGTCCTACGTCTTCCAGGGCTGGAGGAAGGTTTCTTCAGGCATCGCTTTGGCTACTCTACTCTAAGAGCTACTCTACTACTACTACTCTAAGAGCTGTTATCTCTGCCGCGTCTTCAGGGAGCAGCTGTGCAGTCATTTCATCAGAGTCCTTTGTGAACCACTCAGTCCTGGAATAATTTGCTTTCCTTCTTAAACTTTTCGTTTGTGTCTCTACCGTGGTGCTTTTGCGCTAACAGTTATTTTTTCACTGTTTTAAGGAAAGGCTTTATCTCCTATGGCAAGTTCATGCACAACGTAGGCCCCTCAGGACTGGGTCCCAGCTGCTGCACTGGGACCCCTTAGATTAGATCCCTGTTCTGCACTGAATTTTTATACGTGTAATCTTGAATCTTTAGACATTGTACAGCTAAGCTGCTAAGATTATGATAGAAACAGCTCTATGGGTTCGAGTCATATATTTTATGGCAGAACACAAACCCTATTAAAATTCTGAAAAAAAAACGTATCAATAACCATTTTTTTTTTTTGTTGGTAACCACGCCAATATTGCAATCTCATTTTAACATGAGAGTGAAACATCTTTGAACACAGGTCTTCCTAAGGTTGTTCAAATTAAAATCAGGAGATATTTCCCTTGACATATGTACACACTTAGGGTAACTATGTCAGTCTATCTCTGCCACTGTGAAAACTTTATTATATAAATTCAACCAGAAGAAACATGCCTGTCAATATGGACCCTTCTGTGTGCAAGCATTTAATTATTCCATGTAAGTTCTAAGGACTTCATAGACATGACTGTGATTGTATACTATCTTGAGTAAGATATTTTCCAGATTTAGTCAATTAACAGGATTTCGGTACAACCAATTCCATCGTCTTAGTTACTTAGAAGTCTGTTTCTCATTGCTGTTGCCCAGTGTTCTGCTAAAATACTGTTTATGGACAAGCAGGCAGCACTAGCAGGCTTCAAGAACTGAAGAAACTTGGGCCCAAAAATGACATCCTGAACAGAGTGCCTGTGGTTGTAGTCTCCCCACTACATTTGAATAGCAAAGGCCATCCTGGTGGATCCTAAATCTCGAAGGTCATTTTCATGCTCTGTAGCTTTGGAAATCCATATACAGTTTTCATGATCAGGAGAAAATTGTATAATATAGTAATTCCTAACAGTTATAATGTATTTCTCCCTCCACAAACCGTCTTTAGTTTTGAAGAGCATGTTTTTGTCATCATCTGACATACCATCGTCTTCATCATCATCATCATCATCATCATCATCACCATCATCATGGAGAGAAAGTCTTCCCATATAGTTCACGTTGACGTGGAACTCACTATTGAGCTCAAGCTGACCTCAAATTAACAATCTTTCTAGCTTGGCTTCCCCATTGCTGGAATTGTAGGCATGTACCACCACACCCAGCTTCATAATTTATGAATTCTCAAAGAGAACTATCAAGAAGATTACACAAACACTTTGTACATCTGCAATTCAGTATCTGAACACTGTAAAATGGGTTTTTACCTATCACTGAAAATCTGAAATAATAAAATATATTCATAGACAGTACTTAAGTAACCATATGTTCTGAACTCTTTCTATTTAATATCCATTGCATCTGGTCAGTTGAGGGAAATGGAGGAATCAAGAGGTAGAGACTTGCTCCTCTCCACAGGGCTAGAAACAGAGGATCTGGGACTCCTAATTGCCTTTATATGGCTATTAAGTGATGACTTTGAGATTGAATGAACTTTTAGAGATCTCTTGCTCTTATATGAAGAAAATAAAAGCTAGAATAGCCATGAGCTATTCTTGTGTATAGTATAGAGCTATAGTGTAGTAACTATCACTACAGATAAATTAGTGGCAATTGCTAATGGAGTTTGCACATTTAGACCTTCTAACATCTCTGAGGAATAGGCAGATATGGTCAGCTGTCATAGTAGTGACAGTCCCATTTCACCTTGTTATTTCAAAGAAATATGCTGCTAAAAGTTTAATGGTAATGCCCATAAATTAGATGTTCTTGTGCTAGAATTGCTACCTGGTGCATGTGTGACTATGCATGTAGTGTGTATGTACTTATTTGTGTAGGTATTTTCATTTGCATTACAGATGATCATCCCAGGTGCTGGGATTAAAGACATGCAATGCAACCACCCAGCTTAGTCTGTGGTTTTAAGACTAATCCCAATTACTTTTATTGATTAAATGCATTCTTATTAGTTCTAAATGTACATGGTTAGAAGGTTCCCTAGTTTTGTGGGAGAATTGTCAAAGGATTGGTCTATGTACTTCCATATACTGACAACAAACCCCAGTTAACGTAGGTCTCCATCGATTCTTTCTCAAATCCCATTGTGGCCTTTCTCATACTGCTGTCTACCGAGCACCTTGGTGAGTTAGTCATCTTGGCTGTGGTTATCTAGGATGTGAACACCAGCTTCCACATGTGTGCCAAGAGAGCTATTTGGGCTGCTTCATCCAATAACTCTCTGGCTAGTAAGAGAAGGAATTTTACAACGAAGAAGAGAGCTCTTCTCTCTTCTATTTTGAAATAACTATAGATTTGAATACAGTTGTAGGGGATTGCAGAAGGAGATTTAGCCAAATGGCTTCCACTAATACCATGGTTTCCTTTAGCCTCATCACCAGCAGCTTTGGGCTTGTCCTCTCCTGACCCTCTCCACTAAGGACACCTCCCTGCTTTCCACTCAGAGGCGGAAGTACACTCTCTGCTAGGACTTTTGTGGACAGTTCAGGTTACAGATATAAGCACATACTTTTCTGGGGTGTAGGGCCAAAGTTTTCTTTTTTCTTTTTCTGGGATGTTCCTTTCTTCCTGGTTCTTTGCCTTAAAAAAGTAAGCTTTCTATGTTTTTTTTTTCCTTGTTGTCTACCCTTATTTCTGCTATTACTTTATCTTCCATCCTAGAATATGTGAGGAAAAAAGGAAGTACAGGTAGCTCATTACCATGATAAAGTCCTAGCCAACCTACCTTCATTTCTCTATCTCTCAATGTCTGCTTTTGTTGATTTTTATACATGATAGTCATGACAGTTACTTGTAGTAATGGGAAAACTGGGAGAAATATGTCTATTCACCTTTTTGGAAGCAATAGTTTTTTCCTCTGTCAGATATTAACAACTGTTTGAAAGGCTTGGAAAATTTAGCCAGTTGTTCATTCAACTGTTGACTTTGAGTGAACAGATCATTGGTTAATTTTAATTTCCTGAGTTAATTTTTGATCTATGATATTAATTGATATGAGCCACTAGTATGGAAAAAGGAGGTTTTTATTGATAACCTTTGAAGAATTTTGGAGTTTCCATAGAAAAGTATAAAAACAATTAGTAAGAGTATTTAATATTAGTACCTAATATATTAAATACTTAATGTAGAGCAATTATGGTTGCTTTCTTAAATATTGGCATGCTATATATCCATATGAGTACAGTAGGCATTTCTCGGTGAGCAGAACTGATAGCACACAGTTGCCAGTTTGACAGTGACTTAGACGAACTATAGACTGCTAGGAGGATCTCTGTGCTAAGAGGAGTTCTTATAATTAATGACTGCTGTGCTACAAATTACTGAGATTTCCTTTTGGGAGCAATCAAATGATTTTCAGTTTTTGACCTTTCATTTTCAAAGGCCGTTGCTACTCCATGGCCTGTCTACAGTAATGATACATAATCTTGAATGTCTACTCGACATCAGGCAGCCCATTGTTCCTTAAATAATGTCAAACAAGAGGTTACAAAGCAGTGACCTATTGCTTTTACTTATACCATGGAATATTAATTTTTTGAAGAAATACTTAATCCAGTAGATTTTACAGAGTACTAAGAATTTCTATTTTATTGTAGAAAAAAATAGAATGACTAACTTATATTTCCTTGGCCATGGATAGGTTGAGTTGAGGTCTGGCTAATACCAACTTACTTATGTTTACACATCTGTTCTTAAATTAATGAAGAATTCTGAATAACATTTTACAGAATGCCTTTGAAGTAGGTGTATTCCTGTAGACAGAGCAATACACAAAGTAAATATGCTATGAGAGGCCCAGAACTGTATCTAAAACTACTTTCTTATTAAAAATGAAATTGTTATCTACTATGTGTCAGAATTTATAAGATTAAAGATTCAAACTTGGAATTAATTTATTGTATGCCTAGTGGATAGACTATTTTAATATAGCCTTATCTTTTAGTATATTTTTAGCCACACACTAGTGGAAAATGTGCATAACTTGAGCTGTACTTTTTTAGACAAAGTTGAAAGTTAGACTTGTTTGTACAAAAATTAGTATACGTTGATCAATTTGTAGCATGGCAAGCAGCATGCTAAGTTCCTGACAAATGCATCTCATATTTTTCAGTCAAATAGCCTAACTCTCACATTGGGGAAGATATGAAGTTGAAGATGAAGAATTTGTGCAAAATCTATACAGAAACCTAAAAGACCTTGTGTCTGTCTATACAGATCTGTCTACTTGGAAAACTGTAAAGTTTCTTTCAAATGGCATTTTCTTTATTCATTTCAATTTTCCCTCCACTTTAATATGTTTACAATTTATCCTTTTCTGTTGCTACACTCAAGTTACTGTTTCCCATGAACCATCTTTTGTGAATCAACTTTGCTTTTCTGAAAAAGGCAGCTTGCATGGAAGTTGAAGCTATCTTTTGACAGACCTTACATTCCTGTTTTTTTTCTTTCTACTGTTATCCTCCCCAAAGATCCCTTACATTTCATTCCTCTGAATCCTGTGAGTCTGAACACTCATGTTCTTTCTGTCATCACTCTGATGTCTTGGGAAAGAATCTCATCCCATATGCTTTTAGGCATTCAAGGAACCAAGACATAAAAACTTGGGATTTGTCACTACCCATTTGGCCTCTGCTCCATCAAACCCAGTAGCCTGCCTCCAGGAGAGATCAGACCTGACTCCTTGAAGATTCTCTTTCCTCTACTATAAATATGGTTAATTGGAAAATGATGTTTTTAGGTAAGAGATCCTGCTTCACTTGGATAGCAACCAAGCCAACCATATGGGAAGGGAAATGATCTCGTGGCTGACAAAATAAGAAATATGGTCTTTAAGCCCCTTTGAATGGCTTCCTATGGACTACGAGGCTTTGTCTCTTTGAGCTTCAATTTATAGCTCTTACAATGGGAATATTTTTATCTGTCTGATAAGATTTGAGAGTATAATGAATATGTACATTGTAACCAAATCCTTCTACATACAGGAGTTCTTATGGAGTATTGTCCTTTTCTGACCATTAAGGAATGTTATAGACTGACATGGCATTCTCCAGAATGTAAGTGACTCCAATTTTTCTCACTTCACCACGAGTCCATTTGAGAAAATGTATGCTAAACACTTTAGGATTTTGAGTGGTGGCTTTGTTGTAGACACAAATTGGGTAATAAAATCAATGTAAGTTTTTTGTATTTGTAGTCCCTTTTTTATTTCTATGGTTCGATATATATCCATTGTTTCATTTCAAAACTGTACTAAAAATATGACACAGCCAATGACAAAGTTCAAATGCCAATGACAGCCAAATAAGCAATAAGAGTGTTGCATATTATTTGGTGTTCCTTTCTCCAGAAAACATACAATAAATGCATATATGTAAGGATATTGGGGGATACACACACACACACACACACACACACACACACACACACACACACACAGTCAATAAATTTTTTTTTTCCATAACACCAGGGCTAATGCAGACAAGGCAACCAATTCAGCTATTAAATAGACATCATGTATTGTCAAGAACTCTTCACTCCAAGGAATGAAAAGAAAACAGCTCCAGTCTTTCATACAAAGTGGAACAATACTTGGCTGAGGTTTCTAAGCAACATATTGGCCACTCTGAAGACTGTTACATGTGTAAATAAATCAAGATTAATGAGTTAAAATGTTTATTGCTTTCTGGAAACTACAGGAATCTTATGGGGTTTTAGCTGTTATTCATATGTTAAAATTTTGTAGGTACTTCAAAGTGGCAATGCCAACGGACTCACTTAGATTGCCTTCCTAACATTATTCAACTTTCAGAAGTGTCAGAAGTTTCACGATATCCCAGAAAGCCCTTCAATACTCTGCCTTGTTACTACATGATACAGTCACATTTGTAACACTCTGTTTAATTTATACCCAGAGAGTAGAGGAGGACAAATCTTCCAGGAATGGTTTAAAAATAGATTATGTTTGCCAAAAAACAGGAATTAATTGACCAGGTAGTTCCCTTGGGCCTTTGTTCCTGTGATGTCCAGAGGAAAATATCACAGATGGATGGTAGTGATATATGGTATAATGCTTTTGTGAAAATCTTGCATCTTTACAGAATCTTCAATATCGAATATCAGAATTTGAACTGAAAATAGGCAAAAACATTGAAAATATCCTTTGGGGGAATCATTACACAAGAAACATGACAACACACTTTACTTGCAAAGTACCTCCTTGGAAAAGGATTCATAGGTCCGTACATGCCTATTTCATGATTTAATATACTTTAGAAGGGATCCTTGAAAGTAGAGTGTTTCATGATATGATTGAATAGCTAATTAGTAATTACCAGTGTAACATTATTACTCATAGATTTGCTATTTTAATTAAGTTCAAATTTGATTATAATAGAGCAATTGGTTAAAAATATCTAAGAAGGCTAGAATGACAGATTAGTAGATAAAAGCATGCTGGTCTTCCAGAGGACCCAGGTTCAATCGCCAGCATCCACATGATGGATCACAACTGTCTGTAATTCCAATTTGAGAGATCAGATAACCTTTCCTGTCATTTATGGGTGCTTGCCATGCATGTGGTGCACAGACGTATAGGCAGGCATTCTTAGGCAAAACACCCTATACATAAAATAACAGATTCCACCGTTGGTGATTATTATACCAACATCTAGATCCAAAGTCCAGAAAAAGGAAAATGTCCGTCAGCAGATGCAAATCCCTATGAGATATGCCACAAAATATTCAAGTAAAACAAACAAATAAACAAAGAAACAAAAATTGTGTGTGTTAAAACATGGGCACAAGTGTCACTTAAAGGTGCTTTAAGCAGTGGCTTAAAGGGATAAGTGTCCATCTGTGGCAGTGTGAGAAAGCCGAGACCTTCTCTCAGAAGATTAACTTACTGCATCTGTTTTTCTTTCTTTCTTTCTTCTTCTTCTTTTTTTTTTTTTACCAACCCAATCCAATGAAAGACAGTGTCAGCCTTCCTGGTGCTATTGATAGTCACTACATAAATACATCATTCACTTGCGAGGTGAATTTAAATAACAACAATGTCCTGTTATCAGTCTAAAACAGCAACTATCTGAAGACTCTTAGGCTGTATACCACGAAGCTAAGAAATGGAAAATCTTTAATGCTGTCTATACCAAGTTCCATAGCAAGTGAGCAAATGACAGCTTATACTGGTTCATATGATGCCATGTCACCATTGCCACACTGTGGGGCTGCTATTGGCTCTGAGACAAGCAGTTTCCTTTGGGGGAAACTGTTGAGAGTCTGAAAGCAGTGCTTATATTGTAACGATTCTTAACCTCTTCAGTTCCTTGCTTGGAACTGTAGGGTCCTTTTCCTTCTTTAAAAGTCTTTTCTAGTAGCTTTACAAGAGAGATGATACTGACCTTTTTCAAAGTTATGTATTATTCAGCATTCTTGAAAATTTTGTGTTTTTAAAATGGCCTTGAGTAAGCTGCGTTTTAGTAATTTATGTCGTTAAAATATTTTCTCACTTATTTATTTACTTATACATACTTCTTCTCTCATATAATAAATACATCCATGCACTCCTGTTTGAATTTGGATTTATCATGGAATATTTTTTCTCTATCTATGGTAATCAAAAGTTTTGCTGGATATTGTAGTCTGGGCTAGCATCTGTGATCCCTTAAAGTCTGTAGCACATCTCTCTAGGCCCTTCTGGCCCTTCTCTATTGAGAAATTGGTATAAGTCTAATAGGTTTACATTTATATGTTAGTTGCTCTATTTCTCTTCCAGCATTAAGTATTCTTTCTTTGCTCTGTGTGTTTAGTGTTTTGATTACTATGTGCCTTTTGTGATCCCATCTATGTGGTGTTCTGTATGTTTCTTTTATTTTTATAGGCATTTCTTTCTTTAGGTTTGGAAATTTTTCTTCTAAGATTTTGCTGAAAATATTTTCTGGGCCTTTGAGCTAAGAATGTTCTTCTTCCTCTACTCCTTTTATTCTTAGGTTTGGTCTTTTCAAAATATTCCAAATTTCCTGGATATTTTATGTCAGGAAGTTTTGGGATTTAATATTTCCTTTGCTGATATATCTATTTCATCTACAATATCTTCCATTCCTGGGATTCTCTCTTTCATCTCTTGTATTCTGTTGCTGCAGCTTGTCTCTAAAGTTCCTGATGATTTTTCTAGGTTTTTCATTTCCAAGATTTCCTCAGTTTGTGTTTTCTTTATGACTTCTATTTCCATTTTCAGGTCTTAGACAGTTTTGTTCATTTCCTTCAATTGTTCGCTTGCTTTTTCCCTTGGCTTTCTTTAAGAGGTTTATTAATTTCTTCTAATAGTTTGTTTTTCCTGTGTTTCTTTGATGCATTTACTCAATTCTTCCCATTGGTTGTTTTTCATTGATTTCTTTGAGGGATTTATTCATTTCTTCTTTAAGGGCCTCTATTAATTCATAAAGTTGGTTTTAAGGTCTTTTCCTTCTGCTTCAGTTGTGTCACAGTGTGCAAGGCTTGTTGTAGAACTGTAGACAGTTGGGCTCTGGTAGTGACATATTGACCTGGTTCTTATTGATTGTGTTTTTAAGCTGGTGTTTTGACATCTGTGCTTGGTGTGATCAGGTGTAGGTGCTAAATTCTCAAGTTTTTCTTCATTAAATGAGTGTTTTGTTCCTTGGTTTTTTTTTCCTCTATGGTCTTCTGTTCTTTATGGCTCCTTATTAAACATAGAGTCTCTGCCAAGACTTGGAACTGAGGCACTGAGCTAGCAGGCTTCCTACCCTTTCTTCTGTCTGGCTGCTATGGTATGTTCTGTTCTTCCTAGGTACCTTGGCATGCTCTGATGAAGGAGATGTCTGCCCAAGTTGGTATCTGGGACAGTGGGCAGCAGTAGCAGTAAGATGTGGGGATAGAGGTGGGAAAATGGAGGTGGATTGGGTTTTGGGGGACTGGGCTGGGTGAGTGAGAGGGTCGAGGAAGCAAACTTCCTACCTGTTCCTCTGGTTGGGTACTTTGATGCCGTCTGGTGTAGTTAAAATATTTGCTGATAGAAACCAAAAGACTCAAATCTCTTCATGCAATTCTATACACATTTTTTTTCCTCCCCAGGACTGATTGAACCCCGGATTTCAAACATGTTAGAGAAATGCTCTATCATTGAGTTATATCCCCACCTCTCATAAAGTTTTAAGTGCTTATGATGGAATTGACCCAAATTTTGGAAATCAATTACAAAATACTTTTAACATTAGTATAAGACATGATTTTTTTTGAAACCCCTGCAACAGGTCATCTATTTTTACTAACCCCACACATGGAGCCTACACTGAAATTATTGTAGTAGTCTCATGAGCTAATCAACCAATGTTTGGAAATGTACAGCTAGCACAGTGCTGAGCACAAGAGCACTATGTAGAACCAGTCAATATTAATTTCCTTCCTTATCTGACCACCAAAAAAGAGAAATATGTATATTGGACAATCCTGGGATTTTGGTGTTAAAATCAGTCTGTGCTTAGCCTTTGTGTAAAGTGAGGCATGTGATCTTGTACTGTGATCTAAAAATAAACCATAACTGTATTTATTTAAAAATTAGATATCTTTTAGCGACCTATAGGCAGTGGTAAACATAACACGAACCATGGATACATTCCTTTTCTCTCAAACATGAAGGAACAAAACACGTTTTCCGGCGTGTTTTCTCTTTCACTGGAAATGCAGTTACAAGTATAGAAGCAGATTTGATTGCTTTTTACCTGATTTCCGTGTGAGTTGCAGTGTCTTGGTGACATAGTCTGTAGCTCACTCCTTATTCTGAGATATTTTCCATGGTGGTTCCTGAAACATGATCTACAGGCTCTAACAGAGCAGTACATATTAAAACACACAGAGGCATTTTGTAGCATCAGGTACAAAGAAAAGGAGCTGTCTAGAGAATGCCTTCTGTGTTTAACTTCAGAGCCATGTGAATGCCTTATAATTGTCTAGTTACTGTCAATAAAGAGTTCCAAAAGATAAAAAAAAAACCCTAAGTATAAGATATTTCTCTGAATTTTCTGGTTGTGAAGTAACTGCAACAAATACAAGGTTAACTTCAAAGGGGGGTGGGGATCAGTCCAACTCTGAGAGGAATAATTTTTAGTCTCTTGCAAAAACAAGTAGTTTACTTTTTTGTGTCCTTTTATTTTCTGGTGCTTGGGCAGTCTAGGTGATGATCTTTACTTGATCATTTCTTCAGATAAATAATATCAACATATTCTTTAATATTCATCAATCCTGTGAGCAGAGTAGGATTTCCCAATATTTCCCAATAATTTCCAATTATTTCATTATGTATCCATGACGCCGTTTATAAGAAGTAGTCAAGTTTGTTAATACTCATGACAAAATCTCTTAACATGTGAGTCACCTTTCAAATTTCAATTTCAAAATTCAATATATATATATATTTCAAAGAGTGGATACAGGGTAAAAGTGAAGTTTTGAACCTTGATTCAGATACTGTTGTGAGATTCATAATATGAGTGCTATCCCAGTTTAGTTCTAGCTAATAGTGACTGTATTGCATTGCTCATGTGTGAGTGACCGCTAGAAGGGTTAACAGATGGCCACAATTTTAAAGATCACACTCATGAGGTTTAATGACCTTTAAATGCCTGCAGAACAATTAAGAGATCCATCTAGAGTCTTCATGCAATAAAACATTATGACAGACTTAGGGATATTGGATTTTACAGCTTCTTTATACTAAACATACCCCATCGGTCATCTTTCCCTGATAAAGCTTTAATTAGTCAGATTATTTAAATGTGAAATGGTGACCTAATGGAGATTTACTTCTATAAAAACCAAGTAGAAGAAGATGGAGGAATAGCAAGACCCTAGACCTATGAACAGATAATGAGTAGTTCATCTTTATAATTAAAAAAATTTAATGATACTTCAGCACTTTATTTTGACTTATCTTTTTTTTTGTTGCCGTAATTGCTTTACTAGTATAGGGAAAATATGCTAAAGATGAGTTTGTGGAGCAAAAAATTAATGTGATTGAAATTTGAAGTTACACATATAGATAACTTTAGTTCAACCATCTATGGGATGAGAGACAATACAATACAATGCAATAACACTTTCAAATAGCATTAGAAATTAAAAACACATTAGAAATAAAGTAATTATAGCCTTGAATTGTAGCAAAATAACTATCTACATAATAGAACTAAGATCCTATGACTTTTGGAGCACACTTGTGAAATAGGTCTCTATTCAACAACTCTATTCTAACAACTGCATTGTTGACATATTATTGTAGAAGAATAGCTTGAATTTCAGGGAGAAATCTGTATCTACTAGGCTGTGTATACCCACATAATTTATATAACAGTTGGAACTATTAAGTGTGCAACTATAGTGGTTTATGCATCAGCATTCATATAGTTCTGAAAGTCACTTACTACTTATTACTATGAAAATATTTACATTATACAGAGTAAAAATACAGAAAACTCTGAGATATGTGTACTAATTTTGTTTATTATGTTTACTTTAATTGTTTTGTTTATTATTTATTATTTTTATATGTATTTTATATGTATTTATATGTATTTTAATATCTATGTTATTATACTATATGCATTATATATTATTTTAAGTGTATTTATATATTTTTATTTTTACATATTTATAATTATTTGCATATGTACTATAATTATTATGTTTACTAATTATTTTTAACATTATTGTTTATACATGCACATGCTTACTTAAGAAATATTTGAAACAGTGTTATGACTAAGTGAAAAGGATTCTGTACAAGAAAACAAGAAAGCAATTTTGTTGAGAGGGTATGATTTTTCTATTTGTTATCTTTTGTAATTATTCTTATAGTGCACACAATAACCTAATCCTATACTCTCTGTGGAAAAATTTATAGAGAATTGTAGAATGAGAAGAGAAGCAGAAAATGAGGAGGTTAGTACAGGCAGATGCTTTGATGACCTTAACATTTATTTCAGATGGCTAAAATTTCGTGATACATGAAGTAGTGAAATCGTAGTAAGAATAATACCAAAACACATGCTAAAATTATGGTGTTACAGAGCAAAACAAACAAACAAACAAAAACAGCAATAACAGAGAAACAAAACCTAACCTATGAACAAGGCAATTAGAAAGATGAAGGAAAATACATTACCTGAATTATATCCTTTTCTTCGTCAATTCTTACAGCATTGTCTTAGTTAGGTTTACTATTGATCTGAAGAAACACCATGACCAAAATGAACTTGGGGAGGAAAGGGTATATTTTATTCACAATTCCATGTAACAGTTTATCATCAAAAGCAGTTAGGACAAGAACTCACGCAGGGCAGGAACCTGGAGGCAGGATCTGATGCAGAGGCCATGTACTGGCTTACTGGCTTGCTTCTCATGCCTTGCTCAGCCTGCTTTCGTGTAGCACTCCGGACTTCCAGCCCAGGGATGGCACTGCCCTCCCCCATTGATCATTAAATAAGAAAATGACCTACAGGCTTGCCTACAGCCCAATCTTATGGAGGTATTTTCTTAGCTGAGGCTTCCTCCTCTCTGTTGACTCTAGTTTGTATCAGGTTGACATAAAACTAGCCAGTACAAGCATCATCTGTGAACTCTGAACAGCAAGATAGGTTGCCAGCACTGAGTATTGGTGTGAGAACCAGATGTTGTCCCAAAAAACTTTTCTGAGAAGAGCCTATTCAAAGGAAATGAAGATAGAAATCTATGTAAACAATATTGAGTCTATTAGTGGTTCTCAACCTTCCTAGTGCTAAAATCCTTAAATACAGTTCCTCATGTTACAGTGAACCCCCCAACCATAAAAATATTTTCATTGCTACCTTATAACTGTAATTTTGTTACTGTTATTAATCATAATGTAAGTATATGATATGTAGGATGACCTTAGGTGACCCTTATGAATGGGTCAGTCAACGTCCAAAGGGGTTGCAACCCACAAATTGAGATTTTAGTAGGGTCCACTTGGAAATGGAGTATTTATACTCTCACCATTATAATTTTGTAAAAAGCATCATGCCCAGAAGATAGCTACCTTGAGTTGATCTTGGAAAAATATACAAAACAAACATCTGCAAAAGACTCCATACTTTTGAGACCATGGTTTACTTGGTATGGAACTTTACTTGGTATCTATATACCAGAAGGACCTTCATTCATCAATCAATAAAACATATATTCTTAGGTGTGTATGCAAATAGAGAAAGTTTTTTGAAGTAGAGAGGTTAGTCATTTTATCATTTAATCATCTAATAGACTCTAAATCCTGATTCTATGATATTTTGTTATATTATAATTTTTATTTTTTATATTTAGATTGTTTTAAAATTAAAATGTAGTTTTATCACCTCCCCCTTCCATCCTCCTTTCACCTCTCCCATGTCTTTCCTGCTCCCTCTCAAATTCATGACTTCTTGTTCTTTAATATTTACAGTTACACAGATTCATGCACACACACACTATTTTAACAAAACCTGCTGAGTAGGTTTAGTTTTGATTGTATGTACATGCTGTTAGGGCTGATCATTTGCTATTGTGGCTCATTCATGAAGAAGACTGTCTCTCCATAGTCACTAATTGCAAATAGCTTTTCATTTAAGGGTGGGGTCTCTTGAGATTTTTTTCATTCACCTTGGCATGTCAACTGGAATTGTCATTGTTAGGGTCTTGATTATGCAGTCATATTGTTGATATTTTATGGATGTGACTTTTCTGTTATATCTAGAAGACACAATCATGCCTCAGAGTCCCTGATCCTCTGACTCTTATACCCTCTTTCTGCCCCCTCTTTCATGATGTTTGCGTCAACAAATTCAGGAGTAGTCATTAAGCATCTCAGTTTTCTTATTTCAAGTCAGTTTTAATATTTGTGTGGAATTTAGTTTTTTATTTTTATTCCTCAATTAGTCTTTTTATAGTCACTAATTATTTACAAAGATTAATTGATGCTTTCTTTGTTTCTATTCTTTACTTTCTTACACGCATAAACCTTAAGTCTTATTTAGTATTGCTGTGGTTTGGAAGTATTCCCGAAGGCTCATATGTTAAAAGATTGATAACTACCTTGTGACACTATTGGAATGTGGTAGAAAATTTAGTAGGAAGTTCATAGTGGATGGAAATTTTGTGAGTGTTCCCTTAAAGGGGTTAGTGGGATCCTGGCTCCTTTTACTTTCTCTTCCAATTTCTATCATTATATATACTGTGACTTCACTGGATCAAAGCATCAGTGTCAACCTACTATGGACTGAAAGTTCTGAAACTGTGCTTAACAAGCCTTTTCCTCATTTAAAAAGACATTGAGCACTTAGGACAGTGGTAGGAAGCTAATTGTACAAATTGATTTTTTTTTCTCCTGGAGAAAAATAACTAGTATTTAGTAAATTTTTACTGTGTATACAAATGTAATCTTTTTTGTTTGTTTTGAATTTTTTGAGAATAGTATTTCTCTGTTGTAACTCCGGCTGTTCTAAAACTCGCTCTGTAGACAAGGCTGGCCTCAAACTCGTAGAGATTCACCTCCCTCTGCCTTCCAAGTGCTGGGATTAAAGGCATGTGCCACTACCGTCTGTCTCACAATTGTAGTCTTTAAAACATCATTGGATATGAATTTGGGTAGCTCAGGTTAGAGAAAGGAGTGCTCCAAGATTGTGTTAGGGAAGTTAACTCCAATTGCTTTCTTGTGGAAACAATTCCAGGAATAGTTCTGTGACATTAAAAAAACAAAACAAAACAGCCCAGCAATGCTTCCTTTCACAAATAAAATCATTCTGATTAAGTCTTTTGTATATATTATTTACTGAAGTAACACACTTGGAAATTAGATGTGGAAGAACTCATTTGATAATGATGAATATAGATTTGAATAAAATTTATCTCTGTTCAGGAAATGGACTCTTGGTCACCTGGGAAAGGTATCCACTTAGCTGTCTAACTGGAAATATCAGCCAAAACCTTATCTCTGTGCTGTGTAAGTCTGATTTAAAAATACTTTAAAGAGTTCTACAAGGAACTTCTGCTATTCCACCTGATATGAAGAAGTTAATCTCACAGACCATATATAAGGAATGTCTGAAAATTGTAACAAAAAGATGATTCTTTTTCTCTCCACATCAATGTCTCTACTGTTTGAACTCTAAAGAAATAGAGGAAGAAGGAATGAAATGTCTTCAACTCCAAGGCATGCTGACTTCATTGAATATCTTAATTCAAAATATTCTATTGTGGTTTTTTTTACCCTCATTTTTCTCTAGTTTATACATTCTTTTTCTTTTCTTTTTTCTCTCTCTTTTCCCTATCTTTAGAGGCCACTGTTGAAATTACAGAACAGCTGGGATGTTACAACAATGGGCTGAAAGAGAGAAAAGGGGTACACTTGAAAATCATGTTCCATTCTGTTAAGCTTTGCATAGTGACTATGGAGAACACACTCACACACACACACACACACACACACACACACACACACACACACACACACACCCTTATTCAGAGAAAAAATTATTCACTAAAGACTAGTTCCATGTGGCTGTTAACCAAGTGACTGCAGAATTTGGCACTATGCAGAATCAATGGCTTGGGCCAAATGATTGTTGCTGAACTTACCTCTGTAGAAAGGTCAGCCTTACAGTACTTAGACTGGGCACAAAACTAAAGGCAAACTGGATGGTGATTGGATGCCCTCAGGCATGTTCTGCACTTTGCATCTGGTCTAGCAGGCTTCATTCCTCCACCTCTGAGGTTTACCATAGGCCTGAGAAACAACTGGGCTGTAACAGAGGCTGTCAGGGAAGCTTCTCTAAGGTACAGTGTCAACTACTTTTGCTATGCACACACACGATATGGTCACATCTGAGCAGGAGATTTACAGACAGTGTCATGAAAAAAAAAAGTCCTAATTGTGTACAAGACACATTTACTTCAAAGTTTTCTCACTAAAGCAATGTATTATTTGAGTGGATCCCATATTAATTTTTACTGTAAATGTAAATGCTAACAACACAAGAAAATGGTAAGAAACCAGAGGACAGCTTAGAAAATCTCTTTATGAATGTTCTTACGTGAGTGTACATGCTCTCACATTGTATAATGTCAGTATATATAGCTCACAAAGTATAAAAAGAACAATACATTATCAAAACAATACAAAGAATCACAGTCCTTTAATTATTTTGTCCTATTCTTCTTTAAAAAAATGGGTTTTAAAAAGAGGTAGTTTTCAAAAGATGCTGAATAATCAGCGACACACTAACTTCATGAATTAAATGGAAGTCTTTAGGTATGCCTTCAATGTCCCAGGACTGACTCATCATCCCAGTACCCACCTCTTTCCTCTTTTCCACTTGCTACCATGGATGTATTGATCCTCTTCAGTCTATTGTCTTAGGCCAAAACATCTTATATTTTCTTGGGAATACCTTCTCTCAGCTTCCCAAGAGCATTGTTCTATGGCATTCCTTTCAATTTGGAACTTAAAAAGTGTCTTCCGTTAAATGTTTAAACATGCAATCTTTCCCAAGTTTTAAGAAAATTTTCCTTAACTCATAGCACTACCTAACTTCCTCTAAGTGTTCCCTGACAAATGCTTTGAGGAGCCTCTACACTGCCCTCTCAGCTGGCATCTCCTCTCTTTAGGATGCTGAAATGTGATGTCCACCATTATTATCTTCTGAAATTATTACTATAATAATTGACTTCCTATTACCAATGGATTCTGTGGTTCTCGGTCCAGCTAGATATTTTACCTTTTGACTACTGACCTGATTGGAAAAACTTTTCTTAGATTCTATGATGTCATTTTCTTGGGAGGTGAAGGGGTTATTTTCTGCCTCTCTTACTGTTTCTTCTTTGGTCCTTGCTGCTCATAGAAAGGTGATTCAGGTGGGCTCTCAAATGATTTTAATCCCCTTAATAACATAAGCTTAAAATAATATCAGTGAATATTAATAAGATAGAAGTAAACTTTTGGATCTGCTATTTTAAAGTCATTCTGTTATTAACCATCCTTTTATATGGTGTTTGGACCTGCTGCTTCACATCAAGACTCTTCTTCATCCACATTTTCCCTAGAAAATGTTCTATGTTTCCTCAACTCTGTTTTTTTTTCCCCCACACTGACTTTTCATAGAACCTTACAATGTCATCCCAATTTCATCTTACACCTATCATAATGGTATCACCATGAAATATTATGATATTGTTAAGAAAGATTCATGTTATTATGAACACATTTATTAAGCATTGGCTGTATGCTACACATTTTACAGTTTGGATCATTTCAACTTCACTCTGGTGAAAGGTATAATATAGAAATTGTAATTCTAGTCTTTAGAATAAGTCCACACATTTAGATATTATCTACTGGTATCATACTACCTAAGGTGGCATTTACTCTGAGTGTATGTAATAACCTATCTAATGCTCAACTATTTATTCCTTGGTGTAACTCACTATCCTTCATAATACTCCATTTCAAGGCTAATGGTTAAATAATAATTATGTGATTGTTTCTATTCTAAAATCATAATGTTGAGCTTTTAGAGATTAAGGCAGTTATTAAAGTTCTTAAACTACAAACCTTTCCCATAACCCACTCAGGACTTTGAGGCATCAGAACTATTTCTCAGATTTCTTTGTAAAATTTTCTTTTTCTCTGTATTGGCTATTGGTTAAGTTTGACATATCTAAGTACATTGTAGGGCAAAACTGTACTCTAGAAAGACAACGTGTATTCTGTATTCTCTGATTGTCTGTGGCTGGTTGCACAGTAATGGAAGAGGAATGACGTTAGCAAGGATGATTTGAGGAAGCTGTAAAGAGTAACAGGTAGGTTTCAATTGGCAGCTCATTTTCTGAGTGAGAAGTGATTTTACCCCATAGGAATGAACTGAGGTCTACATCTACAGGTATTTTTGTTTATTTCAACTCAGGGAGTAAATACTGCTTCGGGCAACCAGTAGGAGGAAGCTAGCAGCGCTGCCAAGCACCATAAGGGGCCCAGAACAACGATAACTCTGTAACTCAGGACAAATAATTTTTGATTGTATATGTCAACAGGGAACGAGTCAAGAACTTCTGTTGTAGAGAAGAGAAAAACGACGAGAGAAAGAGAACAATGCCTTTAGGAGTTGGAGTTTGAGTCTGGACATAGAGATTTCAATGTGAGCCATTTGAAGTCCAAAAGTTTTGCTGAAGCACAGGAGAAAGGATGAGTCATTTCAACCAGCTCCAGCTTGAGCTTCATGTGAGACATAGCTGGAAGAATCAGTCAGAGGATTGTTGTTAAACTGGAGTGTGTGGGAGAGAAATATAGATGTAATTTACCTTGGGGTGATAGCTGGGACCACAATCGTTGTCAAAAATGTCCAACTATATGTGGGGAACGAGGAGTAAAGGCAGTTTGCTGATTCTTTAGAGACATAAATCCTTTGCATAAATAATGAATTTGTTAGTGATATATTGTAAGAATTATTCCTGTTTTGCCCATCTGTTTCTTCAAGAAGAATCAAAGTTTTAATTCCAGCCTTTCTAAAATAAAGTTTCCTGGGCAGATTTAATTCTACTTATGTTGATAGTTTATTTCTTTTACCTCAATGCCACTTTGATTATATTTGAAGAGATGTTGTCAAATTTAGCATTCATTTTCATTTAAGGTTTTGGTGCTGAGATTATAACACATCTCTGATAAGAGAGATTGAAGACATTTTTCTATAAATCAAGATAAGGGGGGTGGAGGATGTCCATAAAGAGGGGTGTGGCCCCTTTTGTTTTAGGCTTGTCTACTTTTTGGCTTTGTTTCAAAGCACGTAAGAGATTCTGCCTATAATTGCTAAATGTGGACACACTGCAGCACCACACCCTGTGAATAGTGTCCTGAGCGTGAACTTTTTTTTTTTTTTTTTAAATAAAAGGATCTGGAGACAGCTGGGCACACCATCATGGTATTAATCAGCCACATTCTCTGACGTCCCAGGTGTTTTTTTTGCAGAAACTGTGGAGTAGGAGGCTCTGTGGTTAAACACTGTGCAGCTGAGCTATGACAAGTTGCTGACCCAGGCCGAGGACCACCACACTGTATCCCTTCCACCTTCCAAGTAGGAAAGACTCATTGCCATATTAAGGAGTTCTTATTTATAGGTGCTTGTAACTCCCTTTATCTGATCCTAGAACACTGCCAGGGTTTTGGAAATATTGCCACTGAAGAATGCACTGTGGGCAGCAAAGATATCCACACGTCCCATAGAAGGATAAGTTGGCAACAGTGGGGTCCTCCAAGGCCTTCAGGCATTGTGAGGCTGAAGTTTCCCATGTTGGAAGAATCAGTTTAATTCCTCTTAACTTCCTAATAAAAAAATTGCTTGATTGTATTGCTTATATCTTGTGAGAACTCACGGCCTCATTGATTCTGTCTATGAATGATGTTTACAGCTGTTAGCCATGGCCTTAAATCTGATCTTAACCTTAGCATTCATGTAGACATCTCATAATACTAACAAACACATGACCCACGTATGCCAGGAATAAAGTGTATGGTGGCATAAACCTGCCACCTGCACTGATCAGAAATGCATGGAATGCAAAATTGGATCTCAGCTGCAGTGCTGGCTGTGGGGATGACTCTACCTGTTGGTAGAGGAAGCCATCTACTCATAGTTCATTAGCGGGGTCTGAAAATGAATGTGTGGATATTTCAGTATAAAGCCTGCCATTGTCTTTGAAACTCTCACCGTTGCAGTGAATTCTTTATCTAAGACATCACTCCACTAGGAAACATGCTGCAAAGATAGGAGCAGTTCTAACTTAATGGACTCACATTTAAATTTTAGCACAAGTAGACATTCGTTTTTTTCCTTTTTTGTAATTTCATGCATCCTTGAAAGCAATCCTTGGAGAAAAGAGAGTTTGGAGAACCATTTATCAAGGTAAGAAATCAGCACCATCCAGGTGTAATGGATGCTGCTAATGGGGCCACTGTGGAGGTGGCAGGCAGACAAAAGAGTTGAGAGTTGTTATAGGTGACAGAGTACTGTGCCTTTCAATTCTAAGTATCATTTGTTGGGTGTCAGGATTGGAAATTTACATTACTTACTCATTATCTCATTTAATTCTCACAATAACCACAGACCAAAGCAGGGTAAAACCTACATAGCTAGGGAGTTAGTGAACTGGAATTTGGAAACAGTGTGGCCTGATTCCAAATTTATATTAGTCCTATGCATATCGACTCTTTCCTGTCTCTTTCTCCTGACTTTTCTCACTCTGGAAATCCCCCAAACACAATATTTCTTCATATGCTTATCTCTTTTATGTCTGCCGTGATTCTGAAGACCAGGTAAATTGCTGAGCAATCATCTTTGTTAATCATTTAATCGATAATATCTGTTCTATTTTCCTTCATTTTCATAACTAGTAGAATATATGGCCCTACTGTTTTCTTTTTACAGATTGTGGGAACATTTAATAAGGGACTATTTTTTATTGTGTTTGAACATTTGTGAATAATCAATAGATATTATGTAATGTATCATCTGTTTCCAAATATCCTATAAAGTTGAGGAATAAGTGATTTTCCTTCTAAATTTACCAGTGAAATATTAAGTCATAACTAACAGAATCTAATTTAGAAGGTGGGAATGATAGTACTTGTAGAAGAAAATATGGTCCAGTTTTTATACAGGCCACTAATTGTCTTGTGGTTGTTACATTTAATTTTAGTATGTCTCTTCAAGCCACAAAAGAATGGAAACAAGTACACACACAAATATGCATGCACACATGTACACAGACACATGCACACATACATATATATACATAGATATATTGCTTTTTTACTTCTTTTTTTCTCCTCGTCTTCTTCTTCTTCCTCCTCCTTCTCCTCTTCCTCTGTCTTCTTCTTATATTTTCTCCTTCTTCTCCCTTTCCTTTTTTTTTTTTAATTTTTTTGAGGACTTGTCATTGGGAAACTTTTTCTAAAGAAGAACATTCCATAATGCAAGAACTATAAGAATGAGGAAAAGAAAGCCTTTCATGTAGTTGTTAGTCATTCTGTGGGCTCACCAGGAGAAACAAGGAGGCATATTCATAGGTACAAATCCTACCAGACCTCAGCAGAGGGAACCACCATCATGGCAAATGCCATACTGGACTGTGGAGCCCTGAGCATCTCATCTCAGGGGTTTCTATTGATGCCTAAGCTCTTCAGGTGTTCTATTAGTACCATGTGCAGATCACTGGGAGTCAAATATCTTTTACGTGAAGTAAACACACCAGCAGACCATACAAGATACCAAGGCCTAGGGTAGCCCTTTACAAACAATGTGCACGCATGCGGACACACACACACACACACACACACACACACACACACACTTTAAAATAACCAAAAATAAACTTCTGCAATATTTCTCCCTTTCTGTATAAGACAATATAAAAATTGCTTTATCTCTACAATACTACTTAACACTACACCAGGGAAACCATTTATAAGAGGAACTATCCTGAGGGTTGCTAAGATGCACAGGACCAAATGAAAACAAACATCTATCAAGCTTTGCCTTCGGACAGCAGAAAAACATTATTAATGTCCAATATCTGGAATTCACTAATGATCTTCTGGTCTTCTCCAAAGGACTTGGATCACTTCTCTGATCCAGGTTATGGCTGGCTCCCCTCCACCACTGCTGCTGTCCTTGGTGGTCATCCCATGACACTGGCATCTTCAGAACACTAAGGTCTTCTGCTGCAACTAGGCTGAACTTTCACTAATAACCTCTCCTGGGCTCTCTTCATAGTGCCAAGCCTCCAACTTCTCTGTGTGACCCCTTCAATCTGGGCCTTCAACTGCTACTATGGCTGCACCCTCACCAGTAGCCTTTCCTGGCCTCTCATAGTGCCAAGCCTCAGCTGATCTCCATGACCACCTCAATTCTTCAAAACCAGTACCACCTGGGTGACTCTTATACATTGCCAAGGAGATACATCTTTGACCAATTCTGGAAGACAACTTCTGTTTGATGACTCTGAGGAAACACTTTCCAGATTTTAAGATAGAGCCTGGTTTTCCAGATTCTGGTGAGTCAGCCTTGACAAGACACATCTGCTATAGTGATGAGAACTCCGCCCCATGAGGGAACCCTTCCTGTAGACAAGGTTCACCTGTGATGATTCTGAGGAAAACATTTGCTAAAAGAATCAGGACTAGCGGTTGCTGCATCATGAATAAGTCTTTGGAATGGTCTACTGAACTTTGAACTTAAACATGAACAGAAAAGGTTCTTTCTGAACCTTTTTGGAAGATGCCTTGTAATTCAAGGTCTGTATCCCTTTTGGAGCCATTTTGCCTTTTAACAGATGTGTTGAGCATCTAGATGAATTCTTAGTCCTTAAGTGTAGTTTTCTGATGTTACTTTTCCAGCCATCATGATAAACAGTAAGGGAGCTTGAATCTTCCAGCACAAACTGAGATAATGAGAAATAATGAAATGGACTCATGTTAGTTGTATCATCTGACCATCTGCAAGAAAAAAATATTTTCTCCCTAAAACCATACCATGTTTCTGAATGAAGTAACTTGTACTGACAGTAAAATTAAGAAATGAACTCATATTCAAAGATCTTTAAATGCATGAGGATGTAGTATCTATGGGAAGAGATTATTCAGATATATTTAAATTTTAAAAACATATAATGTGCATATAGAATATTAAATTGAACATTATGTGTAGTAACACTTTGTTAGTGTGTTTTATTACTATACACTAAATATATATAATGATATGCCCTCTACACACATTTGTATAACAAGCTTCCCTACACTAATCCATCAGCTTTTCCTGATACATACCTTTTCCTTTCATTGTGTATCTTCTGACAGGAAGCAACCCTATGCAATTGTTTAATATGTAAAGTATATTGTGCTACATAGCTATAGTAATAAAACCAGCATGGTATTGGTACAAAAACAGATATATTGACCAATGGAATTGAAATGAAGACCCAGAAGTAAGTCCACACTTATGGATGCCTGTTTTTGACTAAGAAACCAGAAATACACACTGTGAAAAAGACAGCATCTTCAACAAATGGTGTTGGTTAAACTGCATGGCTGAGTGGAGAAGAATCCAATAAGATCCTTATTTATCACCCTGTACAAAACTCAACTCCAAATGGACCAAATGGATCAAATATCTCAATATAAACAAGATACACTGAATCTGATAGATGAAAAACTGGGGAATAGCCTTGAATTCATTGGCACAGAAAAAGACATTCTAAACAGAACGATAGTAGCACAGGCACTAGGAACAACAATTAAAAAAATGGGACCTCATGAAACTGAAAAGCTTCAGTAAGGCAAAGGACACTGTCATCCAGACAAAGCAGCAGTCTACAGAATAGGGAAAGATTTTTATCAACTACACATTTGATAGAGGGCTAATACCTAAAACATCTTAAGAACTAAAAAAACAAAAATATAACAACAACAAAAAACTGGACATCAAGAAAACAAACAACCTAATTAAGAAATGAGGTACAAATCTAAAAAAGAATTCTCAAGAGAGGAAACACAAATGACTGAAAAGCACTTAAAGAAATGTTCAACATCCTTAGTCATCGGGGAAATGCATATCAAAACTACTTTGAGATTTCATCTTACATCTGCCAGAATGTCTGAGATCAATTACACAAGTGACAGCACGTGCTGCCAGGGATATGGAGTAAGGAAAATACTCATCTATTGCTGGTGGGAGTGCAGACTTTTTCAGCCACTATGAAAATCAGTTCCTCAGGAAGATGGGAATTGATCAACCTCAAAATTAAACTATAGCATTCTTGGGCATATACTCAGAGACACTTGTTCAACCATGTTCTTTGCTATTCTATTAATAATAAGCCATAAATAGGAACAACCTAGGTGTCCCTCAACAGAAAAGGGTATAAAGAAAAATGTGGTACATTTACACTATAGAATATTGCTCATATATTTAAAAAATGAAATTATGAAATTCATGAGAAAAGTGGTGAAGCTAGAAAAAAAATTATCCTGAGTGAGGTAACTCAGGACACAGAAAGGCAAATATAGTATGTATTAGCTTATATGTGGATTTTAGCTGTTAAGTCTTTGATAAGCAAGCTACAGTCCATATAGACACAGAAGTTAGGTGTAGAATAAGGAAATAAGGAGAAGGGATGGATAACCTTCCTAGGAAGGGGAAATAGTATAGATAGTTACGGATGGATTTGGGGATACTGGATCAGTAGCATCAAAAGGGAAGTGAAAAGGGGGCCAGGGGAGGGAATATGGGGAGATACACATAAAATTAAGGACCATTTGAGCAGGCCATATGGAAACCTAATATAGTAGAAGCTTCTCAAAATATATGTATGTATGAAGGTGATCAAAGTGAAATTGTCAAGTAATGGGAGAGACAGAGTCCCAGTTGGACATCTCATCACCAAATGAAACTTCCAGTACCAAGATTGGATTACATCTAATGAGTTGTTGGCTAATGGGGTCCCATCGGAACCCACTAACAACCTGGGCTTGTTGGTTGCTTTCTACAAATTGAAGCCCTATTGCTGAAGACAACACCTACACAGTTCATTGTACAAGAAGAAGTCCAGCTGATGTCTAACTAGAGCCTTCACCCCTATGGATTAGTTTTCATAGTATTAGGAGGCACTCTGCATGCATCCAAAGGAGAAATGTAAACACTAACACAGCCTCAAACTCTTTGATCTACAGTGATGATCTTTCCCTGCAGGATGCACTAGTTCAGTAGTGGCATACAGCTTTGGGAATAACTAACCAATCTGATTGAATTTAAGGCCTATTTCATGACATGGAACCCATCCCTGACACTACTTGGGGGACCAAGAACCTAAGACCAGAAGGGCCAGGGACCTATAGGAAAATCAAATACTATTGCTGTACTAAATGAACATAGCCATAAAATAATTCTTAACAACATTCTGCTATACTTAGATCAGTGCCTTGCTCAGCCACCATCAGAGATGCTTCATTTTGCAGTAGATGGTAACAAAATCAGAGACCTATAGCTGGACATTGTACAGAGAATGAGAGGCCATGAAACACTCAGTCCTAAATGGGTTGTCTCTGTCAAGTCCCTCCCCTCAGAGCTCAGGGAACCACATAGCAGAGGAGGCAGAAATAGTGTAAGAGCCAGAGGGGATGGAGGACATCAAGGAAACAAGGCCCTCTAAACACAGTAGGAAAGATGGACATATGAATTCATACAGAATGTGGCAGCATGCGTAGGGCCTGCGTGGGTCTGCTCCAAATGGGGTTTCAGTGCTGAGAGAAGTGAATTCAAGCCCTATTCCTAACCTAGTAGCTCTCTCCAACTGATAATTACTCACAAATGAAAATTTTCTCCAACAGTTTCAGTGATGATACAAACTATACTTCAGGGCAGGCCTCATGCCCAGAAATAGGTGGTCAACACAAAATTAACTTAGTGGCATCTTTGGAAGTTCTTTGTCCCATAATGTTCATGTTTGATCAGGGAATTTTCTCTTTCTCCCTCCCTTCTTTCCTTCCTTCCCTCCTTCCTTCCTTCCCTCCCTCCCTCCCTCCCTCCCTCCTTCCTTCCTTCCTTCCTTCCTTCCTTCCTACTTTCCTTCTTTTCTTCTTCTCTCTCTCTCTCTTTCTTTTTTACCTTACAGTTCCTTCATGTATATATTATAGCTTCTGTTTTTGTGTTCTTTGTGATTCCTGTGTGTACACATTTGTCTGTCTGTGTGTCTATATGTATTTCTCATGATTTTTCTTCTGCTTGTTATTGCTTTGTCTTATTTTATTATTATTTTTTAGATGTCTGTTTTCTAATGAGAGACAGAAAGCATATGGATTCAGATGGGAAGGGAAATGAAGAGAATCTTGGAGGAGTTGGGAGAGAAACATAATCAGATCTTTTGTATGAAAAAAATCTATTTTCAATGAAAGAAATACAAAGACATAAAGCATGCTAAAAGTATATTGATCAACAAGATTACATTAAGAAATAACAAAGAAAAATTCTAAGCTTGAAAACTAGAGTTTAGGGTCTGGGGAAATATCTCAGTGTGCAAAAAGCTTACTATGTAAGCAACAGGACCTGCATTCAGATCCTTAGAACCAACACAAAAGACAGGCATGCCAGTGCAGCCCTGGAGTCCAAGTGCTGGGCAATGGAGAAAAGACAATTTCTTGAGCTTGCTGGCAAGCTAGTATTATGGGACTGGTGAGCTTTGGTTTCAATGAAGCTCAATGAGAGATCTTTAGCTAGGAGAAGAAAACACTGAATGTTAACCTCTGGTCTCCACATGCACACATACACATGTGCATGTGTACCTGCACATACACATAGAAGCATTTACATGAGCATACAACACACACAAGTAAATAAAAATATTGATAATACAATAAAACTCAAGAGACTATTAAGTAGCCCAATAGAACAAAGGCTAGAAGGCCAAGTCCTGACATAGTGATGCAAGAATGGTAATGTTGATTGTAAATGTTCTAGAATTAAGAGCCACAATACCCAGATTTTAGAGTTGAACTGTAATATACTCTAAGAAGTAAAAAAATTGAAGAAATTCATACCAACAATTTTTTTTGGTGTGAAATTACAGAACATCAAAGACAAAGGAACCCATAAAGTGACCAGAAAAGAAACAACAATTAATCTGAAGGAACAGAGGAACAACGGCATCCTATTCAAAGCTGTTGTGGTTGCTAAAATGCAGTATCTTCAAGGAACTGTGAAGAAATGAGTTATTAACTTTCAATTTACTGTTACACAGCAAAACTATAATTCAGAAATGAGGACAAAATGAATACATTTTTATAAAAATAAAAGTTGGTACTAACTCCCCTAAACTAAAAAAGCTACTTTTCCAAGAAAAACACAAGGTAGCGCTTTCTAAACATTTTGGTCTCTGGTTTCTCTTGTGGTTTTGAAAATTACCAAAAGATCATGATCTTTCATCTGTATTGACTCTGTATAAATTTACCATGTGAGGATTGAAACTTAGAAGTTAGAAATAATATTTATTAGTTTATTTTAAAATAACAGTAAAAAGCCAACTTTAGGATGATAACTTAAATACAAGAGCTTTAATGATAATAACATATAGAAAACTAGTAATGAAATTCTGTCACTTATGATGCATAGATGATCCTAAGGGGCATTATGCTAGGTGAAATAGACAGACAGACAATTTCCCCCACATTCTTACTATAGGAATGGCAGGGGAATAAGACAGTATTAAAAGATGGAAAATGGAAGTGTAGTATTGGATGATAGCTTTGCTAAGGGGAGAATTAATTCATATCTAACACATACCTAGTTTACTTTTGGTTCAGATCTAGAAATTTTGGAAAAATTAAAACAATTTCATTCTTAGGAAGCTCATAGTCCTTTAGGGTGTCTTAGGTATGTTGAAATATGTATATATTATAACAGCAAAAGCATACCTTCAGAGCTGCAGATACTTCTAGAGCATGGCATTGTGATGTAGTATGAGTACAGACCATGGTGGAAATATATTCACAAATATATTTTGTTGCCTCAGAAGCTAAATGACTTGGGATTAACATATTCAGAATAAAAGGGTTTTTAGTGAAACATTAAACAATTGAACAGTATAGGGCAAATAATAATATGGGGAATCCCAACAGGCATATTTTATCTCCATATACAATTTGTTTAAGAGAGGTTTTGAGTTAGGTGGCACTGAAATTTAGACCAGATGGTAGAAATCATTGAAGGAATTATCATTAACTAAATGCTAAGAGATTTAATGCTGTAGAAATTGCATTTGAAAGATGATCTGCCTGTCCAGTGTCCTGTACGTGATAAATGAAAGAAAAGCAATTGTAGACATTATCAAACTCCGTGTTGATCGTGTCCTGTGGACAGATAATATGACAGTGCTGATGACCTCCTACCGTGTGATCTTCTGCTGTTTTCCCTCTTCTTTTGATCAATTCTTTATATTCATCTGGTCACCAAATTTTCCTGTTTGTCTCTGAGTTGCATTTTATATGGCTAGAAATGCTTGATGTGGCTGTCTCCAGGAAATAAATCCAGTATGGGGAGGGAACAAACACTCTCAAGAATAACAAGATCCTTTTTTTTCCTTGCTGTTCTATTGATTACACATGACCTGAACCAATTCTTTCTTTTCCATCTTTTCATCTCTGAGCCAGGGAGAGCAGCAACATTACTGCTTGATAATGTTGAAAAACATTGACTTTCTCATTGTGGAGGACTGTTAAAATCATTGACTAAAACTGTAGAGATTTTCATTGCTATTTTAATTTAAGCAATGTTCTGCCATACGTTGTATTTTAATTACTAGCTAGGTTTCTAAATGAAGACTGTAATTTGATAAAATATCTGTAATGTAGGCAAGCTACTATAGCTAAATACCCTTGCCATTTGCTTATACATATTGTATGTATACATGGGTAACATATGCACACATATGGTGATTCTCTATGGACCTAGTCTTTTTTTTGGGGGGGGGGGTTGCTTTTTCAGAATGGTGTTTGTAAAAGTAAGAAAGATCACAAGAATGGCTTTAACCAAAACCTGAATCTTGTCTTCAGCCACCATCCTAAGTTCTGGTACATCCTAAGTCTGGCTGGACTGGACACGTTGTTTCACAGGTTATGAATTTTCACTAGCATGGCAAAACACTTGGTTGTGAGAATGTGTGTCATGGAGGGCAGAAGGGACAGGGGAGATATGAGATGAGTCAGTGGACTGGATTGTAGGATAAGTATCATTTCTAGCAAGGAGTTTGTCCTTTGGTTCATATGGAATGAGAAGCCGCAGATAGGTTTTAAGCCAGATTGTGATGTAAATGAACTTTTGTATTTAGATGTGTTGCATGCTGTTGTATGGAAATGACTTGTGAGAGGATTAGGAGAAGCATAAAACCCAGTCCTTAGGGAATCTTGCTGAGAAGGACAGAGATGCCTATTTCTTCAATCTTCCCTCTGCCATAGTTTCCCTTGGGTGTGATATTGAAATGGCTTTGGGTGATTTTAGCACATTGACAAGGAGCAGTTGAGGTGAGCATATGCCATTTTAAGTACAATCTGAAAATGCATCTTTCAAATGTTCCATTAAGTAAATGAGGGATCTGTCTTTAACAATTTTTTTTATATTTATTGCAGAATCAAAGAAATACAGATTAAAACTGAATAAGATGTGCAACAAATTGGTAAAAACAATGAGATTATTAGACACTATCCCTATCCCAAGCTTATAGTTTCAAAGTTCATTCATTAATTAGGCAGGAGAGACAAATTTTGAGTAGAAATAAATTTATAGTTCATAGATGATTTGATTATTCAATTAATGGAGTGAAGTGAGCCATATGAATAAATTAGGAAACTGTACATTTCTTACTATTGGTAAAATGAAACATAAAAATCATACCATTCTCAACAAGAACATTAACAACAGACTACTCAACTTGTCAAAGAATATTTAGGACAACTAATTGCATTGTTCCAAAAAAAATCTTGTCCCTTGCCCACAAAAGAAGCTTGAAAGTGGCCTTACCAAACGTGGCAGAAATCTCACACTTACATAAGGCTGCAAGGCTGATCTAGAAAGCTGAAAAGAGCAATTTAAGCCATAAATAATAGCTTTCAACCTGTTGGAAGAAAAGAGTGAATTCTCTATTGTCATTACCCAAAACTATTTCATAATAATAAAGGGAAAAATTAGAGAAGTGTATGAACATGTCAATAAAAAATTAGCATGCTTTTTCGTTTTTTGGTAAATGTACAATGATTTCAACAGTTTAAAAAATCGGGGGTTAGGGAGATGTAGCTCAGGGTGAGAGGCTGCCTCTCAAGGGGAATGGAGCTTAGCTATAGGATGCTTGCCTCTCATGCTTAAGTCAGAATCTCTGATTCCATTTCTCACACTGGAAGAGATTTTAATTATGTAATTTCCTTGTTCACTTTAAGTATATGCGTATATATAGATATGTATATTTATCTATATATTCACATGTGTATATATTTGAAACCTAATGTGTTTATAGTTTATTATGCACTTTATTTAAATATGGCCTCCCAAGCACACAAACCTCAGACTCTTTGAAACCTGGATCTGTCTCTTAAACTAGAGTTGTGGCTGTGTAGATGGAGAAAGAGAACTTGTTGATGTTGGACCTGAGAGGGAGAATGGGTGTTTATTCTTATTGAGGGACAAGAACAGTCTTCTAGGGATGGATGAGTTCTAGCTAAGAAGCAAAATAAATCCTCTAAAGTTACATAGCTCAAAACTGGTTTGTTAGGCTATCTCTGCTTGATGGTCCCATGCAAAACTCTAGTTTCTTTAGGGTGGTTTTAAGGACTGAATCAGACAAGACCTGTAGGATAGGATACTTCCAATAATATCTGACATATTGCTGAATGTTCTGGTAAGTGTTGCTGTCATAAAATGATGTGGTTTATTCTACTTAGCTTTTGAAGATTAGGAAAACATTCTCTATTTGCCAGTCTGTCTACTGGACTCAGCCCGTTTTCTTGTTGATTTCCAGTTTTGCAAGAGATAAGGGGCTCTCCTCACTACTCCTTCCTTGTTCCTTGTCAGTTGGCCGGCACACAGAAAGGTTGGCTTCTCCCAAACAGCTGATCTGGTTGGCTGATTAGCTTAGGGATCATGTCAGCAGAGAGCTGTTTGTGGAACCCTCAGTTTCAAGTGTGGTGGGTGAAGAGGTCACATCTAATGATACAGATCACTATAAACTTTTAGGACCCCAGAATACTTCTCAGATAATATGATACAGTCTGGTCTCACTTCTTTAAGCAGATTTAATGGGGCAGAGTGTTTAACAGCAGGAGCACTATCTAAGCAATTTGTTTCAAAGTCTGACAACACTTCTAAGTCCTTTTGAGCTTCTCAATTGTGCCTTCAAAACTTATCTTAGTCATTTAAGTGAGAATAGTCACATGTATCTCTTTGGGAGCTAAAAACTCATCAACATTTTTTATTAAATTAAGCTTAATTAATTAACTAATTAATTTTTGGTTTGTTGAGACAGGGTTTCTCTGCTGTAACTCTGGCTGTTCTGGAACTCACTTTGTAGACCAGGCTGGCCTCGAACTCACAGAGATCTGCCTGCCTCTGCCTCCCTAGTGCTGGGATTAAAGGTGTGTGTCACCATTGCCTGGCAATGATTTTTATTTTTAAGGCTCTATTTTTTAATTAGTTTCTACTATATCAACTCCTCAGGTCTCACTTATGTCTAATTCTGAGAGAAGTGTATTGAAGGCCTTCAGGTCTTCAGGCTCAAGTTTAGATCATACACAATTGTTTTGCAGGGGAAAACTGGAGCACTAAAAATGGGTTCTGTGGAAACGTCCCATTCATAGCTAAGATGACTGGCACTGGTCTGTCAGGACAGCACACTCTGAACCCTTAATTAGTAAAAATGGTGGGCTTCTTGAACCTAGGATTTGCCAGAATTTAGCCTTTCTTGTTCTTTTATTTGCTGGAGATTCTGCTGCTGGGCTTCTTAGAAAGGATGGCACCTGATAGAGACTTCGGTTATAATTCCAATTTTGTCCTTGACTGCTAGCTCTCTACTTCCTCTTTAAGGGGCGTGATACTTTAAATAGAATGTAACACATTTTCTTCTCTTAAGAAGACCACATTTCCCCACAGGGGATCCTCAATTCATCCCTTCCACATAAAGCCAAACCACCAGGACTACTTCTGTGGGTCTCCCTGGATGCAACTTGAGTCTATGAGATGAGCCACTGAAAGCCAGAAGATCAGAAGAGCTATGGCCACAGCTGCAATGACTTTTTTTTAAGAACAAGCTCTTTTGTTTTGTTTAGTTGTTTTTAAGACAAGACTTTATTTCACAAGTGTTTCTTCTCTATAGAAATTTGTTTAAACTGAATAATGTAATAAAGGAGTTGGGCTTCCATAAATAGCATTAAAATCAAGCATTTCTTGTACAAATCTTATAGTAAGCAAACAATTCGTTGTAGGAATTAAATGCTACAACTTTGAACTTGAGCTACTTTGGAGTGAATTATTTTTTGTACTACTTCAGTATAAAAATCCAAAAATTTTTAACTAAATCCAAAATAATTAAATACCAAAAAATATAATGACCTGCATTGGTGTCTTTTTTTCTCAACTCTTGCTGTAAATTGTTCTGAAGTTGCAGTGAGATTATCTGTGTGAATATTTGTGTGTGTGTGTGTGTGTGTGTGTGTGTACACATGCAGGTGTATGTATGCATGTGGAAGCCAGAATAGGACATTGTGTGTCTTTTTCAACTGTGCATCACCTCACCTTATTTATTTAGTTTTAAAAGAGATTAATTTTTTGTAGTTTTAGTTTTTCTTTTTTTCTTTTTCTTTTGGTTTGTTTTGGTTTCTCTGTTGTAAATCCAGCTGTCCTGGAACTCACTACATTGACCATGTTGGCTGTGAACTCACAGAGACCTGTCTGCTTCTGCCTCCTGAGTGTTGGGATTAAAAGTGTGATCCACCATTCCCAGCAAGAACTTTTTTTAAATTTTTATTTATGTGTGTATATGTTCATGTGTATTCAAGCCACATGAATATGGGTGCTCATGGAAGCCAGAAGAGGGTGTTTGAGGTCAGAATAGGCTTTGATTTCTTGGAACTAGAGTTTTAGGCAGTTATGAGCTGCCTGCTGTGTAAACTGGCAACTGAACTCTGGTCCTCTGGAAGAGCATGCAGTGCTCTTAATTGTTGGACCATCTCTCTAGCCCTATCTACCTTATAATTTTAGATGGATTCTCTCACTGAGACTGTGTCTTGCTGATTGGACAAACTAGCTGACCAAGGCTTCAGAGGAGGTCCTGACTCTGCCTCTCTAGTGCTGAAATTACAGGCTTGCATGCTGTATCTGACTTTAACCCAAGTGATGAGCTTTTGATCTCAGATCTTCATGTGTGCATGGAAAGTGTTTTATAGACAGAACCATCTAATCTTAGTACAATACGAAGCACCTCTAGGGCTACCTGATACCTTCATTCTTCCTCCTGGAGATGCTGGAGAAGTCACAGGAATAGAAGCTAGTGACAAATATCTTCATTTTTACTTTGATAGTCTGGATTCAATTGTAATTGAAAGCAAGTGACTTTTGAGAATTCTGGAGCCAGCCTCTCAGGTCTTACATCACTTCCTCCATAAGAAATAGCACATTTCTTTCTAATTTTTATTACCTTTCATCTAATAAAATTCCCAGTGCTAGATTAATATTATGACTTCTTCACCCCAATAGGAAAAGGAAGGCTGGCCCAGCTGTAGCGTAATCAATCGTTTTCTGTGTCTTTGACTTTCCTCCACCTCTTAACCTCCTCAGGACAAGATACTCCTCTTTAATTATAGTATCCAAACATCTAACTCTGACCTACTTATTGGAGAATGTGCCCAGAAGTTTTGATGTTATAATTACTCCTAGAATTATCAAAAAAAAAATACCACCCAAAAATAAATAAACAGGCAAATTTCTTAGATCGCTCCACTCGTTGTATTAGCTATTCAAAGAGGAAGCAGAAATTTGTGTAAATAAAAAAGCAAATGTGCCATTCTTTGCTACACTGGCTTAACTTGGTTTCAGAGTGACTGCAGCTACGTGCCTGGAGTGACTGCCTTTAAATCATTAAGTCTCGACGCCACCTTAACATTTTATTCATTAGTCACTGTTGAACCTTTGTCCTTACTTGCCAGCATCTGCAAAAATGTACATTTTTGCTCAAGATGCATATGCATCTTCTTCATCATAGCAATGTTTCCTCTCACACAGTCAACATCTTAGAGGATGCTCCAGATGACAGGTAGGACTGAGAAATCACATTGGAGACACATCCAGGTTAGCCTAGTCCTCCAGGTGAAATTGAAAGCAGAAATCTGGATGGCTGTACATAAAGGGATTTCCCTCAAACATCTGGATCTGGATTAGATTAACAGTCCCTGAATTCTTAAATTCACAGTGCTTGGAAATTGTTGTTGAAAAAAAAAATGAGTTGACTCTAGAGGACTACCTATTACTTGGCTATTTATTTTGGTAAAATCAAAAAAGTAACTCTACTTTTGCAACTGTTTCATTAAAGGACAGACAAGCATGTCTAATAGCAGAAAGAGAAAGAGCGTTCTCATCTCTCATTAGAAGATACATGTATTTATCACTTCAATGCAGACTTATGAACACTTTGTGTTAGAAGCAACACAAGCCTGAGCTATGCTCTGGGAACAGCCCAGCACCCATTCACATGTCCCACATCACTCCCTGGGCATGTGCCATCCTGCAAGTTTTATTTGTGAGTTCTCCTCTCTTATCAGTAGGTTGGAAAGGTCTTTCTGTGCCTTAAGTGTCTCTGCCTCCTGGGTGTGTTCTCCTGAGGCTGGCTTTGAACTTCATGCTGTTTCTCTGAGACCATAACTCACTGCTGTTTATGGGCTAACTGCATATTACTCATTTGAAACAGGATCAGCCTTACACTAAGGAAGAGTAGGCAGTGGCTTATGCCTCATGATTTGCAGGATGCGGAGAAAGCTTGAATATATATATATATATATATGTTAATGTATTGCCCCTTGATCTGGAATCTGAAACATGGATGGTAGTGCCTTTAGCTCCCAAGGACTCTATTCTTTCTGCTAGTGTTTCGTTCCCTCTCAGATGATTTCCTTTATTTAAGGCAGTGCGGTTATTTTTATCAATACATTAAGAGATGACAACTGTTGAAGGAGTTCTTGGGAAGGAGCATGTCATCATGTTGCCCCACACAGAACTATAGGGAAAAATGGGTAATAGGGCTGGGTTAGAGGAGGTAAGATTTGGGGAGCATGGTCTCATCTTTCATTACAGTTTTCATGGGAAGAAACAAGCAAGGCAGGCTAACCAAACTGAGCCAGTTTGGGACGAGATAGTGTGAGCAATTTGGGCAAACTCTTGACTGGCATGAGCTCTGTCTGCAAAACTTGCCCATTCATTAGGCCAGAGAGGATATTGGCTAGGTTAAAGAAGTAGCTGGAGAATGGACTCTCAATGAGTTGATTAGTATATGGAAGGAGCACTGAAGGCCATTCTTCCGTATTTCTAGGAATTAGCCAGCCCTGGGAAAGGTAGCCTTTCTCTGGCCAGTGAGGACCTAGAAACCAGATGATCAATGATAATGAAAACTTCAGATTCAACCTCCTGCTATCAAGCCTGAAAACAAAATTCATTTATGTTTCATATGTCCCATGTACACATGGCTTAAAGGGTGTTTTATACAATCATCTTAAGAATTTTGTGCATGAAGCAAAGCTTCATGGTGGATTTTTTCCACCTATAAAATCATGATAACAATAAAATAAATTCGCATCTTGAAGCATTTCAAATTTAGGAGCTTCAAGTTACAGATTCTCCTCTTACAACAAGGGTTAGCTAAAATATTCTCTGTATTCTCTTATAATACTTAAACATTCAAGGTGTAAAAGATATGAAAGCCCATGGAAATTAGTTTATCTGTTTATTTTTCTCTTGAGTGGAAAAAAAAAACCTACCTTAATACAAATTGAGAGAATGGAAGGTAGAAAAGGAGATGATTGCTAGATTTATTAAAAAAAAAAGTTAGAATTAGTGTTGAAATAGCTGATTTATAGCTGTAATGTGTTTAATCTCCTCAGAGTTTACTGAGCATCGCATGTTTTTTAAATGATCTGATTTTTATCAAAACAGTCAACTTATAAAGTAGGTACCATTATAAATGTTTTAAAAATTATTTACTCAATACAGTAACTCTATAAAACAGTCATTTATATCATAGGTAAAGTTTATTATGATATTATAGATAAAGTTTATGAGGGGGATTTGTGAGATGACAGTTTTTATTTTAGTTTGCAATTGTGTGCATTCCATAAAAACAAGAGAGGGAAAAACAAGGGAGGGGAATTCTGGAGCCTCGCAGGTTTATTTCCATCTCACCTCTCCCCACCTTGTACTAGCTTTGTGACTCAGAATAGATTACCTGGCCTCTAAAAAGTGACTTTCTTCATATGAATGGCGGGAAAGCCTTCTTTGGAGGGTTGTAGTTGATCACTAATTTAGGTTAGACAGTAGGTAGAAATTATCATAACACAATGTCTGTCATATAGGAAAGGTTCTAAAGATTAGCTACTATTGCCATTCTGAATTTTGTTTTTCTTGAGACCACCAATAACTGTTCTTGGTTTCAAGGCGATAGGATGTCCTTGTTTAGAACAAAAAAGAAGGCATGAAGTTGAGAGACAGAGGTGACAGGGCATCTAGGGTGAGTTGGAGAAAGGAATGGGATGGATATAATCAAGGCACATTGTATATGTGCATGGAGTTTTCAAAGAATAAATGAAAGTCTCCTACAGCCTCTCAAATAACCACTAAGAAAATGTTTACAAAGGAAAAAATTAAAATGTTTCTGCTTAAGCATATAAAACTATAATAGAAGTCTTTAAGAATATCTTTTCAAATACAAGCCTTGTATGTAATCACTGTATTAAAATAAAGGGAGACATTGATAAGACAACACAAAACAACCTGTAAAAATGAATGTAAAATAACACGCATCCCACTCACCTGCAACTACAGTTAGAGGAAAAGGTCATTTTCTGTGTTCTTTGAACTTTTATGGTATTATTTTGGAAGTAGCATTGGAAAAGCTTTGAGTTTCTTTCTCTTTCTATTGCTCTCACATCTTGTCATTGTCTAGGTCACACAGAGCTGCCCTTAAGAATCGACTTCCTAAGTGTTCAAACGTGTTTAATAGGAAGCCAAGTGATGTGGCTGCTACTTTTCCTTTGGAGCTAGCTGCATGGCTCATTAGCTCATTTGGTCAGCAAGGATTAACTGGCAGTGTGTCTTCATTTTTTCTTTCTTAATACCATCCTATTGTTCTTGGTGAATACCCTTTGCATGATCCAGAGCAATCCACTCCTGCCCTGGATGTTCCTACTTGTCAGGTATTAGAGGGATGCTATCATGACCCCTCCCCACTTTAATTGTCACTTAGGTTCACATATTTAATTCTTTTAATCTTTCCCCATAAGTTCATCCCCTTGGGCCTATAATCATTTTGTTACTCTTCTTTGAGCCCTTTCCAGTTTGTCTGCCTCTTGCTGGAAAAAAACCTCCCAGAAATGACTGCATTGCTACAAATATATTTTTTTCCAAATATCCCTGGGGGGGCAAAAAAACTGCTGGCTTGGAGAAGTAAGACTGTGTCAAGCCAACCTCAACATGAAAAGCTACCTTTGAAGTATGTATTGCACTCTCTATTTGCCAATGTTCACGACTAATCGTCTTGATGAGACTGTCCGAAAAAGGTGATCATGAAAAATTTACCTGTTTGGGATGGCTGAGTGCCTTAAACTTTAGTTCTATATTATACTACCTGCAATAGTGTCAACACATTGATTTTATCCTCAGATATTCTAAGAAAGTTGATGTAAGATATGATCTGGGCATCAGGATGATTATAAGCTCTCCAGACAACTTTAATGTATAGCACAATTGGGAACCACTCCTTAATTAACAGGTGCGTACTATTTGTTGGTGAATAAGAGAAATGAATATTCAAGATGGGTGTGGTGGAGTAAAGTCTGTAACCTCAGAACTCTGGAGGCAGATGCAAGAAGAAGTTAAAATCTAACCTAGCCTATCCTTCAGGGTGAGATCCTGTCTCTCGATAGGTAGATAGGTAGTTAGATAGATGATAGATAGATAGATAGATAGATAGATAGATAGATAGACCCCCTATTATTCATCTTCTTCACTAATATCTGAAAGCATTTCTATGGAAGATTGTCTCCCAGTTTCCTGAGGTTAACGTTTTTGTTATTGATAATGCAAACATTTCTACATCGCATTTCATCCACTGTCAGAATTTCTAAGTCTTAGAGCAATGTTACATGACTGGCTTCTGCTTTCTGACAGTCTCTGTCTCTGGTCTAGTAGCATCAGTATTTCCTTCTCTATCCTTCTAAGTCTGAATTGCCCTTCTACAACAGTTATGCATGTCTACAGTGCTCATCACCTACTTTATTTAAATGGCTGCAAGAGTTTGCAATTATTTCTCTTAGGAAATTTGATTTCAAGAGCAGCATGAATATCTAGATGGAATTAAGGAATTCGTATTTGATAAAATTTCAGGATGCAGGCTATCATATTTGTAACTACTGCGTCATTTCAGTACTGATCCTTTTAAGTTAATAGGCTTCACTTGTAGAACAGTTTTAATTATAAAACACTGAACATAAAGAACAGAGACTCCTCTTAGAGTTCTCATTTTGTATGTGTGATCTGAGATTCCACTAGCACCCTGCTCACAAAATGCCCTCTAGATTACTATCTGCTGCTTTAAACTTTTGAAAGAATTAAAGGTATATCACCTCAAAACATGCCAAATCCGTACATTGATTATTTCAAACTGAAATCAACTGAAAAGCTGTAATTTTAGAAAACATTACATGCCCTGTGATTTCCTGTATGTTGTGAGTCATAACGATTCTTTTCAGGGGGATATCCTTCCCAGGGCTAGAAATTAGCATCCACCACGCCATACAGGTAACTGGGGCTACATTATATCTGAGTAAACAAATTCCAAGAAGTAACCCTGAGGCTCCTCTAGTTTTTCCAGCCCCCCGGCTGACCCCGCGGATCTGTTAGTAACAACCTAGAATTTATTACTCAAGTCAAGATATTTTTTCCTATCCTTCCCTCACAAATTGAAAGGTCTTGTCCTTGGGTGCAAGGATAGCTTGTCTGATGCCTTCACAAATGTACTGCTTTTTTTTGTCCAAAACGTATAAAATCGGTATGCTTTGGTTTTTTGTACGTACTGCAGTCTCTTATGGAGATTCTCACGTCTATTGAAAATTAACAACACTTTTATGCTTTTCTTCTGGCCGTTCGCTAAAGAGCATGTATAATAACCAAGAAGTATGGAGGAATATTTGCTCCTCCTTACACGGTGAATGTTAGAGAATTAATAAAATTCACAGGACTATGAAACTTCATTCGGTTAGAATTTTAATTATAACAACAACAGCAACAGAGAGTGGGATTAGCCTGGCATGGTTTGGAGTCCATTCACTTTTAACGAAACCTTCAAGTTTTTTTTTCTTTTAGTTTTGTTTTGGTTTTAGCATAAGCAAAGGGAATATCGAGAAAATGTGATATGTATGAGACTATGGCAACCTAGCATCCTGATCCCCAAAGGCCTTCCCTTCAGCTATAGCCAAGATGCTGAAAGCTACATCTCCAGAATTCAGGGCAGAGAGCAGCACTGAAGGAGCAGCATGTCAGAACAAGCTGTTGACCCCTGGTAACAATACATTCCTGTTAACACTGCAGAAATTCTTCACTTGAGTCTTGCACAAGACTGAAAGGCCTGCAGGTAACTCTAATTCATTATTTCTTTATCTTCTACATCCTGCTTTTACTGAACACTGACAGCTTGGAAAATCAAAGGAAACTATATTTATCAATTTTCTAACCTAGCCATGGTATACGTCTGAGGTCAAAGGAAGCTCTGGGTTTTCATTAATCCCAGTAATGAGCAGAAAGGAAAGAAGCAAGACCATAGAGATTCTCTCTCATTCAGCAGCTCATGATAAATGCTTTTCAGAGTTAGAGATCTAAGTCACCAGTTGTCCAATTACAGTCACTTCATAAAGGAGAAATAATGAAGTAGGAGAGAATGCTATCTTTATTAAAACCCAGGAAGCCATATTTAGTAACTATCCTCCGGCTAAAGCTCTGTTTTCTTAACATTTCCATTAGTCTGCCAGGTATTTATCTACATGCTTTTATCAAACCACAAAAGAAACTGATTCTCTAGACTTAGAATAATTGTCAAACTCCATTATCCTTAGGATAAAAAGTACAACATAACAAATGTTCCCAAGATACTTGAGAAGGAAAACTTGATATCAACTTCTCAGAGGGAGGTGTTTAATTAATAGAAAATTCATCAGCGATCAGAAAGAGACTGTTTCTGCCATGTTTTTGTTCACGAAGCAAGGGAGTGAAGCACAATGGAAACTCTGGCATCATTAATCATTTGTGCTGGTCAGCTGTCTAATGTGGAGAATAATTTTAAGGAACTGCTGTTTTGTGTTCATCTGGGAAGTTATCTTCCAGGAAAAAAAATAAGGGGAGTTCATTCTACTATGTGTACTAACCCACTGTAGACAAAAGGGATTTATTTCTGCATACATCAAGAATGAGGCAGGGACTCTACATGGAGCAGAAGGTGCCCGTGATGGACTCCAAACCCACTCTAGTAGGATACTGTTGTTGATGGTATGTGTGGTTACATTTTAAACATAACTTTTAACTAATTCTGAAATATATCAACATTAATCTGTTTTCCAAGCATAGAATGGGAAGAACAGGAAGGTATTGAACACTAGATATTCTATTCTTGCTTCATGAATTGTAGAGAAACGGAATGTAGTTTAGAACTATAGTGCTCCAGTTGGGGAATTACCCTATGCGAACAAGTCAACTTTAAGCAACTGTAGGAGAAAAGGTTCCAAGGTCTTTGCCTTACTATTTTAGTTCTGAGGCTAGAAAAATCAGAGGAAAACTGTGTGATCTGACCAATTCCCTGATGGGAAAATGGAATAGGACTATGATTACGTCAACATTGTTGACAAGGTTGCTTACTCATTGTAGTTTGTATACATGCACGGAAAAATTAGTTCTGTTAGAATTTTGTCCTTCTTAGCCAGTCGTATCCTTGCTCCTTTTAAATAGCCGATTTTAAAAAGTCTCAGACATTTTTTTAAAAGAAGAAATATCTTGTTCTATTGGATCTGTCCCCACTCCATTAGGTTCCAACACTCTTGTGAAATTTGTCATTTTTGCTGGGTGCAATATAAACTTTACCAAAATATAAAGAATGCAGGAAAATTACAGGACATTCTTTACTCCCAATTCTGACACAGATGATTTTGAGTAATTCCAATGTATTCCTATAAGAGCTACATGTTCACTTTTATTATTCTGACTGATTAAAACATTTCTAGAATTTCAACTCTGGAATTTTTGCTAAGACCAAGCTGTATTTATTTGAACATTTTCTATAGTGGCAAATCTTCATGATTTGGAGTCAGATTTGGGGTTTTATTTGAGGGAATAGCTTGATAATGCCGTCATCCATTTGGATTCCTTTTAAACAGTGGTCAAAACTAAATTGCAACTTTCAAATCATGAAAGTGATTTTTCCTCTGTGGCTTACAAACAGACTCTAAAAGTAACATCAAGGGCAAGCGTTTACTGATATTTAAGCATACACAGTGAATAGTATAAGTCACGAGGCACTTGCTCAGAACCAGTAAGATAAGTTTTGTCATAGAGTTTGTGGTGCTTTATCTTGGTTGTTAGTTTGTCCGGGTCTGGAATCAATGAAGAGACAAGTCACAGGGCACACTTGTGAGGGATTTCTTGATTTCATGAATTGAAGTACCCACTTTGATATGTTATGATACACACTTGAATAAAAGCAACTTATTCAAGGAAAGGTATAGTTGGCACCACCGTTGGAGTTAAAATCTATCATAGTGGAGAACTCAAGGTAGCAGGAGCTTGAAGAAGATCACAGTCAAAAAAATAGAGAAAAACTGTTTGCGTATTCTGTCTTCTCCATCCTGATTGCAGATGTAGTGTCACTAGCTGCTTCAAGATCCTGTGGTCTTGACTTCCCTGCTATGATGGAGTCGCCCTTGAACTTGGTGACAGAACATAATGCCTCCTTCCTTAATTTTCTTTTGTCAAGGTTTCTTTTCTTTTCTTTTTTTTTCTTTTTCATCACAGCACTGGAAAAAGTTATTAAGACAGCATATAAGAACTGATTTGTACAGCAGTTCTGAAATGATTGCCTATGAACCAAAGCAACTTTCTAATTCAAAAGTTCATCGTTTTCATTTTCACAAAGGGAGGTGACTAGTGCAGGAGAAATGACGCTCGGTGGTACAGCGCATGTGCACGATACTAGATTCAGTTCACAGTCCATTGCAAAAAGTATGATAAAAGCCACACACTTCACAGAATAACAGTAAGGTCTAGATACATGGAATGAAATGCTTATAAGACAAAATGCAATGTTGTTCTTATTGATGAGCACTCCTGTTTCTGAACTGTTGGTTTTAAAGAGCACTTCGCTGGAAACGGTGCAGCTCTTCTCATGGAGGGACTCATACTTTGGTAATTAGAATTTAGCTTGCTTGCTACTTGTGGTAATTGAAATGATTGTTAGTATTCTTTATGATATAGCTCCAGAATGTTCCATTCAGAACATCAGGCCCTCTTAGAAGACATAGAAAGATAATGAACTGTATCTTAAAATGCAGAATCTTTATTCATTAGTATTTCTTTTTATACAAGTAATTCTCAATCATTGCCCTTCAGTTCTCAAACTTTTAGGAAACCAAAGTTGAAAACGTAACTTATTTAAAGGCTAAATGCAGATATTAGTGAGAAGACTAGCCGTATTTGTTCTATTGGGTCAAATATCAAAAGTAATTATGAAAACAAATTTGGTGACCTTGATATCATCATTCTTTAAATGCTTCCATGTGTGATAATAAGTGAGTTGTGTCACAAGCAATCATATCTATAACAACATTGTGAGAATAACCTAGGCTTTGTTTTTTCACCATAAATTTGTCAGTGGGAAGCAGTCGGAATGAGCTGATTCATCATGGGTCTTTGTTTCTCTTTCATTTCTCTTTCACATAAAAATAGTCAAATCCCATGAATTCAAGGAAAGGCCATTTCCTTAAGTAAAAACCTGAGGCTCGAATCCTTCAGAACCCTCCTCATGATACTAAAACAATAGATAACATTAAATATAATACTGAAACTTCAATACCTTCTCCAAATTCTACCCTGCTTTCACCTTGACATTATACATCTGCTTAGCCATAAGCTTTGGATATGGGGTCAAGAGGTATGATTAATTCGTTAGATCCCATCAATGGTGGTTCCTCCCAAAAGATGCCTGGACACCATGGCAATCAGCCCTTTGATTAAGACAATGACAAAAGCCATAGGCTGTATTGGGTCCTATTAATTAGGGAAAGAGATTGAGATGACTGATGAAAGTAATGACATATGGATAGCAACACAACATATTTTAAACCCTTACACACAATACACAATAGCTTCCTGAAGATCGATTCTTTATTAAGCCCATTTCATCTATGTCCATAAGGCACTTTATTCTCTAGAACTCATTCTCCTAATCATACAACATCCTGACTATTCTATCTTAAGTCCACACAGATTGCATCCAAAATTGTATCACTTATTCTTAAAGGAAGGAAACAATCATTTTTGTCAGACATGTATTTTTTTTCTTTGTAATAGAAAACCAAGAATATGACAATGGAATGTATTGAGTTAGTTTAAGAAATTACTTCAGAAACAAGAAAGTGGGTCAAGTAAAAAAACCACCGATATTAAACTTTCAGACTTAATTGTCTAAAATTCATGTTTTTGTTCTTTGCTAGATCAAATTGGCTATAGATTTCCTACTTCCATTAATCTTTCTTTTTACAATTTTTAAGAGAAGGAGTCAAACAGTCTGTCTTCCATATCTATGGGCTGCTTTCCACGTAATTAACCAACCTCAGTTTGAAAATATTTGGAAAAAGTTACAAAATTGCATATGTACTGAACATGAACAAAGTTTTTCCTTGTTGTTTTCCCTAAACAACATAGCATAGCAATGATTTATACAACATTTGTATAGTATTAGATATAAATATTCTAGAAAATAATTTAGTTAAATGGAAGAATTTGTGTAGTCTTTACACAAATATAATTTCATTTTGTATAAAGGACTTGGACACCCTCAGAGTTTGGTACTTTGGGGGTCCTGGAACCAATGTCTCATGAATATAATGAGATGAATATATTATGCTATCTTTTGGCTGATTCTAGCATATAACCTAGTCTGGACAGATACATAATAAATGCTGTTTCTTATGTTGTACCTATCTACGTGTTAAGACTTGACCAAAGACATACTAAAAATAAGAGGCAGAGTGTTCATCCCAAAATCAGGCATATGTATTACTCCCAACTCCAAGTATCAGAGAGCATCACAGGAGAGGAAGTAGAAAGAATGTAAGGCCAGAGGGTGAGATGCACACTGTGAAACACTGTCTTCTGGCCAAAGCATGGCTATTGCAATCACAAACACATACCAACTGTGTTCATTTAGACAAGACTTATGCAATATAAAACCAGCCAAAATACCAGCATAGATTGGTCAGATGATCTCCGGGCCACATCCCTTATTGAAGAGCTGTAGGCAGTGGGTAGTGTCCAGGGGAAGAAGAATGATTCTTCTTTGATGATTTTCCTTTCTGTGGACAACACCACACTCATAAACAAATGATAGCATTAACTGAACTTACTGCCATGTAAACAAAAGTCAGAAACTGGTGTGTGTGTGTATGGGGTGGGGGTTTACGTCAGAAGGATATGAGGAGAGTTAGAGAGAAGTTGTAGGGGTTAGATATGATTATTTCTCATTGTACACATATATGATATTATCAAAAATAAAAAGAAATTAAAAATGTATTTTAAATAATGACTTGACCAGGTACCAGCAAAAGTTCCTGTCCTAGAACATGACTCAATACTTCATCCAATAGCGATCTCTGTCAACTCTGCAATAGTTTTTCTTTAAGCCCACATGTGCATTTTAATTAAGAACCATCTTACTAATAGTAGCAAACAGGTTTTGAATAGTACAGAGTTTGTGCCATGTGTCATGCTAAATCATAGATTTATATTATCTTATAAATCTTCATTAATACAATGCGCCATGATTTCCTCATTATTTGTTCAGTAGACAAACCGAATACAAATATCAAGGTTCTCAAGAAGCTGCAGAGTAAGATACTGTTTGTTTCCAAACTCTTAAATCAAGGACTTGCTGTGAGGGATCTAAGAAAGAGTTCAGGATGCTAAATTATTTAAGAAGAAGTGTCGAAGTTTTGAACTTTTGCTATTTTGTTTAAGCTAAGCCCAAGTCATCACTTAATCTATAACCTGCATGAAAGCTCTCAGTTAGGATAACAGCTGCCTCCCCTTCTAGCATTTCTCTCTCCTACCTCAGGAAAACCTAACCATCTACTTCTGTGTTTCATTGTTTTAGGCTTCAGACTTCAAGTCTTTGCTCAGGAGAAGCTTCAGGAAGACCACAAAAAAAAATCTATGTCGCAGACTAGGGTGACTTTGAATTTTGTTGATCTATAGCATGAACTTGCCCACTTGCTTGCTGTCATGGAAAACCAGGAGCCTTAGCTCTATGTTTCTCTTTATTGATGTCTCTTCTCATTTCTTGACTCACAGCCAAGTTCAGTGTCATAACTCCTCTGAACGTGGACACTGCATGAACACTCTTAGCTTCTCTCTTTCCTTCCCAATTGATGGATGGCCTGATCCATTAGCAACTTTCAGGTCAGAAGCAGTTTCATTTGGACCTCTGAGTGTCTAGTAGCAAATAGCATGCACATAGAGCCAGTTGCACCACAGAGCTAGACTACCTGCCTCAGCAATTGCTTTGTTAACAGAGCAGTGGATGCTGTCTTCATTTCTCCTCTTGAAATCTGTGCTTGGCACAGACCAGAGTTCTGAAGTACAAATTCTTACCAGACTGAGCACTTGGAAGGGGACCCAGATTCACACACCTGATTTGTAAATGATTCAATCTGACTTCCTTTCAAACACAAGGCTTTCAGGAAAATAAACTTTATGAATATTCACTTCCCTTTTGTATATTGAACTTGTATGAACTTTGTTTCTAGAGAAAACAAATGGTAACAAGTTGGTGCATTTTGCTAAGTCAGGCAAAATGCTTTAATTTTATTATTTACTTTTCTAGATGTCTTGTCCTCCACTGTGTCTAGCTCTCGATTTCTCATTCTCTCTGGCATTCTTCTTGAGATCACAGGCAATTTTCAAAAGGTTCTACATTCAGCTTTTCATACTTAGCAATATGAGGAAGTGGAAAAGTGTTAGGAAGTCACCGGTGGAATGAACACTATCCCCTTCAAAATCCAAGTCAGATCTGGATCGGTTCCAGTCCCGTACCAGTCCTGTTGCCCTCTTGAGTTCTGCTGACTCTTTGTGATCTGTGCAGGGATCTTTGGCTGAGGATTGACTGAGAGACACTTTGCAGTGTCAGTTATTCTTGCTCTGTTCTTCAACTTGGTCTACTCTATATATTTCATTTCCTTTACTCCTTCCAAGTTTGATACCTGGTAGGAATGAGAATATAGCAGACAGTATGAAAAAGCTCACTGGAATTTGGAGTAGTGTAAAGAAAGAGGCATCGAAAGCCTACACTGATGGTAGCAGAGTGTGGTCAGGGACTTGTGAGTTCTCTGTTTAGCAGGAAGCCTCAGGGCTTATGTGACATAAGCCTCCTGAGTTACTGTTGACAGGATCACTGCTCGTTCTCAGTGCACTGAGACCTTTTCTCCAATGCCATTTCTTCAGCAGGGCTTTTCTCAGGTATTACATCTAAAATAAGAAACATTCTGCATGATTTATCCTCTTAACTCAATAGTTTTTAAAACTCGTTTTCTGTTACCCACAGTTAGGAAGACACTGTTGGCTGTGATCTCATGAGATGGGTAGAGATGACGGCAGCAAAGATTTCCTAAAATGGTGTTTGTGTTTACCATGAGGAATACGCTATGACTTGTTTCGCCTCTTCTCAAATGTATCACATTCCATTCTAATTATGATTATTTTGATTCATTAAAAAGCATATGGGCACATCCCTTTATATTAATTTCACAACCAACTGAATGTTGTCATAAATACTGCCTTACCTCATTTTGCTTTTTTTTTTTTACATAACAGATGTGTTCTACATTTTCTTTTAGTTTTATTTTTATGATGCAAATTTGTTCTACATTTATATTTTGTTTATATAATGTAAAACTATTTCTGTAAAATGGTAAAGTCCCATAGGAGTAAAAAAAAAAATGTTTCTTTTACCAGATTCAACACTGCTGTAACTGTGGCACTGAGAATCACATAATAGGAACTCATAAAGTGCTTGTTGAATGATTGAGTCAATGTCCCAAGTGCTCATGAAAGGAAACAGTTGCTTCCAAACAACTTAGGGAAGCTCTCCGCACTCTACCAGGAGGAAGAAAAAGAGTCCCCATCACACTGTTAATAACCGAGGGATCAGGCTTGTCTGACACAGGACTTAGAAATTTAAAAAGACTACATCCAAGCCGCTCCCCCCGACCCCTTTTTTTTCTTTTCTTTTTTTAGCACATGCCAACTAATATTTCAGGGGACATCAGTGATTTCCTGATTATAGTTCAGAAAAGAAAACACACCTGCTAAAAGACAGCAGTGAAAGACACTAAGTACAATCTACCATCGGCTTGGGAGGAATCACCGTGTCCTCCAAGAGTGAGGACATGGTGGAAAGATTCAGGGATGTGTAGGATGATCTAGACATATTTGGGAACTAGGAATATCCCAGTCCAAAGATAATGGATGAAGCATTTTTTTTCACAAGGGGGAGGGTGGGCTTTTGTTTACTTCTTTTTGAGATAAGATCTTGCCATGCATTTTTGGCTGGAATTCACTATGCAGCCCAGTTTGGCCTCAGATGTGGGTCATTCTTTCTGCTTCTGCTTCTACATGCTGGGATTACAATTGTGTGCCATCATGCCCAGTTGCAGCAAGTCTTGTTATCAGGTTTGTTTCTTTGAGCCTGTAGTTACTAGATTGGAAGACAAAATTATCAACTCCATTGATGTGTTTAGGGGAACCAGGCAAGACAGCAGAAGGCCAGTATCACTTCTAGTTTCTTGTAGCTGAGAGATCAGTAGAAAGCACACTCTCGAGATCCCGGGGCAATCCACGAGGCATCATTGGGGGGTGCTTTGGCTGCTGTTGTTGAGCATGGGTGTTACAAGGTGACCAAACCACAGAAGAACGATGAGAAGTTAGAACCTAAGTCAATTTTAGCTGCCACCTCCACCATCACTACTACGTCCGTAGCCAGGGAGACATTAAGATTTATCTCAGAGGTATGTACATTCTGTACTTCTTTATTGAAAGTTGTATCTCACCTTTTATGGAGTGTGATTTTTAATTTTTTTCCTAACTAAGTCCTGGGCTCTTCATTTTCTTCTCAGATTTCCTCAAAGATATAAATTATGCGGCAGAGTTGTGAGCTCCCTGCTCTTATCTGCCTAGTGCCTTGAACCACAGGGAAAGGTTATATTTCTGTCACTTTGGCCTCATGGGACCCTTTGCTTTCACTTGCTGTCTTTCTACAGTTGCATCTCCCAGCTCACTCTCCTACGTGGGCGGGACATTTGGGAAGCAATCGGCGCAGTATTTTTAAATCAGAAAACGGTTTCAACACTGCTGTTCAACAGTTCCTCAGCTATTAAGACAATTCTTGTAAGTTTGCCAGATTTGCAAGTGACTGGCTGTCTTTATTCTCCTTGCCTGCTGGGAAATGAAAGCACAGAGAACCAAACTTCAGGTGGCACATTCTCTGAAAGGTGCCACACTTAGTCCTAGAAACATAGGAGGCACTGTCTTTACGGATTGAAATATTGTTTCAGTGGTGACCCTGAGGAGAGTTAGATGTGACCAGAAGGGCTTCAGTTGCCAGGCCTTAAACAAATCTGCAGAAATGGAATGGCTCTGAACAGCAGGGAGCCCTGTAAGGTTGTCACAGTCTGCTTGTACCAGACTCCCGTGGAAAGTGCCTCAAAGTCCCCTGGAAACCAGTGGGAAGTCCTTCTGTCATCAGCCCCAAAGGTTAACAGTGTAGAGGATCAGTAGACTGAGAACTACAGTATGATAACAGATCTGACATGATCATACCATTCTGTAGGGATTAATCTCTATGGTGTCCTCTCTGTTGAGGTAGTTTATAAGATAAAAGGGACAGAGTCTGGGAAAAAACCATCCTCTCATGTCTCTTGTACATGGCCTCTGCTATGGAAGGGGTCTGAGTTCATTCTCACTTGTCTGCTGGCTAGGAAAGTAATTGTTCTTTCCCTTGTTTTACTTTTTAAATGTGCTGGGTGCTGAACCTAGAGATTCGTGTGTTCGTGAGTTCTCCATCATCAAGCTACATCTCCAGTCCTACCTAAGTTGTGAAAACTTTTGAGACAGGGTCTCTTTCAATTGCTCAGACCTCTATAACCTTTCTGTGCTGCTGTTCCCACAGGTGTAAAGGAAGGAAGGTATATAAAGGGTACCTATGCAGCAGGCATGATATGCTCATTAAGTCACAATAAGGGACAGTCTGTGTTCAAATCTCAGTTTGGCTGCTTGTCAGCTGTGCATGATGTTGGCAGACAATCTCCAAGGTCTGGGCTCCTCGTGTGCAGAAAGGAATAATGACCATGTCCACACAATGGGGTCATTATGAGGTAAAATGTAACAATGCATGTAAAATGTTTTCGCCTGGAACTTTTTCAGGACTAGTCTTCCACAGATGTCAGCTGTCATTAACATAGGCAGTATTAAGGACAAGACTCATAGAAGGTGGTCCTTAAGCCGCAGCTCTTCCATTTCAATACCCTTCCCCACTTGGGGCCTTACTTCCTTTTCCTTATTTATTACCTGCTAAGGAAGACTTTTTGAAGACAGAAATTCTGATGGATGTAAAATTCTGATGGATGTTAATTGGAAACTGGTGTCACCTTTTCTGGGACAGCCGCATCTGTCAGATCATTTTGGGACAAGTGTTCCTTTGTTTTCAGATAGCCTTGCTCAAAGGAGAGGACAGCCTGTGACTGCTTTCATTAGTGACTGCTTTTATTAGTGGTTTACAATTGTCACAAAGATTTGGGAGTAGTGACAGGAAGGACACAGGGCAGATTGCAATCAGAAGAGAAGGTTAATTTTCAGCTTAGACCCTCCTCAGCAACATAGCCTTGGGCTACACTTGAGGGGTTTGGATTTTTCTTTTTCTAAGCATGCTGGTCTTCTATCTTGCCATGTGGAAAGTTCTGAAGGAAGGAATTTCTATATGAAAGGCTGATCAAATGAGATAGTTCATGGGAAAGGCACCTGTAGATCTCAATCCAGAAAGAACCATGCACAGATATCCAAGGACTTAAAAAATCAAAAGGAAGTTGTTCTTTTTCCCTATTATTTTAAGCTTCCAGATTAGAATGATTCAGGCAATTAAAGAGGCACTTGGAAGCCCTGTTTTAATGAATTGTGGTAGCTCAGCACACATAAATAAATAATAATAAATAAAATAAATAGGTTTATTTTAAAATGTAGCCCACTTTCCCCAGGAAAGGCAGGCAAAGATCAGGAGACAACAGAATTCAGATTCAATGACCTTTAAAACTGCCCTCCTCATTTAAACCTTACACTGAGACTTACTATTTTTAAAGCTGGGTCATGAGCAGATATCTGGAATCTAGACCAATTGTAACATCCCAAATAAGTCATGATATAAGATTTGAAGTACACAGGACCAGATAGTGAGGAAGGACATTTGGCAGGGATTAATCTCTATACTTTGACTGTATTATGATTATGAAAATTCATGACTAAAAGACATTTCATTTCTTAAGCTGGTGGTACATAAAACTTTGGGTGAAGAGTGTGGATTGTGAGTTTTGACTAGTATGTAGACTTTCTGATACTTGATACCTGGTAAAATTGCAGTTCTTACTTCCTTTCTTTTTGCCCACATGATTCATTCTGGCTAATGAGATGTTTTAGATGAGACACACCTTTCTTCTGGACCAATCACAATTCCGTAACTGCCTTGAGTCCTCAGAACTTCAATCCTTCTCCTGAAAGGTGATCAGAAACATTGGAATAGTGCTCGCTCCGGCACCCACGACCATCCGTCATGATGCACTGTTAGTGTTAATGCGACAGTATTCAAGCAGAGAGATATATTTTGATCTTAACTTTCCAACACACTGCGTAACTCTCATAAGAGCAAACCGCTTTCCCAAGACATAATTTCCTCATCAGTATTACTGTCTTATTGGGAAGTTGTTATGATGCCAAACTAGTAGTTTTGTCATAAGAATTTTTTTTAAAGCAACACGCACAAAGCAATTTATATAGACCCTGACATATGACAAGCATTAACAAATATATTTCTTATATTATTGTTTCTTAATCATAGGGTCTTAGTATTTGAAGCCAGTTTGGATGTCATTGACATCAGCATGCTGTGTTTTCCATCACTAACAGAGGGTATCAGTTTGCTTTGTTGAGTATTAAATCTAACCTCTTACTGTGCCGCACACTGTTGTAAAATTACAATAACTTTGCATGATCAGGGATTCTGGATTCCATCAGATTCTCAGAGATTTCATCTCCAATCACATTTTGAATATCATTTCTAGAAGGGCTTTGTGAATTCTGAGTTGTTTTTTTTTTAAAATGACTCTAAATGCTTGTTTACATCAGTATACACTTACAATCTGCTTCTGAAATTACTAATTAGAAGACAGGGGAAAAAAAGATGGCTTGACTTGTAACCGACTGCCCATTCCCTTTCCCAATGCTTCTGGCAGTGATTTTTCTGTGTCAGGAGGCAAGCGTCCCTTTCGGAGCCGCTTGGTGATTGCAGAGGCTGGGTGGTATTGCCTCACAAGCAGCACCCACATGGGCCGTGTTTATAGCATGCTGGACAGCTGGAGGAAAACAATGTCAAAACCAGAAACAGAAATTGACACACTCTTCAGAGATGACGGAAGGAGGAGCAGACAATTATAAGAAATAAAAAACAAGACAGAGATCAACAAAATTTCTAGTTTGCTTAGAGTCTTATAGTTTGCTTTTCTGTTGCTGTGATGAAAACAATCTGACCAAGAACAACTTGGGGAGTAAAAAGTTTATTTCAGCAGACACTTCCAGGTACACTCTATCACTGAGAGAAGTCAGAGCAGGACTTCAAGGCAGGGACTGGGAGTCAGGACCTAAAGCAGAGACCTTGGAGAGACGCTGCTATGTCTGGCTCATACTTAACCTGCTTTCTTATATAATTCAGGAGCATATGCCCAGGAGTGGCACCACCTACAGTAAGTTGGGCCCTCTGATATCAATCAAACAAATAGGTCACAGACAAATTGTATCTGGGAAGAGATTCCTTTTTCTCAGGTAACTCTTGGTTATGCAAGTTCACAATAAAAACTAGCCTGGACATAGGGTGAGGTAACTCGGTGGCTAAGGAGAAGCAGGTCCAGAGAGGTTTAGTTTGACCCTAACCATGTCCACTATTTTCTGAAAACAGTGGGTAAGAATCAAAGAAAGAGCAAAAGACCAGGTAAGGCCTATGGTTGTTCCCAAGAAGATGACAGATGAATAGACATTCATATTTAATCATTATTGGCTTTGGAGGGAGGGCAAATGGCCTCCATTTTGCTTGATGGAGGTTAAGATGCAAGGAAAACATTAGCAGGGATGGAAATTTCATGATACTGTTCACTTAAGTAGACTCATTAACTTTGTTCCACAAATATTTTCAAAGTATGAGTTAAATGTCAAGCAAGTGTCAGTTTCTCTGGATACAATGAGAAGAACCAATGTTCCTTCTCTAAAGGAATTAATAATCGAGTGAGAGAATAGAAGCAGATCAATAGTTCCATTACTTTTGACAGGGCAGAAAAGAGGATTGGGTGATTCTCTGTAGTAGTGAGCGTCTGAAAACATTACTCGCTTTTTGCCCTCATGTCCGAGTATCTTCCTCCTTTACCACGCTTCCAGGACAGCTGCCAAAGGTCTCTCCTCTTTTCACGAGCAAGCATTTTCAAGACTGAATTTTTCTTACTTTAGTCTTCCTAGTTAAAGATACTCTTAAGGAAAATCAAACTTCCATCATTCCTCCCCCTCTCTTTCACTCTGAGAGTCTTACTATGCAGCCTACACTGGCCTTGAAGTTAGAATTCTCCTACCTACCACCACTGCTCAGAGCACTGGTGTCTCCTTTTCTCCTACTTTTGCTTCTCTTCTTCCTCCTCCAACTCCTTCTTCATTTCACTTTTTTATTAGCATGCATTAATATATGTATGCAATATATATATATATATATACATATATTTACAAAATAATGAGCTTCACTATTCTGTTTTTATACACTCACACAGTGTGCTTGGATAACAGTCATCTGCCCTCACCACCCTCCGTTGTCATCTTCCTTAGATGCCCCTGACTTCACTGTGACTTGCAAACATAGGTAATTGTGTTGGCAGAATTTTGCTGTGCTCTTGTCATTGTTGCTTGTTTGTTTGCCTCACTCCTGGTCTCCTTGCATCCCCGCCCTATAAATTCAGAAAATTAGACCCACATTTTCTACCACATTTCAAGTGGTTATTATTCATATTTAAACTCTCTGTAGGAAATATTTCATTCCTCTTCATCTTTGTGGCTGGGCGGTGGTGGCACACGCCTTTAATCCTAGCAGTCCAGAGGCAGAGGGAGGCGGACCTCTGTGAGTTCAACGCCAGCCTGGTCTACAGAGTGAGTTCCAGGACAGCCAAACTTACAACAGAGAAACCCTGTCTCACAAAATAAACAAAAATAATATCATACCCACCTTGTCTTTTCAAGGTGCTTTATTTTGTACTTTATTGTTTTTATGGCATCATGAATAGTGTGATTTACCAAGAGTGAATTAAAGGGATAAGATTTGGACTTGGCTTTTTTTTTTTTTTTTTTTTTGTGGACAGCAATGTCATGACTTGCTAGAGTGTTAATGTAGAGCTTGAATAAGCCATCTCTATTTTTGGTCATTTATGTTTATAAACATCCACTTATCAGACACTTTGAATGTTGGTGTTTGTCTTTAAGTTCAACAATGGAGTTAGGAGAAGAAAAATGCAAAGCCTACAGAAATCAGCACTGGTGGCGTCAACCTTAGGGATAGAAGTAAAGCAAGCAAGCTTGTAGGGTGGGTAGTCAGAACTACCATTGCTCAAAAACACATTCACATCGGAATAATTAGGAACATATTTTGGGAATTGCTTCTCTAATGGCTGAGACTTTGCTTTTCTAAATCAGGATCCTAAAGTTCTGATAGATGCGTTCCATGACATATATTTGTACACATTCTCTTCTTTCCCTGCCTCATCTTTTAACTTCTGTACACAGAAATTTTGCTCATTTATCCCCTTTGTTTCTGGCATTTGGTTTACAGATTCCTCTCATCTTCCCACCAACCTTTGCATGCTCTTCTTGGTGGAACTTTTAATTTTCTTCCTCTTGCAGATTTGTCACTCAGACTTCCATACTTGTGCAACTCTGTGCTTCTTTGACAAAATCCCTGGGATTTCTACAGAGATGGAAGTCACATCAGATCAGGAAGACATCACCGGAACCTTGTGGGCCTTGAGGTCTGCAATGACTTCAAACTTTTTAGGGATCAGTGTGTGTGTGTGTGTGTGTGTGTGTGTGTGTGTGTGTGTGTGTGTGTGACTTGCCCAAAGAGAGTTTCTATTTCTAAGGAGAGAAAACATTTCTTTACAAAAGCTCAAAAGACTGGGACATCAAATAACTCTTACAAAACAACATTTTGATGAGTTAAGTGTAAATGAATCAGAAACATATGGATTGAATTTCCCTTAAAATACACATGGGTTTAAAAATTAAGGGGAAAAGTGCTTGGCAAAATTCTCTTTGGGTTTGGCCAAGTCTGATTCCTTTGAAAACTCATTCAAGACATGATGCCAATCTCAAAATGCTTCTGGGTTCACACATCTCTGGTTCAAAGTGCTCTCATCTTCAGAATCTTCTGTGTTCTCCCTTTGTTCGCTGTTGTCAGGACTGTGTTCTTTTAGTAGTCCTAATCACAGTGACATCTATGAACATAAAGTGCCTGTGAAACTCTTCTATCATTCAGGAACTGCCTAGGACCACATCTTTGTGGAGAATATAGAATAGAATAGACACAGTAGGATTAATTTTCTAAACACCTAGATAAAAATAAATTCAGTGTGTTCTCTTTATTGAGAAAGCCCGTAGTCTGGGACAAAGCAGGCATACATTAGGATAGAAGGCAAGGAACAGATGAATGTCATATGGGCCAGTGTCCTGGTGGCCCAGAGAATTCACCCCAGATGGCTCATCTAGCTTTTCTTCTTGATGGCATTCACAGAGCCACTCACTACTTCACACGACCCAAAATGTACTGATGAGTGTGCTTACAGAGGTATGGATTTGATCAAAGGAGAAATAAAGCAATCAAAAGACTACAGAAACAGTGGAGTCCTAGGGCTGAAATAGAGAAGCACAGTGTAGGGAGAAATGGAACCACCTAGAGAGGCCACTATTTGGGTCATCAATGGAAGCAGCTATAGTCAAAGGCATTTCATTGAGTAGGAAGGAGTAGGCAAGAACTCAGACGAGAAGCATGTGGTTGAGTTAGTGACACCAATTAGATAGGGTACATTGGCCAGAAACTGTAGTATTCAAACAGAAAAATAGAACATCATGCAGCTGAAGTACTTTCTGCCTCTGTGACTGAGGATGACAAAGAGGGCAGTACTTTGTACTTTCTCTGTACTTTGGGGACCTTCAGAAGTGAACATAGTGGGTGAGGAAGCATTTTATAATCAAGATATGGCAGCTCAGAGATCATGTTAGGGAAATATAACCAATGCATATTTTCCATAACTATAAAAGGACTGGTATAATCAAATCAAACTACCATTTTATGGGAGCTAATCTGAGAGTTCTGCATAAAATAAATTGGGAAAGGGAGAGTTTGAGGGTAAGTAGTTAGTATGTACAGAAATGGGTGGGGGGCATGAATAAAGTCAGAAATATTTAAAAAAAAAAAAAGAAGAAGAGAAGATTTTCTTTGGCTTTGTATTTCAGAAAGCACTTAGAACAGGACCTGGGAAACAGGCACATCCAATCAATACTTGTTATACAAACATGACTGTTAACACTAAAGTCTATTTTGTAATTTCTATTAAGTCATATTCCCTTTGCCCTTATTCTTGGTAGAACTGTGAAACTACAGCTATTTTCAAAGGGTTTTGTGTTTGAATTTTTGTCATAATAGTGCATTTACATTTAAAACCCAGCAATATCAAAAGGCTTGTACTGAAACCCAAAGGCTCCTGAGAGGTGTTTCTTTATATACTGTTAATTCCTAATTGTTCCTTCGCAGTAGCTGTTCATACAATTTGATGTCTTGCTTGTTTTCTCTTGGTACAGTATTTATTCATTTCTTGCTTATTGATGGTGTTTTAATTATGTTGAATCATAATAGATTAATTTGTCACTGTAGCTCACAAATATTGTTTTCTGGTAAACTAAATAGTATACCATGATTAGCTGCTTTCCTTACAAAGAGTTTTGTTTTCCCTCAATTTTCTAGCTGGGTCCAGCTTTTAAGTTGCCAGCCACATATTTTAACCATTTCAAGTGTTCTGTCATATTTCCTTGCAAGGTCCTCACTCATACTCCGAATGGGATGGTGTTTACGGCTTTATCCTAAGAACTTGGGATAACTTTACTGGGAGAGAATTTTGTCTTCCCACTTGAGATTAATCTCTGCCTCTCGCTTTCTTTCACTGCTAGAGCACATCTCAGAATGGGAGTTTCAAAAAGAACATGCTAATTTGATTCTCTGCTTATTTGTATCTAGACATTCATCTTAATAGACTTTGGCTATATTGACTTGATAGTGTTTGGTTAGTGGCTTCCCCCTCCCTCTGAATTTTGAAGATAGCCTTGCTGTTGAGAATTCTATTGTTACTTTTTTTTTTCTTGGCCGCTTATTTATCTATCTATCTATTTATTTTTTAGTTTTCATATTTTTTTCTGGCTCAGTGTTCTGGGATTCCCAATGAAGTACATGATGTAGATGTGTGTTCAGTCATTCTCTTTCATATACACACCTCTTTTCCAATGTAAATAGGTTTCCTGTACCCTTCACTGCTTTGACATTTATTTGTAATTTTCCTCTACCATTCTCCAATCTTTTCTTTCTTGTATCCATGTTCATGGAATGTTAGACCTCCTCAATTGGCCATTCCCATTTCCCCTCTCTCTATTTTCCTATTTTAGTTCTTAGAGATTTTATTTATTCTGAATTTATTCCTTTAATAAAAAAAATCATATTTTAAAATTTAAGAATGATTTCTTACTTATTGTTTCTTCTTGTGTTGAAATGGAGTTTTCATATGCCTGATATTCTTACTAAGATATTTTGAAAGGCTGTTTTCTTTTGCCTCCATGCCTGTTTTTCTTTCTGCTTCATTCATAAGACTGGAAATTGCCAGACTTCACCATTATAGTCATCATAATGAGAATTTGCATTAGCCAATCCATTCATATTTAAGTCTAATAAATTTTATACTATAGTCTACTTAGATAATGAAATACTTAGAAGTAAAAAGAAGTACATTCATACTACAAAGAACACTATTATTGAATCTCCTAAGTGTTATGCCAAAGGAAAGAAGAAACGCCACATGCCAGAAACTTGTCCTTACAGGAATATCTTGTCAAGCCCATCTGTAGTAACAAAAGAAAATTGACAGATGTCAGAAGCCAGGGACTGATAGAGAATTTGGTTGTAAAGAAAAATCGGTAGACATTTATGTTCATGGACAAAATTTAGATTTTTTATTGTGGTGGGTTGCATTACCACACATCTCAGTCAAAACTCATCAAGCAATTACAGCTAAAATTGACCACAGCAGGTTTTATTATATAGATACGTTAAGTTGATGCAAGAAAAAATAAATTGTAAATTCTTTAATTGTGGGTGGAGCATTTCAATTTGGAGTTTTTAAGAGCTCTGACCTCACATCTTTTCATTAAGAGCATCCTATGGATGGCTGTAAGGAGTAGTCTGTCCTCACAGCTAGTGATTGGCTTTGGAATAATAACTGATTTGTATTATGCATCTATTGGTCCATAAGAATAAGCTTCTAATTACTATATTTTAAACATTACTACTTCCCACTCTGCCCAATGTATTTGAGTTTTTAGTTTTTCCTTTTTAATTTCTTAAGCAGTTCAACTAACTGCATATCTAATTTGAATCTTGAAAGACTTAAATCTACTTGCAGTATAGATTTGTCAATAAAAGATTCAAACAGAGAAAGAAATTAAAAGAAGAAACATTTTACTAGGCCATAATTTTGTTTGTTTAATTTTCTTTCTAGAATATTTTAATCTTTAAGACGCTTTTTAAAATCATTAATTGTTTTAAAATTTAAAATGTGCACAGAATGATGGAGCAGACACCCTTGCTCGGTTGTAAACAATGCCATTTAGCTTGCCCTCTTTATAATCTTCACAGATAGTAGAGCTATTTTAGATACAGCTGAAGCTTCACTCTATTCCCTGGTTCCTCTGCCTTACTCCCTCATTTCTGCTTTAAACTTGGCATGAATACTAATGTATGGCCTGTTCTTTGAATACTTGTTTCCCCCCCCCCCCTCAATTTTGCATTTGAGCTTTACTTGTATGAATGGATAGAAATCAGTTCATTCATATCTATGGCTGCAAAGTGTTCTATGGAATGAATAAAATAGCATATGTGTGTCTTTTTCATGAGAGGCCAAATAGGGACAGTTTGTTGTTAAATATAAGGGTTCTACAAACATTCCTTTGTGTATAGGTCTTCCAGAAAAGACATCAATGGGTTACTCTGGTGTGAATATTTCTATCACAAACCAGCTTAACTACATCAACACATTGCTAGGTCTTCCCCCAGTGCTCCTGATTCAGGAGGGTATGAAGACCCAAGACTTGAGTTTCTAACAAATCTGACACTGACACTAGACCTTGAGAGTCCTTGCTCCAGGGTTGCTACTGATGGATGAAAATGTTGGCCATTTTAGATATTTATATATATGTATAAATAACTTCTGCTCTCCAGAATGTGTCCATCAATACAATCATCCACCATCAATACATTACTATTTCTCACTGTTGTGAAAAACTTGCTGTTATGTATCTTTAAAGTTGTTGTCAATCCAGGTGATAGCTCTTGTTTCATTGTTTTTTGTTTTTTTTTTTTTCCTAATAGTGAAATTCAGCTTGTTTTCTTGAGTTTAAGTTTCATTCTTTCCTTTTTTTCTGTGAATTTAATATATTTTGTCTTTTTCTTTTTTGCTCCCCAATTAAACTTTTAAAAAATGTAGAATTCATTATACATATGGACACTAATACATAATTGTAGAGTGGCTTGAAAATGCTTTCTCTTCCTTATTAATTTTTTTTATTTCATTTCATATTGTGTGGGGGTGGTGGGATGAAGGGTATATAGATGCCTTGGTGCTTGTGTGGGATCACAAGGCAACCTGATAGGGTCCAGTCTGTCTTCCTGACATGTGGGCTCTAGAAACTGAACCCATGTTGTTCGGCTTAATGGAAAGTGTCTTTCCTCATTGAGTCATCTTACTGGCCTTTTTGGGATTTTGATGGGAAATGTGAAATATTAATAAAGTCATCATTAACATTATTTTTCTTGATTTGTGCCTATAGGAAAATTTTCTCCAGAATGTTTTCTCTGGTCAGGTAATATGAAGATGTATTACATAATTGAAATATTCTACATTTACTTTTTCACATTTAGGTTATAATCTATTTGCAATTAATTACATGTATTGTTTTAAATAGGAAATTTTTTTCCTTTCCATTTGAAAACTCAATCACTGCCTGAATAATAGAAATAGAAGCTGAATCTCTATTCATTTTGCTTATGTTTTCTGACATCCTTGTCCATTCTTATAATCATTTGTCTAGCTCAGAGCCATACTATCGGTTTAAATTACACGAATGTTCAGATATTTCTGTTTCTGATAGGAAGAGGTTCCTCACCTTGTTTCTCATCGAGATCTTCTTTCTCCTCAGTTCATCTGGCAAGAACCAACTTGTCAAACAGAAAGAAAATAGTCTGCAAATTTTGATTGACTTTATCTCTTTTCAGGGAATAAAAATTTCTGTGATGTCACATGTACAGTTTTGGAATTCTTCCATTTGTTTAAATAAAAAACTTGAAGAAAAACTTTTAAAAAAGATTAAAACAATAGCAATGAGAAAGATAGAAGAAGGCATGGGGTGAAAAGCATGATAGGCATCAACTACTGGGATTCAAACCCTTGCTGTGGTATTTATGCTTGTTTAATAGACATTGACTTGCTAGATAGAAGACTACATTCAAGTTGTATACTGGGGAAACTGTATTCTAATTCCCAAACCTCGAAAACATCTGAAATGGAACATTTCCTAGAGACTATTGGGAAATTATGTCCTTAATAATGATTTATTACCAAATACAGAAAGACATTTCTTGTGAAGGATGTGTCTTTCAGTGTTCTATTGTTCTGAAGAGACACCATGACCGCAGCAACTCTTATAACAAAAAGCAACAAATTGAGCTTGCTTACACTTTTAATGGTTTAGACTATTGTCATCATGGCAGGGAGCATGACAACATGCAGGCAGACATGACGCTGGAGAAGTAGGTGAGAGTTTTACATTTGGATCCACAGGGAGCAAGCAGAGAGAGAGGGGGTCTAAGGGGAAGAGAGAGATAGGCACTCTGGGGTTGGCCTGGGATTTTGAAACTTCAAAAGGCACTCTCAGTGACAGACTTCCTCCAAGAAGACCATTCTTCCTAATCCTGTTAAATAGTACCACTCCCTGGTGACCAAGCATTCAAACATGTAAGCCTATGGAGGCTATTCCTATTTAAATTACTATAGGGAGTATGTAAAATATGCATTAATGTTTATGAAATTGATAGCCAACAGCTTATGTGATGTTTCCAATTTTCTAAGGCCTAATACCATTTAGGAACTGTTGTGAGATTACCTAAGGCTTCATTCACAGGGTCACATAGATATGATTTTGTACTAACTCAATATTTGAAAGAGCAGGACTCAAACCTCCCTCCCCCCATTAAATATTTTGTAAATAAGATTTTATGGGAGCATAGCCATACCCATGTGTCTACATGTCTATAGCTGCTTTCCTTTTTGCAATGGCAGAGTTGGACTCATTGGAAGGAAAAGCATGGGCCTACATCACCAAAACAATTTACTTTCTGGCTATATGAGGAGAAAGTTTGTCATCTTCTGCTCTAAATTATCATCCTTAAGAGTCCAGGTCAAAGATGTAGGGTACACAGTGGTTAAAAGTGGGACACTTTGCTGACATAATATGTTAATTTCTCCATCCTACAAAAGAATCACTCTCACTTTACACACTCGACATAGGTATTGCATGAAAGAAAACTATCAACCTGAGAGCACACGAAACTCTGTAATCTAAATTATGACACACTCTTTTCTGTTAGCCTTATCAAAAGTTCTGTGCTTGGTAGGAAGGTTGCCCATAGACAAAGCCCTGGCAGATTTTCCTGGCTTCTTAAAAAAATAGTCCATGGACTATTGAGATGCATCTCCCATAACCCCACATGAGTGCTGAAAATGGATCTCTGGTCCTCTCAAAGAATAGCAAGTGCTCTTAACTTTGGAATCATCTCTGTAGCCCATCACTGTGTGATTTTTGCAACTTCTGAAATTAATTCTTCCAAGCTCCCTGTTAAGTAAGTTTTGATAACTTTTTTCCCCTAAGGATTGATTAACTGAGCTATCAAAATTCCAAACTGACAATATATTCCAATGGAAAAAGCAAGGGATTTAGAGCCAGAAGTTCTGTTTCGGAGTTCCTAACCTTGATGCTTACCAGATGAGTGACCTTGGGCAGCTTTCTTAAGCTTGAGGCTCAGTTTTCTCAAATGCAAAATGCAAATACTAATAATTCTTGCTATATCAGGCTTCTAGGACTATTGTTAGAAACTAATGAGGTACGAAAGCATGATTTGTAAATTTTAAATTAATACACATGTGTTCATTATTATTTGTGGTTCTCAGAGGCTCTTTCAACAATTTTCTTTAACCTCTAAAGGGACTTCACTCAGGTTCAGAAACTAGCCATGAACTGTCTATTACATCCTTCTTGCCAAAACCAATCATTATTGCTTCGACATATGTCTTCTTTGACAATGCCCTATGTCTCCAGATGCAGCTATCATCTATAAGAATCATTGCTGTGGGACGTGAGCACCCTTGAGATGGGTAGAGTGTAGGGAACATAAGAATATTTCTCTTGTCTCTCCCAAATTCCATATTATCTCATTTCCCTGAATCCCAGGGTAGTGCTGATCATACCTAGAATCTCACACAAACTCCCATGTATAATATTCTTTAATTTCTTGCCAAACTCTTTCCTTAATTAAAATTATGGGATAGAGGCCAGTGTGAGAAAGGAAGACAAGAACATATAATATCTCCAGATATTGCCCATTGTCCTCATTCCTCCTATTTCTTTGTTAAGGCCCATGTTCGTGCTTGTAAATATTTCTTTTGTGGATTACTGCTTTTCTTCCCATTTCTTTATCCCCTCTCTTATGGGGGACCCATTATCAAAATATATTGTATGAAAAATCTATTTTCAATTTTTAAAGTTCTAATAACTAGTGGGAGGAATTGGTAATCAAATTGATCCTATTTCAGGACATGGGAAAGTTCACTTGCAAGAGCAGGTAGGAGGCATATTAAGTCTTCATTTTTTTTTTCATTCTTTGTACACGTCACCTTAAGCATGTACGTTGTTTCTTCTCTGACATGCTACATATTCAGCTATCTCAAGAATGGCAGTTTGTAAGATTTGTGTCTTAAGGTTGGAGGGTGATTATAAACCTTCATTGTCTTTGGAGCCAGCTAACTGTTTCAAACTAGCTTGACTAGAGCTCTTCATTTGATGTTGGATTAGGATATAATTAGATAAGAAGTTCATTTGTTTTCTGCCCTTTCTCCATCTGAGGATAATTCCTCCAGGGCTCTCAAAGATGAGGATTAACTTGAATGCCTCTGTAGCATCAGTTGCTCACATAATTTACAATGTGGACTCATAAAAAATAAATTCCTAGAGTGACCATTGACTCACAGGTTTCTGCAAATGGCTGGTTTCTATATCCTAGAATAAGAGGACTGGACCATTGTATTCTAAACTATGATTTGCATTTTCTTCAATGTTAAACTCTTTTCTACAGAAAGGAAAAATGAGAATTACCAAAAACAGTGACCATGATATGTTTGCCAGATAAAACATAATTTGCTTTATTCTTCCCCTTTGTACCATTAAGAGATTTATTATCTTCTATTTATTTTCAGCACTTCTCTTCATTTCTGGGAAGTCTGACCTGCCTAAATCATTATCGCATCTGAACAGAGTTTTGCAGACAGATTTCCCGTAATGGGCTCAAATAATGTTTCTACTTGGCATTTCATAATGGCCATTTATGGCATAGAGAGTGGGCAGTGTGTCTTACATGTTTCCTCGGAAGCAAACAGCAGTGGCTTCAGGGGTCTGGTGGCATTGTCTGAAGCAGCTCATCGTACATTTTGAAATTCTTTGTAACCATGTAGTAAGGGAAATTTGAATTCCACATCAAAACATACTAGTACTTTCTTAGGTGCAAAAATGTCTTAAGATTTTAATTGACATTAGAGGCAGGTTATGTTTTTTATCCTGAATGTCGGTGCTGTTACTATTGATGTTAATTGGCAGACAGATACCTAGTATGAGGTGGCTGTGATTTGGAAATTGGGAAAATAGGTTTGATTTTGATTTTATTGCTTTCAAAACACCTTGAAATATCATGGAACAATGGCGCAGTGGATAAGAACCCTTGGTGTGCAAGTGTAAGAACCTGAATTCAACCCCACGAACTCCTGTAAAAAGCTAGATATGGTTGTGTGAACCTGTAACCCCAGTGGTACTGGACCAGAAACAGACAAGAAGATCCACGGAGCTTGTAGGTCACCAGTCGAGCTCTTGAGTTTAGTGAGAAATTTTGTCTGAAGGGAGTAAGACAGAGAGTAATAGAACAGGAAACCTAATATTTTCCTCCTGTCTCTGCGTATGCACATTCACCTACTCATACATACAAATGTACAGACAACACACACACACACACACAAGAGAAACCAGACACATGAAGGAAACAATTCAACAAAAAGACACTTGAAACTTGTCAAGTTATTTATCTTTGCAAAATATAGATTTTTGCTTGTAAAATGGGCTATGGAGATAACTAAATCTACAGTTGGTGAAATTTTTTGGTGTGGTGTGGTGTGTGTGTGTGTGTGTGTGTGTGTGTGTGTGTGTGTATTTGTGTAGCTAAGGTGGAAATACTGATTAGAATCAATGGGGAATTCTAAACCTCAGAACATTCTGAAGATGCTTACTCATTTTCATGAATCTGAAATTGCTCTCATTTTGCAATAGTTCCACTTTCTCATGTGAGTTCCTTGGGGATTTTTATGGTGCTTTCTTTTTTTTCCTCACAGGAATACTAACTCTAGGAGCGATGATTCTCACAGAAAACTTTTGCAGCAACAGTCAGCTCCAGGCTGCCACACTCACCCCTGGTGAACCCAATTCAGCAGATGTTTGTCAAATGACTTCTCCTTGTCTAGTACTTACCAGGTACTCTGGGCCATGTGTGATCATTGTGAGGTGAGGACCACACTCTCAAGATTTGATGTCTTACTGGAAGACATACTGGAATCAGTTTTAAGAATTCATCAGTGATGAATATGTAGACAATGTAAGAGCATGTAGAATATGTAAGAGTAATCTTGCTGAATGGTGTAATGTGCCATTAGCAGATTTCTTCTTATTCTCAAGACTAACCTGAAGGACTGAAAAGTACTGGTCTCTCTGTTTTGCTCCTAAATAAATGAAGGCTACAACTCAGAATATGAACCATGCATCAAAAGCAAGTAGATTTAACAGCTTTGAAATTCATGTTACATCATGTAATATGATGTTCTGCTGCACTGAGTTGTGAATGAGTGAATGTTGATTTGTTGCTGAAGTAGAATATAATATTTTGGGTAAAACAGAAACAGGGATGACAATATCTCAGATTCTAGCAGCAAATCTATTATGAGATTTATTTAATATGTGTTTTATTGGTCAATGAGGTTATTATAAAAATAACTAATCTCAACAGCTTGGTTTATAATCTTTGCAACCTTTTTCTACTTCCAGCATAACACCTGATACATACTTGGAGAGTCAAACTATTTATGCTACCTACCTTTCTTATCTTTATGTACAGTTGTATTGTTCATGTGATTGGTTATTCAGGCTGATATAATGACTAAGGTTGTTATGAATCTGAAGGACATGGCTAGTAATCTCTCGTGTGTCAACCACATGGCACCAGAGTGACTCTGCAATCAGAGTCAGAAATCATTTTCATCTCTGAGTTTCCACCTGAAAGAGTTTCCTGGACAGTCATGCCAACAGGGACACCAACATTGGACTGTCTAGATACAAAACAAAAACCAAAAACCAAAACACTTTTATTGCATTAAGTTATTAACATTTGGCTTGTTTGTTAGAATAGCTAACCCATTTGATCAAAAAGGTATGGGATACATTTTTGCCATATGAGAGACATTCATATGCTTCACATTAAGATGCTCTGGGGTTTTCTTTTTAAACCATGAAACACAAGCTGCTGACCTAAATCAGAATATCTAGGGAGCAGTATCTAGGTATCAGTTATGTTTCCTTTGGACTTCCTAGGAGTTTCTTTAGTACCTTTGAAAAGGCTTGTTCTCATGACTACACTGGTGTCAACCTATGGTTTTGCTAAAATGCAGGGCTATGATCTCCACACCTAGGGAATCAATTGCATTTGGAATCTGTGTGTTATCAAGTTCTCACCGGGAAGGGAGGATCCTCAGACATACCAAAGCTTGAGAAGCACTGTTCTAGAACATCCTTCTCTAGTGAGTCTTAAAACATGGACTTCTAACTACAAAAAGGGTTTCCTAGAAATGTTTCCTAAAGGTGTGTATCTATGCCCAATCCCAGATCTACTAAATCAGAATTTCATTATGGAGGTTCTTCAATATGGAGTTTTCTAGATAATTCTTGGTTCACTAGAATTCACACTTATGGGCTAAAGGGGCCTTTCCTATGAGTTGTCTTCTTCATCTGGCAGCTTCTCTGGTCTTTCACATGAAAAGTACAATTTTCTACTTCAATGTAACAAATGGTTTTTCTCTGTCATGTTTTGAATAGGGATCTCTTCTACTGTTTTAAAATGCTTTATTTTGATTTAAATTTGAAATGATGCTGACTGAGGGGAGTCAAACCCCAAATCCTGAAAATGATGACATAGGTCAGCTAGGTATGGCATCACACAACTGTGATTCTAGCATTTGAGAGACAGAAGCAGGCAGGATTTTTATAAGTTTGAAGCCAGTCTGGTTCGTACAATATATATATTTTTAAGGTTAGCCAGGGTACATAGTAATAGCCTGTCTTAAAAAAAGAATAAGATTAAGGATATTATAAGTTATTCATAATTCAAGGGAAGGAGCTTTGCTTTTTTGGCTCAACTTTTTGGGAACTGTCTATTATGTGAAGAAGCAGCCAGTGACAATAATGTAGATGTGAAATTAAACTTAAAAGGAAAAAGGAATATTCAAGAGCAGGATAATAGAAAGAAGATTGTAAATCTTGCAAGTCTTTGGGTGGGACTTGCTTGGGAGAATGAATTGATTCTAACCAAGGACTTTGTAGAGCTATAGCGAGAGAGATCACATACTTCTCAGAAAGAAATTAAATCTCATTATATACTAATTTATTTTCTCTTCTCCTGCTCTCCCATTTTTGGGGTTAATTTGTACTAGATTTGGAGGGCACATTGGATAATTCATCTGCTAGATGTCTCTTGAAATTTTAGATCCCTGTAGACCATGTGCCAGATGGTTTTACCTAGCTTCTTAGTTCTTTTTCCTCTCTTTACTTGTGTCTACAGGTACATATTGAATGCCAATTCTGAGCTGGAATATTGGAGCCATAGATATCAATAGGGAGATTCTGTCCTGGTCCAAAGAATGTTTACGAGCTGTAAAATATTACACAGCATCTTTAGGAACATGGGTTCTCTACTCCTGTGGGAACAGAAGAGGTGAGACTGAGCAAGGAGCTGTCTTATTTCTCTTTTTTATAAACTGTAGAGTAACACAGAGCCAACTCACTCTGTTCATTAGAAATCTTCATACGTGATTCCTTTGATACACTGGAATGAGATATATAGGGATGGAAGAGCCCTCCATATTAAGAGCATATCAGACAAAATGGGAAAAGGAACAACATTTATATATATGTATTTGGTGAGAAAGATCATTGGTACCCAGTCTTACCTGCAGGTATTGAAGGAAACCTTGATATGTTATATGGAACGCACCATACATCAGTGGACTGAAATCCTGTTGTATACTGACCTGTTATGTCCGAGGTCATGGGACATAACTCTAAATCTCTGAAGATGAATTAAACAAATAATAGTCAGTCTTCATAAAAACAAAACAAATGGTGGGGGGGCTTCAGCACCCCACAAGAAATTCCAAGTCAGCTTTTAGCTTCTCATAAGCGAAAGGCCTTGTGTCACTGCTAGCTGGTAGTTAAAACTGTGGAGTCAGGTAGACATAGATTGAGGTTAATCCTGTCATTTTATCAACTGCATGGTCTTGAGCAAATTACTGATGTCCTGGCATATTTTTCTTTTTGACATAATTACAACATATACAAATTCATATATATTTTTATGAACATATGTAATTTTATGTAATTGTGAGGAGTAAAAGAAACAATGTCTTTAAAGGACTCTACATTGTCCCTGGCACAGAATAAAAAATACATTTTTTCCTTATGACAATTATAGATCGATGCTTAAAAATTCAGAGAAAGACAATATGACAGTATGTCAGGAGTACTCTGTAAGTTATAAGAATAATTATCAAGGTAGAGTCTTGTTTTTTAACAGTGAACATTTTTTTTCTCCAATGATGGAAGATCAAATCCTGGTCCTTGCACATGTCAAGCAAGCATAGTTCTACTATGCTACACCTCGAGTCTGCTATTTCACAGAGGATGGAACCACAAAATACAAAAATAGCAAAAATTTAATTTCTTTAAACGAATCCTTCATTAATTGTCTGGACTTCCAAGTATCTTATTTCTTGCCTATAACAATGTAGTTGGGAAATGATTCTAGAAACAATGTTAACAATGAAACACTATAGATTGTGAATAAGGTTTGGATATGTGTACAAATCCTTTCTTTATACCAGCACTAGCTATGTGATAGGTTATAATTATTTAGCTTGTGAAAAAGACAGACTGGTAGAGACAGAATTGCTTCCCTTTTAGAACTAGAAGCAAGAGCGAAGAAAAGCAGTTTGGGAATATAGTTCAGTTGGTAGAGTACTTGCCCAACAAGCATGAAGCTCTGGGTTGTATCCTAGTACACGTAAACTGGGCTTGGTGTTATACCCCCATCCCAGCACCCAGGAGCTGGAGGCAGAAGAATTGAAACTCAAAGTGATGCTTGGGATATGCGAGGTCTTATCTGTCTCAAGAGAATGTGTATGTGTGTCTTTGTGTGTATTATAGAGACAGAGACAGAGAGAGTGGGGAGAGGAAGGGAGGGGGAAGAGAGAGAGAGAGAGACAGAGAGAGACAGAGAGAGAGAGAGAGAGAGAGAGAAGAGAGAAGAGAGAAGAGAGAAGAAGAGAGAAGAGAGAAGGCTCTTGAAGTTGGTATGCACGGAAAGGAATTGCCATTGGGCTGATTAAGGAGATTGAGGTTGGGCCTACACATGGGTATGGGGTTGCTCAAGTTATAAGAAGAGAAGAATTATAGAAGACTGGGATGTCAGAAGGATTTATATTGTTAAGAATAACTGAAAACTAGACATTACTTTTTGTTGTTGTTGCACTTTCCAATATGTCTTCCAAGATCCTTAGTGCATGCAGGAAAAATCATCAACCTCTGTGTACATCTTCTTTGACAATGCCAGCAACTTGTTTCTGCACTGTGGTGAGCTTCTGTGCTGTTTGTAGTTCCGATTAAGATGTCTTTATGCTGACCACTATAGACATAGCTTCAAAAGGCATTTCCCAACTTCTTCCCAAATTCAAGTTCAATTTGCAGGATAGCCTTCCTATTATGGACACTCTACAGAAAAAAAATTATTTTCTTCCTCTTCTTTCCTAGCTGACACAGGGGCTTAACAGATTAATGCTTTAGTCTTTAATATGGTCACCTTCTAAGGCTGGGTTCAAGTCTCTGTTCTTTGATTAGCGCTCTCTCCCAGCACTGTTCTGGTCTAGTTCACATCTCAGCTCTGCTGGCATTTGTTCTTGAGAGGGAGGCTAAAAGATAAAAATGTTAGTTTGTTGGTTTTTTTTTTTTTAAGCACATAAAGTTTGCACGATTACGCAGTTGAGTAATGAACCATTTTAGGTATTCCAGTGTCTTACTAAGTAAATATAAACAATCAGTTTCCCACATAAGCAGTTTATTTAAGAAGGGAAAAATATATGAATGTATATAAATCCCACTGCATGAGGGTCCTAAAGAATATGGTTTATTTCAGTTACAGGTCTTTGAAACTTGGGAGTTTCACAGAATTATTGGTGTAATAAACCCCAGTGGTTTGTTATGGCATTAACTGCTCAGTATTTATTTCATGCTATCAATCAACACATCAGCCATCAGTTACTAGCTACTTTTGATATTTTAGAATGATTTCTAATTCTTTTGTTATACTTTCTTTCTTTTTATTCTTTCTCTCTCTCTTTCTCTGTATTTAGAAAAAAGATAGAAATCGCTAGCTGATGTTTGCTCACATGCAAAGTGTCACTGGGATTTAATAGGCAAAAAAGAAAACATTTCTTTAAATCAACCAGATAAAAAACTCTAAACAGTAAAGAGGGGGAAAGTGTGTGTGTCTCAAACAGTACTATATACATATATTTTTTTCCTAGGTGCCCTTATTTGTAAATGCTGCTAAGAATGGTAAATGGGTGGCTATAAAACCTCCTCCCACTGATGTCCACAGGGAGATCTGAAGGCATGCCGTTTTGTAGGACAAATTCCCCAAAGATGTGATCCTCTGAACCTTAGAGGTTTTTCTTGTTTTAGTGTTTTTTTTCCCCTTTAATCTGTGAATATTTGGCTCTGTTTCTTTCCATACACTTTGTCATTATCTCTGCTAGGATACATGTAGTTTATACTTAACAAGGTTCTGTTGACCATCAAATGGCAAATCAGCAGGGTGAACAGAAAGGTTGTGTGGCAGCCTCTGTTTCCCAGAAAAAAGCAGCTAAAGCTGGAATTCATATCCAGAAGAGCAAGTATTCAGGTCATTTCCTAGAGTGTCAGTGTAGAGATGTGCTCTTGAAGGCACGTTTCTACGTGCGTGTGTGCTGACGTTCTGCTTAGGGTCAGTCTACTGCAACACTTAATAGTCTAGTTTACTCTTTCTCTATTTAGACTTCTTATTCACAAGTTAGCCCATGATCTTTTAGGAGGATATGGTGATGTGGAAAATAGGTTCTTGTTATAAAGGTACCCAAATGCTACCTCTTTGGATAGTGGTATTAGATGGTGGCTGGATCTTGCAGTCAATAGGTTTTAGCATTCATGGTTCCTACTGCCAGTGCCTTTCTGGAAGCTGCTGGTATTCCTCTGAAAATAATTCCAAGATCAGTTCATTTATTTGTGCACACCATAAACTGAAAATACAGACAATGGAAGAAAGAAATAAAAAAGGAAAAGGAAGAGAGAAAGGTTTTGCTTTTTTCCTCCTTCCCTCCCATCTTCTCTTCTTTGCTCCTAACCTGGCCTAAAATATCATAACCTTCTTCCTCCTGCCTGCCTCCCAAGTGCTGGGGTTACAGGCATGCCACCACATTTACAAAGGCCTTTTATCTTCCACTTTTAGGCCCAATAATCTAAGAGTAGTTGTGTTTTAGTTCATAGTGAATTAAAATTTTGTTTCACCTGAGCATTAAATTGAAAATATTTAATAAGCATTATTGATAATAAATTAGTAATGAGTAAGCATTAAATAAAATGTAGTTGTTATTTTTCATTCCTTTATGGAGATAAAGCTATCAATAGTATATAAGGATAATAATACAGGGTGAACACAAAATACTTAAGAATTTCATATATGCAAACATAAAATGTTTATGAATATAAAGGCATAGGGTATCACAGATGTGATGGTACAGAGGGAGGTAGAAATCACTACTTGGTTTTTTATTTGAGAGTACTGCTGTCACCAGTTTGAAGAAAATTCCCCAGTGTGCTTCAACATGTAATGGAATATTAACTGAACACCTGTAGCTTAAAAGATTATCATAGTCACTGCAAATAGCTCACAAATTTCAACTTTGCATGTTAGAAGATGTTTTAGGAGACTGGAGAGTTCAGTGGTTAAGAGCACTTGTTGCTATTCCAGAGGACATGGGCTCAATTCCAAGCATCCACATGACAGCTCACAACCGTATGTAACTCCAGTTCCAAGGCATCTGAATCCTTCTTCCTGCCCTAGTGTGTACCAGGCATGTAAGTTATATATTGACATAGATGCAGGCAAAACATTCTTACACATAAAATAAAAATAATTGTAAAAAGTTTAAAAAGAAGATGGATTAGTAAGGGTTCTTCAGAAAAAATATGAACTAATAGAAAATACTATGGATAAAATGGATGAAAATACAGATAAATCTACATAATAGCGGAGTAGATGATGTGATATTGCTGATTTGATTAGAAAATTCAAATATATATACATATGCAAATATATACACATACACAAATATATATATATGCATATACACTACATATACAAATAGATATACACACACGGCTATTCATTATGAGAACTGACTCAAATGATTATGGAGTTAGGGGCTATACTCTGTTATCTACCAACTACGAACTTGTAAAGTTTGTGGCATAATTATGCCCAATTTGAAGGACTGAGAACTACAACTTCAATGTCCAAAGATAGAAGATAGTATTTTGAGTTCAAGAACACACAGAGAGAAAATAGACCCTTTTCTCTATGTGTTTGTTCAACCCAGTCCCTCAGTGGTTTGGATGATACCTTACCTATGTTAGGCATTAGTAAAGGCAGATTTCTTTTACTCAGTCCACGAATTAAATGTGATCTCCTTCAGAAACACATTCACAGATTAAAACAGAAATGTTTTACTAGCTCTCTGGGCATCCTGTAGCCAAGTTAAATTGCCACATAAATTAATCATCACATTAAGTTTGCTTCTTTGTGAAGTTACAAATCCAGTGCAAACATTTTGACATCTTTATCATGCTGTACTCCAGTTTCTCTATCTACAAAAGAGGGATGTTCACAAAAGTGTTAGTCTTTTCTAGTGATAACTATGTTAATTCGTAGACACATCCATTAATAGTGGCAGTTTCAAGTTTTCCTATTATTAAATCCCACCCATCAATACTAAATACCCAGTCTTTTTGTTTCTTACTCCACCTTATCAGCATTCTGACTGTGTGTGTAAGAACATTTTAATTTTTTGTTTTTGCTTTTGTTTTTTCGAGACAGGGTTTCTCTGGTGTAACTCTGGCTGTCCTGGATCTCACTCTGTAGACCAGGCTGGCCTTGAACTCACAGAGTGCTGGGATTAAAGACGTGAGCCATCACTGCCCAGATTAGAATATTTTAATTTTAAATCATGATAAAGTAACTGCCCTTTTAGAGTGTAGTATAGTACTACAAGTGGTAAGTCCATGCAGTATCTCCTTCATTTCATTGCTAATTTTTGTAGGCGCTCTAAATGCTAAAATTTGTAATTTAATGTGTTTACTATTTGGAAACTAGTAATTTGAGATAAGCTTAGGTGCATCTTCTTTATATATTCTGAAGTTGCAAAACCCTCAGTCATTCTAGAGCTTTGGAAAAAGATTTGAATGATTCTTCTCATGTCTGCTTTTAATTATCTCTTCTGAACATGTGAGGTTTCCTATCTTATACAAATCTCAGCAGTAAGTGGAAATATAAACTAAGTGTGCACATTTGAAGGATGTTTTGATTGAGATGTCAATTTCAATTATTAGCTATTAATATTACACCTCAGTTCGTATCTTGGGAGTTGAACAACTCAGTAGAAGGTTTAGAAACAATTTTTAAGACATAATTCCTTGACCACAAATGTTGTGGTATAAAATGTCTGTATACCATCCGCTCTTAGTTCTTATTCAATTTCAAAGACTTATTTCTCTTGAAGTAGCATTCTGAACAGGAAAACGTCTTTCAACTTGATTAATAAGAAATTAAAAGCTGAAAGTAATGATCTACTTTCAAATTTGAATTTAATTAAATTTTCTTACAGATTGATCATATTTTGGTCACTTGTGGAATTTTTTTAATCCTCGTTTTTTTTTTAATTTGTGATTGTGTGTGTGTGTTTGTGTGTATGTGTGGTCATAGTGAGATGGAAGTCAGAAGACAACTTTGAGTGTGGGTCTTTGTCTCCCACCATATTTGAGACAAGATCTCTTTTGTCTATCACTGCTGCATATCGCAGGCTAGTTGCCTCATGAACATCCTGAGATTCTCCTGGTGATATCTCACATCTCTCTGTAGGAGCCCTAAGATTTCAGGAGCGTACTACCAGATTCTGCTCTCATTTGGGTGTTGGGTATTCAAACACCGGCCTTCTCTCTTGACCGTTGAGTGTCTTATTGTTGAGCCATCTCCCCAGAACCCTTGTGTAATTTTTATCAACTATTTTCCCCTTTTTCTGGGGCCTGTATTTTTACCTTTTCTTTGTATCTGAAAGAGGATAATTTTCCTTTTGCATCAATGAAATTTTATTTTCTTTGCTTTTTCCTCACAAGCATCTTTTTCTTCACTTCTCATGATACACAAAACAACCTTTACTGTCTTTCCCATCAAGACATTTTTAATCTATATCTACCTATGGTGTGCATAATATGATTGCTTAACATTTGCCCTCCTCTCATAGTGAATGACACACATAAATAAAGATGTGGACCTAAGTTTTCCAATTTTGTAAGAAACATATACGATAGATACAAATTCTGGTATGTTCTAAAAGAGATTTCCAGAAATGTTGCAGCTGAGTTTCCACTACCCTGTCCACATTAAATTAACCTCCACTGACATTTTGTTCTAACCAAATTTTCTTTTTAATAAAAGCATCAAATAAAATTAGGAATCCAAACCAACTCTTTTCTGTTAGGGAAGACTATAGAATTATAAAAATGGTCAGCATGTCAGTTAAACATATTCAGAAGGCTTGGAACTGAAAGGTGTTGGTTCCTCTTCCCACACCCACACCCCCCATAAGAAAATTCAGCCAACAATGATGATAAAATGTTATAACATTAAAGAAAGTTTAAAATGAGCTTTAACAGAAACTTAGTGGAAATTCATTATTCAAAATGCTCTAGTTCTGTCTTTCCAAATTCATGATTTTCATTTTTAGACGAATATGGTGACAAAATACTGGTTTCCAACCTTGTCAATACCAGTAACTTATAACGAGATTGCACATGGATTCACTGAGAAATAAGAAATAGATAACAGAACTATAAACAATATTAGAAATGCAGTCTACTGAATCCACTGAGGACTGCCAGTACGTGGTAACATGCTTTGCAAATTTTATAAAACTGAGAAAAGTAGAAAGCTAAGAAAATATTTAATATGATTACCTTACACATTCATCTGTATTAGGATGTTTTGTCAGTTGGGACTTAGTCCCAGTCTCTAACAACGTTTTGCTTCAAGATGCATTAATATTCAAAATTACTCTTCTTGGCATCATCTTCAGTTCAACAAATATCACCCACCTCTACCCTTTTAGTTGTCCTTGCCACATTGAATTCCATTGAATTTGTCTTTCACCTTGTGTCCAATCTCATCATATATCTTGTTGATTTGTCTTCTCTATCATGAAAGTATATTAGGAATCATCCTTTATTTAGATCTTTCCTCAGTCCCTTGCAAATTGTCTCTGTATTTGCAGTAGCTTCTTTGCTAGTCTCTCAGCTTTACTTGGGCATTATTACTAAAGCAGAAAGCAGAACAGTGGATTTCAAATCAATATCGATCTTGTTTCCTTATCTGAAATCTTTCCACTTACCCCAATCTTACTCAGAGTAACAGTCAAAGAGTTTACAGGGACAATGTGGTCCTCCTGCCCATTCCTTTTCCTTTGTCCTATGAGCCATTTCCTATGACTCTTTTTTTCTCTCATTACCTCTGGCCTCTCAGCTGTTTCTATAACATGGCCAACATCTTTGAAAATTCTTCTCCCTGATATTCTCAAGATTTATCCTCTCACTTCTTATAGTGATCTGTCAGTATTGCTGATTCAGAGTCATCCATGATATGAAAAATAGTCATCTCCTCACCCTTTCCTTCTCTGTTACCTGTTTCCATCTCAATTATTTCTTCACGAAAATGTTCAACTTTTGGCATCTTAAGTATGTATTTGTGAATTAGCTTTCCCTCCTCACTCTACATTAGGATACAAATATATGGCTTCATTGATTTACTGTTATATCCTCTACATTGAAAACAAAGCTGAGCTTCAGAGATGGCTCAGAGGTTAAGAACATGAACTGCTCTTGTAAAGGACCTGAGTTCAAGTCCCAGCACCTACATCAGGTAGCTCACAACTGCCTATAATGCCAGTTGTAGGAAATTTGATGCCTCTTGCCTTCCACACCTAGACAAACAGACATACACAGAATTAGAAATAGAGTAAATTTTTTTAAAAAGAAAGAAGACAGAGCTTAAACTAGTCAAACATAATTTATTGAGACTTATTTTCAAAATGACTGCTATATACATATATTATCTTAGCAGTTTTAATTTTTATGAAGAAAATTTTCTAAGTAAACTGTCTGATGAAATCATTGAAATGGTAATTGTTTCATATAAAGCATTTGCATCTTTCTTTTAGACATTTTAAATGAAAGAAGCAATTATAGCATCAGCCTGCCTGCAGTTTAAAACAAGGAAAATATGTTTCTATTATTTTGTTAGTATTTGTTGTATTCTGGAAACAGTGGGATTTTCAAAGTTTTTATATATTATTTTCCTCATTCCTCACAAGCATTACTTAAGTAATTGATTAAGTTACTTATGATATCTAATATAATATAGTGATACTCTCATTTCATAGACAAGAGAAAGCAAGAGGCTGAGTTGTTCCAACATATTTGGGACAGAATCAATTTACCTGACTCCAACAGTTTCTTCTCATTCTACTCTACTCTGCTTCCCCACAGAGAAATCACGAGAGAATAAGACTGTGCTCACCATTCCAAGAGTGTGGTCCCTTTACTCTTACCATCATGCTTCTTGCTGAAAGAACTTCCTAAGTTGAAGGACCACACTTTCCTTGATGGGACATTGTTGTGTGATTGGGATTTAACTCTTTCATTTTGTTTGGTCAGTAATAGATTTTTACTGTAAAAATGTATAGTGTTGATTGTACAAGCTATTGTAAACAGTAAAACCCAACTTAAATGAGCTATAAAACTGTAAATAGAATGTATACATTGAACTGGGGGTGTTAGTTTAAAAAGCAAGCAAATACCAAAAAGGAGGCTAAGGATGGAGTTCAATTTTATGCCTTCTTCTGCAGTTTGTAATTTTCTGTTACAATTGTATGTTTTTTTTCCCCCATGAGTCAGAGCTCCATCTGTATAATACTTCTTATTGTACCACATATCTGCCCAGTATGATATTCAGTTTGTACATATATAGTTCATCTTATAGTAAAAATAAGAGCAAGCAAAAGCAAAAAAAAAAAAAAGTATGTCCCTTAGATACTGCATTGGAAAAGGCTAGCATGAAGGACACTGTCCAAAATATAAAGGTTTCATATTGACCTCAATAAAATGACCTCAGTAAGTCATATTATTTTTATTTGGCTGTATTTTAAAAATGTAATTCTGAGTACATATTAATTGTATGGGTAATTCATTGTAGTGTGTTTTTATGCATCCATGTATCACACATTTATGTGACCCATCCACCCTTCCTCTACCATCTTCTCTCCTCTCCCTCCCTCTGGTACCCTTTCCATTTCCTCAATTCCCTTCAACTACTAGTAGGCCAGTTTATCTCTCTGTTACATTGTATCAGCCCTATCACATAGCCCCTTGTATTGTACTATCCCCATCTCAAAGCCCCTTAGTAATTTCCAGACCCCTATGGGTATTTCAAATGAAACACAAATATCTGAAGATTCAAAGGTAACATCTACAAATATGAAGAAATATGTGATTATTTTTCTTTTTGAGTCTGGGCTACCTCACTCAAAATAATTGTATTGGTTTCTTATCTCTTCTTCTTATATATTTCCAATGACAACAAGAATGAAAGAAAAGCATCTGTTATTTTCATTTGATATTAATAAATTTTTTTTATTCACACAAATCAAAACATTTATTCTGACTTATTATTTTTGAGATTATAATATAATTATGACATTTTCCCTTTCCCTTTCCTCCCTTCAAACTCTTCCAAATAACTCTACATATTCTTGTTCAAATTCATGACCTATTTTTTCATTAATTGTTATTATAATGTTGCATTATGTATATGTATTCACACATGTATATCCATGTATATCCCTCCATATAAACTGCTTAGTCTGAATGCCCTTACTTGTAGGTGTGTCTTACAATTATTCATAAATTTATACATAATTGCTACTAGACTGGAGAGAAAAAATACACTCTTAAATTTTATAACCCATAATCTTAGTCATTTTTTAAAAGAATAAACAATTAAGTAAAATAAGTACAACAAAGAAAAATTAATACATAGAAATACATTAAGATTAGTTTTCTAAAATTATTTACATAAGTACATAGATTATAGCAATCTATTAAAAAAATCATGTAAGGATCTTACAGTAAATTGTTAAGGACCTGAAAATAAAGTTGCATTCATTATTTTACTTTTGAGGCAGAGTTTCTCTACTGTAACTCTGGCTGTCCTGGAACTCACTTTGTAGACCAGGTTGGCCTCGAACTCACAGAGATCTGCCTGCATCTGCCTCCCAAGTGCTGGGATTAAAGGCCTGTACCACCACCACCTGGGTGTATTCATTATTTTTTTATTGCTGTAACTAAATACTTGATAGGAAACAAGTTAATGGGGGAGAGGCTTATTTTGGCTCATGGATTGAGGGAACATAGTCCATCATGATGGTGATTTATAGTGGTGGGTTGCTCCAGTGTGGTAGGATCCTGAGGTAACTATTTGTTCTCATCTCTACGGATCAGGAAAGCACAGCAGGAATGCTGGAACAGAAGGAATGCTGGAACCCAGCTGGCTTTCTCCTTTTGTCCTTTTTGCTCTATGTGGGATCCTACTGCATAGGATAGTGTCACCAGATACAAGAAGGGTCTTCTCCATCAGTTAATCATTATTTTCTGGAAAAGTCTTCACAGACATGCCTCTATACAGGTGTGGCTTCTAGGGGAATATAAATCCAGACAAGTTGACAATAACTACTCACATTAGATCAGTAGGAACATATCAGAATTTTACCACTCAAAATATAGACATCCTCTGACTTTACCTTGATATATGAAGAGAGGGGAGAGCTAGACTTTTCTTTCAAGTAGTCAAAGAATGTATGGAACAATCCTCTTGGTGATCTTATTTTGGGGAAGCTCTAAGAAAACTGGTATGGAAAAGGCATCAAATCCTGTCATATAAGCTGTGAATTCAAGGAACTGGATGTGACCAGGTAGAAACAAGAGGGATTGACAAAGTTGACATTCCTCTCAAATTCTTGAAGAGATATCACGTAGAGAATGGACTCAATTTTGGGGTTTCAAATATGTTAAAACAAAATTTATTCTCTCAGCAATGAGTCCTCTTAGTTGTTGTCCAATGCAGAGTGGCCAGCAATAAAACCAAAGCACACAAACAACATACATGGACTCAATGGGCCATATTTATCTGTGCATATATAATAAATATATATGGGTAACCATATATGTTCAATAACAATTTTTTAAAAAGAGACTATAATCTAGAGAGTATGGGGGCATGGGAGGGAGAAAAAGGAAGGGGGAAAAGGTGATGTAATTCTATTTCAATTAAAAACATATTCAAAAAGAACAAAATTTACTAATACATGCTATAATGACTATGACTTCACTCTTACATAAACAAACAACTTTCCTAACATCTATGAGGTACTTTGATATTTCTGAAGCCATTAATAAATGAAGTGAAGAGTACTGACTCTGTTGGCAGGCAGAGGACTTCTCTTTCTGCTAGGAATTCAAGTCCACGCTGGAGAACAACTGGGAAATGTTTTAACGGTGGGAATAGCTGTACTCTATGTTTTTAATCCATGAATTATTCTTTTCAATAATTCTATTCACTTTAAAGAAAAACAGCATCGCTTTTACACCAGTCAGTGTTGACAGTGTACATAGCTAGTTATATACCAGTCATGAGAAACTCTCCAATCAAAACAATAATGTCATTTTCCCTTGAGTAATTCTTACCAGGTTTCTGGTTTTAGAAGACAGTTGGTTAAAGAAAGTTTATAATCAGTGTTTTCAGAATGTATTTTGAGGCATGAAGCAAGCCTAACACCAACAATGCATTATTGCTAGTTATTTTTAGGTATTAGTCATGGAACAACACAGGTGCCCAGAAGAATTTTCTGGGCACATAAACATGAAACCTCTGCCTCTGAGAGCTTCCAGTCTAGATTGGGACAGGCAAAACAGGAAACCCAAGATTTACCACAAGAAGATGAATGGGCATCATTGATCCCTTAATGTGTGAGTGCTGCCAGACAATTATGCTTTATTTATTCAGAAAGATTCAACTAAAATGCTGCTCAGGGTATATTTCAGTCCTTCAAAAATATAATAACCAGTATAATCACAGTTGCTTTGGTATATGAAATAGTCTCTGAGAATTATCAGTTTTTTGCCTTCATCTTTATTATCTTAATCATGAAATATGGGTGCTTCGTGTGTGTGTGTGTGTTTGTGTGTGTGTGTGTGTGTGTGTGTGTGTGTGTGTATTCATGGTGTTTCTCTGGGTTATGCATATATGTGCTTGTCCATTCAGGTACTTGTGGAACCCAGAGGTTGACATCAGGACATCTTCCTCAAATTACTTCTTACATGTTTCTGAGAAAGAGTCTCTCACTGAACTTGGAATATGATATTCCAGCTAGATTGACTGGCCAGGGAGTCCTGGGGTTCACCTATCTCTTCTTCTCCTCACTGGTGTTACAGGTGTCTGTGGTCACATCTAGTATTTCTGTGGGTGCTGGGAATCTGGACCCAGTTCCCTATGCTTGAATAGCAAGCACTTTATCCACTGGGCCATCTTCCTAACCCTTGAGTACTCCTTATATTCCATGTATAAGAGATATGCAGATGGGTAAGACATTGCTGGTACCTTAAGTACAGTTTCTATCTAGGAATTGCAAAATATACCATCACAAAAAAGCTTATTAGACACATACCTATATTAGCATCAACCACAATAAATGTAAATATGATAGGTAAGTATTAGCTCACTTTAATGTATACACTTATTCAGATGGATTTGGTTTGGAACTCTGAATCCTTTATTTAACCTCACCCATTTTTCCCCCAAATTTCCCTTTGTAATATGTTATTATCTAATTGTGTGATTGCTAAAAACAAAAAGAAAAAGGAAAGCACAACAGTGTATATTGGGTTCTAAATCTGTAGGGCTGATCAGTTGGAAAATGTCCTATCAAGGGCCACATAACAAATGCTTTACATTTGCAGATAATGTGATCTCTACCTCCACACCTCAATCACAGCATGAATGGCATTATGGAAAATAGGTTTATGCATAAACATTCAGAAGTATATTGGTTTGGATTAGGGAAACAAGTGAACTGTTCTATCTATAATTGGGTAATACTTGTATAAGTCATCAACAGTTCTGAAAACCAAGAAGGGGAAATAATTGTCAAAGACAAAGAAAGAAGTGTTCTGAGATGAATCATTTTCTTTGTAAGTTTTTATAAAAACCTGTTACCAATAGTCTGAGATTGGAGTCTCTTAACATAGAGCCTTATGTGTAGAAAACAGTTGCTTAAGTTTTGTATCTTTCTTTCGATTTGTGATTTCCTCACTATTCAATTTACTAGTGAGTATATTCTTATTCAAATTTTGACTCTGAGTGCACCTAACAATTGAACATAAAAATTGTCAATATAGATATATTGACTGGTTTGATAGATACATGTTGTTTTGGATCCTGGGCACCAAATTTTCTATTTTATAGGAGACTCTTATAAGGAGTTCATATTTTTTTGAAGAAAGGGTTCCATGTTCACATGAAATTTACATAGGAAATGAAACCTTCTATCTTGTTCATTGTATATACTCTAAATACCACAGTTCATGACCAGGTAGAGTTCCACTGGCTGCACTGATAATGAATACTATTCAACTAAAGGCAAACACCGTAGATAAGTGATCAATTTTCAATGCCAAATATTGCTCATCTTCTGGTATATACAGTGAGATATTAAATGCATTTCACATTTTTAGACAGAAAAAAGGTAAAATATTAGTAAACAATTCACATTTCTGTAATGTGATTAATGACAAGGTTCATAGATATCACACATATCAGCATGAATTTGGGGTAGGATTTCTATGTTCCATTCACATCAGTCTCCAGGTTTTCTGTCACATCTAAATGCACATTCATTTAAAAAACACCAGTGGTAGATTAATTACATACAACCTCAGCTTTAAGATATCATCCATGAACAAGTTACTTTACTTGCTTTCCTTTCAAGTACAGGTTATGGAGCTTGTCAAATGTACTTTGCATATAGGATGATAACATCTCAACAGCTAGCAGCAAGGGAGTGGACCTGTATGCTGGAGATAACTAAGGCAACTCAATGATAAACGTGGTGATAGAACTGTCATTGATTTCCATAAATGGGAGATAAACCCATGAGTGCAAATGTCATATGTTGAATAAGTGAACAATCATTCCATCATCCATCACTGCCAATTGTTTTCATGTTATCTGGATTGTATTTCAGCTAAGTACATCATGTGAGTTATATAGCAGTTTCTTAAAGATGAAATTATGTGTTGCAACAGGCCAAATGTGTTTGTTGTAGACCCATCTGTCTCACTAGTTCTTATTCACACACTAGCTATTTTTTCATATTTAAAGATATTTATTGCATATAAACACCCCAAAGCACAAATAACAGGCATGAATATTTTAGACAAGCCCATGACATACATCAAAGAAAGAATTGAACAAGAGGACAGTAACTCTGTTGAATGTCGATAATAAGTCTTTCCAAATCACTTAGCCAATACTTAGTGGGTGGTCATCAACATTTCCAGTTCTTTTAAATAAAGGAGTTGCCAAGATGGAGTGTAGATAAATCTGAATGGGACATTCTTTTCAATGGGGAATTTTGTGAAATCTGAACTCCATCCAAAATGCATTTGAATAAGATCTGAAAACATAGTATTGGAATTAAAAGAGACCTCAGAATTCTTGCATATAAACCTCTTCTTGATACTGAAATCTCTTTACACCATTGAGAACTATGATTGTTTAAATATTTCTTGATGTAGATAAGGGTCTTCTTGCACCACAGTGTGCTGTGTTTGAACAAATAATGTTTACCAATGCTTACTATATGTAGAAAATGTTCTGGAAATTATGATTCCCAAGTGTCTGTACCATTCAACATTTCTTTATGCATACCCAAACCTATTACAACCAACCTCAACATAATATTGCATCAAAACAGAAGGTAGGTTGAAACTAAAAGGTCTCATTAGTGACGAATAGAGAGGCAGTTCAAATTTTGAATGTCTTTGAATTAGGGAGCTCAAATAATTTCATCAGGATAAGGGATCTCTCTACCCCTTTATGATCTTTCTATTTGTACTGACTCTAGACTCAGACAGGCTTACTTTTTTTCCCCTATACTCATTTTTATTTTATAGTTTGAATATGAAATGTCCTCTATAGACTCATGTTATGAATGGTCCTCAGCTGGTGGTATTTTATGAAATTCTATAAAGTTTAGTTGTAATCTAGTTGGAGGAAGTAGGTGGCTGTTGGCAGATAAGTCCTCAAGGGCATATTGGCCCAATATTTTGACTTGTTCTGCTTTCTTCCTCTCTGCCAGTAGGTGAGTAGTCTTTGTCACATGTTTCTACTGCTATGATATTCTGTATTACATAATCTCAGAAGTAATGAAGCTCAAAACCATGAGCTGAACCATCTAGAATGGTGAACCAAAGTCATTGTTTCTTCCTTTAAGTTGTTTCAATCAGGTATTTGACCCCGGTGATGGGAAAAGTGATGATTGCATAGTGGTAAGATTGCTTATTCAGGTCAAGAACCATTTTCTCAATATCCCTGCAACTTCCTTTCAGAATACACCTAAAATCAGAGTAACTAGTTTTAGCTGCATCTGTCAAACGAGCAATGTAGTTTCCCCCTGAGACTTTTTACTTTTAAAGTATTAGTTCCTTTTCACTACCTGCTCATCAAAATTGTATAGCCTGTCATTTCTACTGTGTATTACATGAGTAGATGAGAAATCGGGGGGGTCAATGTAGGGAGATAGTTCAGCTAGGAAAGCAACTGCTGCTGAAGCTTGAGGTCCTGAGTTCAATCCTCTGAGCCCATGTCAAAAAATATGGTGTGATGTCACACACTTGTAAACCCAGCACTAGGGACACAGAGGGTGTGTGCTGATATCTGGGACTCACTTGCCAGGAAGTCTAGCCTAATTGGTGGATTCCAGGCCAGTGTGAGTTCCTGTAGCAAAAGAAATCCAAGTAGATGACCCCCAAAGAACAATACCCAAGGTTAACCTCTGACCTCCAGATATGTGCACAGGAGCATGTATACATCTGTGAGCATGTGAGCATAAACACACACACACACACACACACACACACACACAATCTAAGTGTCGAGTCAAGTTTTGCATTATCTCCCAAGTTCATGATATCTGCACTCTCTCCACTGTATCAAGTCACTTCGCATTACTCTGTAGTTATATAACAAACAGGAAGAAAGCAGCTGTCATGATTCACAACACAGTATCAGGGGCTATCATAAAGTTCAAGGAGAAGCTCTAGAGTGTCTTTATCTGAAAACAAAATTAAATCTGTTAGTAGCTTTTGAATAAATACTACATCATCTACTAAATACTAGTAATAGGCTGTGTTAAGAAAGCTTACAGATCATTTGGAAAAACATGCCTGCAAAGTTACATTTTCATATTTATTTCTACTTTAAAAATTATGTCCCTAATGACTGTAACATCATAGTGCAGTGAATCACACTTTTTATTTGTGTTCTTCTTCATGTCTTTGGATTTTTGAAAATTAAAATGTATTGACTCACAGTGGGTACTGTAACTGTGTACTCAAATATGCCCTTCCCTCAATGAAAAACATAAGATTGATTAATAAAGAGTAATTTGTGTTACAATGCTATGAAAAAGAAAGCACATGTTATTATAGAGTGCCTTACAGATCTTTGGGGGAGCTGAGGTTAGATAAGATCTTTCTGATGACCTGACAGATAAGATAAGAAGTGAAGAATTGATAGGCAAAGGTAAATTAGGGAGAATTACTCATCAGTATGACTCATTTATCACCATGATATAGAACTATAAAAAGAGACTCTGATTCAATATTTAATTTTTAAAATCTATCTATGTATATATACATCTCTCTCTCTCTTTCATTCTTTCTTTCTTTTATTTTTTTAAGACAGGGTCTCATGTAGCTGAGGCTGTTCTTAAAAAAAAAAAACAAAAAAAACAAAAACAACTATGTATCCAAGTATAACCTTAAGCCCTGTTGTTCCTGAATCCACCTCCCGGGTGCTTGGGATTCCAGATAGATGTACAGTTTTTATCTTTCCTGATATATCTTGGAATAAACTCCATTCCTCTTAGTACTATCCATTGGCATAAGTGATAACTTGTTGATAATCCAGTATGCCTTCTTTTGGCAACTGCACACATACAGGAAACAGTCTACATTCCTAGCACTACCGATTGTACCATTGTATCACCTGAATCCAGCTGTGCTTACTAAAGCTAGGTCAGTGATTAGATCCTACATATGAGGCATTCACATGTATAACAGATACATTTGTGTTGTGTTTGAATTAGCTTGAATTGTGTTCCTACTACTTGTTATCAAAATATCCTGCTCAATACATTTTATTCCTTTGGATCTGATTTCAACCCAATTGATGTTTAGAAAAGTAATAGTAGTTATCTTGACTTCATTCTAGCCAATGAAGAAATCCAAATATCAGAGCAGTTGGAGGGTTCTTGAAGCCTTGTCTGTGACAATGAGACTGGAGAAGACACTGAATACAATGTGAACCTTGAAGCATGGCAAGACTTTAAATCTCAGTTTTGTCATTTGTGTTAATGTTACTATTTGCAAGTCATTTAGTATTTAAAGGTTTATTTTGGGGGAATAAACTCATCACATTTGTAATCCAAGTTGCCCACACACATGATAATATGAGATCATATTAATGGTCTCTCGTGTTCATTTACTCACTGAGTTATGGCATCCAGACAGCTTCCTTAAGAACCACAGGAAGCTACCCAGGATGTAATACTTCAGATGATAGAGAAGTCCCCTGAATATTCTGAGTCCCCAAATACACCAAAATAAGGCCACTCTAGTCAGGAACTATCTTCAAAGACAAACAAGCAACAAGAGGAAAAAAACTAGTGTATACTATCTTTTAAATGTTAACCCTTTTAAAATGACAGCTCAAACATAGCACAGCCCAAAATAACTTTATGCATCAGCAATGTGATAACTGTTATACAGTTAGCACAAAACAGCAATTAGTTGGCTTTATTGAGTACTTAAAAGTTAATCATTGTAAATTAGTCTTTTATATCAATTAGGACATGAACCCTTCATGACAATTTTTGCAGTATTACGTTACTAACAAAATTTCACAAGTAAAGCCTCAAAAGATTAAGTAATTTGTCCAAGTTTAGAGACTATGTATCTAGGCAACTTTCATCAAAGATGTGATTTTAATTCTGTTTGCGATATCTTCCTAAGAGTATTGTATGAGTTCATTGGGTGTGGTTTGACTAGATTTGATAACAAAGTTTGAAGTCATTGTCACTCAGTATTGTTTTGTTATGATCAAGACTTTGTCTTTTGAAAAAGATGGCTGTATAGTTGAGTTTGGCTTATTTGGCACATACTCTGTTTGAAAAGCATCACAGACCCTCGACACCCTCACCACACACACACACATGATCTCTGGGAGGAAAGGATGCTGTGATAAGCCTTATATGCTCATTAAACATGACCTGGAATTTCTAAATATCATTTGAGAATCCAGTTGAAGACTTTTATTCTTATTTATGGATTTGGGGTGGTAAGAAATATGTCTGAGTATCCACAATATTTTAGTTGAATCTCCTGTCAAAGCAGTGGATAAAAGTAGAGATAATTTCCTATTCATATTGGTTCACAAAAATCGTTATCCATTCTCTTGTAATACCTATTATTCCTAGTTATAATTGTTTATTTCATAAGAATGAACATAATTCAAACTTTCCTGACCAATGTTAGAATTAATCCATTGATCCTAGTTTTCATGTGTCTGGGTATCCATTATGTGTAGATGTACACTAGTGCTTAGAAGCACAGATGGATGGTGATGGGCTTTGCCTCTTCTTTCAGTATTCCATTCTATATCTGTTTAAATCACATTATCCTTAAATATATTCCCTCATTAGCAAAGTCAACTGTGGCTCTTCTAGCTCCCAGGTGTCCTATCTCTTTCAATAAGGAACTCCTAGAACCTTTAATTGTAGACCAGAGTTTGTCAAGCTCAGCAGCCTAAGGACTCACGGTGTCTAGGTTAAAGATTACTGTGGGGCATGCTTGGTGCATGTAGAATGCTAAGCTTTGCTGACTTCTACCCATGAATATTAGTAGCAGACATCCCTCAGGTGTAACATCTTTAGGTATTGCCAACTGTTGTACAGGAAAAAAAAATATGGTTCTTGTTTGGGACCACTGGTACTATGGTTTGAATATGATCCCCAATGTATGTTTTAAAAAACACAACACTGTAAAAAAGATGAGAACTAATAGGCAGAATTTAGTTAAGAAGATTTCCTATCATGAATAAATCAATATTGTTATTGTGGGAGTAGATTTGGGTACCTTGTTATTAGACTTTCTAGCCTCTTGAACCATAAGCTGACTGATTTTTTTTCATGTTAAATTACTCAATTGATGATATTCCATTTTAGCAGCATATAGCGAACTGTTCTATTTCAAACATAGTTTTCAGTATACTTCCATATAATCCTCTACCCATAACAACTGCTCTGCTTCATATAATAATCTCTGAGGCAGAAACTATGTTTTGTTACTTGACTTCTGTTCTCTAAAATACAAAGGCAAAAGGAAAAATAGGAGTCAGTCATCAAAGTGCCAACCTTGTCACTGTGACTCAGTCTGTGTGTGTCAGTTCTTCAGTTCAATCTTTATATATTTACTGAGTGCTTACTACTTCTCTATGACAATGAAGAATCAGTGTTCAGATCCTGGCCCTTTTGCTCAATATAACCTTAAATAACTCACTTAATTTCTCAGTGCATCATTTTCCACGCCTATATAATAAGGGTAATAACACCACCTATTAATAGGCTGTCGGGAACATGAGTTGAAATATGAAAATCATGGGAGTAGGATCTGGAATATGCAAACATCTGCTGAGTGATCATAATAAATGCCACTATGCCTGCATGTCAGAACTGGTACTTGCCTCTTGGGGATCAGCAATAGATAAGTAGCCTTGTTCTTGTGAAGCCTGTGTCCTCATGTAGTCTCTATAAATCTCATCCAAACTCCATGCAATGCAATTGGCCCAGTTTCACAGGAGGGGAAAGTGCAGCTAGTGAGACAATATGATTAGTGAAGGTCATCCAACTATTAGGCACCAGAGTGAGACCAGATTCCTTTGACAATAAACCATACCAAATTCTAGTAGGTTATCAATGTACTTGCAGAGGACTATGATCAAAACGATATTATCTTTCTTTTGCTTGTACTCTCCTTCTTCTTTTTTATTCTTTTATTTTTCTACAGTTTGGAGTCTTCTCTAAGTTTTTCCATTGGGTTTAGTTCCCACTTCATTTTGGGATAAATACTTGGAGACATTTATTTTGTTTATGGCTTTCCTGATAATGTTGCTGATGAATCAGTTCTGATCTTACATGGGAATTCATTGAAAATGAAATGTCCACTGTGATTCATCTCTGCTGCAAATGGGTAATGTGTACTTTGGGCTTTAAAAATAGAGATGAGTCAAGGAAATCATATGTTTCCCATTTAAAAAAAAATCTTTTCAAAGATTTAGATACCTCTCCACCCTTTACCATCATATTAAACATGATGACCATAATTGGGGTACACATTCAAATAGAACTTAAAATAGCTCATTCCTTTCCAATTATAGCATTTGGAAACACTATTTATCAAAATAATAATTTAAGCTATTTCTGGTCAAATTCCACATTGACTCAAAAATCTCCAGTGTGTCAATACTCATTAGCCTGAATATCTATCACCACATGGAATGGGATGAATGACTGTCAACTCTGTAGCATACCCCCCTCTCTTGCTTGTCCTTGCTCTCACTCTTACTCTTTCTCATTCTTTGCATGGGTAATGAGGCATAGGGGCTACAGACACAGGCTGCCTTCTTCTAAATGACTTTTTTGTTATTATTGTCCCAGTACTCCACCCATGTTGGTTTACATGTGCTACTTTAGTGGGTGTGGATAAAGAGCATAGCCAGGCTGGTTTGCCTGACGTCTGTGGTTGTACCTTTTAAGTCGGCTTCCTGCTGTTCTGTAGTAAGGCCAGCCCATCATAGGATACCATCTCTGTGTACTTGGAACACCTTAATGGCAATCAGACGCTGATTTTTAGGTTAATTAGAAATAGTTTCCTATATTTAATGAATCTTAATCAAACTACATCCTGGAAGAAGATGCTATCTATTTTTATGTGAAGTTAAAGTTTCCAGAAAAACCTTAGCTTAAAAACAAGTAAGTTCTACCTGATTTGCAGTCGAATTATGTCTTAAAAAACTAAAAACATTCTAAAACATATTCTTCAACAAACAGAAATATTGAAAATATAAAGAAAAGAGGAAGTCAAGAAAAAAATGGAAAGAAGAATGACTGAATAAAAGACAATAAAAACAAAGCAAGATTGTGACTGAATTGGAGGGTTTTTAAAAATCTCCTTTTTATGGCACAGGTCCTCACTTGAAGGATGTTTCTTGTTGTTGTTGTTGCTTTTTATTTTCCTCTTTTTTTTGTCTCTTATACAACTTATGCAATACAACCTGACCCCCTCTCCTCCCCTCTTTCCACTCTCTAGCTTCCCCCATCTCCCCCAGATTTAACCCCCATCACCACATACATCTGTCTCCCCACTTCTCCCCAGAAAACAACAGTTCCCCCAAGTACCACTCAAATAAGACATGGCATAGCAAGATGGAACAAGTCAAGGCACCAATCCATGCATCAAGGCTAAGCCAGGCAACCTAGAAGTAGCAAAAGGGTTCTAAGGGCAGGAAAAAGGGTCAAATACTCCTCTACTCTGGCAAAGATGTTTTCCAAGAACATCAATCTAGATAGCCATAAGATGTATTTAGGGCTGGCTGTCTTGGGCTATGTGCTCTGGTTTGCCTCTCTCCTCCTGCTGATTACTAGGTTTTGAAACTCTACTATCAGGCGAAAGTTATAAATTATGTCAAGGGAAGTCTCCCAGGCTCATCTCTCACTCTATCTAAGGATCAATATCAAGCATATAGGAGCAGGTATTCCACACCATATAGAAGATATAGATATCACTTGACTTTGCAGATCAGGATTTATACATTCACCACCACTAATAATAATTCTTTAAGGTGAGGGAGCCATCATCAGCTGCCCAAAGTGTTTGAAGAACAGGTAAGCAGAATTTTCTCTAGTCTGCTTCACATGGGGAAAATAATTTCATCCCTATTTCTGCCTTGCCAAATCTCTGTATGCATGAATTCACTATCAGTTAGCAGCATGAATGGTTTTGGCTCTCTCTGACTCTGTCTCTCTGTCTCTAATCCGCCCCCTCCCGCTAACACTGCTTAAACTAGTATGGTGATACATGGCATATGCCACATGTCAGTAATGCCAGCACTCTGGAAGAAGAGGAAGCAGAATCAGATGTTTAAGGTTGTCCTGAGCTACCTGGCAAGTTCCAGAACAGGTTGGCATATATGAGACCTTGACTCAACAATAACCAAACAACAAACAAACAAACAAGACCGAGAAAAATTCCAGTTATGAAGTGCTCGACAGGAAACAAACTACATTTTAAGGATGCAAACTCATAAGAGGGTTGAGTTAGGGATAGTAATGTCACCCTTTTAGAAGAAATAAGTAAGTTTTGAAATAGGAGCTAGAGATTGGCTATAAATAAGACATTCAATATTCACCTTACCTTTGCTCTGCGCTTTCCCATTTATCTTTCATATGTCTTTCTCTTGTGAGATTTCCTTGCCCTGAACATCCAAATGAAATTCAGTTTCTTCTATAGGATTCCTTCATAGCTTTTGCTCCCCCTTCTTTTTGAAGGTATGGTTTCATTTTGTCATTCTATTAGTTATGGTGTTTGTCCTCTGAGTTTTTGTGTCTTTGACCTCTTAACCTGGAATTGGCTTAGTTGTCTTTCAATGAATCACATTGTCTACCATGAAGATAAGACTCACAGATGCTTAGTTAGTGTTGATGGCAGTAGTTCTCAATCTGTGGGTTGCAACCCCTTTGGGGTCCAACAACCCTTTCACAAGGATCATCTAAGAACATCTGCATATCAGTTATTTATATTACAATTCATAACAGTAGCAAAATTACATTTATGAAGTAACAACAAAAATAGTTTTATGGTTGGGAGTCACCACAACGTGAGGAACTGTATTAAAGGGTCACAGCATTAGGAAGGTTGAGAACCACTGGTTTCTGGAATAAGTTGAAGCAGGGGCTTGATATTCTGTTGTTAATATGATGAATAAAGATGGAGGCAAAAAACGAAATATTGACACCCAGTGTATGTATTCAAAGACAAAAAAAAAAAAAGAAGAAGAAGAAAAAAAAATGACTTAAGCCCCTGAGAAATGCTAAGGGTATAAATGATAAATGCTTACTGTGACATCTTTAAGATTAATTGTTAATGTTTGATAAACATTAATGTGATCATGAGCTAGTAGAGACATTGTTACTTCTGTTAATTATGTTATGAAGATATTTTAGTGAATGCTTCTGTTACTACCCAATACTCATAGGCCTCCCATTATTACATCCTTTATTTTACTTTATTTATTTATTATTTTTCTTCTCTTTTACAATACATCCTGACATGTTTTCTCTTTCCCTCCCCTCCCCACATCTCCCCTATCCCCCAAATCTACCCCCCACCCCACCCACCTACCCCTGCCTCTTTCCAGAAAGGAGCAGTACTCTCAAGGTTAGTGCTCAAACAGGGCATGACAAGTCCATCCTTTTCTTATTTCTTTTACTCTGATACTAACTAGAAAATATTTTCTTCGGCATGAAGATCTTCAGATCTACCAAGAAGTGAAAGGTGGATTGCTAAATAGATGGATTCATTCCCATTTTTATATTTTATTTTATTCATTCCTTTCACAGACAGTACATCCCAACTGCAGTTTCTCCTCCCTCCACACCTCCTAACCCCACTTCCCTTCTCCCTTCTCCCCCAGTTCCATTTCCCTTCTGTTTCCCTTCAGAAAAGAGCAGGCTTCCCAGGGATATTAACCAAACATAGCACAACAAGCTACATTAATTAAGAGTAGGCACAAACCCTCATATCAAGGCTGGACAAGGAAACACAGAAGGAAGAAAAGGGTCCAAAGAGCAGGCAAACAAGTCAGAGACACAACTATTCTTTTTTGTTGGTCGAGTTTTTTTTGTTGTTGTTTATTTGATTGGTTGGTTGGGTTTTTTTTTTTTTTTTTCCAAGACAGGTTTCCCTGTTGTGACTGGCTATCCTGAACTCACTCCAGGCTTGCCTAGAATTCACAGAGATCCTCCTGCCTCTGCCTCCTCAGTGCTGGGATTAAAAGTGGCCGACCACCAGCACCCAGCTTCAACACAACTACTCTTACTGTGAGGAGTCCCCCAAAAACATTAAGCTAACAACCACAGCATATTTGCTGAGGACCTGGTGAAGACCCATGCCGGCTCCCTAATTGCAGCCTCTGTTTCTGTGAGCCCCTGTGAGCCCTGCTTAGTTGGTTCTGTGGGTCATCTTCTCCTGGTGACCTAAACCCCTCTGGCTCCTATAATCCTTCCTCCTCCTCATCTATGCGGTTTTCCGAGCCCAGAGGGGAGGGAGTCAATGAAGATCTTCAATTTGGGCACTCTCTCCACCTAATGTTTGGCTATGGGTATCTGCATCTGCTCCCATTAGGAGCCTGAGAAAGCTTCTCTGGTGACAGACAACTGGGGTAGACACTGATCTATGAGTATAGCCGAGTATCATTAGGAATCATTTCATTGATTTTTTTTTTTTTTAACCAGCTTTCTTTGGTTCTATCCTAGGTCTCTGGGCTATCCACTCTATGGTTCCTGGCCATTCAGGCAAAGTCGCCGTGGAATCCCTCTCCTGGCATGGGGCTCAAGCTAGACCAGTCATTGGTAGGCCACTCTTGCTAGTTCTGCCCCATCATTGCCCCAACACATCTTGCAGGCAGGACAGACTGTAGGTCAAAAGTTTGGTTGGTGGGTGGGTGGCTGATCACACCACTGGAAACCTTGCCTGGTTACAGAACATGTTTGGTTCAGACTCCATATCCTTCCTTACTAGGAGGCCTTCTTAGGGTCACCCTCATAGATTTCGGGCTTCCACTGCACTATGTTTCCACATCTACCCTGAGATTACCACAATTGCAGACGTCTCTGCCTGTACTCTCTCTCTCCATTCCTCTCCCTCCCTCCTGTTCCAACTTCCACCCTACCCTAGTCCATCCACAAAATCTGTTCTATTTCTCCTTCCCATAGTTCCTCCTAGAGCCCTCCTTGTCTTGGAATTCTACTGAGGTCACTGAGACATGTGTACAAAAAACATAAGGTTTAGAGTTATGGCTACATGTGATAGCCAGCATAGTTACGTTTGCCCTCAGATTAACACATATAAGTATTGAGCTTGCAACAGGATACCTCAAAGTAGCGACTTTCTACAAAAGTGAAATATGCTGTTTATTACACTTCTGTGATTTTCCTAGGCTTTCAGTATGGTCTTGAGTTCACTAAACCTTAAATTGAATGAATCCTTTTTTGTTTGCTGAAGGATTGGTGATACTTTCTAGTCGGAAATAGACAGAGTTACATATATCCACACACCAAAAGTATTTTTGAGAATCAAAAGAAAGAATAAAATGCTAAAAATAACTGTTCGGTGGCTGAATCACCAAGTAGCCACAGCACTGGGTCCCTCTGTTCACTGCTCGATTCCTTGACATTCTTCTTAAAAAATGAGAATGGCAACTTCAGATTGAAACGGGAAGGGGAAGGACTCAGAACTGAACATCCTCATGGAGTCCATATACCTAAGACAGTTTAGTAGACATTAGGTCTTATAAGCTCTACTTATTTATGATGTTTGCAAAACTTACGCTAAAAATACATACAGATTTTAAAATGGACATATAGATAGAATAGGACAGACGAAAACTCTACATTGCATTAGAACTAATATTTTTATAGGTTCTCTCCATCTTTTCCTTTTTTCTTTTGGAGTCTTGTCTCTTTGAAAATTCTCTCCTCTCAACATATGCAGGAAATACACCTACTAACAGCCTGGAGGAATTATGCAGTGTACTTTGCATAACTCCCTATGGCCTCAGGTAACAATGTAAATGAACCTTATTAGACAATGTGTTTTTTTACAGTACATAGGAAAAAATATTTTTAAATGATTTATTTTCTTTTGGATTCGGTGTAACTGCTTGCCTTGAATGAAGACAAGGCACAAGAGAATGAATTAGGGCATGTTACAATCTGGCTATTTGAGTCAGATGTTAAAAGGAAAAAAAAAAATTGGCATTTCTGAGGTGGAAAAAGCTAGGTCTTCCTCCTTAAGAATCACAAAAATAACTGCTGAAAACCTTCAAACTTTCCAAGAGAAACTTCTTTAAAAGTTATGTGTAACTAAAAATAGAAGGATTATAATGGAAGTTAGTGTGCATGTGTGTAAAATCCCAGAGCAGCAGAGGCAGCCTGGGCCGCAGATTTGGGGCTTGTGATTTTAAATCTCTCTGCAGATCCAAATCTGTTGGCCAGAAGAGCATTTAACCCCATGTGGTCACCTCCCTTTCTTACCTATACGAAGGACCTCTTAAACAAGTCTCAGTAAAATGAACTTTAGGTTTATCATTTGGCTTCAAGGAAAATCCCAGCAGCCACAGAAAAGAATATAGACAATTGTCTTGAAAGCCTGTGGGAAGCTTGGCTCATGACTGTGGTGGCTTTGATCAATGTAACACAATCCTGAAGTGGTGAGGACGTTGTCTTTGGGAGCATTTGTGTCTAGACCCAAGATCTTAATTGTGGTTAAACCTTGAGAAAACCCCTAACCCAATATGACTGTGTATGGAGGAGGTGCATTGGGAATAGCAATACTGAATCTACCACAACAAAGCATGTGTGAGAACTCTTCTTGAGTAAACTGGTGCCTGAGGCTGGCTTAGGAAGACAAGGGGATCAGGGAGTAACTTGCTTGATTGTGTATAGGGTTCCCTTTTGGGATGATTCAACAGCTTTTGGAACTACAGTGGAGACACAGGTCATAAAACCCTGTGATTAATAAAAGCTACTGAATTGTTTACTTCAAAAAAAAAAAAATCAATAGTCAGACAGAGCTCCCTCTGCACACGCATTCTCTGTTAGTGGTACATGTAAGAAGTTTCTAGTGATTTTTGGAGAAAATGTCTGCAATTTACACCTCTTCCTTTTCAAAAAGCATCAACAGCCTTTGTTACAGAAGATGGATAGCTGAAACGGGCGAGGAAGACATACATTTAGGGGCTATTTTTTTTTCTTTCTGTTTTAACCCTTGTTTTTGTTTTAGAAGCAAATATAGCAATTGTTTTCTAATTGACTTTAATTTGCAGTGAAAGAAGAAATGAAAGGGTGAATAATAGTATCATTACAAGGAGCTTGAAACATCATTTTGGTGCATTAGGGATACATAGCCTTTCTAAGGCATCTTGCATTGTATACATTTAAAACAAAACAAAACAAAACAAATCACTTGGTTGAATGGAATGTGGACTCAAGAAAAATTTAGCGATTAAAAAATATTCCACTGTACCTTCCCAGTCCCGCTAGGGTCAAAGTCCCACAAAAGCACCTTCTACATAAGGTGTGGTCTCACAGGGAAAAGAGGAAGACACTTTATCAGAAAATGAGCTCAGCCTTAAGTCTTCCAGCTACAGCATTCAGATAAGCACCAACCAGGCAACATTCCTTTGCCAATGACTGCTCTGAAGCCGGCAGCATTTAGAATTTTGCTGTGTTTTGCCAGAACTAAGAAAATGGGGAGCAGCCAAACGCCTTCCACTCTCAGGGTGAGAATTCCAGGGTTCCAAGCACGCTGCGATCCACTCTTAGCTCTAGGACAACCCCACAGCTAGTGTCTCTGCAGACTGATAAAAGAGCTCTGTCTGCTTACCCAACATACCATAGCCTAACCGTGTCACCTTTTATTGCTCTTCCACAGGGTACCCTGTCTTGTATGATGTTTCAGATCCCTCGGTTCCCAAGCCTTAAGTCACATCACTGATCTCCTCCTTGCAATTTCCTTATTTTGCTGTTGCCATTGTCCTTCCATGTGAGGGTAAGCAGGTTCTGGATATGAAGTGTCATTCCAGGTTAGGACCAGGCAGGGAACCAATTTCTGCAAATATATCATTCATATCTCATCTAATGATGAGGATCACACCCAGGATACTCCCAGTTCCTGTGTCTCTCCTGCCAGTGCTCCAGACTCTTGGGTGCCAGATGATTAAGCCTTGCTTCTAGCAGGGGTTAGAAGTAGCTGCTCCCATATCAGACCTCTTTTGCTCTCAGCCAGTTGCAGCATTGTCTACACCCAGCTGTGATGCGTGGTGCCCACTGGCAGCTCTCATCTTCACTGACAACCTTTCATTTAGATACTCCATAAACTTTTCTTAATATCTGCTTGTTAAGCCTGACAAAATGGGATTAGAACAAAGCTAACCTGGCTGCCGAAGGGCTGGCAGCATCATCTGTCAGGCCTTTTTGTTTCTCTCTTTGATAAAGTTTTGCCTGGCTATCATTATGGAGGGCTGGATGGATGGTTCTGAGGACTTGGAGCACCCTTTTTCATCAAGTTGCAGAAAGCTCAAAGTATGAAATGGCCCTGGGGTGTAGCCAGAGTTGAGTCATGAATTTCTTCCTCCAAATTATTCTCAGTGAATATCAAATCCAACCTTCCCACCATTGCTTATGTAAGTATTGAAAAAAAATTAAATATAACCCTTTAAACTTGGTGACTGCATTTTAAAATGCTAGAAGCAAGATTTAGGAAGTCGTAGTAAATGGTCACAAGGCTGAGTTGCATTTTGGAAAGAAACTGTCACTGAAGTGAAGGTGAGAAGTTAAAGCTGTATACATAAAAAATAACTTTTTTATGGTGTAACATGAAGTCTTACCTCTGTTTTTAGAAACTAATGTGTAAAATGGCATTGTTGGAGATCAGAGTGTTACAAAAGAGATGGAAAGGCCAGGTACGCAAATTCTGATTTCTATGAAGAACCTATGTAGTCTTCAGATAAGAACCCTGTGTAAGATGAGGGTGTGATCGGTTAGCCTAATGCCAGCTCCAAGGCTGTTTCCGAAGAATGCTTGTAGGCTTTCTCTGTGTGCTTTCTGCACAGTTCTGAGGAAGGTTGGTGAAGAACTGTGGAAGCTCTCAGAACATAAGAAGGATAGCTCTCACCTGAAAAAAAAAAAAAAAAAAAAGAATTCAGTGTACATTGTCAAGTGACTTGAAAGAGTAGCTGATTAGGTAAAGAACGGGATGGTAAATAAGGTCTTTTGAAAAAGAACCTGGACAAGGAATGCAGTTCACCAGGTTTTACCGTTAATTTTTAGGAGAAAACATCTAACCTCTTATTCTCCAGACTCAGTATAAAACAAAATAGCAATTTTTTTCACATACATTATTAGTGCAGACCTACTGATCTTTATTATTGGATTTACTTTAACCTGTGTGAAGGCTGGTGCTAGATTTGAAATACTGTCTGTGACTATCTGTGTCTCATCCTTTAGAACCTGGCTAGAGTACAAGGAAACCTCTGTGACTGTCGTTGCCACTACCTACCTGGCAGAGGGCAGCAAATAAAGCAGAAATCTCTGAGCTCAACTTTTATCTGACTAAGTGATTCTTAATATATAGTATACATTTGCAAGGAAGAAAAAGAATTAACACAAGACTGTGGGTTATCACATTAGGAATGATGTTATGGCATAAAATTGGTTAAACTCAGTTAACACCAGTTTCAAGTTAAAGAACAAACATATGAGATGCTTGGTTCTCTGCTCCCCCACACCCTAACTTCCCTCCTTCCAAGTTATGCCAGAGAGAGAATTCCCATCTCCAGGCTTCTCTCCTTTTAAGGCCTGATTTCTGCCATTAAGAATTCTGCCTAGCAATTGGAAGACTCCAAGCACTAAATTCTGTCTCCTGCTCTGTGTTCACTGGCAACAACTGTGACAAGGTCCAAAAGAAGAATCTGGTAGGTGTGTCCTAATAGGAGACAGTGTTCCTACTCTAATTGCCATAAACACTTTGAAGCCATTGTCTGGTGGATCTAAGAAGACTGATCCTGAAGGTGTGAGCTCAGAGCTTGGGAGCTTGGGGTTGTAATTCTTAGATTGGCACTGACTCACTGAAGAGCAGGAGGCAAAGTTACTCATCTTCTCTGTGTTCCCATTTGTTCATCTGCAAAACCTAAAGAAATTAACACAATTTCCCAACAGGAATATTTTATGGTGTGTACATTAATAGTCACTGGTCAGTTGATAGTAAGCATCTCTAAGCTCTGAGGTTTTTATCTGGTGGAAGTTTGGTTGGTTTTGTTCTTCTTGTTTCTGAATCTGGGCTTCCTTCTTTGGAGGTCTTTAAATCCGTGTTAAGGAAATTCAGATTCCCTTGAAGTTTGGATCCAATCTTGGCAAACACAGATGAATTTCTTTAGGACTGTGTCATATGGTGGTTTTGTTAAAAAGAAAAAAAATCTCACCTACCGCAAAAGCCTGCCCTCCCCTCCCATGCCCTATAGGACCAGATGCCATGCACCATGAGAACCGGCTTCTGTGGTGGGACCACATTGTCTTTGAGCCCATCTGGGTAAAACCCTCCTTATAGTCTTTGGTCTTGGAAGAGCTATTGAGTGAACCAGAAAGCATCATAAAGACATCCTCCTTTGTTGATGCTCTTCTTCCATGTCTGATGAAACAGCCCTTTTGGGGATAAAAACGTCAAAATGAAAAATGACATGTCAATAAATAGAAATTGAATGAATGTGTTAGCATTAATTTGTTACATTCTACATATGCTCCTCTGAAGAAGTAGAGTTTATATTCAGGCCCAGCTGCAGGCTTCCAGTATGGTAAAGTGGGAAGGGACCCAAGAAAGATTGATCGAGCAGCCCCACATGGCTTCCATCCCACTCAGAGTGCCTTGCCTTGCTTACTTCTTTCATTGGAAGGGAGTGCCATGCCTAAGTGTTTCAGGCCTCTGTGTAGATTGGCCTCTGCTCATTGTCTTCCATATTTCAGTTCTCTTGGGTCCTGAAGCACATGCCTGTCTCATCTACTTCACTCTGCTGTTAAGTCCCTGCCACCATGCCTGTCTCTTCAGCTTGCTAGATTTTACACTTGTTTGCCAGTGGCTGTGAAGAGAAATGACAGCAGAATTTCTCATGGACTTGGCTCCCATCCAGCATGGAAAACATACTGAGTTGATGTCTCCCAGAGCCTGTCTTTAACTCAGGTGTCCCCGTTTCATTGGGCTCTGCAGATTTCCTACATCTGTGGTATATGACATTGTAAAGACTTTGACTTGGAGACTTGTTTTTCCCCTCATGGATCCCCATCCCATGTTTAAGTCAAGGAGCCTATCCGTCAGGTCTCAGACTGAAAAAGTACAGATTATTTCAGTTCTACTTTTAGCAGTGCCCTGTGGAATAAGACACCTCCAGCTCAATGTTCCTTCTATTGCTCTTAAGGTGTGAACAGACAACCAGGACTCAGGAGCTGACAGCCATGCTGTGTGAATACTAGAATGGGTGAGTGGGGGTGGGTTCCTAGCTGGGTCTGAGGAGGAATCAATGAAACAAAGGAATTCTATCCTTTTAAAATTCATGCACAGAGTATTTCACCTGCAAATATCTATCACTCTTCTAGTGTTGGGCTCTAGGTTAACCATTGAGCTATGATGCCTGGTTGTTACTGAGTCCTTTCTACAGAGTAAACCCTGTGCTGAGTATGAGGCTCCCCCAACCCTTTAGAGGTAGTGGTGTGAGTGTCTCCATTATAATAAGAGAGAATGAAGGCCTTCAAGGTGTTAATTAATGTTATACAACTAGGATCTGATTGCAGGCTGTCCTGCTCAAAATCTTCAATTCTTATCATTATTGTGATACCCTGCTGATTGGACGTCTTTCGAAACACTGTGAAAGACACCAGGAAAAGTAGGACCCAAATCCTAACCTCCAAACGTTATTGCTACTAGAAGGAGCAAGCCCTCATTGCACTGTTGTCTAACTGAGACATAATCTTGCACATACTACTGAGCTTTACTATGTTTCAGTATTCTCATTCTTAGAATAAACGAGAAGAGTTTCTATTTCTTCTGGTTATTGTAGGGCTTAAGTGTGCTAAAAAGTATGCAAAAATAGTTGGGATGATGCTTGATGACCTAATAACTGTTAGTTGCTTGTTAATGTTTCCTTTTAAAAATATTCACTATTTATGAGTAGCAATAGTTATTGTGCAATTTCTGCATACTAGACCCTGTGTCAATGTCTCAGTCATCTCTGCTAAATGTAATATTTAGTTCATGTTCTCTTTTATATTTTCTCTTAAGTGAAGATAACTCAAACAAATAACCTAAACTTAGGAAATGAGATTCCCGTAAGGTGATTCTTTTATGTGAGACAAAATTGACAAAATATAACGTTAAGCAAAAACTCTTTTTCAACTTATCTAAGAAGAAATTGGGTTTTACACAAGGTAGAGGGAGCAGAGAACCTATTGTAGTTGGCATAAGGGAAGGTATCTTGTAGTATAGGGAGAGAGAGAATGGCACACAACAGGTGACTAAGGAATTCCCTGGCTCATGTCTTCTGGGGATGGAGGCAATCATATCTTCTCTACTTCTCTAGGACTTTGCAAATAGTCATGAAAGTTTGTTAGTAGGTTAACCTGTCCTCTGTAGTTGGGAGTAAGGACAAAGTAGAAGGACAAAACATCTTTCAGGATCTACTGTCCCTAAAACAGGCAGCCAGAGCCCCTTAATGTTGTATTGAGAATGAACTCCATTGACAGAAGGGCAGACATCAATTTCTATTGTGATTTTTATTCAGAGAATATGTGTATGAACATAGATGGTAGAATGGGATCATATAGGAAGAAATGGGAACCTGCACATGTGTTTTCTGCATTCCAGGAACAGTAGCATTGAAAGATGCAAATGTAAGAAGAACACTCTTTATTTCCTAGGGTTACCAACTGATTTGTCATGAGTTTCTTCAAAGATGGTCTTTACCCATAAAATTACTAAAGACATTAGGGGATTTTTAATCCTGCAAAAATTCAACTAACTAAAGACTGAGAATTAAAGTAGCTATTCTGGTATTCTGGTTTAGATGGGAGAAAAGAAAAGAACAGAGTAGAAGATAGGAGTATGATTTACAGCTCTTCTTAGAAGACTTTGAGAATCTGTGTCCACTAGTGTAAGACTCCATGGACGTATGACCAAGTTGCCAAGATGATGCTCCTTCTTACACCTCCTTGGTTACATGTCTTTTTAATCCTGCAAAAAGTATACATAGAGCCAGGGTGACCTGAGTAAGAAATGGAAGTAACTCACCAGAAGTGTCCAGTCTCTTCCTTCTGAAGTCTTATGCACTCTGAAATGGTCTTCCCTTTTAAGACTGCAAAAATAATTCAGTTGCCTCCCACCACTTTCCATGGAAGAGCACCGTTCTCCACCTCCCACAGCTTTCTTTGTTTGGAACTGTTCATTCTTGGCAGTAATATTCTTAAACCAGGGAAGTATGAGGAAATTTCACTGTCTTGATAAAATTACCTCATTTAGGAATAATTGGTATTCACAGAAGACATGCACATTTTCATCCTCCTAGTAATGAACAAATTAACAAGACACCTACTGAGTTGTGTTAACAAAATTACCAAATGTAGAAGGAACTAATTACTAACCACTTCATCCAGACAAACTCAAAACTGCATTACTAATGGGCTTTGTGGCTGACTTGATGGAGACTGTGGAGAAAGGAAATGAACAGGTGCTTGGTGATCAAAGTCTGTCCTTGGTGATTATTTGGGGAAAGGGACATGGTCTTCAAGACTATAGAGACTGTGTCTAACATTTCTTCCATTCTGGTAAAGAAGTCTACAACATTTGCCCTTTTCCTTTCAGAGATAACTGTGGCTTTCCATATAATCGCAATTGAAACATGTGGAGATGGAATACAGAAATAATAATCCTTTGTGGAACGATTTAGGGAGCAAACTTATGTCACTATTAGGTCAGCTACGCAAATTCACAAGGATCCGTGAGTGGATACCTAAAATCATTTCACTCAGGAGATGATTTCTGATAAAGATAAAAGTAGAGTTCTCATATAAATGCTGCATTTGGTACTTATTCAAATCAAACAGGCTGGTTATTATTTTTCCAGATATTTATTTGGCTCCTCTTCACAGATAAAATATAATTGTACATGTTAGATACATTTTCCTTTGAACTGATCATAAACTTTTGGAGGAATTTGATTAACTTCAGGATTACTTAGTTTAAATTAAACTGTCTAGAAATTTAAAAAAATGGGCCATCATAGATGTAAGGCGAGGTAGGAGAATTAACAAGGTCTTAGGTTACTCCATCAATTCATGCACCCCTCCATCTAGCAAGTGCTGATTTGCTACTGGGTGCTAAAAGAATTCTAAGTAATAGGGACAAAACAAAAAGCAAGACAAATTCCCTGCCCTTAAGAGCACAAATTCTGGGACATATGACAAGCAGAGAAAAAAAGAAAGACAGGAAAAAATGAAAGAGATGATTTCAGTGATGAATAAATGGGCTGAAGTACAAGGAGCAGTCAGCATAGGAAAGTGCCACGGGGGTGGAGAAAGAATAGACAGGGAAATTCTGGGAAATTCTCTGCCATTTTAAACAATTTGCACAAGTACAAATTTTATGTGTGAACCAGTTTGAGGATCCAATTTCCAAAGTCCTGCCTAAACATAGATTCTTTTATTTAAATTTTGTACTTTATCATCTATTTATTATTCAGTTAGATCCATCAAGATATTGTTTATTCTCCCCTTTTTTGTATTAGTAAATTTCCACAAGCAATTGTGAGGAAAGATGATCTGCATTTGCTCCTAGGATCTCAACATTGTCCCTAAACAGGTCTGCTTATCTGTTTTGTTCAATGGAATATATTTGGCACATCTCAGTATAAAAGGCGAAACTACACAGGCAGGTATCTCATTGTGAGCAGAACTAAAAACAGTCTGGTCTGACCTTCTAGGAAAGAACCAAACTGTAGCTCTCATCACATAAACACACATACATTTTAGGGACATGGGAGGAATGGAGCAGGGATCAAGTCCTAGCTCGATTGTGTCTCCTAGTAATGTCAGAAGCTACACCCATAAATTCTTGCTAACATGACTGCCTAAACATGAGATGAACAACGATAAGAACAGTAGACATGCTAAAAAATGGCATCCTCTTGCTGACTCGTCACATGATACATTTTAGGGACTTCTTTCAGAAGAAAACTGTTCCCTGTCATAAAGTTTCTGCCCTCATCTAATTATTCCTGAAAAATTCAACTACCTAATAATAGTCCATGCTGGTGATTAGCTTTGAACATGTGACTTTTGGGAGAACACAAACATGCACTTCATTACTCTCTTAAGTCTCTTGGCTTTATCAACTGCCCATGAATCCCTTTCTCTGGCACTTTCAATTTTTTTCTGACTTGATCGCCATTATATTTTTAGTTTTAAAAATAGCTTCTGGTATAAAGTGCATCTATGGTTAATAAATGATAGTGGGATAAAAAAAATCAAGACTGGGGAGGCAAAGAAGATAGGAGGGAGGAAAGAAAGTCAAGACATGCTCTCATATTCCACTGCTATGGTCTGAGTTGTTGTCTCCAATTTTCAGAAGCAGCTTCTACATAGTGTTGTGTCAAACTAACCCCAGGAAGGCCTCTACTTGTTTTTCCTCCAAGAACTCTACAGTATCTGCTTTTGAGGGTGGTATTGGGCACTTGCACCCAGAGATACTTCGAGATTAACTCCAAGCCAGTCAATGCTATGCTCATATTTTCAGAGAGTTTCTGCTGCAGAAACATAATTGTTGGAAATTTAATTCTATCATTTGGCTTGAAGCACAGCATGTAGTTGTCACAAGGGGACATTTGCTCCGGGGGTGAATATGACATTGATGAGATCTAATTTCACACCCAATATAACAGGTTGAAGAAGATCACTACTTTGCAGACCTTAAGTTTTGTCTGTTATTTGGTGCCTTTTGGTTGCCAGACTCTATTTCCTAGTTTTCTCTGCCAAAACTGGCAGGCAAGCAGCTTTAAAAAAAATTAGGCATAGGATATAATTTTTCTGTAGCATATGATGAAAAATGGCAATAAAAACCACGAATGTGCTAAATCTCTATATAAATGCAAGGGGTATGGAAGGTTGGCAAGAAGATAACTGTGTATCTGAGTGAAGGAGGTTATGACTACATTTAGATAAACAAAATCTGCTAAGATCATATTCACTGCTAGGATGCTATCCTTAATGATAAACACCATAGAGGGATTGGAAAAAGAAAAATGATGAAGATATGGCATTTATATCAGTCTTTTCACAAATATTACTGAAACATTAATTGGAGTGAGGATAAGCATCTAGTTGAATTGTAGCTCATGAAACAGAAGCATAAAAGAGCCATATAGTGCATTTTACCTGCTTTCAGGATGCTTCCAGCTTTGGGACAAATACTACATTCTTTTTAAAAAATGACTATTATCAGATTTTATTTCACCTGATTTAACACTATCTAGATTTATTTATGCATTAAATATTTCAATTTGAGAGCTCTTGAAAAGGCATAAAATATAAAATACATATGGTTTAGTTTAAACAGTTTTGTAAGCTATCAGGATATTCACAGATCACAGAGCTAAGGATTGGTAAAGGGTGATAATTGGACTATCTTGAAGTTTGGTATGATTTTAAGAGAAGGAGATAGATCTGGAAAACTAACTGGGAAAGGCAGTGAATATATAAGGTAAGAAGGCAAAAGAGATTATTTCCCTACCTAGCTCATTTCCCTGTCAGGTGCTGGTACTGTGAGCTTCCATGGAAATCTTTCACAATAATTGATATTCCCTCTATCCATTGAATAAGTTACTAGATTTTATTGATCTCGTTGCTTAACAAGAAATTTGATCGACTTCCCTTATATTCATTAAATTCATTAATTCATTGAATTTGGGAGAATGATATCATCGTGTTGCCTAGATCCCTTTCTCTATCTCCCTTGTTTCTAGATTGCTCTATCTCAGCCAGACCTTTGTAGGGAATCATTATTTTTACATGGAAATGACATGATACAAGAGAAGCATGAAGTCTGTGTCTCTTTGTAGGAAAGATAGAATAAAATGATGACCAATTTTCTATGACCTTAGCTGACAAAAATCTGTATAGACTAATATTTAGGTAAGAATGCTAACGAAACTATGAATTTTAAACCAGGCCAGGTGTAATGTGTAGAGGAATATTTAATCCTTTAATCCATCAGCATGGCTGCTCTTGGGTATTCCAGTATTTCAGTATTCAGAAAGTAGTGGTAGCAAACATTATTAATCCCAGTATTCCGAAGGCAATGGCCTTGAATCCTAAAAACAGACACTGAATGTGGAAGCAGACACAGGAAGCAGAGCTCAGAAAGAGTCAGTGTTATACAAGAAGTGACAGCTGAGATGAGTCAGTGAAGGACAAGCAAAGTCACTAATCAGAGAAGAGTTAGCAGAGTGAGTCAGAGTGAGGACGTGCCCAATTCTCATAATATAAAAGCAGCACAGAGTAGAGTAGAGTCAGTTACAGAAGAGTCAGTTACAACAGGCAGCAGAGGCAAGCAGTCTGAATCAGGCAGATAGGGGACAAGACACAGAGACAATGCAGCAGTTAGACTGAGTCAGTAAGAGGAAAAGGCAGAGAAGTAGAGAGGCTGACTGAGGCAATATGGGGTAGTGACAGCTCACAGAGACACAGAAGCAATCTGAGGAGTCTGATGCAGAGACAGAGGCAGCTCAGCAGAAGACGTCATTATCAGACAGGATCAGTGAGGCAGTTTGAAGCTGAGCAGAACAGTTCAGCCTGAAGCAGTCAGAGAATCATCCAGAGTCAGAAGAGTTAGGTCAGAAACAGCAAGCAGGATCAGAAGATCAGTTTGAATCATTTGCTTGGAGAATAGTTTGAGCCAGAAAACCAAGTGATTTGAATGAGAAGAGTCAAGAGTTCAGAAGGAGCTAGTCAGAGTGGCTCAGTCATCAGTAAGTCTCTGAGGTTGATTAGATTGTATGGAGGCTGAAGCTTTCCAGTTGTAGGCTTGAAAGTACAGATGCCAAAATACATCAGGTCTCCAGGACTAGAGGATTTAATTAGACAAAAGAATAAAGGGTCTTTCCACCCTGATCTACATCTACAAATATGAACACTAGATTTGTTATTAAATATGAGTATGACTTTGGGCAATTTATTTTTTCTGTCTCAGAAATTTCTGGAGATGATAAAATTTAATACTACGAGCAAAATGTTTAGCCAATATCCTGGAGCACAGTGCATATGTACATAATGAATGGCTATTTCTCTTTCCCTAATGAATACATTGCTTTCCAATTTCAAATTTGAAAGTTTATATTAAAAATCTAACAAGTCACAGAAAAAGAGGAGAAATTTCAACTCAGGCTTTGAAGGTGATAGAAACTTGTTAAATAAAATAGTTCTAATTTCTCTTAAGCTTAAGAAATGAAATGTGCTATGTCTAAGGTGAGAAAATGTTTCAGATTTTTTTCTAGACAGAAAAAGGCTCTGACTTGGATGAAAAAATGAGTACATTAAAACCAAGATAGACATGTGTAAAAAAGATTCAAAGCCTGTGTGAGTTAATTTCAGTGATATTAGATTAAGTATTTTAAGGATCATTTTTCTTTAGAACATGTATTTGTAAATTAAACAAAGTCATGACCAAATGGTGAATATAGAATGACAAAATTTCTGACCATCTTAAATTTTATATTTTTTAAATTCCAAAATTAAAATAAATTAGAGACTTGAATGAGGAATTGTTATCAATTTTGGGAAAAGAAAATTCTCCACCAAGTTTTGAAAAACAGTAAACTAGAGAAACACATGTATCCAAGGGTAAAAAGAATAGACTGTCCCTTACAAAATTCCTCTTTTTTGTGTGTATGTGTGTTTTTCGAGAGAGGGTTTTTCTGTTATAACTCTGGCTGTCCTGAAATTCACAGAGGTCCTGGCAGACCAAGCTGGTCTTGAACTCAGAGAGATTCGCCATTCGCCTGCCTCTGCCTCCCAAGTGTTGGCATTAAAGACATGTGTCACCACTGCCTGGCACAAAACTACTTTCAATATCTCATAAAATTTGCCAGAGGACTCAAGCTTTCAGGGATGAATGGAAAATAAATGAGTAGTTCTATTTGCCTTAGTTTTGTTCAGTAGGTGTGACATCCATACTTGCTAAAATTAAGAGCTGTTATGACACGTGTTCAGACAGGGACAAATACTTTAGAGTCATATAACAAAGAAATGACTTTCTAAAAGTCATTTCAACACTTGTTGAGGACTCTATTGGTCACTTTCTCAGGCCTTCAGGCTCTTACAGCATGATATAGGAATAATACAACCAGAATTTATTTATGTGGCAGGCTCTGTCCTAAGTGGTATTTAGATGTTTGTTTGAGTCTCATGGCAGTCCAAAGAGCTTTGTTACCTCTATTTTATCAAAGTAGAGGAACTTAGAGGTAGAGGAATATGTTGACGGCTAATACAGCAGGACTACATTACTTACTACTGATTGCCCCTAAACAGAGCAAGAATACATTTACGTATTCAGCAACTATTTAACTCACACTTTTTTTGTACCTGGTATCATCCTCAGTAATGTGAACATTCTGGTATGAACAACTGATACACATATTCTGCTCTCATGAGCCTGGAATCTATTTCTAGATATTAGAGCTAGTGCCCTCAGGGTCTAATGTAGGAGCCATCTGCATACTACTTAGAATGCAACCTGACATGCCACACGCACTGGTATGACTTCTGTTTATGTCATTAAATCCTATCAAATGATGGAAAACCACTGTTGATTTCAGAACTTAAAAATTCTCCTGTGTAGCACAAGAATTTTAAGCCAGAACATTAACATGAGAGCCAAGACTATGATATAACTATCTGATTTTTTGTGGATCTTGGAAGCAAGGCTGGGCAGGTGACCTTCAGGGGTATTATACATTGGCAAGGCCAACTTTAGGAATAGATTGTGGTAAGTTTGGATTCTAGCCCTGTCTTTTGTCAAGTTATTTAACTTTTCAGTGGAAGACACCATCTCAGAGTTGTGGTGAAAGTAAAATGAGATGCCAGAGGTGCATGACAAATGTTCCACCCTGCCAATGAGGACAGCAGTGGTCTCTTAGGGATGATGGCTATGATGCCAATAATCAAGGAGAATGTATGGAACAGTTTATGCAGAGTTAGCATTCACATTCTTCTTACCCCTTCTTCCCTTCTAAAAGTCAGTTGCCTGATTATTCAGCACTTCCATACTACACAACTTCATTTTCTTTAAAAAAAACAAAAAGTTTATTCTATTTTCATTCTATATGTATGTGTGTATACCACATGTGTATTGAGTACTGGTAGAGTCCAGAAGAAGGCTTTTAATCCCCTGGAGCTGGAGTTACAGGCAATTGTGAGCTGGTAAACACAGGTGTTGGGAAGTGAACTCTGGTCCTTTATAAAAGCAGTGAGTGCTCTTAACCACTGATACTTCTTTCTATTCCCCTCAAATGTGCTTTAAGAGTGGTGAGATGCATCATTGGATAAAATGTTTACTATTTACCAGAATTCAGAATTTGGATCCTCTGAACCCACATAAATTTTATGTAAGTATGGTAGATCACCTGTAATTCCAGGATTTAGAGCTTACTATAGAGATAAGATAAATGTCAGAGATAGAGGATCCCAAGAGTGAAGGGGCTAGCTAGCTTGACGAGTTCTATCAGCAAGTTCTAAGTTTAACTGAGAGATCCTATCTTGAAAAATAAAGTTGTGAGCAACTGAGGATTCCTGGTGTCAACCTCGGGCCTCCACATACATGCACTTGTGCTCACACACATGGGAACATGCATACACACAGAAGATGTAATGGCAAAGAAGATCAAGAAGTTTGCTGTGAGAATGTATCTAATGTCAGTCATGTCAGAAGCTATACTCCCAGAGTCTTAGCAATATGACTGCTTGCGCATGTAAAATATACACACATTAAAATATGTTATTTGTAATATGGTATGCAGTGTGATATTTCTCCATCTGTACTTATTGAGAAATGACTAAATCAGACCATTATGCCTGTCATCTTTGCACAGAGGTAATACAAAGGATGGAGGCAACCAACAGTTGTATCCAGCTATGATGTCTATGAACCACATCAATGACCATCATGGGATAATAACCTTAAGGTACAGTATTAGCAGGCTTACTATGGGGATAACCGACAGTTTTCTAATTGAACCCAAGACCTATTCAACAGGAGGAAAAACCATGGGTGGTACTGGAAACCTAGCTAAACACTCAGGGCTAGTGAAGTCATGGTTATTGGAGGAACACCTACAGTCACTAATTTACTAAAACAGCATAAGCCCTAACAAAAATCTGTAAATATTTGTTCCTATACCCACAAATATGTGTAGTCTTTACCCCCTGCCAGGGAAACTTCTTCATGAAAGAACAGAGACCATTATAGAAGCCACACCAATTAAAATGCTGAGTTGTGTAACTCAGTCACAATGGATACAGCTACAAAACACCCCCATACCTAAGGTTCAGGGAAGATGACAGAAGAGGCAGAAAGATTGTAAGGCTAGAAGATTAAGGAGTTTGGTGAGAGGTTGTATCTCTTCATAATGTCAGAAGCTGAACCCACAGAGTCTCACCAACATGACTGCTTGCACTTGAACTCAACTAGGCTAACAACAATAGACACATGGTAGTAGACAGGGAAAACCCATAAGGCCTCAACCCTACACAAAAACTATAGACAACCTAGGAAAGCTCTTCCCCAGGGCAGAGCATATAAATAGGTTGTCTAATGATCAACCCTGTAAACATACATACAAATAACATTATGCGGACAGAAGAGGTTATATTTAGAAATATACATGGATATATACATATATGCATATCATAATAATCAGTGAAAAAGAGTCCATGTATTTGAAGGAGATCTTTAATGGGTATATGGAAGGATTAAGAGAGAGCAAAAGGAAGGGGAAAATATTTTAATCTCAAAAATAAAATACAGACATTTTTAAAAAGCAGTAAGAATTAGTTCTATTCATTGAGTCCAGTGTAGCTTAATCACTGTTCCATGTCCAAATCATAAATTAAATACTCTTAATGTTCTAAAATCCTATAGGAATTAAATATCCTGATGCTTTAGTGTGGAATACCATCATAATGGCAAAGTTCCACTCTGGGCTGATGTAATTCTTCTGTCATTTCTTTGATATAAATTAGTTTCTGTTTAATTTTAAAGGGAATTTCTTGCTCTTTGGTGCACCTAGCTGTTTATATAACTATCAACTCACACTCTAAAACTTAATTTAACTGGTGGTACTTCATTCTTATCATTATTTGTTTGGATGGCTACACTTTTCCCAGTTGTTCTTTCCAATGTCCTTCTGACATCTATTTGTAATTTTTTAATTTACTACTTCTTCATATTGTTTGTTTCAGGTTTGTACAGTACCAGTTCTAGCTTGAGATCAATCATTTCTCCAAAGATTACTGGTCCCTTTAAGCATAGAAGGATGGCTGGAAACCAGGATCTGAGACGATGTAATACAAACCACTGAAGTTTTATCATTTCATGGCCCCTCTTAATGAGTTCATTTTTATGTGTGCACATATTAGCGTACACCTCCATAAATGTATATGCATACTTAAATTATAAACATTTCTTTCTGTGCACTTATTTAAACACAGGGAGGCAAAATATGGGGTGAAAAGAAGGCAGCAGGGAGAAGAGTAAGAATTAAAATGTTAAGCCAGATGTAAGAATGAAAGCAATAGGAGCTGAAGAGGTGCTTCGGTAGTTAAGAGCAGCCTCTACCCTGTCATACGCCCTGAGTTTGGTTTCCAGTACTGATGCTGGGTGGCTCTCAAACACTTGTTACTAAAGCTTCAAGGGATTTCATTTCCTCTTGTGCCCTCCAAAGACACCTACACTGAAATGCTATATATTCACACAAATACACAATGCAGATAAAAATTCAAATTAATTTTATTTTTTTAACTTAAACTAAAACCAATTAGTACATTTAGATTATGTATTTGTGATTGAATCTCAGTTATTAAGGATAAGCCACAAGAAGAGAACAATATGAAAGTAATTGGCACAAAATGTAGATTATTCACTGTAGGGATAATGTTAAAACAGTGATACAAGAAGACTTCTGTTATGCTGTATAGTGAAAACGGGTCTCTGCACAAGTCCTAAATCTGAGTTTGTTTTTCAGCCAAAGTTCTAGAATGCATCATTAAGTCAGAGTTCTGAGATGAAAATTTTACCTTTAATTTAGAGTTCGTAATTTTGAAAGTAGTTGGTCAAAAGTTTTCAGGAACAATATTCTGATTTATCCCACTGATTTACATATGAAGATTTTGCATGTAATATGTACATATTTATTTTATATGTGTCTATGTATATAAAAATACATACACTTTTCATAGAATACAGTGGTGGAGTCAATCCACAGCAGAAGTCAATTCTATATAAGGATAGATATATCAGGTAACCCAGATCTGATACCTAGCAGGTTATAAAGGGTTACAAGATTCATTCTTAGGACATAAAGGTAAAATCATTTTAGAGGAAGCCATATGGACTGACAGGAAAAGGCCCCATAGAAATATTAATAATAACACAACAACTGTGTTTTGTGTATACATGTGTTCTAGAAAGATGCATGCAAATGTAAACAAAACACATTAATTTATTTTCTCTAAAGCATAAACAAACATTGCCTTGTTTGGCAGCATCTGCAAAATGCATATTGCTCCCTTTGGCTTTTTTCTTTGCTACAATAAAGTATGTTTCATATTAAATCCATTGTTACTGGGAAATTAATCCCAAAATATGCTAGTGTGGTTTTCCATAGTATTGAGAATATGACAGTCACATGAAAATCTGCACCATCGGCAGAACACATTAGCTCTTAGAAATTAAATTTTTTTTAAAAAAGGATAAAATTTCCCCACATTGGATGTGACAGACAGCCTAAAAATTGTTGGAAGGGTTAGATACCTTAGCTTGTTGGTCAGGAAAGAATTGTAGAAGCACGAGTATATGTAGGAGACTTGTGAAGAGTCACACACTGAAGAACTTTGCTAAGGTTGATCACTCACAGAGCTGTTAGAAGGAAAACGGAGGCTCTCCAGTGGTCTGCTGACATCCCTAACTACAGATCCTCTCAGACACATTTCTTCTTTCACAGTGTTTCTCTGCATTAGCAGATAAAAAGCATTATGTGCAACATAGTCAAACTTGAGAAGTCTGAACCCAGAGTCATCATCATGAAGCAAGTTGGCTGACTTGGTCACCTGCTGAATGTCCCCAGGACTGCAGAAATGTTGGAGAGGCATGATCCTGAATGACAACCCTCCAACACCCCCCCAAAAAATGAACATGGTGTTCTTAGAGCAAAGTTCTGGCCTCCTTTGGTCCTTCCCATGACTAGACCATGACCCTTTCCATACTTCAAACCAGAGTGCTACAAAATTCTCTTAAACCTTAGAGCAGTTGTTCTCAACTTTTGTAATGCTACAGCCCTTTAAAACAGTTCCTCATGTTGTGGTGACCCCTAACTATAAAATTATTTTCATGGCTACCTCATAACTATAATTTTGTTACTGATATGAATTGTAATGTAAATATTTGATATGCAGATGGTGTTAACACAACCCCTGAGAAAGGATGTTCAACCCCCCTCCCCACCCACAACACACACACAAAGGTTACAACCCTTACAAACAGGTTGAGAACTGCTGCCTTAAAGGGACAGACTGGTCAGGATTGACATGAAAGCATGATTAAATAAGTCTCTGTGAGATGGAGAAAGCACAGCTAAGGTCATAGGATATCCAGGTATTACCTTAGGAAAGATGAGGTAAAATGGAGTAGCAATACATTTGGTCCTATTTTAAAAGCCAACTCTGTTTACTCGTATAGTTCTAAGAACATACGTGTCCCTTCCCCATGTGCACGAGTACAGGGTCTCCTCCTTGCTTCTTCCCTATTTCTAGGAGAAGATTCCTACCATGTGGGAGGAATGCCACGATGCATCCTGACTGAAAGATGGACCCTCGCAAGAGTGAACTGAAAGCTCCTTGTGTGTTGTGCTGACGCGAACATCACTTCCCTTTCCTCTGTGGCAGGGGTGGAGGGTGGAGTGGAAAACAAGTAGGGAAAGTCCTTTATATATGGAGATTTCTTTGACACCTCCGACTTTCTGCTGCTCTCTCCACAGTAAGCAGTGGGCAGGATAAAATCTGTGCTATAACACCGTGCTATCACATATGTTCTGCGTATATGGGAACAGAGACCCTTGCAAGGTGGCTAAGGCTGCTGAAATTTGACCGAGAATATTGAGCCCGGTAAAATTACCCATGGTTGCAGCTCTGCCTCTCCCATTCCTAAAATGCTAAGATGAGAAATAGGAGCTTTATTGTCACGGGACGAGCAGTTGATGGACCTTAGAAATAACGTCGAGTCGGTTCATAGCGCCAAAGTCATTGGAAATTGTGCAATGAAATAAGTAATCTGTTTTGACCTGAAAGCTCTAGGCAGGGGTGTCTGGGGTTATGGTTGCAGGTATTTTTCAATAAGAAACTCATCTCTGACATTGATAATCTGGAAAATGGGGAGAGTGGTCCAAAACAGAACAACCTGATTACTGGAGAAGAAAGATGTATGTGTTCTGTCTGACCATATGTCTGTGGTGTCCTTGCACTTTCTGTCTTTGAACAGAAACATTCATACAAATGAACTAAATTCTAAAGACAATGTTTCTACTCTGAGACCAAGATTAACAATGCCTTAATGTATCTCTAAAGTATCATCAGCACATCACCAAATCCAACTGCAAACACCAGATTTCTGTTGTTCAAGTATTTCCACACTGTGTCTTGGTTTTGGCTCAGCTCAGATTTTTACTTTGAATTTAAAAAATACTAATAAAATGATGTTTCCTTTTGGAGACTCCTCTGTTACATCAGATTTCATTCTTCTCTCACACCTTTTGTATGAACATCTTGCAAATGTTAATTATCAGCTCTCACAACAGTCTTATAAATTAGTACTATAACCCTTGAAGCTTCAGGTTGAATGAGCTTGGAAATTATATAAAAAAAAATACGATGTTTTTTTTTTTTTTTTTTTAACCTGGGAGTGAAGTTTTTCTATTATCAATTCCATAAGAATGGGTTAAGGGGGAAAATAAAAGTGTAAACAAAAATCTAGACAATTGGGAGCAGCAAAACAGCAGAGTGTAAAAGTGTTTATTGCTTGATGGTACAAACCTGAGTTTTATTCCTGGAACTATGTAAAGGTAGAAGGAAAGAACCAACTGAATCAAGTTTTCCTCTGACCTCCACACACCACCACCCACATCACACACACATAATACTAAATAAAATAATTTGACATTTAGAAAAAGTTAAATTTAGAAAATCAGTGGCAGAAGAGGTTAAGTGCTGTCCTTCCACAGTCTAATTGCCAGCACCTACATCAGGAGGCTTACTATGGTCTGTAACTTAGCACCAGGAGGTCCAGCACCATCTTCAGGCCTCTGTGAGCACCCAAACACACAAAACGCACACACTCACATACACACATACACACACACACACAGACACACACACACACACACATAAGTAAAAATATAAGTGATTTTTTTTAATCTAGAAAATCAAAATCTACAAGGAATAGATTATATGGTTAAAATGAAACAAACAAACAAAAGAACTGAAATCACTCTGATAATTATATTTCAACTTGGGGAAGAATGAGCTTGAAACAGTATCTTTAAAGAACAAGATAAGTTCCCTTCTGTTTCATTATGAAGTCATTGCTCAATCTCCATTTTATATTAGCTTTGTTGATACTATTCATTTATTTACATGTCTTTGACAGAAAATGCAAAAACACTCACATAATTCAATATGTTTTGTGGTGTGGCCTCATCTGATGCCAGAGGGTTCAAACCTGGACTTAACTTTTTGGAGCAGGAGAAATTGCATGTGCTGGGCTGGCTTCCAGGGAGAGCTTTTTCCACTTTCTGAGACCATGTGTGTGTTGTCCATCTTCTGGATTTTAGGTCCAAGTAAGTAAACATGGTTTGGAATAATTCATGTGGAGCATGTTTCGTAAATGACTGAAATGTACTCCAGATTGAAGAGATTTATAAGGGACACAAAAGCAAGTCACGGCCAGCAGTATCCCACAGTGAAGGGTAGACAGGGAGAAAATCTCTACTGTCATCCCCTCCTCTGAGCTAAACCTTGGTGTGCTGTGATCAATTAAGATTGCTGAATGTTGCCTGAAATGTTTAGCATCAAGGTGTGGCTTTCTTTAATTTGTTAACTTTAATAGGGATGCATGAAAATTAAACATGTACATATTTACAGAGTATTATATGATGTTTCAATATATATACATCACAAACTCTTTAAATTGGGTTATATGCATCTACTCAAAGATTTATCATTTTATAGTAAAAACTATTAAAAAGTCTTTATTCTAGCTTTATGGGATATATAGTAATGTAATCCCAACAACCTAGAGCCATGAGCACCTACAGGTTTTTGACAAAGCAGTGTATCTATGTTTGACACTTGTCATGTGAAGTCATAATGTTTGGGAAAGTAGGCAAAAATGCTCTCAGTTAGTCCGAGGAATGCTTTTATATATTTCTGTACATCTGTTGTCAAGAGATACTTTACTACATTTCTTTAGGATAAAAACATCTCCCCTCTGCCTGAACCTTCCCTGTGTTTATATTTGAGATGCCGTCAGATTTCTGAATGAATCATTGCCTATATCCAAAGGAAGCTAAGTGACCTACACTAGGCAGCAGCTTGTACAGCAGATACGTAATTTCTCTAGTGCCATTTGCTGAAAGATACTTTCTCTGACACACTATTTATAGTCACCAAAGTATGGGATCAGCGTAAATGCCCATAAATTGACATATGAATAAATCTATACTATAGAATGTTATTTAGCTATAAAGTGAATGAAAGCCAGTCACCTGTGACAATATGGACAGAAATGGAGACTCTGATGTTCACTGAGGTAAGTTAGAAACAGAAAGGCAACTGCCACATGATTTCAATCATGTTTAATTTTAAAATTAAATCACATAGAAGGTCTGAATAAAGTGGTGGGTCTCAAAGATGGAGGGGTGGATTGCATGAGACTGCAGGAAGAAGACTAGCCAATGGGTACTAAGTTACTCTTAGCAAAGACTGAGAAGTTCTGGTGTGATATTTCACATTGGCCTTCTATAGATGCCCACTAAATATTGCACAGATAAAAAAAAGTTGGAAGAGAAGATATTAATATTTTTCTCTATGACAAAGTGAAAAATATTTAAGGAGCTATATTTAGCCTGTTTTGAATGTTACATAATACCCACATGAACTGAAATATCATAAGGGCCACCTATTAACATGCCCAAATTTTATGTTTTATGTTAGTTTCAAAAGTCAGGAAAAACAATTAAGCCATCAGTAGTTCATTCATTTTTTATTCCAACCTCACATATCCTGTCCAAGGTTCCTACTCCATGTTTGATCCTGCCTTTGAGTCTCAAACCCAGCCTCAGCTGGCATCCCAAGGAAATTAGTAAGAAGACCCTAACTTAGCCCAAATAATTCTTAGGCAATGATAAAACCTTGATTCTAGAACATTCTGTGAAAACTTTCATGAACCAAAATCTGAGTTACCTACCATTTTATTTATTTATTTATTTATTTATTTATTTATTTATTTATTTATTTATTTATTTATTGCTTTTGTTACAACCTCTGATATTTGCTTTGTTAGTTAAGCGGTTTAGGCTTTTCTGCCAGTGGTCAGATATTTCAACTTTAAATTCAAGAGATTAAGGAGTTAAACAGATGATTTCTCATCTTAAGATTTCAACTTAAACTAAGCAATGTGAGAGGATACATTTTAGAGAGAACATGAGGCTTAAATTAAAGATAGTCTCGTAAGCACATTTGTTAAAATTTTATTTTCATTATGTTCTACCTTGTGTGTTCTTTCTTATGAACTATTTTATTTTCACTCTGACGTGTACAGTTTGTTCTCAAAATTTCTTTGAGGCAGATCTGTCAACTTGTATCACTGTATTGTGTAAAAATGCTTGTCACCAGCACCAGAATATTTCATTTTGCTCTGAAACAAAATAGATGGCACAATGTCCTTCCCCCAGTCCTTCCTCCAGTCAGTGGCCTTCCTTAAAATACCCACACTGAGACTTCCTGTAGGTCTGACAGGCTTTTGAAGATCTAGAAGTCAGTTCTGCAACATTGGGTAAAATAAAATATATACATATCTGCTCATTCCTTCTCTACTTATTTCAAAGGTGAAAGTGATCACAGCCTAAACCAGTGAGACCAGAAGACATTTCTTTTACCCTCCAAGAGAGCTACAGGTGGAACACGCGTATATGTTTTGATGGCATTATGTTTGGGCTTGCAAAACAAATGACTGCTTCTTCTCATGAGAAAAGGAACTCAGAGCTGGAAGTCGAGACTTGAAGAATTTTAGCTGTGATAATTCTATCATGAAGAGTTAATTTCTTTACCCGGTTGGTTTTCCCATCTGTAAAGTGAATCTAGCCGTAACACCAATCAAATGAGAGAAGACGAGGAAAACATTTCAAGGGCCAGGAGCATAGAAAGCATTACTCGACTTTTCTTTTAAAATATGAAGTGGCATAGACATACAATGCTCACTAACATCTCTCCAGATAGCCCAACATTTTGAATGATTTAATATGAGTAAAAATTCAGATTACATTAAACTTAATGGGCACTTCTTTCCTCATTTCACTTATTCAATTTTGTAGCTTTCTACAAATTTTTGGTAACTTCTAATTATGTCTTTTATGTGATTTCTAATTTAGCTAAAATTTAACAAACACATGCTAACAAAATATTTTCATGTTATGGTATATTATGGAATACCTATCTTCTTGTTTGTTCTCCTTTTGAAGTCAGATAAAATATTTCACTGTAATTACCAATTAAAGGTATCACCATTTTTTTAGTTCTGTAGGGTTTCTGTAAACACAAAGCAGGAAACCAAGACCAACAACAGAGGTGAACATTCCTGTTTCTCTTTACTTTATGTTTTTTTCTTTTTTTTTTCTTTTTGAGATTACAATTACAACATTTATCCCTTCCCTTTCTTCCCTCCAAACCCTACCATATAACCCTCCTTGCTCTCTAGAAAAGTAATGCTTTTTTTCATTAAGTGTTATTATATCCATAAATGTGTACATCTGTATTTTTGTATTTATTTCTAAATACAACTTGCTCAGACTTTAATGTTACTTTTGTGTATGTTTTCAGGTCAGACTGCTTGACATTGGATAACCAACCTCTATGCCCTTCCCCTATGGGGAAGACTCTTCCTCCTGCTTAAAATTCTGTAGAAGCATGTAGTTCTTTATGTAAGGTTGAAGACTCTTGGGCTTTTCCCCTGCCTACTTTAGCAAGCCTATTACTGTTATCCTTGTTCAACTCATGTTTAGGCCATTATGTTTGAAAGACTTCATGGCTATAGCTTCTGATATTACTAAGAGACATAGTCTCACAGCAAACTCTCTGATCTTCTGACTCTTATACTCTTTTTGCAACATCTTAAACAATGTTCCCCAAGCCTTAGATGTAGTAGTGTTTTGTAGATTTATCCACTAGGGCCTGACTCCACAACTTTGCATTTTGATTAGTTGTGGTAGTCTGTAGAGGTCTTCATCTGTTGCAAAGAAAAGTTTCCATGATAAGTAATCTTCCTCCTAAGATACCTTGATGATTGTTGTATATTCTTTTGAATACCTGGTTCTAAATATTACAATTGGTGACTCTTCATGTGGCTTCAAATGCCCAGTAACACAGTGTAAAATGGAAACTCTGGCTTTAAACACATGAACTGTCTCTGACTGATATTCTTTTTCTGTTGGAGTCTGTGATAACTTCCAAGTAGACCATATCCACTATGCCTATTCTACATTAATTTCCAGGACATATGAAAGCATAAAAGGTGACTTATTTGCTTATTTAAAGCTGTATAACCTCGCAACCAGGTTTGCATTTGACCATAGCATCTTCAGCAATTAGGAATCAAAGAAGTCATAGTCATTTAACTGCTATATCTGAAATTGGCCACAGTTGAGGGGGTCACAAATAATCATAGTCATTGGGGTTTGAAAGAGTTATAAAACACACGCACAGACACACACACACACATACACACACACACACACACACACACACACACACACACATGTTCCAAAGCAAAGAAAAATAACCAATGAGAACAAAAATATAACAAAAAGTGCTACTGAAAGGTTTAATACATTTTACAGCAAAGTTTGCTCTTTTTGCTGGCCTCATTATCACTAAATCATATTACTTTATCTTTTTCTATTATCTGTAGAAAACAATGGCTGATCATTACTGATTGTGATGCTATAATGCTATAACAGCACTAGTGACTAATGGCTTCCCATTACGAAACACAGTGTTAAGTTGTTTTATATTAACAAAGTTCATTCTCTGAATTTTACTTCATAGAATGAGGTAACACTATTTAAATTTATAGATGTAAGCTTGAGTCTTGAAGATTCTTAGTAATTTTTAAAAATTCAGGTAGCTGGTAATGCTAGAGCCAGGATTTAATTGGTTCTGAACTATCAATTAAACATTTATCCATCCTTTCCTCCCTGACTGCCTCACTCTGTCTCATTTGTCTATGTACATACGGCCTAAATATCTACAAGCTCTTACAATCAGAAATCTTCAGATTTATTATTTTTAATTTTGAATATTTGAATGTGCATAAAGAGTCGTTGGAGATGGTATGTAAGTTTACGTATAAAACTGTGTGTGTGTGTGTGTGTGTGTGTGTGTGTGTGTGTGTGCTTGGTGCCTGCCTAGGCTAGCAGAATGAGTTGGATTCTCTGGAATTGGAGTTACAGATGGTTATAAGCCACCCTGAAGATGCTGGAAATCAAACCCAGGTCTTCTGGGAGAGCCACTGAGTCAACTTTACAATGCCCCAAACTTTACAATACCCTAAAGGTATTTTATTTATACCTGGTACAAGCCTAAAGGCTACTTTATACAATGTTTTAGATACACTTATTTTGACTGCAACCTGTAACCTCAAGTCAAGTATAAAATTTTCCATTTGTGACTACATTGGTACTCAAGAAGTTTTGGATTTGGGAGCATTTAGGATTTTCAAATTATGGATCTTTGGCTTTTATTTATTTGTATGTGTGGATACATGCATGTGTGACTATATATGTGCACATACATTGATAAAATGCTGAAAATTAATTCATAGCTATGTTGCAATTTGAATGGGAAACGTCCCTCACAGGCACACATACTTGAACCCTTGTCTTCAATTGATGGACATGTAGGGAAGTTATGGAATCTCTAGGAGGTGGAGTCACTGAGATTAGGCTTTGAGGTCTTATAGTTTGCCCCAATTTCTGCTCTGCTTTCCATGTTCAGATAAATGTGGTTAGCTGGCTTCCGGTTTCCATGACATACCCTCTCTGCCATCTACTGACACTAGTCTTCTGAAACTGTAAACCAAAACAAACCTTTTTTTTTTTTTTTTTTTTTTTTTAGTTTATGTTGCATTTGGCCATGGTACTTTTATTTCAGCAACAGAAAAGCAGCTAATTCTTTTAGATACCTTTCATATTTTTTAATGAAAATTCAATTATAGTAGATCATACATAGAGTATTCCAAGTATTCCAGACTATTCTGTTGGTATGAGTCTGAAGACAGACCTGAGAAAGAGCAAAATGAAAATGGATTCTGGACACAAATAGATTATTCATTTATTCACTGCAGTTCATTTCCCAAGTGGAGCTTAAAATGCTTATAAAATTAGCCAAACGTAATTAGCATTGGAACTTTAGGTCAATTCTTAATCATACTTCTGCCTAAACTTTGATGAATCCACAGGAAATCTGATAAAAATCATCACATTAGAATTATTTTGCATAGCTTGAAACCATGACCAGATACTTTTCACTCTTTCTCCTTGAGTTGAGCTCACCTGGACATAGATCTTCTGGACAATAAGCTAGGGAGAGGTTGTCAACACAGGATAGGGCATCATATATCAGGAGGGTAAACCTGCATTACCAACAACCACAGACTAACCCTCATTCCTCAACCAGCCAGAGGGAGCTTCACTCTTTTTCTTCTAGAGAGATGGGGAGATATGAAATCAGAGGGGTGTTATTCTAAACAAGCAAATAACAGCAGCAGCAACAATAAGAGCAAAACTAAACTTTACAGATTCTCTATTTCATATATACTTGTTGGGACTACAGTCACCTTCCCCAGTAGAAAATAAAGTGAAATGTTGTGCTTATACCAGAGTCAGAAATTCACAGTGGTGCCTCTCATTCTAAAAGTGTTTGGAGAATGATTGATCAAAAGTTTCCCACGGTTAGATAGCCAACGTTCCAAGGTTATCTGTATCTTATACTTTCCACCTTGGACTATCACATGAATCAGAACCTCATTTTCTTCATCTCTAGTGTTCAGAGTTGCTGTTGGTCTGATGGCCAGTCATATGTTAAACATTAACACGTTTATAATGGTAAGCAACCATCAGTTAGTACATATGTGCTTGCATTAATGACAAAAGTGGAAACCTAAGTCTCCTGCTAAAGTAGGCTCAACCAACACATTTTTATTTTGGATTTTCTGAAAAGCTTGATACTATTTTATTTAACCATTTTTAAATGCTGGATGCCAGGTTTTGTTATCTGTACCTTCAATAAGTGAATTAAATGAACTTCTCATTCGGTATACCCTGTTGCTAAGGAGAACTGGTTTCAAACTGGCATCTTCTAACTCAGTCTAGTTGGCAGTACCCAGCCCCATTTAGTCATCATGCTGTGATTCTCAGTTACTGGATCACTTTTGTAGAACGAATACAGCATATTATAAATAAGCACTTAAAAAATCTTTGCAACTTGCAAACGTATTTCCTGAATAGGAAGCACAATCTCAAAATATTTGTTTAGTCAGAATACGCCTAAAATACTGTCTGAACAATTTTATTGCATCCAGGGATGCAAAAATAACTAAGATTGTCTTTACCTTGGGGAACCTCTTAATATAGTAGGTTAAAAGGGTGATAATTAAACAGTATAACCTTATTATGAAGTTGATCATAAAGAATACATCTCTTGGCAAGATTTTTATAATTATGTAAATGCATTCAGAATTCAAGGGAATTCTGAAATCACCTAAGATAGTAATATATATATATATATATATATACATATAATGTTTTCCCTTTATGATTTAAGTCTTCAGGGTTGAGAGATGTTGTTACTAGTTCCACCTTCACTATAACACTATCTATAGACAAGTTTTATAGAATATGACCTCTAAAATAGGTGTTGAATTAAACTTAATATAAAAGATTTTTTTTATGAGATCATTCTAGAACCAATGAAGCAACTAAAAATAATAAAAGAGTAAATCAGCTGAAATCTGGGCTACCACGCTTTAAATTAACTTATCAAACTAGGAAGGAAGTGACTACAATAAATAAAATGATTCAGCTGAGATAAAATATTCAGCAAATGAAAATTATGAGAGTTTTGGGAATTAACTATGATTTTTTTTTTCTTCCACAGTCTTAGTCTGAAGCCATCTCAGTTTTGTGCTTGGTGTAGGAAGTGCATTTATCATGAAACTGTTGATAGGTTGAACAACGGGGAAATAGGATGGTGATCTCAGTCACTCCCATTGGGAATGAGATTGCTTCATGAAAGATGAGTGAAAATACTGGATTTTTGAAGAGAAGAGACAAAGGGGAAATCCAGCAGTGAAGTTTCTTAGGTTTCATGAGGTGAAGGGGCTTTGATAAAACTAAGGACAATCTGTATTCAGACAGATTGTCCAACTTGAAGGGAATTCAGGTGAAAGCAAGCAATTCTCAAGATTCTGAGTGAGCTCTGAGATGAGCCTTTCATTTGTACTCTCATGAGTCATGCTTCCTGAGTGGTGATAGCATCGAGATATATATTGCAACATTCATTTTCATCACGGTCATCAGTAGGAGGCTCACATATGGAGTAGCTTTTGATAGATCATCAGGTGTACTAGACGTATAAGACATATCTGGAAAATTCATTTTTAAATGATAGATGAGATTTCTCTTCAGTTGGATAAGGAATTATCTCTTAAGTATTTTTGTAGCTATTATGACTCTATACATGAGCACCATTACATAAATGTTTGCAGGATATTTATAATGACAATTTTTGCTTAATTGATTTGATTGTGATAATTCATGCTAATTTCCACAACACCAACCTAAATTCAAAGATTAGTTCTTAAAAAAATAGTTCAAGGAATTTATATTAAAAAGTAAAATTGATATTAAAATGTTTTTTACTGCCAGGCAGTGGTGGCACATGCCTTTAATTCCAACACTCCGGAATCAGAAGCAGGCAGATCTCTGTGAGTTCAAGGCCAGCCTGGTCTACAGAATGAGTTCCAGGACAGCCAGAGCAACAACAGAGAAACCCTGTCTCAAAAAAAAAAAGTGTTTTACTGTAACAAACAAAATCTCTAAAGCATAATATTTGTCATTTCAATGATTTGTAAGTGTGACATTTTGTGCTGTTATATTCACAATGTTGCATAGTCTTTTAAAAGTGATACTCCTTCATCCTCTCTCTCCTAAGGCCCTGCTTACTTTGAATTTACTATGAATTCATCCATTACAGATATTTAAATATAAGGAGAATCAGGCAGTATTTGTCCTTTCAAGTCTAACTTACTTCACTAAGAATGTCTTTTTTAATGGATCATTCTCTTTGTAGTACCTACAAGAACTACCTCTGATGTTTTTAACCACACTTTCTTCTGAGGAATAATTAAAGACTTTTATTTGCCTGAGAAAGCAACCATGAGGTATGGTTATTTATGATGAAGTCATTTAAAGGACTGAAAGTGAGGATCTGAGCGACTAGATTAGATGAACTGCTACCTGAATTTGAAAAGAATGATGTCAGTTCCTAGCAATTCAAGCCACATGTCCTTTGGCTTTACCATCTTATTCCAAACCCTTTTCTTTCTTTTAGCTCTGTACATGCACACATCATATATTGATTTTCTTTTAGGTTTTAGTCTACTAATCAGGGTTTGGAACTACCAAGTGACTGGTGGTGATAATCACATGCTACTCTCTTAGGGAGATACTTAGCTAGGAAAGAGACTGGTATATACTTCGCTCATTTGTCTTAGAAAATCTCACATAGAATATTTGTTCAAATACTTTGAATCATCTCAATTAGTGCCACTGTATAACTTTTAGAATGTATTTTCAAGAACAGTGTCAGATATTTAACAAAACTTACAGTTCTATCTACTTCAAGTACAGCAAAATTCTAAATCTACAGGAAGAAATGTTTTATAATTATGTCATAAAGAAAAATAAATATAATGTACATTCATTTGTATTGACTGAGCCATTTGTTTTGAACTTTTCAGGGAAAGATAAATCTAGTTGGTTTTGGAAATTCCTGAAGACATTTCTGACTTAAAAATGTCATCTAGCTAGCACCTTCTTGAAACATTTCCACATTCCCCTATAATTATTATAGTGCAGAAGTTGCCAAACATTAAATGTAAATGTAAAACAAACTTAAAATAAGATTGACAAAAATCTCTTGCCAACAATTCTCAGTATAATTGTGAATCTTAAGGTTAATAGAATTGATTTCCAAATGTAATTCGTGAACCAATTTGAAATATGTCCAATAAAACTAAAACAATCATGCTACCTCATATCTAATTTTCTGCTCCCTATCACCTGGCTCACTTCACTTAGTGTGATGCTTCCAGAGCTAATATCTCTGTGTCTATATTCAACCATTCAACTGTTTTCAGTTCCTTAAAAATGGGTAGGTCTTGATGGTTGGCCTATAGTGGAGTGAACAAGTGTCACAAGTAGTAAATAACTGCCTCATAAGAATACAAAGAAAGGAAGAAAATGTGATGGGTCTGTGTTTCCACATTCTGTTATTCAGAAGGTTAAAGGAGCAATGGGGCTCAAAGTTTCTCTGAATCGTCAGTAATTACACATATCTGCCTCTTAACAAATTTAAGAAGAGTCTTATCTGTCATCTATGAAGGAGAACATGTGGAAATGAAGTCATAAGCTAAGACAGAAGTGGGTAAAGTAAGATTTTTTTCTTTTCAAGAAAATCCAAAACCACCTAACTGATGCAGAAAGATGGGAACTGACTTTGGAGAGAATGATCCAGGGATGCAGAGATGAGCCCTGTGAACCTCTCCCAAAGTACAAGGGCAGAGTAAAGGACAAAGAACAACAAAAATATGAAAAGCTAAATGAAAGTCAGGGGAGAGAGTACGGGATAGATTTGATGAAAACACATCGTAGGCATGCATAAAATTCTCAGCTAAAGAAAAAAAAAGAAAATTTTTTTTAAGGTTCCACTGTAAAGGAAGAAAAAACTAGTGACCAAAATAATAACAAAAATATTAACTGAATAAAAGTTTCAGGAATTCAAATAACTTAATTACAAAGTTTGACAAATATTACTTTGGGAAAAAGTAACGCTACATCAAAATAGCAGCATATAAAGACATTTAAAAATATCTTGAAAAAGGAAATTTACTGAAGTAAGTGGAATCATGTACACAGAAAGGAGGAAATTTTATCTGATTTTAGACATCTTCTCCACAACACTAACGGCTACAGAGACATAAAACATTGACAGTATAAATCTGCTGTGGTTTAGAGCAGAAAAGTACAAAATAGGATATTTGACTTGTCACACAAGGAGAATATTGTTTTTCATCAGTCATAGTAGGCTGAAAATACATATCACATTAGTAATCTAACTTAAAATGTTATTTGCTACCACAGTTTATGTGACTGATGAAGAACCAATTTTTAAAACATAAAGAGAAATACTATTTCAAATACTATTTTGTTTTGTTTTGTTTTTGTTTGGTTTTCCAAGACAGGGTTTCTCTGTTGTTGCTGTGGCTGTCCTGGAACTCATTCTGTAGACAGGCTGGTCTTGAACTCACAGAGATCTGCCTGTTTCTGCCTCTCAAGTGCTGGGATTAAAGGTATGTGTCATCACCACCTAAAAACAAATACTATTTTTGAAAGCTTTCTAGTACCAATAACAATTTTGATCCTAAAACTCAAGGTCATATAACAAAGGTTGAGAGATGACACGATGTGGAATGAACAGGACTGTATGAGGAATTTCCTAGAAACCTGTTCAGATTTGATTTTAATCACCCAGGAAATGAGTATTAAAGCCTGCTTCTGCAAAACAAAAGTAATAAGAAACAAATGAATTGAAAATACATATAAATATGTGTGTGTTTATATATATCAGGACAAATCTAAAATTGTCACAATTTGTAGAAGGACATAAGTTCATAGAAGAAAAAGAAACACAAACTGCTGTAGTGGGTGTCTGAATGGTGAGACCATTGTTGCTTTTCCTTTGAACTTCAGTGCTTTCTAATTTTTTTCCTCGAGACAGAGTTTCTTTGTGTAACCCTGTCTGTCCTGCAACCAATCTGTAGGCCAGGCTGGCCTCGAATTCGGAGATCCTACTGCCTCTGCCCCCGCATGCTGGGATTAAAATCATGTGCCATACCACCACAGGCCAACTCCTGCTTTCTAAATTTATTGAAGAGCATCCATTACATTTACAATCACAAAAATCAACAAGCACTGCTGAACATGTTTTTGAAGGGGGGATTTCAGGCACAAAGGGGAGTAACATTGGTGGGGGGCATGAGTTAAGTATTGCCAGATCTGTGAGGGACTTGTCTTAGAGCTGGCCTGTCTGGAGTAGAGAAATCTGGGAAAGTCAGAGGCTGGCTCCAGCACAGCCCACAGGGCTACCTAAGTAAGGGTTCCTAAATCCAGGCTGATATGCCACACTGGCAATTTGGGTTTTGATGCTCAAAATGCCTTATAAACAAGAATACCAAAAAAAACGCAAGATGAGTTTTTGTTTGAAAAGGTCATTCAGCTGGGCGTGGTGGTGAACACCTGTGATCCAACCAACCAACAGGTAGGGAAGGAAGATCTTGAGTTCCTGGCTCCCTACAAGCCTAAGCTGTACAGAGAGGCAGTACATCCCCTCCTTCCCTGCCCATGAAAAAAAAGAAAAAAAGAAAGAAAAAGAAATAAACAAAAGATTGTCATCCCACTTTTGTACTTCATTCAGAAATACTGGGCTCATTTTATTGAGAATGTTGGGCATCTCTGTCTCAACCTTGTAGACATGCTTGATGTAACTTTAAAATCAGACAGTAAAGTACTAAACAAATGGTCACAACTCCAGAAAACAAAGGGACTTAATGAATGTGTGTGTTTTTATCGCGTCTGTACTAAAGTGAGTGAGATCAAACACTTGAAGCATAAGACAATGACTGTACATAAAATATTAGATAGTAACTATCTTTCTTTTCTACAGAACCTTTCGTTCTCCCCAACCCTAGATCCCCGTGCTATTATTTCCAGTCTTTGTTCTTCATCGCTGAACAATGCGACTATCTCTGCCTTAGAGTTCTGTAGAGTCCATGCATACAGCTTGATCACACCAAAGAATTTGATTTTTAGCAACAATCTGTAGTGTAAATAAATAAATCAGTGAGATGGCCTCGGTAGCCATGCTGAAATGGAATAATCAAGGTGGTCCATGGCTCTCAAGTCTTTTAAATGACTTGCTTTCAGTCTAGTTTATTTAAAGTTCCGGGTATTATTTTTAGAGGTAAAGCGTTTATGAGATCATAAGGGATCGCTGTCTATATCTTACTCTTTGGGGTTTCCTTTTCTCATCTCTGGTCCTAAAATAGAAAAGAAAATTGCAGGTCGGTGGATAAATAGTAGCCAAGTTCCACCAAGGCCCATTCCTGATGCTGCCAGCATGACCACACAGTGCCCGGGCACAATCAGTTATCGCTCCATCAACAAAACTGAGCTCCAGAGGAGAGAGCTCTGGAAAGCTTTACTTTTCAACCCTCTCATATGTTTTCTTTTAGTTTAATGTGTTTGTCTGGATACTTTGAGACCATGGTGATAGGCATCATAGAAATAAATAGAAATAGAATTGAAACATAAAATGAAAACTTGGGAGACTAGAAACAGCACTTCCATCTGAACATTTTTCTTTTCTTTCAGTACTCAGTGAAGGGGGCTTTAAAAGGGAATGTGTCTCGGACAAGTTGGTGAATAATTATTCTAAGAATGCAATTTTGCTGACAGTGGACTATTGGTGCTCATTAGTATGCTGAGAGTATTTAATTCTAAAAAATAGTGCTTCAGCTTCTGCCTGATGTATATTCCTCACACGCCAGCTTAGCTCAGCATTAAACTCATGCTCTGTCTGGTAGTGTGACATGGTCAAAAGGGAAGGATCAGAGTTAGGAAGACGATAGTTGGTCTTCTGTCACCGACTCTTAATGCTTATGCTATTAATCATCCATGGGACTCACTTTTTTCATCTCTAATATGTTCATATTAATGCCTACCTCAAATATTTGTGGCAGATCAAAATGCCAAACTAAAGTTTCCACCATGATGCCCAATATGCAGATGATTAAAAAATGTTTGCCTCATTTCTCATTGTCCTAGAAATGTAAATCATTTGGTTATGTTTAATAAAATGAATGTCCAAGAAGAAGAAATGAGAGAGCCAGACTACTTTGTGCCTGTTGAATTTTACAATGTTAGAACCACGGCTGCCTAAAACCCTGTCTCCTACTATTCCAAGACCCAAACCAAGGCCAAAGTCAGTCTCTATGCTTGAAAGTTCAGGATATGAATCTTCTCAATGCAGTCCTACTAATGTTGCCTGGATGCATCTGCATGGAAACTCATAATTAGAACCAGTAGAATATGATAAGTTATCTTTAAGGAGGGCAGTGTTCAAAATCTAAGAAATGAAAAGATTTTATATATATATATATATATATATATATATATATATATATATATATACACACACATACACACACACACACACACACACACACACACACACACACACACACACAATGCTATCCAATACATCAAAATCAAGCAAAAATGCCTGGAGAGGATTCTGCAAAGGAGTTCCAGCTATCATTTGAGGTTGGGATTGGACACACTTCTCACATTCATGTTAAACATGAGCTCTAGACTGTATGTATTATTTGCTTTTATGCTTATAGAAGGATCCAATAAAATGTTAACTCTTTTCTCATTGTTCTATCTCCAAACAGCATTGAACCCTGCAGATTGGTAAGTAATGGATTTATTTCTTTTATTATTACCATATTGATGCTCACAGTGCCCATCACAGTGAGGGAGGCCTTGGAGGACTTCATAATGAAGAACTAGAAGCCCTTGATAGTCCAGTGTGCTTGGTGTCTCTCTCTCTCCTTCCTCTGTCTCTGAAATATTTTACCCAATGATGCAATGAGTATATTTTTGTCTGATCTTATCATAAAAAATTAAATTTGAATTACTAAATCATACATTCTGTGGAAAAGAATGATAATGAGAAATTGGGACTAGTTATTTTCTGAACTCATAAATACTATGCTTATTTTCAGAATACTAAAACTCAATTTTGAAACCAGCAGTGCACAAAAGCAATTTTTGTTGTTCCATCCTTCATACTAGCATCTCTTGAGCATCGTATAGTACCGTATATCCTAATCTTTTGTTGAGAAAGCGAACAAATTTTAATTCTTTGTTTTAACTTTGCACATAAATCTAAATCCTCAGATATCATGTCCTCTTATTTCTAATCAAAACAAAAATTCTCAGAGTAATTGGTGGGAACAACATGCAGGCTAATGGAATGTTGGAAAAGTTTGTTCTGTAAGCTTGGGCTGGTGCCGTTAGCCCCAGGGTAGAAGTTAGCTATTCCAGAATGAGAAGGCATGTAGCCATACAGATTCCGGGTACTGTCCAAAACCAGACTGAATGCATAATGACAACAGTTTGCATCTTTGGATAAGCTTAAGCTGCTTTCTAAACATTTGGAAAATTCCCTGGGTTGAGAAAGAAGAATCCAATTTGAGAAACCCCATCAACCAGTTGGTCAGCTCATACATGATGAGTATACACTGTGATTTGTGTATAGCTCTCAGGGGTATGGAGGCTGTCAAATGAAAAACTCAAGTCCTAACTCAAAGCAACTTAGAAAACTAATTGAGAAACCAGAACAAACATCCATAAAAAATTAGAGAATAATTAAATGCTAAAGGATGACTGCTGAATGTAATAGGAATTCTTAGGAGAGAATGAATGTGTGCAGAATGAGTTGGGAAGGGTTTCTTAGAAGAGATATAAGCTGTAGTTTTAAGAAGAAATAGGAAAGAGGAGGCAAACCACAGGCCAAGTAAGCAATCTGCAATTGGGTTACTATGCATATAGGCAGAGAGACTAGTGCAGAGTATCAATCTGTGGGTCACCGACCTTTTTGGGGATCAAATGACCCTTTCATAAGTGTCATCTAAGACTATCTGCATGCATATTGAATATTTACATTATGATTCATAACTGTAGCAAAATTACATTTATGAAGTATCAATGAAAATAATTTTATGTTTTGTGGTCACTACAACATGAGGAACTGTATTAAAGGGTAGCAGCATTGGGAAGGTTGAGAACCTCTGGACTTTCACAGTAGGATACAGTAGAAATAGAGATGGAAGTGCAAATTATTTATATTAGATGTTGCAAGAAAGAGAAAATTTGAGTAGGGGAATAACCTACCATGAGCTAGACTTGAAAAACAATCTAGTGTCTCTGAAGAGAATGAAGATAGCTTGATTTTGGCCATTTAAATACTTCTTTAAAAGGATGAGGAAAGTAAAGAGACTGAAGGGGTAAAGATTTATGTACTCCCACTTGGCTACCAAAGACTTGGTTTCTTTGGGTGGCAAAAGACTTCACTGATATTAGTATTACTTTTTAATAATATGGGTTTGGTTTTGATGCCTGACTCTGAACTTTATATATGTTTGACCCTGGATATATTACATAACTTCCATCACTAATTGTGGTAAGGTAAGATGTATCTTAATGTTATTTTTTTTCTTGTATAATTCCTTTCTGTTGAGTATCATCAAAACTTATAAATATGATGAGATATTACTTCATGGTTATATTATGTTTCCTGACGATGGAGATTTAAAATATAATTATTATTTGTCACTTGACTTTGGATTAATTCAAATGGAGGAATTTATACCAATGAATCTGATCTATTCACTTGAACTACATAGTACAAGACTAAAGGTTGAAGTTAGAGGTAACAAAATGTTTCAAAGGTGAGAGATTCTCTGCCTACTTGGAACCTTGGGTTCTACAGTTTCAAGAAAAAGAAAGATAGGAAGAAGATCTTGAGATGGGATCACAATTCAGGGTGACTCTGATTATCATTGAAGTGAACATAGTTATACTTTGCTTAAAATTCTTACCTACAGAACACACACTTTTTATCTCTTATTATTAACATATATTGAGCATACACAGTCATGGTTTCATTATATTCTCATTTCACGTATGTATATAATACAGTTTCACAATATTCACCTGCTGTTTACCATTTTTTTCCTTTTCATTCTTGCTGACCCCTTCTTTCTTTCAAAAATTTCTTCATTCTGGTTTTTTATTTTGTGACATAATAAGTTTAATTAGGATTGCTTACATGAGCATTTTTACAAGAACATGGGACACTTTTTCATGACTACACCATGGATATAGCACCCTTAGCATCCATTAACTGTCTATAAATTCCCTGGGAAGAATGGGGCTTCATAACTCTCTTCCCTATTCCATGATGAAATGTTGACGGAACCAATTATGTGCATATCATATGAGGCAATCATACCTGGTCTTAGTTCATGAGTGCAACTGGCATGTCATGCCCAGAAGACAGTGTCCAACAAGCACCCCATCTTTTTATCGGGCTCTTACATTGTTTAAAGGCTTTCTTCCATGTTGTTCTTTTATCCTTAGGTGAAGATCTTATATAAATATCTCATTTAGTGTTGAACTGAACATTCAGCAGTCATTTATTTTTATCATTTTAACCAGTTATGAATCTAGGAAGTAACTTCCACCCCTTGCAAAAAGAAGCTTTTCTGACCAAAGATATCAGTAGCACTAATCTATAAGCATGCGACAAGGTGGTTTGATGGATACAATATGTCCATTTAACAAAATAACAGTAGTAGCTTCAGGAGCCTGTAACTCTTATAATCATGGGCTTTTTATCAGGTTTACAGTACTATGTGCATATCTCCTCTGTGGAGTGGAGCTAAAATTTAATCAGAAATTAATTGGTTATTCAAATTATAGTCGTAAACTATTTTAGCTGTGGACTTATCTTGTCTAACACCTAGGTGATATACCATCCATAAGACTGTTGACATGTTTTGAGAATAGATATTACCTTAAGCAATTTAAGCAATAACAATTATATTGTAAATTGTTACTCAACAAAGCTACACCGATACATTATTGAACTTAGATAATTAAAATATGTCAGTTATTTTGAGGAAATAAAATATGAACAACAGTAAATGAAATATACAGAATGCAATGTATTAATGTACTTCTTGAGGCATGTAGTACATGTACAATAAATATTAGCAATTCTAACTTTACTTTTTAATGAATTTATATATAACAATATTAATTAAATATTAGTAAAATATTTTCTAAAATTAATGGAGTTCTCATAAAGAAATGAGTGATGGATAGTATATAGAAGTGATGACTATATTTCTATGTGTGCATAGATAATATAAAATTTTTCTGTGGGGATATGAATAAACATCTATTTACCTTGGACAGGGCAGCAACAAGAGTCCAAAGAACCAATTTTTCCCTAGTCTACTTAGTAAGCCGAATATTTGTTGAGGTTGCTTGAGGGACATGGATGGAGGATTGCTTATAGGAGCACAAGTGATTCAAAGACAGCTGCATCACCAAAAAGTCCCTGGGTAGTGACTCAGGACGTTGCATCCTTGCCGGTAGCTTAGACATAGTCTCCTCTGCCAGAAATTATGTTCTTATACAACCTTGAGCAGGACCCTTGTAAATCTTGTAGTTTCCTGAGTCTTATAAGTTTCATGAACTTCCTGAGCCTGATAAGTTTCTTAGCTTCCTGTTTCTTGTGAGCCTTCAGAAGAATTAAGTTCTTCCTTAACATATAGTATCTTTACAGTCTGGGCTCTATCTTGTGAGTGCTAATTTCAGGGACTGAATATACTTTCTAGTCCATCAGTCATTTTACAGACATACCCATACTCCTGGGATAGACTCTATTCACTGAGGAGTCTTGCTACCTCAAACCATGTAGAGAAGAGGGGTCACCTGATTCCCTCCAAGAACACTGTATTTTCAGACAAAACAGATTTGGTTTCAGGTCTTAATGCCAGCACAGAAAGTTTACAACTGCCACCACAAAGGTAGGCACACTTTCCCAAACCTCAGGAAGAAAGCTAGCCATATTGCTATTGCTCTTTCTTTGATCCATCCTCAGACAGATGTGCCTCTGTTGCATGTCTTACCATCTACTGGAGATGCCATGCCATCTTCAATCTTCTTTTTGGTTCTGTTGGTTCCTGTCTCAGGGATGATTGTGTTGTGTGACTTTTCCTGGAGAGATGAAGACAAATATAATTTCATGCCATATAGGGCAATAATGAAAGAATAACAAAACTACTCCACTCATGCCTAGCCTGGTAAGCTGATGAATTTACTGGGGTTACTTACCTGAGTATGGATGACTTTAAAGCAGGTACATTACTAAAGTGCCCACCCATCCTGAGTGAGGACTTATGAAGCTGCATCCCAGAGCTCCTTGCCTCGCTTCTTGGTAGCACTAGTGTAGAGCTTCCTCTCCCTCAATAATTGTTTACCATTTATGGGACCATTTATGGAGAGGCCTTGTGAGCCCTGTAACTTCCAGAGCTTCCTGAATAGGTCTTGTGAATTTACTTGAATCTCCTAACTTTATTACTGTCCTAAATAGTGCGAGCCTGCTGCCTCCCTCAGGAAGGTAATGCTTCAATTTGTAGAAATATATTAAGAAAAAAACTCCACTTAGTAAACTTTACCTGATAGATTTATTTAAAACAACAGAATATAAGCTTATTCCATGAAAATCTCCCAACCATAGTCCTAATGCATTTGGGATCAGCAGGAATCAATCCATAGATCTAAGTATTAACATGAGATGCTGACATACATTAACAATGTTATATACTAAGTGGCATATATAAGGATAATATCTGTATATTGAGAAGTGAAGGTGAAAATATTAACTGACATAATGCAGGCATTGTGTATAGCCATTATTTCTACATGGGCAAAGTGTCCGTTTGAAGTAGTCAGTAGAGACTTCTGTCTCCAACTAGTTGGTTTTTTTTTGTTGTTGTTGTTGTTGTTTTTTGTCATATCTTTCTCCAAGAATAGAGTGGGCAGACAGCAAAGAGTATAAATGAGAGGTACCTTGTCAACTCTGGATTAACAAGCTTTAAATGGGACAAAACAACTCAGAGCAGATTCTCATGCTATATTTAAATGAAACAAATTTGAACTTTTAGTAGCAGTAGGATGCTAGCAGAAAACCCTTACAGCTCTGAGAAGTGTCACAGCTCAGAAAGTGTCACAGCTCAAAAGCTTTCAGGTATTCCCAGTCCCCGTCAAGAGCAGATCTTTACAGAGAAAGTCTGCTGGTTGGCAGTAGCAGGTTCCAAAGCCTGGGGCCAGGTCTCTGAAGACATATGTCTATGAGGCTAGAAATATCTACAGGGATGAATTTCCTTGTGCAGCCAAGCTGAATATGGAACCTTTTAGGCTAAGGACTGAATGAGTCCTTTTTCCTGCAGCCACTGGTAATGTCCTGGGGTCTGGCTCCAGTGAGCTCACTGGCTGGCATCAGGGAGCTTCCAATGAGTCTGTTTACCTGTTACCATTCGCCTCCTCCAGTCTGGAAGGCAGTGTTCCTTATCTAATGAGCAAGTTAGCTAGAAGCCAGATCCTTAAATATTCAGGAATTTTTCTCTGATGAGAAGGGTCCCTGGAGCCTGGGACCCCTGTCAGAGTTGGGAGCTGGGAGCTGTGAGAGCTCTGAAGTCTTCCATGTTTTCTTCTCTTAGCTCAAGCAGCAGTTCTGGCTTTGAGGAGTCCCAGAATATCTGAATGTATAGAGCTGCCAGGTGCCAGCTGGGCCCTGATTGGAGGAGTGCAGTATGCAAATAAGGAGAAGAAATAGAATCAATCAGAAAAGAGCTGTGAAACTGGGTTGGAGGGGTGGGATACAAGGGGGAAACCCTCAACTGGCCAAAAGCTATCAGAAGTTCACAATCAAGTCCATCAGTCTCTGTCTCTGTAGAGCTTGGGAGACTCATGAGAAAGTTTCTGCTTGATCCTAATTAATATAACCACCTCTGCAGCATGCAGCCTGCTCCTTTTTGGTTTTCTGCATGGGGCATAGGGAGGGCTAGTGCTGGCACTAAGGGCTATCAGCAGCCTCTTCTCTGCAACTCCTTTGCCCTTTAGGCTTGAGGCTGCTGGCTGTTAGACAGCTCTGTCTGGGGAGGCACCTATCTCCAACACATTCAGCATTCACTGACAATATCTAATTCTGGGCCAAATCCTCAATGTATGAATTGGTGCTCAGGATAGACCTCTTCTACCAAAGACTTCATAATCCATTAGGAGAAAAAGTAATGAAGTCACCAATAACAATACATGGATACAAGTACAATAACAACAGCACAGGCCTGAAGCTACAGGCTTACAAAGACAAAGTACAAAGGTATCTCTTGGCTCAGTTTCATCTGGAGTCAGAAAACCAAGTGCTTTTGAAACGGGAGTTCAGTTATCTAAGTGGGGTTTACTTTGAATATATTACAGCAGAAGGCGTTTCAGGCAGAGAGGACAGCCCAGGCCAAAGCTGGCATTAATGACAATGGTAATTTAGAAAATTTTGCTGCCAAATAGCTAGAGTTTCAAGGGTCAATCGTAAATGGAGACATGAAAGAGTTTGTCTTTATGTTTATTATATTTTAAATATATTTCAGACAAATTAAGGTCTTGCATTTTCTTTAAAATGTCTAGCAGTAATGGTGATAGTACATAACAGTTTAGAGAAAGACAAAAATAAAAGCAGGGGTACCAGTTAGGGTGACAATGTGGTAACCCAGGAAACAAAAAATAGGTTGAAACATTAGCATCCTGGTGGTAATGGAAAAAGGGGGAGAGATGACTCAATGAACTACTTAGAATTTGAAACAAATGGAGTTAGTAATGGATTATCTATGGGTCTCAATGGCATGGGAATATTAATATGACTTTTGTGAGCTGATCTGCTCTATAGATAATGTTGTTATTTACTGAGGCAGGTAATACAGGCAAAAAGAAAGATAATGAAACAACCATGCAGACTTTGAAGACTCTATGAGACAACCAGATAGATATGTCCATGAAGAAATTTAAAACTGTTAGTTTGCAATATAAGTGGAGTCAGATATGTACATTCAGGATTTCAACACAAATTTAATTTCTTTTTAATCCTGAATCATTCACTCCTTCCATTAATAAAAGTATTCCATATTTTTACATTTACATAATACATTAATAAAAGTATTTTCTCTCAGGCAGCCACCCTTCTTCTCTGAGCCTTTATCTTTTGGAGGAAGTTGACACTACTCTCATCTCAAGGAGTGAGGCTGAGTAAATCTGAACAAATCTGCACACTACCCAATGACTGGCCAGCCACTTACTCATTTCATCTCTTCTGGTTTTGTTTTTTTTTTCTTTTTCCTTCCTTCCCTAATCCTTCTTTCCTCTCTCTCTGGTATGTTTCTTTTGTTCTCTCATTATTCTTCCTTTTTACTTCTGTAATTAAAATCTATCATGTCCTAGCTGGTACAGGGTTTTGTTTAGCTCTTTGAACAATCTGATATTGTATCCTAGTTTTTAATTAACAAGTTAGCTTGCCGCAACTTCATAGACCATATTTACTCATACCAAACGTGAAAATGGGCCATCAAGATGGCTCAGAGCATAAAGGTGCTTACATAGCGAGCTGAATTCCTGGAAGCCACATAAATGGGAAGGAGAGAAACAGCTCTGCAAAAATTGTTTTCTGGCCCCTACACACATGCAATGGCACACATGCTCCCCAACATACAAACATATACAATAAAACAAATGTTTAAAAAATTAAAAATAAAATGTGGAACCCCTAGTTTTAAGAAAATGGCAATTTGTTATTTGCAGCAAGAGCAATACCATTGTAGGGTGACTTCAAGATTGTTTTATGGCATATTATTACTTTATTGGTTGTATTATGAGTGAAAACCTAAATTTGCCAAACCAAAATCTTTTATCATGGGTAATAACCATGACTGCCTTTGCTCAGAAAGGTGGGGGGGAAAACATTATGATTTTTCAAGCTTACAGATACATGTGACCTTTGTATTCAGAAGAAACAATTGTCTACATCCCAAAGCTATTCTTTAGTTAAATGTTAGTTTCAGACTAGAAGTTACTACTTACATGACAGGAAGGAGTAGGGGACAATCATGGGGAGTGTTTCCTAACAGGAGCCATTGGCATTTAGACATGGCGGGATGACAATGCAGATTGTACACATTTGGGGAGTAAATCATTATGCTTGGAGCTTGTTAAAGGTAGATAGAGAAGAGTCTATTGGGAAAACTGAGAAGAGACAGCCAACAAGGAAGGAGGAAAACCAGAAACCAGAGGAATGTTCCATAAGGAAGGAATGGTTGGGAGTGACACAACACTACAGAGGGTAACTAAGGTGTTTCAGCACTAAAAAATGGGGAAAGGGGGGAGATCGGCCTCTTGAAACAGAGTCCACAATGTTGTGAGTTGAGAAAGGAGGAAGCAGAGGCAGTGAGAAGACACCCTTTGTTCAAACAAGAGAAACCAGTGGAGAGGAAGACTTCACAGTGGGAAGAGTGACCAGAGTTGAGCTTTTTCCCAGGGTTTTCTCCTTTGTGGAAGAAAACATGGCTGTTTGGATCTCGTGTCTTATATATGGATGAATAACAGAGTACTCAATCAAGACAAGCATAGGGTCCTGACTCTCCAGCATCCAGGTGCAGAAGAATAATAAGGGGAAGAATGAAAACGACATTCTTCATTATTCAGAGATTATGGAATCCTGTGAGCTGTGGAGTCAAAACTCACTTGTATTCAAATACAGATGTCGTAATTTACTACTAGCTGTGGGATCCTTAGCTTGAACCTCAATTTCCACAGTTTTAAACAGAGCTAGTGATGAATATATTCACGGGGTCATTAATAGCATGCAAAGTTCCTAGAAGAGGGCTTGTTACATTAACAATAATTATTTTTAAAAGATGAGGCCCCATTTAAATCACTTTGAGGGCAAGAACTAAGACCTCAGCAGAATCATTTATATTAGTTTATGTGGAGGCAGCTGTGGTAGTTGAGGACTTTAGACGTAACTCATGTATTGTCCTCTTCCCTAAGCAGTGTTGAGAGAAGAAGAAAAATAAAACTTACCAGCAGTATGTATCCTTATATGTTATTACTGTTCCAGGCATTCTTGTGAGGTTGTTTTTGCTGTGAATGACTTGAGCTTTCATGTTCACAATAAAATTATCACTTAATATCTTAAACTCATTAGACACACTGTATTTTTTACTCATCTTAGATAAATCACTCTCCGTTTGGAAATGACAGTTGTGGCTATATTACCAGAAATGCAAGAGTTGTGCATGGTATGCAGGTGTTATGCAATCTCGGAATGCTTTTGTAGCTCTTACAGAGGCGGACAGGCAGATTGGGAGCCAAATGACAATTTAGAGTTCCATGTGGTCCCCTATTTCCATTTTTACCATTTATTATACAAAAGTAATTATATTACATTGGAGTTAAATGCATTGTTATGGGGGCATTTATGATACCTCATTGAAAAGAGCACTGTGAATCCTTTAGAGAACTGATCTGCCCCCACAGCTTGTGTCGTGAATGCAACTTTCAATATGGTACTTGCTTAGTAACTAATTAAACTAGGAAGACAAATAGGAGGCTTTAAAAATTTTAATTTACAAGCTTCCAGATATAATTGTTGTTATTGCACTACCAAGAATCTGATTCAGCAGTCTGCATTTGAAACCTCTTAATCTCATTGTTGTAATTAATTTTGTAAATAAAAAGGTCTGTGCTGGGCAAGATGCATTATCTGTTTGTTTTGCTTAATATAACAGAGGCCTCATTGTCTTTGTGATTAAATCCTGTTTTGGTGAGATGAATTACAAATTTACTTAGGTCAGTAAGTTTGTCCAAATATGTTTTAGACTTTAAAAGTTCAGTGTTTTACAATCTTACCAGATATAATTTAAAATCCCTCATTTTGCTTTGTAGTTTTTTTTTTTTTAGCATGATTGAATTAGAATTCAAGTGGTCTTATGATGTACTGAGTTATTTGTGAGTGTTCTATTACTCATCAATCTGAATACAATATTCCTTCTGGCAATTATTTCATTAGAGGGAAAGCACGATTTAGACATTAGCAGTCCTAATGTTTTCAAAGCCTGTCTATTGTCTCAGAATATATGTGGCCTTGAGCTGGTTTCTTAGACTTTGAGCAATGAAGAGAATATAGCTTAATTTATAATTTATAAGGAAAATGGTATGGACAGATCCAAGAAAAGCAAAGAATGTGGAGATGGGTTGGGATGGTTGTGAGATGAACACCTAATCCAACATTTTCTTCACCTTCATTTTCTAGTTTATTGAAGTGGCATGCAGAGACAGTGAGCTGCCCAGGTATATACTTCATGAAGTCAGAGTTACTGTTGCCTTTGGGCTCCACAAATCCAGTGCAACTATAACTATAATAAAGATACATTTGAAATGTCTAAGGTTACATTTGAATTAAGACAAAGTATCTGAGAACTAGTGGGGATGTAACTATCATACATCATTGAGAATAATTTTTGTCAGTTTTTTTTTTTCACTCTATCATTTGGTGTTAAGAAACACTGCGGTTTCCTGTTCTTTATTTTGGATGTTTACTATCACTTAGAATCAGCCCATAATGTATAAAGACACAATCAACAAAGTGTTTATTAAACCAATAGTCGGTGCAGTTAAATCAGGATGACGTCTTTATTGGGTTTTAAAAAGTTCCATTAACATGATTGAAGTTTTAAATAATCTTCTTAAAACTTAGTTCATTTCCTAATTACCAAGTCTGAATTTTCAACAAAATTGAAATGCCCTCAAGGCTCCTCAGGACCTATACTGCAAAGATCTTTTAAGAATGCTCAGGATGGAGAGGTAACCTGCCCCAGATTCCAGGATGACTCTTTTCCAAGGACTGAGGTTGATATCATCTTTCTTAGGAACCTAAAACTTCATCATGACTACATTTAAATTACTCATGATGCCCGTGCTATTTAAGAATTCCTTACTTTAAATATAGCAAATCAGTGGCAGGGAGTTAAGAACCAGAAGATATTTAAATGACAACACTAATATCACCACACATTATTCAGCACCAAGACAAGCTGGTATGCACATCAGACAGGTCACTGCCCCTAGGTGATAGCCCTCTCAGAGTCAGTTCTTAATAATGAAATCAGTTGTGAAGAAGCAATTTGCATTATGGATTGGGAAAAGGAGCACAAACTCTGCTCTCTGCATAAGCACATCATGCTGGCTTGATCCCTGCACTGTGTGTGTGGTGATTAACCATTCTGCCCCCACATATGCATAATCAAGGATGGGTTTTTCTGGGAATTCCCCTTACAAAGATATGTCCCATTTGATTCCAAAAGTATGACACCCTCCACTGTGGCAGTGGAAACAGATCAGGGGGTTGTGTCTTCTTAGCTCCCCTCTCACTCCTGAACTGCCCTCCTGTGGCTAAGAGTAGGAACCTTCATCAAGATGGAAAGCTTTTCCCACAGCTAGGTATGTTGACACTGCTAAGCAGAGGCAAGGACTCAGGAGCTGTAATGTTCACCCTGTTTCAATCTGTTTCCAGACATAGCCCATAGTGAGCAGTACCCCCTTCCAGCTCCTACTGATGCAGTACTTTGCATGTGTTTGTCACTCATGTGACCACACCCCCTTTTATCATGGTACTGGATAGAATGATTAAGACAATTGCTGTCAATATCTTTTTATATTTTGAATTTACATAAATTTAAAATACAGAATTGGGGGGGCAGATGCTTAGAAAATGAGATTTAAATGAATAAAGTGTAAGCTATAGCACTTTGTTGTAACCTTATGTCTCTGCAAATTTGAGTATCATAGCACATGGAAATAGCACCTCCAAAACAGCAATAGTTGTAGATGTTCTCAAAGGAAACTGCTATGCTCTGACTGGCCTGGTATCTTTGGAAGATTTCCCTCTCTCTCTCTCTCTCTCTCTCTCTCTCTCTCTCTCTCTCCCTCCCTCTCCCTCTCTCTCCCCCCATCTCTTTCTCACTCTCTTTTCCCTCCTACTGGAGTAATTATGTGAATTGCATATCCCCTAGAGCTAATATGAGAGGTGAATCACTTCTTCCTCTCCTTCCCTCCCACAGAGATGATGAAGCAATTGTTAACTGCCAACATTATAAAGTCCAGAAACTTTGGGGAACTTTCCAGACTGAGAGTATGTGATATTACTTCCCCTTAATTTTAATATTGATTGGAAAGATAAGAACAATACATGAACAGAGCTTGTATTTCTTCTATACACTGATTTCCACTGACCAGGAATTAGCATCTTTTCATTTTCTTAAAATAACCCTGGAAAGTAAGTTTATTCATTTATTTATCAGTAAGTATTCACCACTGAGCTACAAAGCAAGAAGGCATTGTGGAATAAATATTATGCTTATGGTATGTATATAATGCAATTTGAAATAAATTTGCACATCATACCATAAAGAAAAATAACCTGTTATCTGTGGAAAAGAGTATCAAGGAAAAGAGAGGCAGACTTATCAAAGTTTAGAATTTGGATATATGGGCTTTCCTCTGATGGTCTTTCCTTGCTGAATCATACAATGATTCATCAGACGTGAAGAACAGACAGGATCACATCACGATGGTGTTTCTTCCTTTATGGTAGCAGATTTAATTAGTTCAAATTAGAAAAGAAAGAATAGAGAACATATTCATAACCAAATCTAAAATGATGAACGTGCTATAATAAAATTGCACCTTTTAGCAGATTCTAAGTTTACCTTAGAAACATAGTCCATCTCAGTGGAGTATTTTCATTTGGATTATTACAGATGCAAAATTCTTAAGTAAGATGTTTTGCATGAAGATATCTTAATTTAGTGTTTTCTACTATAACAGAATACCTGAGACTAATTTATAATAAACAGAAGGTATTAGCTTATGGCTCTGAAGTCTGGGAAGTTCAGGGTCTGGTGGCTGACCTCTACGAGGGCCTTCTTGTGTCATCCTGTGGAAGAAGATGGAAGGGAAACATAGATCAAGAAGAGACTCATCTCACTTTTGTAGTGGCACCAGCTCAGCCAGTGAAGGTAGAATGTTCATGGTGTAACAACTCCTGAAAGCTGCCACTGTAGTAATACTGTTACAAAGGAAATAAATTTCAGCACACTCATGAAAGAGACAACCATTCCAACTGAAGCAAAGTGAAAAGGCAGAGGGAGAAGACCATTATAGAAGTATTTCTTGAAGGTACATTGTGTGTATTTGGCAACTACAAAGAACATATAGCACATTACAGTATACACATAATAGATATCTATCATAGATTAATAATGAAATCTGAGAATCTTAAAATGGTTTCATCGTAAAAGAAATATAGCCTATACAGATTCATGATTTGTTCCCTTGGTGGTGGCAGACAAGTGTGTGTGTGTGTGTGTGTGTGTGTGTGTGTTTAATTTTGCCTGAAAAACAAAACAAAACCAAAGTTGAAATATCAGGTGTTAATAAGCCTGGTACAGTATATTTACATCCTAGTTCCACTGCTACTGTTACTGTGGATGTATACTAGATTATTTTTCTCTTCAATTCCTCATCTGTAAAAATATCTGCCTTGAGTATTCATTACAATCATTATCGACTTACAGTTGCAAAAGACATTTTCTCCATTAGATATCATTTTTTCGGTGCTCTATTATAATTTAGCATTATTAATTTATCTAAACTAGTTTCACAAAATAATTAGCTGAGATACTCTGGGACTAATGATATGCACATCACCATTGGTGGTTGCTTCTGCCAGGCAAAATTTTAAAAACAAAATGATTTTCAAACATAGATATGAAGACAGTTGGCAAAGCTGACTGAGAGAGAGCCTTTAACCAAGATCTTCAGTTGATACTAAAAAGTCCACAGAATGTCATAGTAAAGTTGTGTTTCTCTACCCAAGAGAAAAACAGGTATCTAGAAAAAGAGGATTCAGTACTTTGAGTGGGATTCCTATGAAGGGCTAAGCCGTGGAGAACACATACAATTTCATCCTGTTTTCTCCCATAAGGTTTCTAGTTCTCCTCGAGGGAGCTGCATCTCCATTATTGCATCTGCCTTATTTTATTTATGTTAACTGATAAAGACTTTTTACTGAAATCAATGGAGTTACATTCTGTCAGCTTTTCTTGTCCAAGAAAGTAGAGTCTGAAGTCATGCTCAGCTTGCATTCTACTCCACTAGACTCCTGTCGTCCCTTGACCTTCTCCCAGCGATGATGCTTAGAATGTTGGCCTTTGAGCCACAGAGTTGAAATGAGGTAATGGAAGTGGTATTGGGTTTAGAACCGGAAGAAAATTATGCCAGAATTTGACTGAGGACAAATTATTTCACCCTCTTGATCCTTGTATCTTCAGCCCTAATATGGCTGAAACCTCCCAAGTTTCTCTTGGTTATAAACCTCCCAAGATTCCCCTGAGAACTGAATGGGTTAAAGTTTGTGTAAGTGTTTTTGTGTGTGGAACATAGAAAACACCCTTGGACATTTAATTGAATCATCATCTTTAGTGACTTTCCAAAATATAGTCAGACTTTTTCCAGTGAGATGATTCTGTTTGTAGTCTAAGGTCTTTTGATATTTTGTGTTATTTCCTTTTAAAATAATCATAATTAAAACAACCCACATAAATAGTATTAAAACATAAGTAAAAAATTTCAGCAAGTCCAAACAGATGTAGTTTTGCTGAAATTCTCTCTTGTATCCTTATAGCTCTAATTGTTTTTCATCCCAATCATGATGTCTTTTTTAAGAGCATATTTTCAAGGCCATAAATGTTTCACATAGAAATTCACAAATTAATTTTTATCATAACCTTTCATATAAATTAGGAGTTGGTACGTTTCACTGTCATTTGAAATGGGAAACACTGAGCTGTCAAGATTTGTAGTGGTGGATTATTTCTGTATGAAAAATGCTTATTTGAAAGTCGGACTGCTCAGCTAGAATTTATATATTCACAAGAGTTACTGTCTTTGAAATAGATCTTTTATATAATCCTATCTTTATTTTAACTTATATCACTTTCAGGCAGTCTCTGGATTTTTTTCTCATTAAAAAGTTTTTAAGCTGCATGAGGAAATCTTAATTGCATTTTGAAGATACATGCCAGTTTTATTTTTAAGTAAATTAAGTAAATAAGCAATACTGCTGAGAAGCCATTTACTGCCACCAACAATACTTGCTATGAATGATTTGGAATATTCCAGAAGATCATATTTGGTCTCAAAAGACAAATTTTTATTTGCTTGTATTGACAGAATCTGGAAGAAGATGTAGGAATAGTTGCTGAAGTGACATTCCAAAACTATTTTGAGCAATGTCATCATGAGTGGAATACCACCGTCAATCTGGACTACACCAAAGTGGACAGCACTCATAGGGTTGGGTGACTCATGGTGTTCCTACTATTTAAAAATTTAACCACTGTGTGGTAACAGTTCAAATACAACTGATTTCCAATTTGACTTCTTTTTTTTAAAAAAAATCAACCAATCATGTAATGGACCATTTTAGGTAACCAGGCTCCACAGTATCTAAAATAATCCCTCATGTCTTCTTAGGAGAGTTTCGGAGGTAGAGATGTTCTCTGTCTTAGGAGAGGGTGTTTAATACTTTCCCAATGAGCTCTCACTAAACCAGTTCCACTTTTATCTGCTATTTGGGCGCATCAAAAAATTTAATTATGATATTAGAGTTTCTTGGCTTGAAATATGTCAAAATGAATAAATTTTACACTTAGCCTTTGGAATTCCAGATCCTTAACTGCCTGCACAAAAGTCTTCACAGTGATGCTTTAAGTTGGCTGTTTTTCTTTCCTGTAGGACAAGTAAAAATTATGTCATGCTCCAAAATAAATAAAAAAAAATTCACATGATACAGATGAATCTTATTTTCAATTAACATACTGATTCTTAGGAATCGTCTTCTCCCTGCTTTCCAGTTTAACTAGATTAGAACCAACTCTTGCCAGGCTGAGAAGCAGGTAGAAATCTGACATTGACAAAAAGCCAGGGAACAAAGCAACAGATCATTCACAAGAGAGTCATGTTGACGTGATATACCAAGTCTTTTAGCTTCTCACACAGTTCTTCTTTCTTTCCCTTTTGGTCATGTTGGTCGAAGAACGAGAAATATTATCTTCCAACTACAGCTCATTAACAAAAACACCCACAATTGCTAGGGCCACCAAAAGCTATTATTGCAAAAGCTGCTACTATCCTTGTCTTAGTCTAGTCCAAATATAAGAAAGCCTAGCATAACAAAGCTGCTTTATGAACATAGTGGTAAGAGTGTGTTGGTTGCTAAGACCAATACAGAAAGAAAGACATGCTGTGTTCTTTCTATGTTAGCCTAACTGTCCCAGAAAGTTACCTGGTTGTTATCAGAGTCTGTCTTACATGGTTAGCGATAATACAGTACCTTTTAACCTGTTCTTCCAACCTGAACCCCTTTCCTGACTCTTACTAATCCTACCATGAAAGACATAGATGTCAGGGGTACCAACAAAGAATACATACTCCTACTTAGATGGCAGTGTCTTAGACAATATTGTAACTCAATGGAAATAATAAAACATTTGGAAGGAGAAAGATCTAGGTTCAAATACCAACATCTTCCTTGCATAATTAGTGTGAGGACTGAATGTCTCAACATGATTGACAAAAATAAACAGCTGATGATATACCTGATTTTAAACTAGAGTTCTCTCTCATCTGAGATTCCTAGTTCCAAATCTTTAGATATACATACATAATCTGAATTAATGACAGAAACCGGGAAAGCAAAGTCTAGAGAAGGTCATATCTTGATGGTAACCAACAGCTGTCTAGTTGAATTTTAGGCCCATTCAATTATCAGAAAAACATCCCTGGTACTGGAAACCTAGTCAGCATCTCATGCTGCCACTTTACTAAACCAGGATAATTCTTACATTCTAAATACTATCTTTATCCCCTCAGAGAAGTGTAGCTGTCACCCTTCACCAAGGAAATATCTCTTTGCAATAGATAGAGACCCTTACAGAAAACCAAACTGGTCAAAATATAGAAAATAACATTCATGGGGTGCCCAGCCACAGTGGATGTATCTATAGCATAATCCTTATAGGTTTAGGTGATATTGCAGAGGAGACAGAATGTTTATTAAAGACAGAGGACCAGGAAATCTGCTGTGAGATTATATTTCCTAGAAATAGATAACAGGGAAATTTCACTCAATATCTCCACAACATGGGTGCTGAAACAAGACCTGAGCAATGACTATACCAACAGACATGCTAACATGGAAGGGGAAGATCTCATGGACCCTTACCTCTAAACAAAGAACTATAGGCAATTAAGGAAAGCTGAGAGCAGAACTAGTCTTCCCTTAGGATGAGCCTCCATAGCAATTTGTATTTCTGAAATCATATACATACAAGTAACACTAAATGGACTAAACTGTATTTATACAATTATTCATATATATATATATATATATATATATCAAAGAAAAAGTGCCCACGAATTTGAGAAGGAGTAAATGTGAGTAGTAGGGGTTGCAAGGAGGAAACAGAAGGGAAGAAATGATATATTTATCTTTTAAATTAAAAAAAATAAAATAAAAAATATAATAAATAATCTAGGGTTTTAAAAGTCACATTGACAATGTCTGTGATCCCCAACATCTGCTTTAGTGTGTGTGAACATTTAATTTTTCTTTATTTGGGGCTGTTTTTTCTTCTGTTTGAATGTCTATTTTTCTACACATATGAAGTTTACAGAAAGTAATTTTAGATGAGAGAGGAGGCATAATACAGGTTACAAAGAGAAAATATTAGAACTATTACCAACTGTAAGATCACATATTTTGCAATCTTCCTTTTGCCTAAACCAACAGATTAGTTAACAAAATCGCGTGTGAAAACTAATTTGAGACTCACTCTCACACTTATTTGACAATTTCTAAAGTTTCCTTCTACGACGACAGATGATCAGTGTCAATAGGTCTCAATGTATCATGTCAGTTTATGGAATTTATTTAATACAAAAGTACATCTGCTCATAAGCAACTTATATTTCAAATTGTTCCCAATGTCAATCTGGTTTTATAAAATATCTTTACAGGACTGTTTTTTTCTGAGCATACAGCTCAGCTTCAGGACAGGAAAACACTTCAGCACCTAGAATTGATTGTTTCTTTCCCCTACTCTGTGATGCCTTGGTTTTAAGGCTCATTTTATAAGTTCAATTTGGACACTATGTTAACCCTCAGGCCACAGAGTATTGGCAAGCGGTTGATTTCGTTTTTCCCATTGGCATAGCTGCCTTTCAAGAAACACTCCCTCCCTTTCTTTTGTTTGAATTGGCTACAGTATTTCTTGCTTAAGGGTTTTACCAGAATACGGCCATACCTGGGACTGAGTTAAAATCAGGATAGAGAGCTGGGAATGGGAAGGTTATAAACTGACCACTGGGTGGATAACATTCTTCCAGCTCTTCTGAAAAACACATGCACACCATGAGCCCTGACTCCTTGAGGTGGAAAAACGAACAGACCATATGGTAAAGTGAAAAATTAATATTAATAAATGGAAAACCTATTTCCCCAACAGACATTTCATTTTAATATTGTCCTCTACTGGAATGATTTATTTGACTCTCTAATCTACTTGAAATAGGCAACAGGCTAAAAATTATAAAGAGCACTCAGAGCAGAACCAGCAAGAAAAAGAAAAAAAAAGATAAAGACACAAAGAAAAAAGAAAAAATAATTTTTAAAACTGTCTCTGCTTATCTAAAAAGAATGTGGATTTAAATTCTTGTACAAAGAATAGTTCCACAGTTTGCTAAATGGAACATTACTTTCCTGTGCAAGGAGTGTCAAGTTAAAAATATATTTTTAAATGGCTTAGAAATAGAAAGCATTATTATCACTTATTCATGCCGGCATTGGTATATCTGTTACATTTAAACAACCTCGAAAAGAAAAGTGAAACAGACTCCAACCATGGAAAAATCGGAGCTGTTGTGCAAGAATCCAGAGAGGTTTCTGAGAAATGCACGACTTTGAAAATCGGCAACACATATTAACACTAGACCAATGTGTGCTTTCTATTCTGAGTCAAGATCACAGAATGGTAGAAAGTTGATCAGAAGTGATGGAATCAATGATCTAGTAGTTGCTGAGGTCTTAATTTCAACCTTCACTGATCCTGTCAAGTGTTACCCTCCCTCCACTACTTTCCATATATTTCATTCCATTGTATGACTACAAAAAAGATTTCAAATATGGTAAGCAGTTGTTCTTCTGCAGCATTTTCCCTTGCTGTTGGGGTTTCTATTTGATGATCTAGTTACTGAAACTGATTGATTAATATGGCAGTAAAAGTGCAACAGGAAACAGGCTTCGGCCAATGCTCATTAAAGATAGTTGCGTTATAAACAGTGTCTGTAAGCTTACTCTGTCCCTGATTAATTTATTCAGCAACCTTGTTTATTTGTACCTATTGTGCTATGTTAGCAACACTCAAAATGTGGACCAGACCCTAAAGTTCCCGGGTCCCAGTCAGAAGACTTGTGAGGTCAAATTTATTTCCATAATAATTCTTTCAGTGATGTGTTTCTTCATTCTCATTTTCCCACAAGTATGTCATGGAGTTTTCCAGTCTCTGAAGCCTAAATGGAATTAAGTTTCTGAGGGTTTCTGGTATGGCTGTTTGTGGATAGTTGTGATTAAAATTTTCTCCATTATAATTTCAAATACAATAATCAGATATTGTCAGATATAACCTTCATAAGCAAAGTCTCTTTGGGACGTTCAATAATTTTAAACACATCTGGTAATCAAACACTCTAGGTCTCTTGTGCGAGGCAACATATTAGTTAAAATTGAACAATATGAGTAAAAGTTTGGTGTTGTCTAGGTGTCTCTTTCTTTTTCCAATGTGGTAGCTGAAGCCAGAATAGTTCTGAGTGTGTCGTTTTTAGTCTAATCATTTCATTAGTTCACCAATGTTTGGTAGCTGCATCAAGAAAATTAAAAGCTGTTCAAAATCCATGGATCTGTACAGTCCTAAGTGTCACATGAATGGTTCCTCTTTCTCAGCAACTATGTGCATAATGGAAGGATCTTATATTAGTACTTATGAGCATGTGCTGCTCATTAGTGATGGTAACAGCCAATTAGAAGTTATGGATTAATGCTCTTACTTAGCATATGCTGTCATGGAAAGTGAGAAGATAAATCAAGAACACCTACAAAATGTGATTTAATAAAATTTAAACTCTGGTGATATAAAAAGATATAAAAATAGAGTTTTTAAAAGTGGAATTCTGGAGGCTGGAAACATGACTCAGAGGTTGAGAGAACTGGCTACTCTCTGAAAAAACCAGGGTTCCATTCCCAACACCCACAGGGCAGCTTACAACCATCTGTAACTACAGTTTCAGAGGATTGGATGTCCTCTTCTGGCCTCTGTGAACACCAGCCATGCATGTGGTACACAGACATACATGCATGTAAAATGATCACACACACACACACACATTAAATAAATTATTTTTAAAGTAGAATTACATGTTTATATTAATATGTATTTATATGTTTTATAAATAGAACTTAAATCTTTCTTTTTGGTGCTCTGTTGTATTTTGCCTTCCCTAACTGTTCATGAGGATCCTCGTGTATATTTGAGACATTTTGAAGACATGCGTGAAGAAATAAGAAATCATAATTCCTGTATCTGAAAGCTCACAATTTACATCACAAAATGTATGGTGGCCAGAAAGTAGAGATGAGTGCATATTTAATGACGAGCTTCACTTGAGAAACTTGTACAATAAATACCTAAGGTGTGGAAGAAACCTAGTGGTATTTCAGGTACAGAGAACATCATACATGAACACACATGGCTAAAGTTCTTGGTCTGCGCAAGGAACAGCAGGAGGCTGTGTGATTAGGCTACCTGATCATGGTAAGAAATTAAGAATGCAATTTGACTGTGAAGGGATTTGCATGCCAGTTTGAGTAATTAGAATTCCATTTACTTTTTCACAAGAATTATATACCCAAAGGTCTTTAGGCAAGGGGCAGGCAAGTAACATGATTCTTGGATATTCTGTAAGCACTACCTTTTGCTTATTTTCTAAATTTGAAATATGTAGCATTCTCAGTTTTTATTACATGACAGAAATGCATAAGCATTTAAGTAAAAGCTTCTGATTTTTCAACACTCAAAACTGATTTCTTAGCAACTGAAATTACCACCAGTAAGCTAGACTGAGACCTGTTCCTGTTGTGAGAAATAAGTCATTGGTTTGTAAGCAGTGACGACTTGATGAGTTTTCATTTATGGAAGCAAATTTGAAGACTGTGTAGAAAATAAGTCAAAAGAACATCTTTTCAACAGGAATGCTGGCCACGGGGATGGTGGGACCTGGTTACAGTGTCAGTGAGAACCAGCATTTGGGAAAAGTTATTCAATCCTATATGAAACAGCTACAACAATGGCTAAACATTTTATTCTCAGAAGCTTTCCCCATGACACACACTGGTATTATTTCAGGAGTGAACACAACTACAATAAAACTCCTGCACCTAAGGCTCAGGAATCATTTTGGAAGAGGGAGTGAAAAGATTGTAAGAGTCAGAAGATCGAGGAGTTTTCTGTGAGATTGTGCCTCTTATGAATGCCAGAAGTTATACACATAAAGTCTCACTGACATGAATGCCTAAACAACTGAACAAGGACAACAATAGACATGTTAACATGGACAATGGGAAAGACACGAAGCCTCAACCCTACACCAAGCACTATAGGCAACTAAGGAATGCTGAGCATGGGGGAAAACACACAAATGGATTACAATATAATATGGTTAAAATACAATACAATACAAAATGGTTAGCTTTGAAAAGTTACACACCAGTAACAATTTACAAACTGAGCAGGTTGTATTTATGTATTTAGGAATTTAGGAATATATATGTATGTATGTGTATATATATACACATATATGTGTATACACACACACACACACACACACACACACACACACACACACACACATATATATCAACAATTAAAGAAAGTACAGGGGGCCAGGAATTTGAAAGATAGTCAATGGGGTATATGGGAGGGATTGGAGAAGGACGGGGAAGGGGAAACTTAATGTAATTCTACTATAATCTCAAAAAGTAAAGGAAATAATTATTTTAAAAGAGTGAACAAAGACCAGTATTCTTATTTGTCGGGAAAAAAACATCTCAGTGAAGATAGCAACATGGCACAGAGCCATTGATGTTAGAGACAGCAATCACTATTGATCCCACTGCTCAGGGACCCTCAGAAGCAGAGGGCAGAGGCTGGCTGAAGATGTTACCTAATCAAGCTTGCTAGCCTATTTGTTTTCCAGATTTAAACCCGGATGTTGGCAGATAGCTCTATCTGTACCACATACCTGATGGCTGTCTTCCCACAGAGCGAAGTGTTTAAAACAAAACAAAAGTACTTTTGAGCTCTGTGCAAGTCAATGCGAATGGGGCTTTGGCAAGGTTTTCCCCAGAAAGCTGCCCAAATTCCCCCCTCATTTCTTCCTGCCTTACTGGCTTGGGTAAATAAAATATTTATGATTTGGTAATAAAATCTCCCAAATACTAAGCCCTTTCATATGTCCACAAGGTGTGGGAAAACTTCAGAAGGGCTGAAAATAGTGGGGCTTAGCTGAAGTTCTTGAGTGGAACTGGACCACTCTTGAGTTCCCTCCCGATGTCTCCAGGAGCTAAGGACATTTGTAGTCTTTTGTTTGATTCTTCACTTTGGGAAAATCATCAGGCTGTGTCCACACAAGACAACTCTACCTATTGAAAATCATTTGATAATTTGTTCTCAAATTCATAATGCATAGATTCTGTTGACTACATTTATGGTCAGTTTGACTAGCCCTATTTGTTTATTAGACAGGGGAGAAGATATGAACTGAATTTGCTTTCACTAACCATTGTCATTGCTGTTAACACTCAGCCTAGCCGCAACTCTTTCTCAAGCAAAGCAACTCTTTCTCACAAGCCCAAGATACATCATACTAACTGTGGGACATCTCAGGTCTCTCTGGACCTCAGGCTGCTCCAGCTGTTCAGGCTTTCAGATTCATATTTCCATGTTTTGATTTTTATACTCCATAAAATAGGAAACTCACCATAGCCGTCATAGGCAATTTCTAAGAATTTACTGAGAAAGTGCATGTGAAATGACTGCAGCAGGGAGTCTAGAATACATAAAATGCTAACTATCATTGCTATTTCTGTTGTTGTTTAGGTGATGATTTTTACGCTACACAGTACTGTTCAAATGCAGATGTTAGCCAATGTGGACATGAAGTCTGATTGAACCAATGTTCCAGACAGTTGGGAATTAAAGAGTTAACAGAGACATTCGTTGGTCACCCTCAAAATATATGTTGTCTTATTTCTCCTATGTAGCTAAACATTAAAATAAACGTATTTGCTAATACTTTGTTAGTTTATGAAAAACATTTCTACTTTGTAAAGAAAATGAGTAATGCAAAAGAAATCTTTCTTTCCCTCTCTTTCTTCTTCTTCTTCTCTTTCTTCTTCTTCTTCTTCTTCTTCTTCTTCTTCTTCTTCTTCTTCTTCTTCTTCTTCTTCTTCTTCTTCTTCTTCTTTCTCTCTCCCTCCCTCCATTTCTCTCCTTCTTTCTGTTTTCTCATTTCTTAAAAGACCGGGATTTGAAAAGTAAAATCCCTGGACTTTTGACATTGAGGGCATCCTTCATTATATAATATTGTAAAAATATTGTAAACATTAGAAAAATAACAATGGATAGTTAAACTTCTTTTATAACATATTGAAGCTTCTTAATTTTTCTTTTTATTTAAAAAAATTATACAATATATTTTGATTATGTTTTTCCACCTCCATCAATACCTTACAGACCATCCCTGCCTCCCTACCCATAAAACTTTTTCTTTCTCTAAAAACAAAAACAAACAAAAAAACATAAATCAAAACAAAATAAAAACCTAATAAGATAAAGTAATCTTAACTTTTGATAATAAATGTGGCAACTAAAGGGATATAGGAGGGATATAAACAACCATTTTAGTTTTATTGGGTTGGTGACCCTTTCTTTCATAGAGAAGATCCTTTTCCTCTTTTGTGTCTCATACTTAATTTGACTCCACTGCATTCCAGTCCATATGTAATTATTTTACTTTATTTTGTGTCTAACATGTTTCCATGTGCTAATGAAATTAAATGTGTAGCTCACAGACTAGATGGCAATTATTGATCATCTACTAAGGGATAAGCACAACTAGATACTTCTTTAAAAATCTTGCTCTTCTTTCTTTAGGCAACCGCTAACACGTTAAAGCAAATAAGGTGATTGGAGAAGATAATTGTAGGCCACACAGGTCTGTTTCTTACCAAGTTCTGTCAGATTGTGAAGTGTTCATTGCATATTTTGGTTTGGAACATTATTCCTTTAATGACAAAGATAAGGAAGCCATTAAAAGTACAATCAGATCAAGAGCAATATATAAGCATAGATGTATGTGTTGATTTAATTATTCTTATTCTTGTGGGTTCATAGCAGAGACAGTTTATTCTTTGCTAATTCAATCCCCAATCCCGGAGGGTTTCAGCCTCTGTACAATCTAATCCTAAACCTAGATCTGGAAGACTTCAGCCTCCATGCAATCTAATCTTCAAGATGCTAGCTCATATCTAGAAGGCTTCAGCCTCTGTACAATATAATCTTCAAATCTAAACTTAGAACATTTCTTACTGAAACAAATAAGACTTACTGCTTACTGAGCTTACTCTGACTAGCTGTATTTTGAACTACCTCTTTCACTCTGATCTATCTGTACTGTGAACTCTGAACTGTAAATCATAAACCATCTGCTTCTTACTCTTTGCTTTCTCTTGTCGCTTATCTGGACTGGCTCTACTCTTCTTAGCTTCCTCCTTTTGAACTAAACTGTCTGTGAGCTGACTATACTCAAACTGCCTGACCGAACTAACTCTGCTTTGCTTCTTGTCTGTTTCTATCTCTACTTCTCCCTTGCTTCTCTCTCTGAGCTCTGCTGTCTGCTTCCACTCCATTCTACATTCTGCTTTTACTCTCTGAGGAACACACTAGCTCATTAAAGAGGAGAATTTTCAACGATGTCCTAATAATTAGGTCTACTTACGTCTCAAATTCTTTAAAGTTCATTATTTTAATAATTTCTTTTAAATTAAAATTCTGAATGCAGAGTATTTGACATGATTAAAAAAGCACAAATCAGAAAAAAAATCAGTCTCTATTATCCCACTACTCAGCAATACTGCTGCTGGCCCTTTTGTTGTTATATTTCTCTGACTTTACCCCCAATCTATGCATGTACAGTATGAATCAATATAGAACAGTTTACTCACTGGAAGCTTTCCAGGTGAAAGGTAGTCAAAATTACAGCCATCTGACTCTAGTCACTTACCTGACAGTGGCCCAGAAAAGTGATGTTACATTCCAACTCAGAAACGATCATTGACTCAAGTGAAAGCTACCACATTTCATTTCTCTTCATGTGTGCATGTATGTACATATCAGCGCACATGCAGACATGATGAGTACATTCTGTTCATGACCACTGATAGAGCTTAGTCCTACACGAAATTCAGCAAGCTTAGTACTTTACCTGTGGAAGAAGGAAGTGACTTTTTAAGGAAGTGACTGGTGAAGTAAGATCTGAGTCGAAGAACCCAACCAGAGCAGGCTGGCCAAAGTGGCCAGAGTTTATCAACTGAGTAAAAATTAGCAAGGTGATGAGTGACTGCACCAGAGCCACATTGCCATAATGTTTGTCTTTTTTTTTTTTTCCCATAAGCACAGCCTGAAACAAGAAATGTTTCTGGAGGCATTCAATTTTGCTGAGGGACATTATTTAATGTTGTCTAATTATTAATAATACTTCAATGATCAGTGCAATTTCAAAATGAAAAGACAAAAAACACAAAACCTCTTTGGACAAAAATCCACACTGCGAACCCAGAGACTGCGTGGAGAAGAAATTATAGTAGGTTGGTGATTGAAACTTGAAAGGTTTCTTGGAAATTTACTACAGAGACCATGAGTGTGATCCTATGGTAGGAACACAACTGACGCGTTCACCTGGTCAAAGGTCAAATGTAAAGTGGTCTCCACAGAGACTTCTAGAAAAGGAAAAATAAGGTGTGAGAAGACATGTGGTTGGTGCAGTTTTTGTTTTTATCATATTGCTAATACTGGAAAACATTTTAGTGATGACTTCAGAGATTTTTCTTGAAAACCAAAGCTCCAAGTTACAAAAGACCAATTAGAAACAAAGTTATCTAAAGCTATTAAGCACAATTCAAATTAGAGAGAAGAGTCTGGAGGGAGCAGGCATTTGGGGCCTTCTCACTTGTCAAGTGGATGAGTCTATCCTTGATATACGGAACACTGGCATTAGTGATGAAAGTTTGCTTTTAAATTGGAAAAGGAGACTTTATTTTTCATAGGAAATTATAACCCTTTTCTATTTGGGAGGTTTCTCTTTTCCTTTTCTCTTGGGAAGTCAGTATACTATATCAGTTTCTCAGTATCAATGGAGAGAGACAAAGTCCAGTGTAAAATCATTCTAATGTTGAAATGGCTATTCAGAAGAAGCATTTCTGCTTACATGACCATTATGTTAGTGTTTACTATAAATGACAGGGTGTGTATGTCTGTGGGTGTATAGACATTACATTGGGAAATGGAAAGAAATTTGAGTTTTCAGCAAATACCAGAGAGAGGGATTTGCTTTGTTTGAACAACCAAATGTTAAAAACTGACTGTGAAAATGGAAAGCACTAAGCTCTCAATAATCAATTCTTCTTTCAAGACCACGGTCTTCATCTAACCCTGAGTTATTGAAAGAAACTCCTTATTGGCTTCCCTACATTTAAGCTATTTCCCCATCCACCCTTTGCATTTCTGTCAGGGCCATCCTTCAAGAAAAAAAACCATATCTAGACCATGTCTTAGGATAAATTCCAAACATCCTAGGAGACTAGGAGGAGAAATAGGAAAAGGAAGGAACAACAGGAAGGAGAGCAGGAAGAGGAAGCAGATCAATATCTATTGGTTACTGAATAAAAGGAAGTTTGGTTCTTAATGATACATATGTATTATTGAGCCTTTAAAATCAATTGAGCTCCATATTCCCTTACCACTCTCAGGACTTCGTAAACAGTTCTAGCTGTAGGACAAAATGTACTCCATTGACAATTACACCTTTATAGACATGAAATCAGAACTCTCCAAGTAAAAGGAAAATATTTTGGTCATTTTTAAATTTCTCACTTTAGCTGGCATGTAGGGTTAGGGTTAGGGTTAAGGTTAGGGTTAGGTTCTCAGCGTAGACAGAAAAGTTTCTACTTTTCTAGTCTCTTCACACCCTATGAGTGGCCACCCTAGAAACCACATGAATAGAAGTTAACTACTTAGCTGCTTAATATGAACTCTGTGCTCTCCTTTCTGTTTTTACATGCCAGCTTTGTGAATTTGAGCATGTTTCCCTAAATCAGGTGTAGCTTGTATACCTTTTATATTTTATTTTCTATTATCTGAGAAATGTGAAATTATCTTGAGAGACTTGGAGAATTCTTGCCCATGCGAATGGTGAAATCAGATTGTATGTGTGAAAGCATTCCATGTGGTGTCCAACCCATAATAACTTGTTCACTAAATAGGGAATCATTCAGTGGTAGGGCATAAAGTCTCAGTCTCAGGGGCTTAGGCAACTCTGGCACACAAGCTTCCACAACGTTTTACAAATACTGTAGGATTGCTTCATGTAGTGACTTATACCTATAATCCTAGTATTCAGGAAGTAGAGGTGTAAGGATCATTGCAAACTCGAGGCCAGCCTGATCTACACAGTAAATTTTAAGTCATTCAATGTCTAAAGATCCTCTTTAAATCTATATCATCTATCTATCTATCTATCTATCTATCTATCTATCTATCTATCTATCATCTATCTACCTATCTGTCTTCATAATCATCATCATCTATTACTATCTAGCTAATATATCTATATCTATCTAATCTGCCAGGATAGCTACAATTATTGTTGATGAATTCAATCAATGTCTGAAAGAAATTAGTTCAGACTTTAGTAAACTCAGAGGGCTATAAAAGTAAACCATCTTCTCAATCTAATCTATACAATGGGTAGAGAGTAGCTGTTAGGATTCAGGCTGTACACAGGAAAAGCTGGAACATTTTTCCCCCGACTGATAAATTTTTTCCCCTAAATTTTTTATGTGAGGTTGCCCATGAGATCACATTATTTTAATGGTTGCCATTATTATTATCCATTTAAATACAGAGGAATTTAGTTTGAAGACAAACTATAACCTTTCTTTATTTTAATTCACATTTTGTACAGGAAAACCATGACTTACAGGTTCAAAGGAGAAAGCCTTTAAAGGGGCTTGTAAAAGGCCTCATAGGCTTCTTGGACATCAAATAGCTCAGCAAAACAGCATTATGATGATTTAAATGTAAATGAATTAGAAACATATGGATCACATTCCCTGGGAAATACACATGGATTTGGAAATTAAGGGAGAACTGCCTGACAAAATGCACAGCACTTGGCTTAGCACAAAACTGTTTGAATAATGGCTTCAATTTTTTTTTTTTTTTGCCAAATCCCGAAGGCCACAGGTTTGTCCTATAGATATTTTCACCAAGCCCGTGGTTTTTGAGGTTGTTTGGCTTCAAGAATTGTGTTAACCTGTCAAAGCCAGTCCTGCCTCCATTGCTCCTGTGCCCTTCTCCACATGGTGCATTGGGTGTGTAGTCACCACGGAGTACTAATTTCCAAGCCCACTGAGAGAAGTGGGTATGGGAAGAAATGCTGGGATTCCCCTCCTCAGTCTTCCATTATATTTCTTCCTCTCATCTTTTTTCCTTGACTGTTTTGATTCTTTATTTCTTATTTTTTCTGTTTCCTCCATCCTCACAGATCTTGTTTATTCTTTTACGAAGAATTATCAGAAGTTATTACCAGTGTGCTTATCATCAGGGAAGTCTCTGAGTGTTGGTGGCACGAGCTATTCATTGTCTAATAATTTTTCTTCTTTGAAATTAGCCATCGCAGATGGAAAATGTAAAGCTTTTCTCTAAATGGCTTAGCTCTTTACCATGGCATAAGAGGAAATTTTGGCTCTTGGGATGCTGTATTTTAAGTGTCCTGGAGTCTCTAGAAAGTAACGTCATTTAATGCAGCTTATTTTAAAAAGCAATTTATTGTTATTAATATTGATTCGATGTGTAATTAATTAATTCCTTTCCAACAAGTTGGCACGTAGTCTACTTGAAACCTGAGGCTAGTTCATTGCTGTCCAGCACCTAGAAAGGCAGGTGTCACAGTAACGAGAGCTGGCTTTTGTGTGTGAGTTACAGAATATACTGCCTCTTGATAAGCAGCTACAGAATGGATACTTAAATCCATCCGCATGGATTTGCTTCCCATATGGAACTAATTGCCTCTGGAATAGTTAAAGCCAAAAGATCTCTACAATTTCAAAAGCTTCTCTTATCTTTCTCAGCGTATGGCTGTTGACAGGAGTGAAACACATCTATCCTCATTTATTATATCAGTCTCATCAAGTGCAGACGTGTTGATGGGGGACTGTTACAGAACCAGATGGTCCAAGTTGGTCTTTTATGTTTCAGGCATTTCTTCTCCCTGATTTTACAAGTCCAGACAAAGGCTGTCCCGTGCTTGGGCTGATCGTCTAGAACCTGTCCTATTAAAGTCTAGTCTAGTCTCCAGCTGATCCTGAACAGGCCACCGAGAACCAAAACAGCAGGTTTCTGTGGGCACCTTTACTCCTGTATCATAAGAACACATGCTTTGTAAAACTCTGTTCTAGTGCTGTTAGTGGCTCACCAAAAGAAGCCTGGTCAGTCTGAGTTTCCTCCTCAGATTGATACAATAAGGCCACCTCTCTCTTTTCCGAATTATATAAATCTAAACTCTTGACTAGTCATTCCCCTTTGTTTCCTCCTGGCATTTTTGTTTGAACTAATAAAAAAAAAACATAACAGAGAAATAATTAGAAGTCTGGCTATCACTGTTATTCTCATGATGTTGGTTCTCGTTACATTATTTAATATTTCTGCAACACACTTGCCAGGAGCAAGTACTTTAGGCATATGAACTTAATGAATCCCCTCAACCACCCTAGTGAGTGTCATTATGGTCACACGGCACAGAGAATGGAAATGATGCCCAGGTAGATTCTTCCTGGAAGAATCTTCAAGTCAAGAGCAAGTGTGCTACATTTAAAAAAAACAAACAAACATGTGGGAATTACTGAATGTAAGAAGATCTCTCCTACCCCAGCCCGCTTTCTGCATATATTTCTTCTTTCCTGTTTGCAGAATAGGTGGAAAAAATGTTCAGAAGGAACTCCCCTTTAAAAGCTTGAAATCTTGGAAATGGGAAATGCTGACAAGGGGACTGAGAATCTCTATGGAGGTTTGTTGTGTTGTGTGGGAAATGGCTTGTACTTCCTGTGATACAGTTGCTTCATCTTTGAGTTCAGATTCTAGAGTGCCTTCACTGTAAGATCACTGTGAGGGCTGATACATAATTGCTAGAGCATTGTCTGTTACAATGTCTAAGTCTCACAGTAGCCAAATCAATTATATTTTTTCCATGAAGCCTAATAGGTTTCCTGTCTTGGTTGATATCACCAGTATATTTCAGCATAGTAGTGGTCAAAGTGAAAACACTGAGAATTGGCCTTTCATTTCTCTCAGCATCTCTAAAATAACCCATTTTTAAAATTCTTGTGATTCTACCCCCAGATTCTACCCCTACTTTGACTGACTTTATTTGGATGATGGCTATCAATAGCTTTCGTTACAAATAGTTCCCAATGTCCAGAAAATAAATGTCAACCCTTTGGTGTGTGCAGTATTTTGGTTTGCTTTTCCTAAATATACTGTGTACATAGTTCCTTGCCTCTGGGACAATGACCATAATTTGTACTTTAAAAGATAGATCTTTCTGAAAGAAGATTACATGGCCTAAACTCTGGGTTCTTAATCTCTTCAACCCTCTAACCTGAGATAATTGAACACAGCTCAGAGCAAAGCATTTCTTAAAAACCGGTGAATGAATACATCTAGACCCCTTAGCCTGGTGTTTGGCTTCTCAGAGTGACCTTGGATAATTTATTTAACATTTCTGTCCTTTATTTCCACTTTTATAAGGCAGGAATAGTATCCACATTACTGAGATATGAGAACTGAGTAACCCAGCACATGTAAGCACATGTAAAGTGAGTCAAGATGGTGCTTATTATCCTTGTCTTCCTCTTATTATTTCTATAACTCGCTTATAAAATCCCATGATGCTAATTTGTGAGTAAGGAGGAGTTGGAGAATTTATTGTAGTATATTTCATATATTCTGAAAAAAATATTGCATTAGAACAGCACTTTTTAAGGCAGAAGCCAAATGTCATCACCATGTGAAATCATCCCCATGGCCTTTGCCCTCCTTTGGACCAACAGCCTGCATTCTAAGAGAGCACATAATACCGTGATACAAGAATTACCTGGATACATGTCTGTATTTTCCTTAATGTTTCTGTTATGCTCATTTTTTTCTTAAATTTCATTTTAACCTCCTTATCCTTTCCTCTATCTCCAGCTGTCTCATCTGAGCCTGGCCACCACAGGTCTGTCATAGAAGTGGACTGAATGCTTTCTGGGTTGGGTAATGAGCCATTGTCCCACCTTTGTGGCTGCCTTTACAAACACCTAAGGTTTAATTTGGGACTGTGGCTGAGTTGGATAAACTTCAGAGACCAGAATGTTGTCACAGCAGCAGGGACTCCACAAACTTGGCTCCTAGAACATTTTGACAAGGAAAATGTCTGCATTTCAAGATACCTGAGTGTTTATTCCCTGCTTTTCTCAAATACAGTTGAGCTTTCATGTGGTCTTACACTTGCTTATTGATACCCAGTATTTTTCTTGTTGGGCCAAATGTGGCAGCATATTATTTATTTGACACTGCAGTAATCTATTCAATTGAATGGAAAAGAACATATTAGTCAAATGAAATTGATGTCTGGTAGCCATGCACACTCACCCAAATAATCTTCCCTTGGATCCTGTTCACAGCTGCTGCTCCAGCTGCTTGACACCCAGCCACATTTGCGCACAGGGATTTATTTTCCCTGGCCCTGCTGGGATGCTAAAACCAACTTTCCGATTCAGCCTCTGCCTCAGCCTTTAACCGTTGGACAATAGTAATACTGTGTGATGATTCCCTGGGACAGACTAAGAGGAATGACTATTTTAATAGCACTTTATGACTCCTCAAGATGGACTGGAAACATCACCACAAGTAGCAAAAGATATTCGGCAAGGAGTGAGGATGCCTGTGTAGTCAGAATCTGAGCTGGAATCAAAACCGCGAGCAAAACAGGGCTGAGGTCCTCCAGTGTAAATTCCAGGAACTGGAGAGGAAGCTTGAGGACATGGCCATAGGGGCTTTCAGAAATGTGCTAATTGTGCAATATTCACAACTGGTGAGGGAGACATGATACAATCGCCAGAAAACCGAATGACTAAAACATGGGCTCCTGGCTTGGGGTGTGATCCTCAAGAACTGTAGAAAGGAAGGAAGGCGACTTTCAGTAGCTACGTTTTCATTATTGTCTTGGTTCTTTCTCTCTTTCTCTCTCTCCTCAGTCTCTCTCTGTCTCTGTGTCTTTGTCCATCTCTGTCTTTGTCTCTCTGTCTCTGTCTCCCCCGACCCTTCTTTTACTCTTACTTTTGCAAAAGGGAAGCACAATAAGCCTGTAGAGCCTTTGTAGCAATCCATCAATTGATTAACCGAGCAAATAGTGCATTGTTTAGGACCCAAATATAAAAGATTGGCATATACAACTAGAAGTTCATTGATTAGATTTAGCTTTCAAATTAGATGGTCAGAAAGGTCAGCTGTAGTCGTGTGTCTTGAGTCTGAAGTATGAGCAGCATCTGAAATCCATTTCTAAAGTAATCAAGCAACGAAGCAAGACCCTGGTAGAAAGATTCTCACTTTTTAAGAGCCAACAAAACAAAACAAAATAAAAAAACAAGAAACAAAACCAAAAACTAATTAGACTACGAAGCACAAATGAGAGAACTTTTCAACCTGTGTTTAGCAGCAATATCAGTGCAAAGGATTTCTCACCTAGTCTGGTCAAGTCTGCGGGGATGTCCCAACTAATGTGTGAGGAGTTCTGCTGTGCCAAGGCAGGCTGCCAAAAGTTGTGTATTCACGAAAACCCAAAGGGCCTCCTGGAAGAGACGCTGCAAACTTGCCACTGCTTCCCAGAATCAAGACTTGAACAAGGACAAAGGCTGCCTTAAGCCTTGGAGCTCGTAACCTTACATCAGAAGGAATTCATCTGGGGAAATTTTTTAAATACACCAATGAAATCCCACATATCAAATACCACATACTAAAAACAACCAACTGGTTGTTTCTTCTAGAGTTAGGTTAAGAAGGTTTTTTGAGGTTCTAGAAAGACCCTATGGGGATATAGTGCAGCAACCACTGTGCAATTCCTGCCATCTTATGTGATAACTGAATTTCCTACTGCGCCAGCGGAGGAAAGAGAAGCACTTGTTGATGCAACGTTACATGTTGCTGTCCAAATGTGATCTGCTATGTCTGGGAAACTAAGTACAATTTTGGTACGAGCAACTATAAATAAATGCAGCCATGAATGAAGACAATTATATAAAATTGGTATTCAAAATGGAAAAATGTTTTCTTCATTTCACAAAACAGTAAGAGGAAAAGTAAGGTTGAAGTCAAGGTTCCTGTTTGCTATTCACGTCTCTGCCATCTCTTGTCTCACTATCTTCATTTGAGTGTGTTACTATAAAGCCCTCCTAGCCATGTGCCTCTTGTCTGAGTCAGAATGACCAGTCCTTCTGTGCAATTTACAAAATGGGTCTCTCAATGGGTTCTTGAAGCATTTTATGTGTAAAGAAAAACTAGAGTTTGTTAAAGAAGCATTATGGAAATAAATTTAAATAAAGTCTTTTATATTTCTTCCTCTGTTTTGGATATAGAAGATAAAGATAATATTGTTTTTAGTTTGATTGCAGTACTAAAATCAAAAGAGATTAAATCCATATATGAATAATATAAATTTCATATAAAATAGTTGTAATATTCAGAGAAAAGTAATTACAGAGTACAGGGGTAGTGGGTAGGGTGACATATTAATATATAAATTATGAATTAGTATACATAGTTATGTACAGTATTATGTGATCATGCATATTTGAATTGTACAGAAGTCTACAAACTTTAAAGAAAATTGTTCTTTCTGACTCTATTAAGAAAATGTAAAAACCGTGGAAGCAAGATTTGCTCAGACTTGTAGGAATCTTGTCTGGAGAAAACATACTGGCCATGATTTCAGCAAAGGGAGGGCCTGGGAGATACCAACAAGCCAAACAGAGGGAAAGAAGTCTAAATTCAATTAAGAGAGGCCACAAGTTAGAGTTAGACATGACAGCAGACGTAGAAACAAATGACTAAGGATAGGGAACAAAGGTTGTCATTTACAGTTGAACCTCACATTGATAAAATCCACAAGGAAACCCTCTTGATCTTTTTAAGATTTCCTGGGGTCCCATACTCTTTATGTTTAAAAACATTACAGCATTACCATTTCCACCAGACACTCAGCTATGTGGTCTTATATAATAGTTTCCATTATATATGGCTTTTTAGATTTAGATTTGCAAAGTGAATTAAGATTAGAATTTCTGGTCATCACTCACATTAGCAGTTGAAGGCTTCAGTAGACACTTATGGTTAGTGAGGGCCATTTTGTATTGCATATACAATATTTCCATCATTGTAGAACATTACATTGGAAAGCACTGATCTAGAACACAGCAAGAAAAGTTTATTTATAGAACTAGCTTTGTAAGGCCAAAATGGAACAGTATGCACTAATAGTGTAGAATTGCTTACCTTCTATCTGTTGTTTTTCAAACACTTGTTACTTAAGTCTTAATGCTGAGCATATGCAATGAATACTGACTTGTTGACCTTCTTCCGCTGCTGCTGCTGTTTGGTGTGAATATATATATATATATATATATATATATATATATATATATATATACACACATACATGCAGGTTTTTGTAGTTTGTTTGTTTGTTGGAGGAGGAGTGCTGTTGATTTCTTCCCAGTGAGAAATTATTAAATCTGGCAAGAATCTTGGCTTCGATGTGAGATATATATATATGTATATACATATACATATGTTTTCTTCAGCTTTAAGGATTTTTCTTCAATGTCAGGAATTTCATTTGATTTTTATCCAACGAGCACATTGAAATATTAAGAGAATAATAAGGACACATAACGAGTGATGAAGACCACTGTCCAGCCACAGCTGAATTGCTATTACTGTGTATTTCCTACTTGCGATAAGAGGGGTGCACAGAGATTATTATAGCATAAATGAAGGAGTGAGAGGAGTAGGGCAGGGCCCAAGGAGATGGCTCTGCAAGTAAAGGTACTGGCTCCTAAGCCTGATGACCTGAGCTCTACCCCTGGACCCACATGGTAGAAGAAGGGAACTGATTCCTGAGGGTTTTTCTCTGACCTCCACACATGTGCTGTGACATGTACTCTCACACATGTACAAGTACTTACAGAGAATAGAAATGAATGAATTTTTTAAAGGAAGCACAGGGAGTGTCCTATTTTTTTTTTCCTGGCGACAATTCCACCTGAATTTTGCATACGACAAACATTCTGTTTAACTTTTTTTAAAGTAATGGTAAGTAATTTTCTAGCTATGCATGACCACGTCAAGACATCTTATGATTTTTGCCACTTGGATATTCAGGTGAGAAGTAACCCTCTGAAGAGTTCTATGAATTCATAAATCCTTGACTGGCTCCAGACTTTTAAAGTCAATTCATAGCAATTGAGCATCAACATTAGTGACTTGAAAGACAAGTATACTCCCCAGGCTTCTTTTGATAGCATAACAGCTCCTGGTCAAAGAAAAACTGGTTAGGTACAGTGCGAGATGCACTTTGTTCTTATCTTCTCACCTACTCCTTTATAGGAGAGTGACAACTCTTGGATATAAACCCTAGTATTGTCTCAGCGAAGTCTCTTTTATTTGTGATACACAAAATTCTGAACATATAGTGAGTGGCCTTGCTGTGATTTTTCAATTTCAGTTACAGTAAAGGAGGCGTAGACAGAGGAGAAAATACTTGCTCAACTTTATATTGAACATAAGAATCTCAAAACTGCTGCACTGGATTTGAACAGTTCATCGAACTCACCACGTTGTCATAATTTTTCTCTTGAAAGTGGCTAAAGTCATGCTGTACTGTAAAGCTCGGTGGCTTTGAGACTACTCATTCCTACTTTTGAACTTGTTTACTCGGACTAGTTTTAATGAAAAACATCTTTCTCCAAAACCCAATTGCTCTGCTGGGAAATCTGCTAGATACTCCATCCTTTTCTTTATCTTCTGAAAACTACACAAGCACGTGAGGGATTGTTTCACTTTTGAAAAGCACTTCACTTCATTCTGACTACTCTTTTCTATTTTATTTCTTGTTGTATTTGGAAAACTCACACAGCATAGGGGTGGCTCTAATCTCCTCCAGAATATCAGGAAAGCCTTATGTTTATAAAGGAGCCATCAAAGATGCAAAATCAGAAAGATAAGAACATTCCAGACTTCCTGTTATGGACTAGTTGAAATTTAGGATTTGTGTTTTTTTGTTTGTTTGTTTTGGTTTGTTTCTTTTTTTCGGTAAGCTTTACCATCTCGGCAGGACTTAGATCACTTGAGTATATTCATCATCTCCTATCTGTCATCATCAAAGATACTTCAAGCACTAAAAAGTAATAATTGTTGAAGTAGCTGTAAGTTCTAATTTGTCCCATTGGTCATCATCTTTCATACATTTTAATACAACGCAAATGAAATCTTTAAAGAAATCTTCACAGGTCATTTGATTGCTTAAGAAAATGTTGTAAATTACTATTTAAGAATGTTTTTCTTTATTGCAACATCTTCATACATTATCAATCAAGTCAAGCATGAAATCTTAAAACGTTAGGATATAGTCATTCCACAGTGTGTTTTCAAGAAAGGTGAATACATTTTTTTCTTAATGTGTATATTCAAACTTTGATCCATCTTCTCAGAAAATGTACTTCTTAATAGCAACAAAACTTCACAATAACAATAATATCTGCATACATTTTAAATACTTTCCATTTTGTGCCTTAAATAAATTCTGAAAGTAATTATTTGAACCAAATCACTTGGTTTTAGATACTAATGTTCCTGTTAAGTTATTCTTTATTTAAAAAAAAAAATTCCACATTTACCATGGACTGCATACATCCCTAGTATTTGGGACCTTTTCAAAAAGCTCTGCTTTTATTTATGAACATTTGTTCATAATATTGTAATTAGAAGCATACACACTGGATCTTTTCTTTGAAAACTTTTTCCTTGTTTATTCAATCTTCCAACATAGGGAAAACCTTCTGCTACCTCTTTCACTTGAAACTGGGCAATCTATATGACTACATTTTCAGTGCCATCTATATTGATTATTCCACAAAAACATTTGAGTTTCTTTGATTCATCAGAGAAACACACGTACTTCTACAGTTGCAACTGCAAAAGTTATATTTTTAATCTATACTACATTGCTTCTTCAAGTTTGTGTAGTACTAAGAAAAAATAAGGATAAAGAAATCTACAAGTTCCTAAAGGTCATTTTTAATCCACGCTTTTCAGTGTCACCTCTAACTTTGCAGTCATACAACTGAATCGTCATTTTTCTTCTCAGTCTTGCTTTCACTCTAACCTCACTGTTTCTACTGTTAAGGCTAAGATTCGCAAGCTCCAGGCTTAAACGAAGGCAATGAACTTCGATTTAGAAACTTTTCTGTTTTCCAAAGTCTAGAGTATCCCTTTATTTTTATTTTCGTTCATTTTTCTTCAAACTGTACACAGTCGCTGCTCTCCCATCATACCCAGTTCATACCTAACAGCCTCCTATCCACTTCCAGTGGCTTTAATTAATTTTCATTCCACCTTATCCATTCTACCTATCAAATGCATGCATAGCTCTGTAACACATTTCCTTGAAGAGCTACTCTCCTGTTTTCTTCTTTCTCAAAGCCCATGTTAGAAGTTCCAACTCGAAGTCTTTTAGCCAGATCCCTCTACCAACAGTAGTGTACACATTGCCATCTTATGTAATATTAGTACAAACACTAATATTTGAGAGTGATTTTGGTGTCTTTCTTCTGCCAGACACTGAGCTATGTGCTTTGGCTATGTAACCTAATCTAGTTGTGGCAACCACCAGGTAGAGTATACAATTGCATGCACCATTCACACAGTGAAACTGAATTTCAGGGGACTTGAAGAGCTCACACAAGGTATAGACATACAATTGAGACCCATGACCTAACCTAAAAGCAATGCTATCAACCAACATTCATGGTGCTTCTCGTTCCATTACATTTATGTACGACTTAAAGGTTTCTTATTTTTGTTTTGTTTCTTGCCAGTGTCTTTTTTTCACACCACTGTACCTGGAATACTGCTCTTTCTGTGTAGTAAACTGTCATTTATTTTTCAAAACTCATCACAATCCTCACTTTCTTTTTAAATCTGGTGTAAATGTTCTGTTATAAAGATACTTATATACAGTTGAAGTTTCTGGATACATATCCCATTTGTTAATTAATTTTTTTTACCCTGCTATAGAATTGTTCTTGACCTATGTAGTATTGGTGCTTTTTTGAGCTTATTTCTGCACACTCTTAAATTGAAGTAATTCTTTAAGCATGTTATGGGTAACTGCCACCTTGCAATGCCTTGCTTGTAGAGAAAAAAATTTCATAATTTTATTGTTTAAGAAATTTAGTACGTTTAGTTGATTAGATTGGTTGACATAACTGAACTGATCAATTCAGCCTATTCATTTGAGTGATCCCATGGGCTTGCTATGCATAATCCAAATTGTCACACACACACTACAAACAAACACACACACACACAAACACACACATACACACACATGCACACACACACACACACATACACACACACACACACACACACACACACACATTGGGTTAGGGAGAGAGAAAGAGAGAGAGAACAAAACAAAGGTCAAACAAACCAACCTAAAACACATGATTTCTATCTCCTTTCCTACAAAAACAACACTATTCCTGGAAGATTCTTCATAGATTCTGAGAATCCAAATCCAGCTCTTGCTTCAGAGAAAATGCTGTAAGCTATCTTTGCCATATTGTGATAGTGTCATCGCTGTCATTTAAGTTGTTTTATGAATACCTCTTGAGAAAGGAAGATCAGTATTCTGGAACTAGCCAATCTGTTAGACATTTGTGATGGCTCAACAGCACTTGTGACAATAAACCTCAGCAGTCCTGTCTGTATCACTGCCCCACTCTTTCTCACTGTGAATGATGAGGTATTTCACATTTTTTCATAAAACATAGACAAACTGTCTTGATTTTCCCCTTTGTGACTGTTTTAATTATTTGAAAGAGCTCCTGGGAGGCTCCCTAATCTTCTTCTTCCATCCCATCTTTCTCCCATCAAACATTTCTCTAGTTCGGGGAGCCAAGCATCCTTGGGTTTGGAGTCCAGAGTTTTTCAACATCCTGGTCTGTTCCCTTCATATATTCTCCATCTTGAGAATACAATAAGACAGATGTGGCCTGAGGAGGGCAGAACACACAGAATCCCTCACTTCTCAAACTTCAGCCTTGTTCAAACTTCAGCTTCATTAGAGCCTGAATGTGCATTAGCTTTTAACACAGTAGCATTATGCTTATGACTTCTGCTGAACTTGTGGTCTAGAGCTCCAGGCTTCTTATTTTCCCCCAGGAAGTACATTGCAGTCATGGATCTTTTATCCTGTCCTTATGCAATTAATTTTTGTTTGAAACTATGTGCAAGGCTTTTTCCTTTGTGCTTTTGTGCCTTTTATCATGTTGGTCCCCAGAAATGCATGATGGGACAACAGAGGGAAAAAAAAAAAAAAAAACCGCAAGATTCTTGGCTGCTCTGGAAGCTGAGGATCTGGAATGGCTCTGATGAATTATAATAAGAGTTCCACTCAATAAACCCCAAGTCCTATGAATATTAAAAACATAAAAACAGCCAGAATGAAGAGAAATCCTACAAAATCGCTGGCTGTTGAAAGCTGCAATTTACCTTTAGTAAAACTAAAATGGGAAGATGAAGAGGGACACCCTAAATCCACAAGGACTAAGAAGCTGGTCAGGACCCTAATTTTCACTCTCTAGATACCTTTCTGCCTTGATTACAGTTAAGGAAGGACAGGCAGGAGGACATAATTTTAAAACGCATAAGGTTCTGGGCATCCCCTTCTCTGTGCTAATTACCAATTTTCAGTGGCCTTTCCAGTAGCACATAAACCACTCCTTCCCTCCAAGCACTCAGGAACCTGAAGAACTTCTGTATATTTTAACAAACTTCTTCCACTCGGGGCAGGGGATACCTTACTCTTCCAAATGACCAGACCACTGGGGAAAGCAGCCTTGTCCCCAGCACACAGGTGGATCTTCGTTGCTATTTTCTTTTCCCATCACTTCCCTGCTTTCCACATGTGACTTCTGTGTCGCTCTGTGGACTACAGTGCTCATGTACCTGTATTATGTCCCTGCTTTCCACATGTGACTTCTGTGTCACTCTGTGGGCTACAGTGCTCATGTACCTGTATTACATCACTGCTTTCCACATGTGACTTCTGTGTCGCTCTGTGGGCTACAGTGCTCATGTACCTGTATTATGTCCCTGCTTTCCACATGTGACTTCTGTGTCGCTCTGTGGACTACAGTGCTCATGTACCTATATTATGTCACTATGCCGCAGGCTAGGTAGTTGAACCTCCAGGAACTTACTTTCTCACTCTTTTGGAATCAAGAGATCTAAGATCAGGGTGTAGGTGGAACTTGTGTCTTCTGACGTCTGTCTGTCTGTGGGCTGCGAGTGAATGGCTTCTCCTTTTGTCTTCACACTGTTCATCTGTTTGCATGTTTACACCACTTTTCCTTCCTTAGAATTACCTCAGTTGTCCTGATGGGGTAGGTCTCACCTTGATCATCTTATTTTTCCTTAATTATCTCTTTGAAGATCCTCTGTGAATTAGTGTTCCTGTGATAAAATCTTCTTCCTGAAGAAGAAAGGATATATTCTGTCTCAAGGTTCAGTGAGCAAAGGGGGGGAAGGCATGGTGGAGGTGGGGCAGTTTGTGACTGTAACAGCCGAAGTGTAAGGCAGCTGATTCCATCATTGTCAGGAAGTAGTGGGACTGGTCCATAACTGTGGTCAGGTTATAACTCAAAAGGCTCACTCATCAGTGACCCACTTTCTCTAGCTAAGCCTCATCCCCATACGGTCACACAATTTGTCTCCAACTAGGAACCAAATGTTCAAACTCGTGAGCCTATTAAGGACAGTTCATATTCAACCTAGAGCAGACACTATCTCCAAATATAGTCACATTGTGAAATGTCGGGTGTTTGAATGTTGCAAGGTTATAATTCAGCCCATAATTGCATCTTCACTCAGATTCACGTCTCTGGACTTAGGCATTCTCTTTAAGTGTAAGCTGCTAAATCCATTGTTAACTCACTTCTGCAACTTCCCTGGAACACATCTTTGGTTGATGAAAACTGCCTAGCATCCCATGGCAGCAATGTGGAGAAGGCTACATCCTTGTTGTGAATGACAAAAGTGCTGAGCATGGAGAGCTCAAGAATGTCAAGAGCACCTCCTTTCTGATCTAATTCTGTCAGATGGAGGGAAGGAGGAGGATTTGGAGCACATGGATGGAGGCTGTATGTTTCCTTGCCTCTCTGAGTAAGACAACCTTTGCTGTAAGATGCAGACTCCAGCAATTCCCAGTAGATGGGACAGAGGCTAGATTCTCCTGGGTGATTCCATGACTCTACCATCTTCTGTTTATCCAGGTTTTCTCACCATCTTTTAGAGCATTTCTCCTCTGAATCATTTGCTATTTCCATCTTTGTTTCTGCTTTTGTAGGAAAACTTGAGTCAGTGATCTTCTTTGAAATCATAGCATTTGTTTAAATATTGAACTCAGAAAGCAAAGAATCTAATTCAGCATGCTCTGTATTTACAGAAATACAGAAGACTAAGTTTCTTCATATGAAAAGCTTCTTGAGGGCAGACATAAGGTCTAACTCCTTTCTATTTTTGTGTAGCAGAATAGAAAGTCAATACACACTTATTGTACAATGCTCTGTTGTGGAAGGATTGTAATAATGCAGACCCACTCAACAAAAACAATTCTACTATTTTAGTAGGAAATACAAACAGGTATTTAACTCATTATAATGAGTTAATGATATCATGATATCGTTATAATGATATAATGATACGAAAGTACTGTTAAAGCTCAAGCACCAAGGGACTGATTTCACAGAAAGATTAGGTACAGATTAAAGGCAATTTCTTAAAGCTGGAAGAAAGGTGAATATGATTTTGATAAAGAAGAGGAATCAATATCACTGCTAATATTTATAGAATATTATCCAGATTCCGTGTGTTCTTTGCATCCATTTGATTTAATACTTGCAGAATCTGTGGCATGGAAATCATTAAAAATACACTTTAAAAACAGGGTTTTAAGGTTTCAAATGTCTACATTTTTCCAGATTTCTACCCATCTTTTTATTAGGGATGTTGCAATAAAGGGCACTGTGGTGAACTGAGATGACATTAGAAGACTTCTACCAATAGTATGCTTACTTAATAGATGCAATAAAAAACATGCTTGGAAAGAGAAATTGGGGGTTGGATTATAGATAGCTTGGAAAACTATGCTAAGAAATGGGATTGTGTTCTTGTCAGATCTAAAAGAATCTGGGAACATACAGCTAACTGTGGTGCCTATTAACATACCAATGTGCATGCCGGCCTCCAAGGTCTCCAAGAATTGCAAGACCCCTTCTGAGAGTCCATACTGGCATTCTGGCTCCTCTCAGCTCTCCTCATTCTACCCCTACCCTAAATCTCTCCAGTTCATGAGCTTTCCTTCTCCCAGCTTCTCATTTTGACATACTCCTGCCATTTCGGCCATGTGCCTTCTTGCCCTCTCTTGGCTCTTGGTTCTTGGCTCTCTTGGTCTTCTATCTCTCTTGGCCCTCTCATGCCCTTCTCTCTTCTTCTCATGTCTTGCTTTTCCCCTCTCTTTTTCCCTTTATGGCCTAGTTTTACTCTACTGGCTGTGTTTAGTCCACTACATTCTCTCCCAGCTCTGGACTCTTCCAGATGCCTCTGGCTGTACTCTTTCTCATATCTACAATGAAAACCTCTCTTCAACCAATCTCGGAGCAGTCGTGACCTCACTTTATACGTTTAGTGCTGAAACTGCAACTTTATACAATTCCATAAACCTTGGGAAGTGACAAAAGGAGACTGAGGAGGACAGGTGAGTGAAAGTGTGTCCTTAATCTCAAGCACAAGTGTATATTTTCCTGTTTGTCCTTTTCTACCTAGGTCGGAATCAGAGACTAACGATTCTTATTTTTATGATTTTTCTAGGATCGTTGATTTCATTATATATGTGACTTTCTCTTAATCCTTTCTCCACAGTATATATACTTTTTACTTACTTTAATAAATGGTATAAGCTCTTTTGAAGTAGGCCGAATGTGTTAACATTACACATACTGACCAGAACATTTAACCTATTCTTTTACTGTACTTGCATGAAACATTTCTCCCAAATGACCTTGCAATTACTCCTAAGTTTTTTATTATTATTATTTTTTTAGATTATACTACAATTACATCACTTAGTCATTCCTTTTTTTCCCTCCTACAAACCATCCACATAAACCTCCTTGCTCTGTTTCTAATTCATGGCTGCTTTTTCATTAATTGTTGCTATATGTATATATAGCAGGTTTTCAGAGATAACCGTTTAGTACTGGGTAATGAATTCGTGTGTTCTCTCCTGGGGAAGAGTATTTCTCCTGCTACCATATTCCTCAGTTTCCCATAAATTTTTTTTCTTCCCTTCTTTTTTTAAATGAGGTTGAGGCCCATAAGGAGCCCCCCCTCCACTTTGGAATTTCTATTGTTAATGTCCTCAGCTCTTGTTGAGGCAGTCATACTGGTGGGATTTTATGATAGCTCCTGACATTACTGGGAGATACAGTTTTGAGCAAACTCCTTGATCCTCTGGCTCTTACAATCTTTCTGGCCCCTCTTCCACCCGAGTCTTAGATCAGTAGTTGTTTTGTAGATCTATCCATTGGGACTGGGCTCCCCAACTCTGCATTTTTATTGATTGTGGTTTCCTGTAATAGTCTATTTCTGTTGCAAAGAGAAGTATCCTTGACGAGAAGTGTGAACTACACTTTTAAAATCTCTTCCTGGCCAAATTCTCCAAAGCTTTCTGAAGTCTCATTCCTTTGCATTTTCTTGGTGATACTAATCATTTCCATCTAATGTTTTCTGAGCACATACCTCTCCAACACTGCTAAAGTAGAAAACTAATTAATTTGCCTCTTACCTTTTCTCTTCTGCATCTGTTCTTTGGAAGCCAGGAGATAAACTATAAAATATGATTATAACAACTCAAACATGCTCATCTTTCCTCTTCCCCACTTCTCTCTTATCTGTATTCATTTCACATTCACATTTGTAGCCTCTTTCCCTTTCTGCTGAGAGGGTCTGGCAATAAGGTGCTGCTACTGTTGTGTGTCACATGACCTAGGGTCCACAGACCCAGTAACATAGCAACTGTTCATCATTTTATCATCATTTATTATTTATTTTGTTCTCTTTGAGGTAGCATCTCACTCCACAGCTGCGACTGGCCTTGATCTGAAGTTCTCCCACTCCTGCCTCCTGAGTGCTGAGAGTTCAGGCAAATGATATCCTGCCTAACTTGCGATCATTGGCTTTTTTAATTTTATTTTGCTTCTTGCAGAGCCATTAAATGTAGTCACTTATGAGCACTGCACTCCAGAGTTCATTGTTTTAGCAAATACGTGTGATTGCTAATGCCAAGTAGACTAAAAACATCCCAAAGCCCACCATATGTGTGATGACTTGCTCCTTTGACTCAGAGGATCACTGGGTTACCAGGGGTCTAGTTGAAGGCTTGTAGTTTTCTTGGTTGTAAAAGCCAAAGAAATTATGGTAGGGCTGCAAAGCTTCATACTGCTGGGAGGGGCAACAGTCAAGGTAGATTAGCCTTCAGTTTTTTTGGGTTTTTTTTTTTTTTTGCCTTGCTTTTCTTTGCTAGCAGGCCACCTGATATCTCTGTCTTGCAGTAAATCTAGAAAACTACAATTTCCTGACATTCGTCACTGCTTCAGTTCATGCAGAGGCAGAAAGCAGAGTCCAGAGTCTGGACTGTGTCTAGCCACAAGATAGAGAATCTGGCTCTGTTTGATTTCAAGGTCATCCCTTCACATTTTAACCTGCCCATTTCCCCCCTACTTTTTGTCATGTATTAACTCAGTTTTGAGTGAGAAAAACAAATAAGATAATGATGACCATTATCTTCCTACATGGAGAAGTCTGTCTACTAATCTAGCTAGATTAGTAGACCAATCTACTGTTTGAGGATACAGAAAAAAAGAAAGAAAGAAAGAAAGAAAGAAAGAAAGAAAGAAAGAAAGAAAGAAAGAAAGAAAGAAAGAAAGAAAGAAAAGAAGGAAAGAGCGAGCTCAGGATCCAATTATGGATTAGAAAAAGCCATGAAGTTTGATTTTTCTTTTCAGTATACTCACTCCTCCTTTAACCAGAGAAATTATCATTCTCAGATTGTGTGCTGCCAACCCATTTATAGATAGCTAAAGCCTCCCTTTGTCCACCTCTGACTCTGGCTGTGTTCATTGTTGCTCATGATTCTGTGCTAGCTGTCACTCACTAGCTAGTACTCCTACTCCTGATCTTGCAGGTATTCAAAGTGTTGTTGATTATTGTAGTTCTCCTTCTTCTCACATATCCTAGGAATTAGCATAGTAACATTAGTTAACTCCTTGTCTATAGATTGGTCTGGGGCCTTGTTTCCTGAGATGGGTAGAAGCTTTCTCAAAAGCTATCCTTGTTTAGTCTGTTGTAATCGACTGTACTAGAAACAAGAATATTGATCAGAGGTTCCTCAAGGAAGGAAGGATTTGGGGGAAGCCTGCTATCACTAACTCAGAGCCCTGTTCTTCCTCTTGCTGGTCAGTTTGATTATCTTATATAAGTCCTCTTATCTTCCTCCAAGTTTTAGGCTTTGCTGTATTAACCCTGAATCTTTCTTCTTAGCATCTCTTATCACTGCAACATATGTGAGCAACTTGCAGTTTCCAGCATGGACCCCTTTTCATTAGCTGCTTACAGTATCACTACTATAATAGTTGAGTAATGACTGGTATTTGGAAGTGTGGTGTTACTGGGACAGAAACCTTAAACTCATGACAATAGAGCAAGCAGTAGGCGGGAGCTTAATCTTCAGACAGTGAAAGCAAGCCTGAAGGACTTGGGTATGGTGTTCAGGATCCAAAGTGGTCTTGCTAAGACTGCCTGTTAAAGATCAGAGGAACCTAGAGAAGATGTTATTGAAAATTAAGAAGCAGAGCCCTTTGTTATGCAGTGACACAAAATTTGATCATTTCAGAGCCTGTGGCAACTTGGAAAACAGGAAGTGATCCTGGTGATATAGCAATTTCTGGGCAGAAAGTACACAAAATACTAACTGGTTCCATCTTGCTACTTATGATAAAAATTTAAGATGAGAGAAATGAGTTTACTAATGTTTGTTAATAAAAAGGATTTGAGACTTACTGGATTTGAAAGCAATACAGTTTCTGATCCCATGCCTCTCCAGATGGCAAGATTGTCATGACAAATGTCATTTTAGGTTCAAGACATTCAAGGAAATGTCACATCATCTCATAAGAACTCACCAAGTTTCTAGACTGTACGGCATAGATCCTTTGAGGTTAAATTAAAAGAAGCTCCTTGTGGGTCTTTGGCTGTGCTTAACAAATCTTCCCTATTAATGATGGCTGGTGATTGTACCAATGACTTTGAACATGCTAAGCTCGTACTCTACCACTGAGCTACATCCCCAGCCCAAGTATCTTTAGAATATTGTTCCATAATTGTGAGATTACAGGGCAGACAAGAAGTTCACCAAAGTTGGTTTACAAATTTATGGCTGTGACTTTAGCTAAATGAAATAGGTTTGTAAATGATATAAAGGAAACATAATACATTTAAAAGATTTATATCTGTTTGCTGTAAAAATAATTTTAACAGTAAAAAATTTTAAAAAAATAGACTTTGGCCCAAATATTTCTATGCATATGAAACAGGTGATAAACTACACTGCCCTAAGCACAGGCTACTTAAAAATAATTTAACTTTTATTTTTTATATTTATATGTGTGGGTATTTGCCTACATGCCTGCCTATGCACCACATGAATGAATTGTTCATGAAGGCCCGAAGAGGAGTTTGGATCCCCTGGACTGGAGTTACAGATGGTTGTGAGATGCCATGTAGGTGTTAGAAATCAAACCCAGGTCCACTGGAGTAGCAACTAATGTTCTTCATTGCTGAGTTTTCTCTCCAGCCAGCAGGCTGCTTTTTATAGAAAATGAAATAACTCTCAAAGAAAAGAACTGAGATTCTAGAGTGCATAAACAACTACCTACTCTAAGAATAAGCCTGAGCTCCATTCTAGGAGTAGACAACACTCAATTGTCTAGATCTAAGCATTGCAGTGGACCCATATCTGTGGTCTGCCTCTCTTTTGTATGAGTTTGTCTTGAAGTGTCAGCTAACATAATGCTGCTCTACCATGCATCTCTATTGAATACAGAAAATGAAGAAATGTTCTTCAGTTTACAAGTTTTTGGACTGAACATATGTTGTAGAAGCTTATTTTTAGTTGTACTTAAAATACTGTTTTATGTACTGGAGGGTGAGGGGCTCCCTAGGTTTTGGCATTCTGTATTGCCTGCTGGTGTTGGATTTATGTGGAGATGTTTGATTGGTCATGATCTTCATGTGCTATCAGTAGAATACCTGAGGAGCTCTGAATCAATGAAACTACCTGAGCTCAGATGCAATGTGGCACCTGCCATGTTGATGGTTCCCTCTGCTGAGGTCTGGAAGTGTTTGCACCTATGAAAAATGCCTCTCTGTCATCCTTGATGAGCTTCCAGAGCAGCCTAACAGCTACAAATGGAATACCAATGTGAGGCACTGACATCATGCTGGCTCGTTCAAAGTGGAGACAAAGAAGAGAAAGAAACTCCAGACCTCATAGAGTCCAGTAAAGTACACTCAGGGCAGCTCCTGGAGGACAGATATTATATATATGCAAAAATAATGAGTAGAAGTCTCCTGAAGGAAGAGGAAAGTGAGGAAGGAAATAACCCTCTATGAAGAGATAATTGTGAGATAAAAGTGAGAGCCACAGAATAGAGGCCTTTAGAGAAAGACTTTCATGGTAAAAACAAATTCAGCTGGAAGCAGAAAAGAAGCAAGTTGTTGACTGCATTTCCTGATCATGCAGTTGATGCTCCCTCTCACTGCTGGTGGTAGCCAGGGCACAGGGAATCGAAACCAAAGCATACCATTCTATAAACTGAGTTTGTTGATGGCTTTTTGTGTATGTAAAGCCAAAGTGGGTCTTGTGTTTGAGGCCTGTGGAGAAGGGTATATGTTTCCCCATAGAGGTGGTACGAAAGAATGCCAAACCATCAGAATGTTTCAGCCAGAGATTCTTCACACAGGCCCAGGACCCCCTGCTGTTGTGGAAGCCAAAAGCCACTTTAACTGAGAAGCTTTTTTTTTTTTTTTCTTTTTTCTTTTCTGCAAACCTGACTAAGAGAAAGACAAGCAGCCCAGATACTGATGATGGTGATGAAAACTCCACCCCATAAAGGAATCCTTCCTAAAGACAAAGTTATCAGTTGGTTTTCCTGCAAACCAGACTCTAATTTAATATATGGAAAGTGTTTCCTCAGGGTCACCACACAGAAGTTGTCTTCCAGAACTGACCAAGTTTGTATCTCATTATGGATGCTGAACTTGGTACTATAAGAGTCACCCAGGTGGTGCTGGTTTTGAAGGATTAAAGAGATTATGCAAAAAAGTTGAGTCTTAGCACTATGAAGAGAGCCCAAGAGAGTGTGGCCCAGTTGCAACAAGGAACCCCAGTGTTTTGGAGCACCAAGAGCAGCAGCATCAGAGGAGTGAAGCTAGCTGGAACCTGAAGGACAAACTGTGTGTGCTGCAGAGTGCAGAGCCAAGAAGTGATCCAAGCCCTTTGGAGGAGTCAGATGATCATGAGTGAATTCCAGATAATTGGACATTGATAATGTTTTTCTGTTGTCTAAAGACATTGTGAAAATCTTGATAGATATTTGATTTCAACTGGTCTTGTGCATTAGCAACACTCAGTAAATAGTTTTGCTAGTGTAGTGTTAAATTGTGTTGTAGAGATAAAGCATTTTTTTATCTTATACAGAAAAAAGAAATTGTTGTAGAAGTTTATTTTCAGTTGTACTTAAATATTGTTTTATGCACTGTTGGGTGAGGGACTCCTTTGGTCTTGACCTTCTGTATTGTCTACAGGTGTTGGATTTATGTGGGCATGTTTGATTGGTCATGATCTATACATGCTATTGGTAGAATACATGAGGAGTTCTGAATCAATAAAAACATCTGAGCTCAGATGCTCAGGGTTCCACTGTCCAGTATGGCACCTGCCATGATAGGGATTCCCTCTGCTGGGGTCTGGAAACATTCACTTCTATGAAAAATGCCTTCATGTTATCATTGCTTGAGCTCACAGCAGCCTACAACTGTTACTTCAAGTGTAATAATACTGAAGAAGCTGAGCTTGAGACCATACCCATGGGTTTTCATTCACACTTGTATCTGATTTAGTTGATGAGATGCTGATACTCTTGTTTGAGTTCATGTATAAATGAAAGGGACCTTTGGGATATTGATTGGAGAAGAGGTCAGCATGGGGAAGTTGTAAACTGTGGACAAATAGAGGATTATTGGCGTACTAAACTTACTACAGGTAGCCACTGTATCTCTTGATTTACATGGTATTTCAATACTGTGCTACTGTATCATCCAGTCATGGTTAGTTCATGCTTTTCTTTTAGTCTATGCAGACGTTTCTGATTCATTTACCAGTAGAAATACAAAGAATTACTATGGAAATACATTTCTGATGACAGGTCATAAAAAATGATATGTCTTGGGATGTTTGCCTCAGATATAAGTATGACAATATGCAAAAAGGTGCGGGATGCATGGAAGAAAGTGGGCCTTATAGCCTCCAGGCATCAAATGCTGCATGAACTGAAAACAACCTGATTTCACTGAGTTCTGGACAAATTGCCTATTTATGAGAAGTAAGTAGTAAATGGAAAAACAATTTTAATTCACTAAATTTGGGAAACAGTTTACTATTAAGCAAAAGAAAACTATGAACCAGATAAAAAAATTAGGTTCGGGGTAAGGCCAGCGAACATGCATGCCTATAGGTTTCTGGTCTGAAGCCCAGGGAAACCCAGCTAGAACACAATATAACACTTGACTGCACAGTCTATGGGATGAAGTGGTCTCTCTTGTGATTCTTTAGACAAATCCTGTTTCACTCTCTCCTGTTTTCCTTCTCATCTCAGTACATTCTCATTCTTGAGACATTCAGGGACTATTTTGGAGAAAATAAACAAACTTCTTTGGAGCACAGCTTTTTCCTGCTTCAGCCCCCTCTATGGAGGAGACCTGTGTTCTTTTTGGTGGGTTACTTGCTATTATCCTACTCTCCTCTCTTCTGCTTTACATTCCAAGAATAGCATTGTTTAAGTGATATCATTCTTGGTGATGCTGGAGTCTGAGCATCTTTGCCATCTTCTTATTTTAAATTGTGATTGAAAGGAAATAAGGAATCATTTTGATGTGTTATGTTGCATAGCAAAACAAAAAGCACCCTTATCCCCATCATTTTGAAATAGATGCAAAGAAACACTACAATATTTTGATTCTTGACAGTTTGAGTTTGTAGTTTTTAGAAACTACATTTTCCTTGAATAGGGTCATTTGAAAACCAGAAGTTCATCATGTACAGTTAATCCCACTTAATTAAAATAGTCAGTTGACTAGAACACTATAATTGCCCAATGTGTGTTTGTTGCTTAAGGATTTAAAGTCTGTATTATAAGTTTTAGCTAAAGTAATAATTTTGCTTTCTTATACTAAATTTTCCAGAATATTTATTTGTTCAATTCACATACCCCACTTCCCACACATTTCCCCACCTCAGGGTTTCACTTTAGAGCTCCAGTTGTCCTTGGGTTATGGAAACCTCCAACTTCTCTGTCTCTTGAATTGTGGAATGACAGTCATGCACTACCATGCCTGAATTTAGATGCTGTCATAAGCGTCAAGAACTATATCTTCTAATTAATTTGCCACTAAGTGTATGTGGCTGTTTCTTACAATTATAATTTAGTTTTCTGGTCCTACTAATATCGGTTTTGTTAGCCAGACTCTGTTAATGGTACTATGCTGAAAAGCTCGGGTATAGGGTATTCCATCATGTAAAATTCTTCTGTACAGTACAGAAATAAAATCTTCTTACCTTACAGAAGGAAAATAAAATGGGGAAAGAATGATGGCTTTGAATGAAAACATTCTTTTGTCTATTTTACATGTTCAAGAATCTCCATTTGAAAATGTCAGTATCTTCAATATGCATCCCATGTGGCCAAACACATTTTTAGCTTGATAGTGGTCATGTGGGAGATGGAAATGATTTACTCTATAATGCTGGATGAATTGGTATTAAATCATTTGCATGCTGTTAAGGTGGAGTTATGCTCAGGGGACCTGGGCTCACCTCCTACTGCATTCTACCCTACCTCTTTTCCACTCTGGTTAGTGTCAAGAGGAGGCATGTTGAAAAGCTGAGCCTCTGCAGGTGTGCTATGTCACCTGGGACTCTGTCAGAGCTTCTCTGATCGACACAGCATGGCTTGTGTGTACTGTGTGCTTTCACTGGAGAAATGTGCGCAGCCAAGCTGAATGGCTGCTTCCATGGATTTGGGCTGTAAGTTTGTTATTCTTCAGATCCTGATTTAATTGTTTATTGATCAAATAAACAGAAGAGATTATTTATTGGGTCCCAACGGGGAGCTGTTATTGCAGCCAAAGGATGATAAATATGTTTATGCTTCTGTGGCTAACCGTTCACATGTAAAAAAAAAAAAAGTTGACTTAAAATTTGCCAGTAGAAATGAAGCATTTCTAATAATTACGTGATTATAAAATATTCACATGAAAACAGTATAATAAAATGTCCTTTTAAATTTAATAGGGAGAAATAACAAAAAGATAGGGTGAGAGAATCAGTACATAAATGATAAAAACATGTTGACTTAGAAGTCAGATAATTATATTATTTTCTTAATTTTGTTAACCACATTAATAGCATTTAAGTGTCAAGTACTTAAAATTTCTTTCTAGTTATTTGCAAAAATGAGCAAAATGAATATTTTCTTTAAAATAGCTCAGCTATTTTCTTCTTTTAAAGTATATAAAACAACCTGGTTTTCAGAATTTTGTTCCATATGTTTGAGTTTGCTCCCGAACTTGTGATCTCAAGATGTTTTGATAATGCCTGGTCTTAACCCAAAGCCTGGTGTCCCTGTAATGGGCCTTGATTTGGAATCCATAGAACCAGCTTTTTTGTGGAACCATGTCAAAAGGGGTTTAATCTCCTCACCACTCATTTGCCAGTTTATATTTTTTGCAGTGAATGAGATAAGCAGGTTGCTAAGATTTCTGAGAAGCACAAACAGTACAGTTTCAATTTATTCAAAGTCAGTTGCATTTTATAATCATAGGGGCAGGTATGCTACACAGCAGTAAGGTAATATCCTGGCAGAATTGTCTCTTCACCTTAAGAAGGCATATCTGCCTTTTGTTTCAAGATAACAGTAGTAATGATTATTTTTGGATGCTGAATACATACTAAGTACAGGGTTGGGTGTTATTTATAATATGACAATTGCTTTTACAGCTTCCAATGGCTCTATTGGATAGAGATTTTTATTGATATCTTACTGAGAATACTAGAGCTCACTTAACAATTGATCCAACTAGTATAGTATCCAATGACTAAAATTCATGGTGACCTACAAACTAGTGTCATATGTTGCACCAGACATTCACTGTAACTAGCATGGTAGAATTTAGTAGTGGCTAATTATGGAAGCTTGACACACTATACAGAATAGAAACTAAACAGATTTAAGGAAAGCTCTTTTTGTTTTTTAATTATCAAGAAATACAGATTATCTATAAATACAGTGAATTCCTGATGTGCTCCAAGCATTTATGAATAGTAAATGTACAAAATGACTTTGATCACAATGAAACTGTTAGATTTGGGTGTATGCTAAAAGATCTTTAAGTTGTCATTTATAAATTTTTGACTTGTGCTATACGTAATTTACGATTTTACTCAGAGATTGTATTTTTTACAAATGTGTGTATCTTTGTCTTATAATATTAGGACGAGCTCCAGAACCCCTTTGTAGACATATGTATTGCATTAAAAGGCAATTCTATTCAATGAGCAGAGAGCTCTTAATTCAGAGGTAGATGGTGCTGAATAAAAGCTATGTCACTAGTATGTGTTTGTAGTAGATATTCTTGTTGCCTTGAGATAACTATTTTGCCACAATATCTTTTTGTTTATTTGTTTTTAGATGAGGTCTTGTTATACAGCCGAGGCTGGCCAGGGGTTCACAGTGATCTTCCTGCCTCAGCCTCCTGAATGCTGGGATTATAGGTATGCACTACCACTTCTGGTTCAATCTTCTGATTTCCTTGAAGCTATAGAATATGAACTATCCTAAGAAAAATTGCTTCTTCTAAATAATGCCCTGAATCTTAACCAAACTTCTGACTAAACTTTACCTACCAGAATCTTTTGAAATTAGGATAAGTTATCTTCATCATTATTTAACATCAATAATATTCACAGCTAACAAATAATACTTATTTAGCATATATTATTTCACTAACAATTCATTATTGAATACATTAATTTAAGAATAATTTGATAACTGGAATGTTTTATATGACTTGTATCCTATTTCCACTTTAACAAATTTCTGCAGATGGAGTGGATGAAAATGGCACAATCATCATTTTGCAGTTCTGGATATCAGAAGTTCAAAGCAGAGCTCACCTGGCTATAGTCAAGATGTGTTATTGTATCTACTTCTAGAAGCTGTAGAATGCTTTCTCCACTCTTACAGTTTCTAACTAATACTTTCCATCCTTGTCCTATGGCCTCTTCAAAGTGAGCAATGGTTGTCAAGCCTTTCCTACTCATGTACATCACTGTAACCCTGATTCTCCTGTCTTTTGTGCACAGTTAAGGACAATGTGACTGTGTTGGACATGCCTAGATAATCCAGAACAATCTTTCTTGTATAGTTGCTGTTTATCAAATGTAATTTCATTCTTTAATTTTCCTTTCCCATGCAATATAACACATTGATGGAGTCTGAAGATAAGGATATAGGCATTTGGCGGGGACCGTTATTCTGCTCTCACAGGTAGCAGCAGACTTATAGAGATCCTAAGTAACATAGGCACATATAGGCCCTCCTTCCTCATTGTGACCTTGAACAAATTACTTCACCTCCTTGGCTGGACAGCAAAGCTAGATTAATTATCACTGCTGTGGAGGGTAATCATAGGGATGTACAGACATCAAAGAACTCAGGAAATTTCATTCTATGATGAAGAATTCTCCTTAGTGGGTAAATCCTATTAATTATGAAAAGAAAAAGTAACCTCTCAAACATTCTTAGACAAACTCTGTCTCAAGTGAAAGGGTGAAAATCATCCGTTTACTATCTTCATTATAGTATATTGCTAACTCTGTCTAAAGAGATGATCATTGATTAAGTGACTATTATCTGTCTTTTGCATCAACTCACAGTGAAGAACCTATATTATGGTACAATCCATAAAGAGGCATGGTTAACGGGCTTGTAACAATTAGGGAAAAATTGATGAATAAATTGTGCTGACCATGAATACAATTAAAGTTCAAGAGAGAAATAGGTCTGTACAGAAAGGATTGATTGCTTAAAGCTTTAATGCAGCATGTACAGAATTAAAAGAGTTTGAAATAAAAAGAATAAAAATAGCGAAAATGTTCAGTAATGTATGAGTGACTGAACAAAGTATATAGTGTCAGGTAGAGGAGAGGAAGAAAGGAGAATAGAGATGTGTCAGTTAGAGTTATGAGTACGGATGTGCATACAATACTGGGTCATGGAGACACCTGAAAGTAGTTACAAAGGTTAGAGGAAAAGGAAAGAGTGGAGATCACGCAGCACAAGGTAGCGAAACAGAAAGAGGTGAGTTTGGTAAAATGATGAACTCAACAAACATTGGAGATAAATAGGAGGGTTGAGCCAGAATTCCCAATAATGGTTATTAGCCAATGCATGAATCCTCTGAGTATGAAAGCATTCATACTCTTTTGAATTAAACATTTTCTGCTTAAGTTATAATGCAAGGTATAAATGTGTGAATCTGTCAAACAATAAAAACAAATAAACAAGCAAGCAAAATACCTTTCTGAGGAAGGAAGCTTTGTTCCATTAATAGACCAAATGCTGTCATGAGAATGTGTTACATTTTATAAAAGCCACAAGGGAACATTAGAAAGAGTCAAGAGATGTAATTAAAGAGAGCAAAGCACAGCTCTGTCCTAGATATGACTCTTCTGTGCTGAGTGTTTGTGCGTTTTAATTCAGCAACCATTTCTTGAACGAATATGTGTTTCTACAACTCTTATTAAGAGAGCTTTATGAAAAATAACAAATTATGAGAACCTCAAATTTTCTTCATTGTTAATAGAAGAAATACTTGTACTCTTTGCCTAATAAGAGTTTTGTGAGGATAACTGATTATAACCCACCTTCATCAGTGAAACTAGTTTCTAAATAATATCTGTGCAGACTAATCAAGAAGAGAGATGGTTAATACTATAAGGAGCTTGCATGACTGACAGTACAATGAATGAAGGCCTGGTCCAGAGATCTGTGTAGAAAGAGCTTCCTGGCAACCTCTGAAAGAAGTTACCTCTGCCTGATTTTTGCCCTCCTTGCACTTTGCAGAGATTCAAATTCAAATTCTAAGGGAAAACAAAGTGTTTGTAGGTCCAGTACTAAACTGTCAGGTAACAAAATTAAACACACACACACACACACACCACACAAGACTATTCAAGGCCACTATAGAGCAGAGAGAGAGGCCAGCTTAAACTAAGTCCACAGAAACTAAGGCCAACAGGGCTTTTAGTGTCTGGGATGAAGGAATATTGTAGACCAGCTTTGTTTATTGATTGCCTTCATCCACCCATCTCCCAGAAAAAAAAGTAAGCTTTCTCATATTTCTGTCCCATGAGGTAATTCTACAACTGGGATACAGCACCTGACTTAGCCTCCCTACCCTCCTGCAGAATCTAGAAGAGAGCTGAGCAACACTACTTACCTCGATGATTGCATTTGAAAGGGGTAGCCCCAGAGGCCTAAGGGACTGATGGCCTTGGGTGGTGAAGCTAACGGAGGCATTTAAAAATATTTCCATATCAAAGGGACAGAGAAAGCATTTACAATTACAAGATTTCTAAAGAAAATCCTCAAAGCTACAGGAGATGAGTCTGTTTCCAGTGAAGGCTAGGGGAGCCTGTCTTCATGCCTTCCTTGTGGCACTAGGAAAAGAAAGAAGTACGAAGACCTTCATGTGCATTCCCACTAAGGCTGGTGGAGAGAAGAAAAAAAGAGCTCTTCTCAGAATGAAAAATGTGATAGAAATACACACACACACACACACAGCTTCATGATTTAACCTTATTTAGAAGTTAACAGATATACTCAAAATAAGCAGGAAACAATTTAAAGGCATCACAGAGAGAAGACCAATTCCAGAAGACTTTGCTATCCCGGGAGTAAGCTTCAGCATTGTATTGCATCCAGGAGAAATAAAATTCAACCTTGGATGTGGAACTGAAGACAACTGAACCTTTTCCTTGTGGTCTCTTAATCTTGCCAGGCAGAAGACTACAATGCATGGTGAACAGGGACAGATCTTTAAGGTTATTCCTGTTCCCCAGTCTTCCTCAGGATGCCTTTGTTTCTCCCAAACTGTTTTCTCTTCAGTTGTGTTTTGCAGGGGCATCCCTCCCCTCTGTCTGCTCAGTCCTGCACCCTGCTCCCCTTTCTCCTGTATCACTCCTTCCCAGATTTTTTAAAAAAAGGAAAAAGAAAGAACAACTTTTCTTTTTAATTTTCACTGCCTCTAATTCAGGCATATTTGTACCTCTAATGTCTCTGTCTCTGCTTCTGCTTTCTCTTTTTTATTCTCATGACTAGACAAAAGTGTTTCTCCTTCAGAAGTCAGGCATGCTTAGAAGTGAACATCTGTCCTTGTCAGTTCCTATCCCATGAACCCAAGGGGCTGTTATACACATATGGGCTATTTGCTGAGGAGAGTCAAGCTGAGCTATAACTTACTCACCAGAACTCTTTAGTACCTGCTTCACACAGTATCTGATGTGACATGGCACTAGAATTCACTCATGTGGTTTGGGGGCAGGTCTCTATGTTTCCCAGGCTAGCTTTGAAGTCACAATTTGCCTGCCTGTGCTTCCTGAATGCTGGAATTACATACTGTGCCTGTCTCTACTTTTCCTTTTCTAATTGGGCTAATGAGAACAAAATTACTCAAGGTGTAAAGGAGTCAGTGATTCTTGGCAGGTACAGACTGGTCCCTTAGCAAGTCTGCCAGCTCTAAAGCCTTGATAACCCATTACAGAAAGATTTCTCAATTAGTGGTGGAGGTTGTTAGGATGACTTGACTGTCTTGAACAGCACTATACCTATTTAATTTCCTCACCTGAATGAAATCCAAAATTTACAGGAAGGGTGAGAGAAAAGGGGAATGGGAGGAATGGAGTTAGGAAGAGGAAAGGGAAGGAAAGAAGAGGTTTAAAAAATGGCAAATCAAAGATGGCCGCCACCACTATCATTTCCGGATTTCCTCATCTCAGGCACCAGACCAAACCACTAGATTTCAGACTGTCTGAGTAAACACCAGATACAGGGTAACGTGCTAATATGACCCTTTCAACCCTTATTCATGTATTCATAAAAATGCTATTGTAAGAATAATACCAGCTTATTTCAAACAAGTATCGAGTGGTTTAGCTAACAAAGTTTATATGGCAATCTAATTACAGTGTTTCTTTTCAGTGAAACTCTATTAATGTTTTTCAAGAGACCAGATACTAAAACCCTTTCATCAGGTTAAAAGAAAACCTTCATAATGGGAGATGCAAAAACAAAAGAAAACACAGAAAGAATATAACTATAACCTATGTTTATATATAAATATATTTTTAAATATAATATAAATTTTACACACACACACACACACACACACATCTTTTTTTTCTGGAGAACTTAAGATAGTTTTATGATATATAAATACAGAAGATCAAACTTACAGAATGACATGCAGTATAAATCTGGACTAAGTAAAAGCCAGCAGCAAGATGTTCTTTCTAGGATACTGAAAATAATACTGGAGCAGAGGCTTTAAAGATCAACATGGAGAACTCTGCAGTGGCAGGAAAACAAAAGCCAGTGGCTGGGAGCCATTGTTTCATCCTTCCAGTAGTTAGATGCTTTTGTGTGCTCCTGTATCGAGAGCCTGAGGTCTGTGAGCTCTAATGATACATTTACACCAGAATCAAAGACAGCCAAACTGCAACTGTGTTCTTAAGTTACTAATCACAGGAGCTAATTTAATACACCAGGAGACAAGATCAAGATTATAAATGCTTAAGGTCCAGGGCTAGAGCCCTTAGGACTAGTTAATACAGTTTCAATTTTGTTCACATTTAGGTTCAGGAAATTGTGTCTGATCCATTTGGAAACATCACCTTGAAAACATTAAATAAAAGGCAGGAAGCCACATACCAGCTGGAGAGAAGAACTAATTCCTGCCACAGGTCTAAGTAAAGGTGTCGCCTGATCTGGTTGACAAAATCAGTCCCCAGGGAAGGGCTCTGATGACCTGAAAACTTATCTGAGAAGCACTGGAATCTTCTAAGGGGACTCTGTTTCCAGCCTGTGATGTGACTGCAATGATTCTCCTTTTGCATAAATTAATCACAGAACTATAATAATTTCCTGAGAGAGCTCTGTATTTAGAACCGGGTTCTGCTTTCAAGTCTGACTATAGATCTTCATGCAAGTCAAGTATTTGAAGGAGCTGACAGCATTAGCCTCAACCCAAAATGTTTGATCTGCTTCTTGTCTCTCATCTGATTAAAAGCATGGCTTTCTGGAGTTCCTCTCTCTCTCTCTCCTGCTTAGTGGTAGATCTTCCAAAGATGTTTAGTGTACGCATATAGAAGATCATCCTCAGGGTACTATATTAGTTACAAATATGTGACAACAAATAGTTGATTAGCAAGATGTTCTTTCTAGAAAACTAAAAATAATCCAGGGAGAGTAGAACTGAAAGATCAATGTGGCAAGCTCTACAGTGGTAGGAAAGCAAAGAACATGACTGGGCACGTTCGAACAACAGTTTTATTCTTTACAGGATAGCCTGAAACTACTAGATCTGGATTCAGCTTAAAGGGCACTAACTCAGATTAAGTAATAATAATTCTAATTTACCTTTTTTTTTTTTTTTGCAAGATAGGATTTTTCTGATTCTTTGAGATAATACTAGATATGCCAATAAGCATCTAAAGAAAAGTCTACTTTCTTGATAATTTTTATATATAAAAAGGAGTTTTCAAATGAAAAGAAAAATCTACCACCTACAAAGATATTGAAAATTGTTCATTATTCCCAAAGACATCCTGTCTAAAACTGTAAGAAGTCATATGTACTGTTTTATATATTTCTTTAGGAGAGGACCAAGGGTGATCCTCTTGAGTACCTGTCCAGCTGTTCTATGTGGTCCCGATGTTGCAAAACTGGTTGAGAGTTTCATTTTTTAATTGCTGAGTCTATGGCTTTAACTTTCTTAGGTGATATTTTACTTGTAGCAAGATTCTGATGCCATTGTCTTCCATGTGACTTTTAGAGTGTCTTATTGACAGTAGGAATTTAAAGACGTGAAGTCCCTGCTGAAAAATTTCCAGGGAAGTTCACTATCCTCAGAAGGCATTATGAACACCTGGCATGGAACTCAATTTTTAGAAAATTGTCTTGCCTTGTTTTTACTGCCATGCCTATATCTATGAAGAATATCAAAATCTGTCCCAAAAGGTGTCTTTAAAACCTCCATTTCTACAGAAATGCCATTTCCTCACCAAATTTCTGCTGCATCTGACATGTTCTTCAGGACTTAACACCATGAGCAAGGTGTTTGATGAGGAACAAAACCAGAAAACAATGTCAAAGGTAGCTGATGAATCAATAATGACAGTTAACACTAGCATTAGATGTTTTCCTCTATTACGCTTAAAATAAATGCTTCATTTGTGTTATCTTTGACAAATAAATGAGGTCAAGTGGTACAGAACCTAGAAATAAGTTGAAGAAATAGTGACAACAGGAAAAAAAGTCAATCAAGGTGTTGCCAAGGAGAGCTGCCATTCTCTATGAGCTGTGTGTGTGTGTAGAAAGTAGAAGAGGACTATTATTTGGGGACATGTGGAGAACTTAAGGCAGGGTTGGGGAAAGAGCAAAGTACAATGATATATATGTATGAAAATCCTATAATGAAAGCCATTATTTTCTACAGTAACTAAGTATTAATAAAAATAAATACTAGTAAGTAAAAATATTTCAGGTAAATGGAAGTTAACTTGAAAAGTTTCATAGCCCATAGTAAGGGTGGAGAAGTCTTATTCCCTCAAGAGTAAAGAGAAGAAAGATTTCTAAATGCAGACAACTTGGAAACATACAGGTGGCAGGAAGACATTTGGCTCACACGTCATTGCTAGTAGCAATTGATCCAGTGCCTCCCATTCAGCTATCATTACCAGTATTTGGTATTGGGGATAGGGAAAAAATTGAGCTTTTTTTTCTCATAGATGTTAGTATGCAGCCATTGAAAGAAGGGTTGTGCCTCAGTGCTGAAGCCATCTTCTTAGAGACATCTACTGTCTCTATAGTAACTCCCTGTTAAAAACCTTCCCATTTCCACCCACACAGAGCTCCGAGCTCCACCCTGACAAGCTCCCACCTTATACGAACATCTGTTTCTAAAGCTTTCTTCTTAGTTCTCCAAGCTGAAAACTGTCCCATGTAATTTTCTTATGAATGAAAGAAATAGCTTAAAGCAATGCACTTTGATGGTGGTGATTGTTATTTTTAATTTCATTAGCAAGTATGAGCAAGAGGACAGAGAAACAGGCAAGTTTGGACACAGTCATTAGGAGGTAAATCAGTCCAAAATTTTTGGAAGAAACCACATGCGCCATTTTGATACCATTTTATTGACTTCCTCTTGCTTGCTAAGTCTCACGTCTATTGTGTCCTTATTTCACAAGAATGTTATTTGCACCCTGGGTTTAATAATAAAACTCTAAGTGCCCTATGTATTAAGATGGGGTATCAACTCAATACGTTTTGAACTATTTATACATTGGAACATTTACTTCTGAATGACGTTAAATGAATAAAACTTCTAAAATGGCATTTCCTACAGAGAATGCTAATTTCATTATTGCTCATTCCTGGGGTCCATGCTTTGTTTATTTCATTATTTAGTTAGTCACTTACTTAGGCATTTACATGTGGAAAGGTGTTTCAGGACATCTTTCCAACATGCACCTATAATAGCTAGCTAAGCTTGTTACGAATCACAGTGGAAGTGTAGTGCTTCCAGAGGTAAAGTAGACATTGGAATAGAAAGAAGGACCAAGTTTGTTTCCCAGTTAGGTCTTTATGCTGCAGTCATGTTCAGCAGACAATACACCATCAGGGCAGATTTATATAGCACAGCATGACGTGCAAGGTAAGTAAGCAACTAATTAATCTATTCTATATGATGCAGTAAAGAGGAAGCGGTTTACCAGAAACCTTTCAATGCTGCTCAGTCTTCATCAGCAATATGCTAATCTGTGCATCTTTGCTCTGGTTTTTGTAGTTTATCTGAAAAGAACTTAGTTTCTTGTATAGTTACCAATTAATGATTTCAATCTTTTGCCTACTTTAGACTGTTAGAAATTTTGCTGAGATATCTATCAAATGACTTATATCAGCATAAGAAGACTAATAACATGCAAGATCTAGGGCTTTAGTGCAGTTTTGGGCAATTAATGTTGAGTTTACAGCAATGATAAGCATCTCACCATGGTATATCACGTATTTTTGTGTGAAATGCTTTAGGCTACAGTAAACATATTAATTAGCTATTTAAATAAAAAAGACGATTAAAAATAGATTGTGGAAATACCGTGATGTGAAACTGAAAGATGATGTGGGCCAGAATATGGTGGAATTACTCAAGTTCTGTTATTTTCAAAATAAACATATGGATTAAGTCTGATTCAATAACTTTAACAAAAAAGGAGACATGGCTGAAGTTAAAAGTGGAGTGCTTATTGGTTCCTGTTAGAAACTTTGGAGCATTATAATCCACATAATTAAATGAAGAAAACCTCTCCAGTTTTTGACTCTTTTTGCTAAATATATTAGGAATCCTAATATTTTTAGGTCACTAATCACCAATAGTGGCTTAGCTTGTAAATATTTGTTAGTAAATTTTAATCACAAAGTTTGAAGTGTCAGATGAAACAGATGGGGGTTAATACCAAGTACCCACCCCAGAGAGAATAAACTGCACCAGGAACTAGGAAATAAATCTGAAGGTAAGTAAAAATACACAAGAACACAAAAGCAGGTACATACACACACAGACATACACATACACACCCAGGTGCAAAGGAACACATATAAAGGAACACACATACACATGAGCACACATGCAAATAAATGCTAACACACACGCACACACACTTACACACATTCAGGCATGCACACACATACAAACACAAACACAGATGCATGCACAATCAAACACACACACACAGCTCCATGCACTTGATTTTGAGGGTGTAAATATATATCATGCTTTACATTCAAATTTGTGCTCAGCTATAGTTTATTGATTTAAGCAAACATGGTAAAAGATCCAAGCTTATAATGTCTTGGCTGAACTTAGAAGGGAATATCTGGGTCAAACCCTCATTAACATATTTCTTCTGATCTCACACTCATAAAACACTGGTTTAGAAACCACACAGGACAAGCAAATATCAGCTGAACTGCCAAGATAAGTTTTGGGTAGTTGCTGATAAAGAAACCTGTGATCCCCTGGCTTGAAGCATGATAATCTTTGAGACTGCGAAGACAAAGGCTGGAGGAAAGAGAAAGAGTGAAGGTACTATTCATCTTATCCATTTCTGTTTCTTTAGAGCTTAGGCTGCTTCACTCTGCTTTTGCTTTCTTTTTCTCTATTATTCTTGGGTTTTAACAAAAAACAAATCTTTCGCTTTGCTGAGTTTTAATTTAGAACCACTGCTTATAATTTTTAAGATCAACTGTGATAAATGATAAGGTGGTCAGATAAAGAATGCAAAGTCAGGAACACTTCACTCCTCAAAGGGGACTTTTTTTCCTTTTACTCGTATAGAACTGTGAGATGAAAACAATGGCTTATAAGCGAGAAAGGTGTTGATACTGCATTTGGATAGGTACTAATGAGAAGTAGGCTCTTGAGAGTAACTATCCACGGATCTAAATTATAGGGAAGTCAAGGCCCATGTTAATTCTCAAAGAGTACTTAAGAACTGACAAAAAATTAAGTCAAACATCCACTTAACATAAAATGTTCGTGTAGATGATAGCATCCAAGCGATCTGGAGAAAAAAAAATGCCCTTCCCTTTAACATTAGAGAACAACTGAAATTAACTCCTGCCAAAAACTATCCACATCTTACTTATCTCTTAGCCTGTATTCTCAGACTTTCAGTATCCAATATTCTTCCCTGTTCCCTACCTCAAATTCACACAAACAAAGCAAAAGAAGGACAATTTCTGTTCCCACGCTTGGAAAAGGGGAAACATTTGTTATGTTTGTGTTTACCCCTTCCCTTAATTTTGTTATATAGGATTCCTCAGAGGCGGGGGCTGGGCACCCATATTAAGTCAGGGAATCTATTAAATAAAGTGGGGGCATCTGGTTGCTCTAAGATCAAAACCAAATCTTCTTTTGGTCTCACGTGAAGAGCTGTGCAGTTTGAGACTTGCTGTTCTTAATTCAATTATGGTCTCTTTTTCATTTATTTGTTCTTAAATCGAAGGCAGAGCACAACATAAGACAGGCAGGAGGAAAAAAAAAATAACAAAGAGAAGATCCTCCTCTGTGAGTTCGCAGAACATGCTCCCGAGGCTTTAGATCAAGACCTGCTACTCCAGACAGCCGAAGTCAATTTAAGCATCCTGGTCAGCGGGGTTCTTTGTTACTGGGGACTGCATCTCCAGCTGGTAAATGGGATGCTCACAAATTTGTTCTTCTTTCTTTACATTTTTTAAAGGCCCTAGAATTCCCACACGTGTTCCTAGGGCAGAACGTAGACCCTTGTTTGCTTCCACTTGTGGATTTTTATTCCTCCCTCCAAAATGCCTAATAATCCTTTATTTGCTGTTAGTCACCTGACTTTATTTGTGCCCTTTTAAAGTTTGCTAATACCATATGCAGAACAACATGCTTCAGTGAACGTGTTGAAGAGTTCTCATTTTATTCCTTAAGATGGTGCTTCAAATAACCTCATCACCCATGCCAAATCTTTGTATGTCTTTTGTATTTTCTTTTGCTGAGAACAGCACCTATATGAAAATGTTTGTACTCAGGCACGACAGATTTTATTTTTAAGGAATGATTGGATTTTTACTATGCTCTGGGAACAGTCTCCAGTTTGTTGATTGCTTGTTTCATAAGTACTGTCTTAGCACTCTCTATTGTTATAATAGCATTTATAAATAAGTAATCGTTACTTTTATGTTATTTATCTGTACTTCTGAATAAAATAAAGCACTTACAAAAAGAGACATTGGAAGCCAACTAAATAAAAATACCTAGGTTTAACGCAATTCTAATAGTTCTGCTTACACAATCATGTTTTTGATTTCTTTATTCATACATTTGCACATATCTGCCAGAAAAGGACACAGGACTTTGGAAAGCAGTACATCCCTTTTCAGACTTTAGCACCCTCTGAACCATGAATTCTCTAAGCATGCACACCACGGGGCCTCTCTCAGACAACATAATTCTAACTAAATGGTGTTTTCCTAATGGAGCCATTTGATACTAGACTCATTTTTAATGTCATCTTCTGAAGAGAGCCTCAAATTAGGATTTGAATCCCACTTTGAATTTGGTTGAGATTGTATTGGATGCATATGACTGTCCTTTCTCCTTCCTCAAGAATTATCTCCACATACCCAAATAAACACGAATGAACACTCCTCTAACTCACTGTCTGCTAAAATGTGGGCCATGTGAGATCAGCAAAAATGTTTCTTGAGATGTAGACTTTTGTGACTCCACAAAGTAGATTCATAGATTTATGAATTAGCCTACAAGAAGACAATGTGAATCCAAACTGATACCTTCGAAGTATTTTAAACAGATTTTGACCCAAATGAGTTAAATATTCTCTGAAATAATATTTACCTTTCCTAGAAACTTGCTCACATAATTAATCTTCTCAACATGTTCCTAAGTGAAGAACAGGACATGGGAAAACGAAAGTGCCACAGATGTGTAAGGTTTCTGAATGAGCCTTGGAATAGTGGTTTTCCACAGCATTTTTTATGCCATAGATTTGGTTAGAAGACTGTTTCTGAGCTAAAAATAATCCAATGGATAATCTAGCCATTCTTTCAGTCAACAAGTCATTTTGTACAGCTCTCATGTACCAGAGTGATAGTTATATCAAAGAACTGCTCCAGGATATACAAAAACATTGATCACTAAACAAGCTAAGGGAAGCATACATGATGATATGAAAGCACAATAGGGGAAAGGCTATAATTGGTCTAGGAAAATGTTTTTGACCTAATAGCTTGCTCTTAAGTATTTTCTTTGCAGGATATCTTCTTTTTTTATCAAATGTGCGTGATATGTATTCATGTGTATCTGCTTGTGTGTGTGTGTGTGTGTGTGTGTGTATGCTTGTACATCGACATGGGTGTATGTGCAAGGGGAAGTCCAAGGTTAACATCAGGACTCTTCTTGATGTTATTACTCTCATCTTGTCCTTTGAGGCAGAGTCTCTCATTTAAACCTAGAACTCACAGATATTATTAGTCACTTCACCTTCCAAGAAGTAGAATTTCAGGGTACCTGTAACATCCACTTTGCATTTCTGTGGGTAGTAGATATCTAAACTCTGATCCTCATGTTTACATTGCAAGTTAGTTATCCATGAGCAACATTGCTAGCCATAAGAAGTATCTTCTGAGCTTATCAAAACATGAAAAATGTTCATGATGGAACACCATTGCATTCAACAAAATGCTCAATAGATGTCAAGTACACTAGCTCCCAAGTGGTTTTTCAAGAGCAGGGACAATTACAATAAATGAGAATAGGTGAGGTTGACAGACTGGACTTGTGGGACAGAAACTGGCCAGTTGTGTTTTGTTTAGTTATTTCATCAAATGATTGTAGCAGTTCACTACCCTCTAGAGAAAGAAAATCTAGAGAAAGAAAAGGGAAGGACAGAAATCTTCACCGTTCTTTCAGGTAGCCTTGATAGAGAGAAAGAGAGAAAGGAAGAAATCTTCATAGCCATTTTAGGCTGTCCAAAGCCTGGACAATAAGCCAGACTAATATCTCAGCTCACTATCCTCCAACCCAATTTCTCCATTTAATGTTCTTCTATGCAATAACCAACAAATCAACCCACTAACAAATCAATGATGAACCAGCCAGCCAATCAACGAACCAACGAACCAACCAACTAATCAACCAACCAGCCTTGGCTCTCAGGACTTCAACCCTTATATACTCTAAGTGAAAGTTCCCAAAAGTCCAAGCAGCATGAAATCCTAAGGACAAACTACAGGTTTACCAAATTATTGCAAGGAACTATTGAAATCAAACTCATAATCATCCATCACACCTGGGACAGGACCAGAAACATAGTCCAAATGGCATTTTGCATTTTTAAATGTACCAAAGTAACAAAACTTCTTCCTAGTATCCCACTACAAATGGTTAAAGAATAGAGAGCCTCATAACTTCCTTGCCAGGCAGAGCCTGTACCTCATTACAGGTTTGTTTGTTAGTTTGTTTGTTGTCAGATCTGTATGCCCTGGGCACATTTCCCTCATAGTCTCTGTGTCTTGCCAATTTCTTAAGTACTCAGGGTGTCCCTGCTTTTTGGAATGTCCACTGTTCTCAGCATCTATTGTCTGATCTTTGTACTGATGGGGTTCTTACCACTTGCAAACATTCTGCTTGACGATCCTTCAGCTGACATCTTATTTTTAAATTTGAGTGAATGATTTTTTTCTCTTCCCATGGACTAATATGTAGTAATTAAAGCCAGCAACTCCATGATTAGTATGAAAATGTTACTGTTATTAAATTAAAAGCAATGATGCCTCTCTACACATAGACATCTAAAACGTGGAGGATCTTCAAGCAGAATGCTTGTGTGATGCATGCATCACTGGTACCTGCTTTTTTCCTAATAAAGTGGGTTTGTTCTCGGTACCTTGATGATATTTTCATCTGTATTTTAAACCAGAGCTCACAGCAAGACTAGCTGAAATACATACTAATTAATGTGGATTCCCCTTTTCCTACCTTATAGGAAGGAAGACTTCAGTGTTGTTTTTCTTACAGAAACTACCTCTTAAAAAACTTATTTGTAGAACACAGTATATCCTTTCAGCTCTGTCTCTGTCTGATTGCTCAGCCAAGGTCACTTTGTTAGACTAACTCACCAAGTTTAGTTGTATCCAATATGACAGGGATTAGCTAGCTTACTCAAAACAAAGGAAGTATAGAAAAGCCTTAGTTATAATAAACATGCAGCCCTTCATTCTCACTGGTTTTGCTCCTTTAATTTTTCCAGTTTGGCCAAGTGAAAAACAACATCCCCACGGAAGCTTTCCTAGAGAAAATGTGCAAACTTTGAGACACGGGTCTGGTGGTTTCTTTCTTAAATAACTTTGATTCTGATGCTATAGAGATTAGCCAGTGTATACAGTTTAACTAATTCCAGTTAATGGTTAGTGGTTACTACTTGATAGACTCAAGTTAATAAATTAAGAAAAATGTCCACACACACACACACACGTATGTGTGTATACTCTTCTATAGACATGTGTGGAGGCCAGAAGTTGATGTCAGCATGTTTTCCTCTATAACTTTTGACCTTCTTTTACAGAAAGACTCTCTCACTGAACCTGGAACCTGCCACTGAGGTTCTTAGACATTCGTGCCTTCACCCAGTGCTGAGGTCACAGGCTTGTGCAACCACAACCAGTGCTTCTCTTGAGGATTAGAGATCTGAAGTCCTAATGTTTGCAGAGCATGTCCTCATTCCCTGAGCCATCTTCCTATCCTCCATTTTTTAAAAATAGAAATCTAAGTTGCTACAGGACTTTTTTATTATTTGCTCCTTAGATTAACTAACATGCTATCTTGGGAATCCAAACTGTATGGATCTGGGTAATATATATGTACCACCCACATGACTCATGTTTCTTAAAGATCACAAGACTGTAAAGGAATTAGACAATGACAGGGCTTCATATGTATCCACTTACCTATTTTTGGTTGACGTCTATACCTTGCTTATGGACTGACCTACTGGATGGAAGCATATAACTCAACACCTTACTGTTTATTTCATTCTTTTTCAAATTAAAAAGTCATTGTTTAAAATAGTGGGAAAAAAGCCAAGCTTCTACTATTTTCTTCGAAGTATGTTGAAGTATAAAGTTTGATAAAAAACACTTTTAAGATTATATAACTGATGAGACAAAACACAAACTAGCATTTTGAGAGCTAAGCATTATGTAAACATATGAATAATATCTATGGCTTAAGTAGAACACTTCTTTAAATCCTGAGGACTTACTGAGTACAGGTCAGTATTCTGGTTTGGTGAGTGTGTAGGATCTAGTTTCTATTCCACATATCACTTGGGCATTACAATTTTGACAGAATGTGTTTGCACCTTTTGTTGGCCATTGCCAGTGAAGTGGACCTGGGTGGCCAGGTAGAAATGCACTTTGCCCTTTTACAATATGATCTACTCCTCCTCCTGAAATGGCTTGTGAACTTTATTTGAAAAAGAATAGAGAAACTATTTTTTAGTTAAGGGAAACAGGGACATGTACTTGCTTAACAGGACAGGATAAGATTATAAAATTTTGAAAGATGTATGCTTAGGGGGTTTTTGAATTGAGAACTTGAAAGAGTTCCTTATTCCCAAGTTTCTTGTGTAGAAAATAAGGCTGTGGAAACACATGAAAATGACCTTAGACATTCCTTCCAGACAAGAGAACCCTCTTCTCTCTATCAGTTTTTCACAGTTGGGCAAACCCAGATGTTTTACTAGTTTTGAGATATACTGTCCCTCCTTTTGTTATATAAAAGGACTGAGACCTGGATTGCTATCACTGAATGGCCTGTGCCTTGGCAACTCAAGTCAGGATATGGTAGATAAGAGAGAGTAGAGAAAGCAATAGACACAATGCAGTAACTGCTTGAAGTAAGCCACTTGTAATCTAAGTCTGTTCAGGAAAAAGACACATTCCTCAAAAATGAATAATAACCACACAGCTGTTGACTTCAAAACTAGAGTGGACTCACATCTCTCAGTACTGGAGGCTTGATTTCCTGTCTCACAGTACTAACTATCCAGATGAGTGACAAGTTTCTTTCTTTTTTTCCTTTTCATTTTCATCATCTTTGGCATCATCTACATATAAATTGTCTTAACACATGCTACAGAAGACCAATTATAGAACCATTTAGCGGAAGATAATTTCTTGTTAGGCTTTCTCCACAAACACTGACAAGCACATCTTCCAAGAAGAGGGTACATTTGGGTCTCAGCACATTAAAGAAACAAATTCTTGGCTGTAGAGGCTCACCTGCAAGATTTTGTTAACATGACTTCATAAGCATATTTTGCCAAACACAGAAACAGACACAACCTAGGTCTCCTAATTATGTCTGTGTATACAAAACACTGGCTCTTCTGCTAATCTACAGCTGTTGATTATTTCACACTTGACAGGATGCTGAACAAATCAACTTTGTATTTTAAACTGAAGTGTTCACTCACTCTTCTATATCTGAGCCATCTTCCATTCTGAATGAAGTCCATACACTGAAGCTTTCAGGATCTTTCTAAATTTAGATTTAACTGTGTAGCTCATCATCTAGCAGAAGAAATGCTCTGTTTTACCTTTCCATCTTTATATGATTCTAGTTGTACATACACATTAAGTTCATGTATTAAAAAACAAAATGTATTTAAACTCTTCACAAACCTTTGTCAGGAATGCTATCCAACTTCATAGACTAAAAAATCAATCTCAATATTTATGATGGGTTTGATTGATTTTCGTTTAAGTAAAAGATTCCGTTTGAAAGTGATCAAAAAAAGCAACTTTCACGGAACTAAATTATTCCTTATGGAGAACTCGTGTGTAATTATTGCAAATGGAGCATCTTCTAAAAGTTACTTTCACAGAATTTTATTCAGGGATACTTACAAGAATAGAAGTCATCATCTCTAAATGTTTCGGCTAACTCCTTGAATATTCTATATCAGAGTGCCTTCCCAGAAAAATAATTATGGGTATCATTCATATTCTGGCAGAGGACTGGCTTGAGCAAACCATCGTTTAATATAAACCAAAGGCATCTAACCAAACATATAACTTTTAACTCCCAATTTAGATAATATCAAATTGAACATCATAATTTGATTTGAAGGACAATAATGATTCTACCATGAAGTATATAATAGGTTTGTTGAGGACTCTATCATTGAACTGGAACTATTAAATGAATTAATTGTTTCCCTGGATCCTATGTATAATATGTATATCCTATGTATAATCTAGAAAATGTGCCCCAATTCAAATTTTTCTCTGCCATTTTGTGATGTGATCCATAACCAAATCACTTGATAATTATGACATGTATTGGTGGTGACAAATGTCCCTTTCCTTTGTTATCAAAATTCAGGTTATCTGTATGGTGCCTGCATGTAAGTGGTGGTTGATGGCATTCTTGGTTTGTTCAGTTTACTCCCTTCCAGTTTCTCCTTCAGATGGATGGTGTCTTCATTTCTTTTCTTGCCTCTGTAAAAGTGTTTTTCCATGAACAAAGCGATATGAGGAAGAATGGGGTTGTTTTGGTTCACAGTTCCAGGTTACAGACCATGGTAGTGAGGAAATCACAGTATCAGGGGCTTGAGACACTTAGTCATATTGCATCCACAGTCCTCAACAGTTTTGTATATGTGTAAAAGGCATTCTAATTGCACTCAGGACCTTGTGTAAGCTAAACAAGCACTCTGACACCGAGCTACATCTCCAGCTCCTGCACTCAAATTTGTTTATAAAACAACAGACTTAACTCCTAACTAATTTGAGTAGAATGAGAAGTATGAAAACCAATATACACAGAGGAACACTTTCCTAACTTCAGGGTGACCACAAGATTTTTTGATATGACAGGAAGATCAAATCTGAAAAAACAAACAAACAAACAAGCAAACAAAAGTAAGATATTAAAAACTGATTAGTTGGATTTTAGTCTATGTAAACTTTACTTGATTTTATTCTCTGAATGCAAGTTTTTCTTTTATGGCTGAATTTATGGAAATTAACATAATCAGACATTCATTTAGACTTTTATTTCTGTGCAGAAACTATAAGTAAATATGAGAGCTAAGGAAAATGACTCATTTTTGCACTTCTACTCCATATTCCCTATGCTCCACCCTGCTCACTACCATTTCATTCTTAACTGATGCTAACTTTCTAGTTAAACAAATGTTTTCTTAAAAAAAATTTCCAGTATTTATAACTTATATCTGTGTAGATATCAGTCTAAGAGAAACTACTAGAATATTTCTTTTAGCTTCACGATGCTTATGTGGTCTTTGATTTTCTTAATATCATTTTAACAAATGGTGATTTGTTTTATTTTATCACATTTATTTTTCACTTTGTTCTGTTTTATAGAGGAGTGAACTCCTGTTTGATGCATACAGTGATTTCTCTCAAGTATGATGAATTAACATGTAAGGAGGCATAGTGGTACAACACCTGTATGCCCAGCATCTAGAAGGTGGAGGCAGGAAGATCAGGGGTTCACAAGCAGTCTCATTTACACTGCTAGCCCAAGTCTAGCCTTGGCCACAAGAGAGCTTATCTGCAATTAAGAAATAAAATGAAACTATGTCCAAGTTTTTCTGTGCTGGAGATTTGTCTCTACCAGCCCTCCTTGCCTTGTAAGCCACTTTCCTTATTAACAACCAAATTCTGATATTCTTCAGGTATCAGTTGAAATATAATATTCTGATCTACATCGCATCTAGATACATTCCTATTTCATATGGTACTTTCATTTGTATTATCCTGATAGTAAGGACATGAGTAGGCCTTGAGCAAAAGCAGCCAAGAGAGAGTCATTTGAGAAGATAGACCTTTGAAACAAACTCAGATGATTACAGGGATCAACTTTATGAAGATCTTTTGGAAGCTTTTCTAGATCAAACGAAGAGCGTAAAGGCCTCTACATGGACAAACTTAGAACTCCCAAGAGACAGAAATTTACTGTTCCTGGATCCTGAGTACCAAAAAGAATGAGATTAGATGAACTCGAAGGAACAGACTTTGCATCATTCAGCATCTTTCAAGCAGTGGTAGGAATCTGTACACTGAAGGGAATAAAAGCAGAAAGTACCTCTATCTTTATTGCTAATTCAAACTAAAAACACTAGACACTAGACAAAGGCACCATTGAATTTTGTTGATGTCATTTGAAGCCCCCAGTCAAGAATTTCCATGACAACAGTAAAGACATTGCCAATTGATTTCAGATTTATACTTCATGCAATACCTTTATGGGTAGACTGTCTTTAGTTTCTCATTCTGAGAGATAGGTATTAATACCACTAGCAGCATATAATTTAAAAAAGCAAGCAAGGACCCATAAAAGCATTTATACTAAATTTAGTTATTTATTCAAAGGACATTAAGTATCAAGTATGTGGCACAAGAACAAATATAATCTAAATAATCAAATTCCTGGAGCTCATATCTTAGCTGAGAAGGGACATACGTAATGAAATATCAGACTGAGGTCAATACTCAGGGCAAGAATAAAGTAAGAATGTTAGAGATGTGGCCTATTTAGACAATAGTTTCTTTGATGAGATGGTCTCTGAAACAGGCATTTGAATGAAGTAAGTTTGGAGGCGAGGAAAGAATGGTAAAAATACCCAGAACCTGAAACCAACTCTTTAAAAATCTAAACCACATACATTTGGCAAAAATTACCTGCTGGTTACTGAGGCCAAAAGTCTCACTAAGAGTTATGTAAAGGTTTAAAATTATAGTTATAGCTTCAGTGGGTAAAAATATAATGTTGCTGTCCTTCAACTTTAATTCGAGATAATTTAAATCACTCCTGGTTTCCTTTGGTCTCTTCAAGGTTAATGTAGTCTTTGAAAAGAAGTAGCTTTCAGAGATTCAGTCTCCTTCGTTTTCTCTTCTCTTTTCCCCCAGACAGGACAGAGCCCTGGCAAGGTACTCTATATCCCCCTACTCCCATGGTGCCTACTGACTTGTTCCTTAAGATCTGGCTGTTCTTGCTTACCCACTACTCATGGCACAAGACTGTTCTCTGGGCATGAGCACAGTAATACAACTTCTCCCTATGAGTGGAAGCACGGTTCCTGGTAACTATTCTGGCGGATCTTCAATGTGCGTGGATAACTTCCATCTCTTGTCTGTCTGGACTTTTCAAAGCTGCCCCCTTCAGCAACAGGGTACTTTGCATTGTATGTCATGAGGAGTACTCAGCCAGCATTCTTACCACATAACTAATCTCCACGGGGCATGTAGGATCTTTGAGGTCTTCTCCGTGCCATATCAGATGAGGCAGATTCCGCTACAGAGTATTTTCCTTAATCTTCAGTTTTCTTTCAATGCTATCATTTTCATTTTGTCAAGTGAGAAAGTGTGAAATTGTGCTAATATCACATCAAGCTATCATAATTCTCTCTTCTGTTTTTAAGTGCACAAAAAGACAACACAAGCATTTGTTACTTGCAAGGGCAGAACATGAGAGACAGAGTTTTGCTTTGAATTTCAACAATGACTTGATTTGGAAGATGAGTAGTCAAAGCTCACAGGGCTCTGGCCCCAGAATGAGCTACAAAGAAGGGTGCTGTAGACCGGTTGAACAGGAATTGCTCTCAGAATGCCATTTGAGAGGCCCATGAAGGTGTTGTGTGAGCAGAAATGTTTCTTCAAGTCAAGGGAAGCCATTTATCTTGGGTACCCATCCTTCTTGTTTGAAGAGGAAACCAGAGGATTATAAATCAGTGTGGATATAGGGATTAAGCATTGGTGTAGAAATCCCATAAGCAGGTAGGATGGTATTTTTTTAAAATACAACATGATAGACACACCTGTTTACTTTGGCTTTTAATAAATCCGGCCTTTGTGTTCTGGGACAGATTTGGGAGGGTGCTCATCATGACTTGCCAAAAGGTAAAATGTTAGGAAGAACAAATCTAATTAAAGGATGTACGTATGTAGGCCATCTAGATTTAAGTGAAAGAAATATAGATGACATTTATTTTTCTAGATGAGGTATATATTTTATGAAAGATGAGTGATAAGATGGTAATATTAATGTACACAGTAGCACACCTTTAGACTTTGACAATAAATGTCTTGTTAATTTGCCACTCTACTTTCAAACACTTGGCCCAACAGCCCTTACCAAACTGTTAATAAGATGAAAGAGCCTGCGATGAGTGATGTAAGTAACTATGCCCTTCCTGTTCTAGATCTTGTTTCTCAAACAGAAATTCCATCTTGAGTTACAAAGTACTGAAGTATATTAACAAGCAAACATTTAATGTAATTATTTTTGTTATGCAGAATGAACTTAATCCAAGTTTTTCCTTGGTTTGAAAGAGATGGATTTGAAAGCTACAAGGAAGGAAAGAGAGAGGCAAGGAGGGAAAGGGGAGAGCCAGAAAGATATATAGAGATAGATAGGTACACAGATACATAGATAGATAATAGAAATGCTTTTTGTTGAACAGATTAAGAGACATTTGAGTTTCTTATTAGAGAAATGACAGAACAAGAAAACCTTTTGTATCAAACAGTCATGGAACGTTTTGGAGGGAAGCTAATGTAAATAACCAGAAGAAGAAGAGAGAAGAGCTTGACTTGAGGAGGTGGAGGAGAGAGGAGACAGAATGAGAGACTCATCATTTTAGAAGAATTAACCCAAGGGCCAGTTTCCATTCTTTTTGTCCCTGAGAAATATAACATGACCAGAATAAAAAAAAAAAAAAAAAAAAAAAAAAAAAAAAAAGGCTATGCTTAGCCATCACTTGGTCAGAAATCCAGATTTCACTCTATTAACATTCTATGTCTAAATTTTAATATGAAAAAATGTTGCTTAATAATTTACCTAATCTATACTGCATTTAGGAGACTTAAAATATGCTTTATGTTTTCAATAGGTAAACCTCAGAAAACAGAACTCTATTGAAACTCTACATTGTATTTGTCCAGCAGAATTCTGAGGACAAAGTTTCTCACAGTCTACAGGAATTAAGACAATAGGGATAAGGATGATTTATAATACTTGACAATAATTTCATGTGAGTTTTCTTGTACTTTAACTTGGCAAAAATAAATAAATCTAATATTTGTCTAATTTTGTCAACAAAATGTATAGAAATAATTAGCATGAAATGAAATGGACAATTGTTAAAAATATCTCAATGCCCTCTTTACTTTTGACTAAAGATTGACAATTTTTGCTGACAATCTATAGATCTGCAAAATTTTGTCTTGAAAACAGATAGCATCATTAAAATGATGATCATAAAGAAAATTTTTTAAATAGTAAAATATATATTCAAAAGAAATTTGAAACAAAATCAAATGGTTGGAAATGTAAAACTTCTTTATGAAAGTGACATAAAATCTGGTATTATTCTGTGATTTATTTAGAAAAATTAAGTATAGTATAAAAATTATTAATAAATTAAATGGGAGGCCTAGATGTTAGTTCAGTAAATGAAGTGCTTGTCTTACAAGCATGAGGACTTAAGTTCCATCTGCAGAACCTATGTTGGAATAAAAAGCTCACAAACCAGGCATGATGGTTCAACCTATAATCCTAGTACTCAGGAGGCTAAGACAGTATATCTCTGAGTTCAAGGCCAGCCTGGTCTATATGAGTTTCAGACCAGCAAGAGTTACACAGTGTGGATCTGTCCCCAAACAAACAGGCAAACAGACAAACAAACAACGTAATTACATAACTCAATGTGATAATGCATACTTTAAATCCAAACATTGAGAAGGTCGAAACAAGGGGAGTCCTAGGACTTGATGACCAGCCAAGGTGGACAGCATGTGAGGAATGACAGACAAGGTCTAGCCTCCACATTCACATGCAAACACACAAGAGTACACTGTCATATTCATGTATACCCATACAAGCACATAAATATGCACACACGTTCATTGATAAATAAGGAATGAAGTTGATTTTGTTAATGTTCTAGTATGATCTTCGTTGTTAGGATGAAAAACTCTAAAAGGAAGGGAGAAAATGTTGTAATTATAATTTCAAAAGTTAATAATAAAAATTAGCTGTATAAAAATAAATCACCCTGAGCAAAATCAGTTTAGGGGAGGGAATTTTTTTTTTTCTGACTTAGACTTTCATCTTACAGTCTACCTTTGAGGGCGTCCGAGAAGGAACTGGAGTAGCAGCTTGAATCATAACCCATGGAAGCATGCTGCTTGGTGGTATCCTCTTGATTGCCTCCCTGGATTACTCTCAGTCAGATTTCCTTTTTAGTTTGGTTTTGTTTTAGCTTGTTTTCTTTATGCGTGGTTGTTGTTGCTTGCTTGCCTTTTACTTTTAAAAATATGGTATTTTTGTTCATTTGTTGAGGATTTCATAAATTAGAAACAATGTAGTTTGATCATATTCACCGCAACTCCACTCCCTAACTCCTCCCAGCTCTACCAACTACTTGCTATCTCTCCAACAACTCCTAACTTGCTGTCCTTTTTTTTATCACCCACAAAACCTAATTTGTGTCTCACACAAACTCATAGTTGTAGAGCCATCCACTGGAGAGTGCTTGACCTTAAAGAAAATGAACTCTCCCTACACCAGAAGATGTCAAGTATCAATGGCTCTTCAGTTAGAATGCTACTTGTCTTGATCTTTTGCAGATTTGTGAGGTCAAACACAGTTGTAGTATGTTCATGAGTTCAGTGGTCCTGACATAGCTAGAAGATGCTGTCTAATGCTGGTTCTCCCCAGCCTCTGGCTCTTACAATCTCACCTCTGTTCCTCAATAGTCCCTGGGTTTTTCAGGAAGGTTTCAGGAAGAGGACCAGAAATATAGGTGTCCTGTCAACCTGATCTAGGCAATTCCTCAATTAAGGCTTTTCTCCTCAGATGACTATAATCTGTGTCAGACTGACAATTAAGGCTGTGGAGTATATATAGTTTACTGCAAAAAATACTTTCTTGATACACTTCATCCAAGGTATTAAAAGTTTAATTTAAGAAATTATTGATAACTTTGTGATAGCAAAATACTGGAGTGCTTGGGGAAGGAAAGTGGAGTCAAAGTGTTTTTATTTTTATTTTTGTTTTTTCTAGAAGGTAAGTGTTAGAGCAACAAGTTCGTTAGGAATCGTTTATGAAGGAGAGAAGATAATGGCAAAGAGAGAAAACATGTGGTCAGAGCAACAGGGTCCTTGAAAACAGAGGAGGGTACTGAAGATGAAACTTTACAATAAGAGGTCAGCATTACATCTGGGAGCTCTGAAATAGCTGCCCATTCTAGCCCACTTCCTGGGTTGGACTAGACCTTACATTTCCAATTCTTTCCCATCGCTTTTCTGAATTGCCTGTCCTTTCTCCAAATCCTTATGTAGGATCCTCTGTTCAGACAATCATAATTTCTCATCTCTACTTTGGTAACATCTTTTATGAGGTCCTGTCTTCAGACCCAACCCCTCCCAGTCATCCTCCATTCTTCAAGCTGCTGGACACCTGTGTGAGATGCAGAGTTGAGCAGCTCACCTTTCTGCTCAAAAACCTTCATCTAGTAGCTTACTGAGTAAAATTTGAAATATATTGGCTCAAAACACAAAGACATTTAGGGCCTGTCTCCTGCTTCCACACAGTTTCTTCTTTATAACTGTGTGATTATGAGCTTCAAACAGTTCATCTAAATGTATCACACAATCACTCATGTTTCTCCTCACTTTTAAAAGAAAAATTCTTTTTCTGGAAACTCTTTTCCACCCCCCTACTTTGACTGATTTCTGTTTATCTTTCATATCCCAGCTAATAGGCATTACACTTCTTGTTAGCTGAAAAATTGAAATTATGATTGAATATGTAATAGGTGTCAATTACAGCAATAGGGCCAAATGTTCAATTTTCTGTGCTCAAGTCACTTTTTCTAATTTTGAGTTTGAAACATTCTTCACAGATAAATGTGGGTGATCAGTTCACACCAAAGTGTCACTTAGATTTCCCCTTTCTCAAGAACCATTTTCGTTTTCTTTAGTGCAGTTGGAAAAGGAACTGAAGAACTCGATGGATGTCTGCTTACTCCTTTTGACTTTCTGTCAAGACATAAAATCCATGGGGAGTCTACAGGTATGCTTGCCAGTCTCTTTCCCTAGAGACAATGATGATGATAGGAAGCCCCAAAAGTTTAGAATTGAACTCGGCAGGTGTAGACTTTGTTATAATTTCTGCTAATGCCTTTTAAACATCTGGGACAGCACTGAACATGGCAAATTTCTACCTACTTTTATCATGTTCCCCAGAAAGCTTCCTATAGTGATGGAAAAATTGCTGAGGCCAATGATAACTTCTACAAAACAAAAGTACTATATAGCTTCAAAGAGCAAAGTCAGAATGGCTTTTGAGATCCTTTTTGCTCAAGTGATATTCAGAACATACTTTGTAAAGATGGTAGAGTGAAGGCACCTAAGACCACCGTTCAGTTGAGGAATTGAAAATGGAGCAGCCAACAGGGAACCACATAGTATAACTAGGGTGAGTGGTAGATGATAAAAAAGAGGATCATGAGAAAGGGAAAGAAATCAAGATGGAAGAAGTTCTCAGATCACTATAGAACTCCCAAAATGCTACAAAGCTTGACAATATAATACAGGGACTTGCAAATATACCAGGGAAAACAATTATGGCTTAACTGAAAGTTGTAGTGCTTTTTGCCAAATAGTAACATTTTTAAAAAGCACATTATAAGGCAAACACTGTAATGACTATATTTTCCTACATTTAAAAAGGAAATATTTTCAAGGCTTTGGGGTTTTTTTAAGCTTATTTGCCTTTGAAAGACTTGCTGTGACTGTCGCTTTAAGAAATGTTTTTGCTGTTACTGCTCCATTTTAATCTTTCACTTTGTATTAACAAAATCAAAACCAGCACAATTAGATGCCTCCTGATTTTGATTTGTTTTAATACCAAGAGAATGTTTGCAATGGCACTAAGCAGTCAGGGAAATACTTCAAGCTGTGGAGGCTGTAACGTTTGAGTCGTAGAGGCAAACATCAAAAGATAGCTTGAAAGGAACGACAAAAACATCTAAACCAATAATTCTTTACATTTGTGTTTTTATTTTAGTGTAGTCTTCACAATGAAAGCAAGAAGATTGTGGAGAGAGGAGAGGAGACTTGTAAGCTCATTTCAATTGTGTAACTTAAAATGAAATCAAAAGCACTTTCTCCTTGGCTTTTAACATGGACAAGCAATCCATATATGTATAACTCAAGAAAGAAAGGAAATAACAGCTAAACACACAGGCAACACTCAGTGCCCAACTGTCTCATGTTATTAGACTAAATGAAAAGAGAAGCAAGATTTATACAACACCGATCCAAAAATCCCTATATATTCTCTTCATATACTGGGCATCGAGAATAAGTCTGAAATACTAGTACCAAATCTGAAGTGGGATCTGTGAATGACAGTGATCCAGCCACAGAAGGAGATGAATGAAATGACAAATAGGTCTTCAAAACATCACAGTGGGTCAGAACCCACAAGGAGTAGCTATGATTGTCCACATGTGCACTGCAGTCAGTATCGGAATCACAAAAGCCCAATGACTTCATTACTCCATTTATGAGCACTGTTTTTAAGTGTCCAAGAAAACACATTTCACAGCTTGGAAATGTTACTTTTATTCTTGTTTCCTTTTAAGTCTGGATGTTCAGTGTCAATTTCACTGTCTTACCCAGTCCTAGTGCCTTGGAGGAGGAGTATCTTATTTTTAATATGAATTTAGTTGGTTGTTCTATATTAGCTTTTGCTCTGATTCCACGTTTAAGTAAATTTTCAGTTCTTTAAAACACAGTGTTTGGCATCCTAGGAAAGGCTATTATATTTTTGTATTAAAGGAAAAGGAGGATAAGGTATTGGCCGTGCTGGCAACTTTTTTTGAATTTTGGTCTTTGGGTGAAGAAATGGGAGTTGAAATATTGCACTTAGCACCAGTCACACAGGCCTCCATCCTCCTCCATCTTTCAAGCTGTGTCATCTTTCAAGCTGACCATCTGCAATGTGGAATGATGGGTAAAAAGGAGGGAAGAAAAGGAGAAGAGGAATAATAATAATAATAATAATAATAATAATAAAGAGGAAGAGGAGGAGGAGGAGGAGAAGGAGAAGGAGGAGAAATATTACTTTGGAAAACATATCATATATTCATTGAATTCGCAGCAGTCCCAGAAATGGTGCTATGTATTGAAGGACACTTTCATTTATCTTGTATGCCTCTAGACAAATCCAAGAATTTCCCTACCAGAGCTCTTTCCTATTGTTCTGTAGAGGCTTCAGAGGCAAAGAAGGGACATGAGTTTCCAACAGTCGAACAGAATTCTAACCCTCACCTCCTGCCTTGCTTCTATACCCAATTGATGTCTCAACAAAGCAGCTGAAAACTTTCTGAGTGAAAAGAATCACTTTTCTGTTTGAAATTATTAAATCCAGAACATTTTTGTTTGAGTTTTATTTTAAAAAACTGGAGTGAGTATTCTCTTCAACAGGCTCCAGAATGGGCCAGATTGAATGTCAAAGAGCATTTAACCAGGACAAATACAGGATCAGCTTTTAAGTCCTTGGGCAGGCAAACTTGTGACAGCAGAAACTTCAAATGATGGGAAGGCCATCTTCCAGTAACTCTGCACCAAAACTCTCAAAGGCAGGACAGGATTAGTCAGGGATGATAGCAGCCCCAGGGAGCTGGGGGGAGGAGGAGGTATGACCAGCAGAGGAAGTGCTGGGCAATGGACAATGACATCTTCCAATTCCTACAGGAGAACATTCTGCTTACAAAGTGTCACGGCTCTGGCTCTCCAAAGTTAAATTCCTGTGATGCTTTCTCTTGTAGCTTTATGAAATTTGATGTGTTATTATTCAAGAGAATTTTCTGTCATTAGTCCTACTCTGACCATACAATACAGTTCAGGACTTGGTAATGTCCATTTAGGAACACAGGGGGAGTTTAAATCAATCATCCTATTATAGTGATTTTCTGTAAAAACACACATATCACCTTTCCTATTATGTGTTTCAGCCACAAAAATTACATAATGTTGGAGGTTCACACGCTTGGAGACTTAAATACTTTTAAAAAGCATATGGCTTTTCTTTTAACGTCATTCTTTCTTAACTGCAGGATGGAATACTGGGATAGCCTCAAAACTGGGCTGTAAATTATCATCTGGTTGTCTGCTTTTATGTCAGTTTTAAGAAGTCTCATTTGCAGGAGCTGCCATGAGGAAAGCTGCCTCCATTGACTGGGGCTTCCTCCAGCTCAGGCCTGGGTGTACTTAGAGCTGGAGCAAACTTATCTGGCAGCTCTGATGGGTAGACATTCTCATAGCCACTTTATAGACCAGAAGAAACCAAGGTTTGCAAAGTTGGAGTGAATTGCCTAGCCAGTTGCCCACCCAGATTCATCTGTGCTCCCCTGCCAGCTCCATTCACTTAATACCTGATAGATCCATGAGAAAACTCTGCCTTTTCTCCCCATTTGTCTTAATTTGCTTAGACACAAAGAACCTGAACAGTACTGCCAAGAAACAGCATCTAGGTCATTTATTGGCAGCTATGGGTTCTGGTTTACTGCTTCCTGCTACTCGCTCTTCAGCTTCTCCAAAGACATCCAGAGGGTTCTGGCACTCACTATTCTTTCCAAGTCCCCGGGATGCTCTTGTAGCTACGATTGAAACTAGCAGCTCCATGGTGACCAGGAAAAACAAATGAGCCCCAGAGCCCATACCAGCCCTGGGAGCACTTGCGAACAGATTTTGAAAAGGAGAACTCAGTGTAGCTCCAAAGTTCCATCTGGGAACTGGCATCCATGATATTGTTAGCAGCATGTCCTGCCTGCCTGCTTCTTGAAAAATCAAGAATTCTGCAGCACTTTGGACCTCAGAAACGTGTGTGTGAGCCATTTCAGTAACATTAGGGTGCTTATTTGATGGATGGAAACTCCTAAACTCACAGGAGAAGTTAACACACACCAGTTCCCATTTCAGGGTCAGTCAATTCTGGAACAGAATCAGAAGGGTATTTCTGCTTCACAAATCTGTCCAGAAGAAGAAAGCATTGTCTGGTTTCAGGAATGTAGTGTTGGCTTAAGGGAGTTTTAATGCGCTGGCTAGAAGGATAAAGGCATATGAATGCCTGTTTAGAATATTACATCAATTTCAATCCTTATTCAATTTTGCATAGTGATGTCTTAGAATGAAAATACTAATGTGTTTTATTTTTATTGAGCAGCAAAATTAGCCTAAGGGGGGAGGATTGCATCAACACCACACAAGTATTATTTTGCCAAATCTCATGAGTTTTCTGAAAAAGAAAAGTATGGTTAAATGCCAATGGAGATATAGTGAAACAAGACAGAATGTTTGCTAGCTATAAAACAATCATTCAATTGATTGATTGGTAGGTGGAGAGAGAGACAGAGAAAGAGATATTTCTAAGAATAAATAAGGAATTTTGAAATATTAAGTGATCCAAAAATCTACTGTTTTGGCATAATATTATGAAGACAGTTTTTGGGTTTCAGTGCTGTTTCCTTCACTTGCTGGGAATGAGTTCAGGCTTCCCTGTCCAAATTTCTCCTGGGCTCTGGGAAGCTTCTCAGTGCTTGGTAAGAGGTAAGAAACAAGATGGAATGATACTGTGATACTCTGGGAGCTAGAAGTAGAGGACTAAGGGGCTCAGGAGGTGAGGATGAACTTAATGTGGATTTCATAACAAATTGAGTAAAATAAGAGAAGTATTATTTTTTTCTTTTTACAGGAGAATCCCTGAGAATAAAATATTCATCTTTACATATTTGATTTTTAAGATTCAATTGCTTTCCTTCCTACTGGCTCTCAGAATCTGGCAATGCAGGAGACTAGGTGCGCTTAAAAGACTGCCTTTTAAATACTTCTTATGCACTCATGACACAATTTCATATCTCTAATACTTGAATATTTACTCAGATATAATGTAAAATAGAAACATTAAGAGATAACAAGCATTTTTGAATGAAATTTATCTTATTCTGCTTATTCACGAATATTGTTAATGATAATGGGGCTTTTGTTTGCTTTTACTTTTTCCAGGTAGGATCTCCTTCTGTAGCTGAGGCTTATATTGAACTTGAAGTCATCCTGCCTCAGCCTTGCAAGTGCTGGTTTACAGGTGTGACTTGTGCTTAGCTTTCAGTTTCTAATTGTTACCTTTCTCTCACCTTTCATGAGCTTTATCATATCAGTGCTCCAGGCAATGAGTCCATGGGAGGAATGTGATGTTTTCTCATGGCATATTCTGGAACTTGTGTGCGCTTTAACAAAGTCATTTAAAAGGCTTTTTAAAGAAGATTTTTTTTTTCAAACCACTTGCTTACTTTGGGGGTCAATTTTAAAGATATCTCCAAATTGTGATTCATGAATTGTTACTGTAGATTTTGCTCAAAAGTGGGATAGAGCCATACCAACCTTCATCCCATGCAATGGGACCCCCAGTTTGTCTCAAGAGCCAGCAGTGTTTCTTTCCATGAAGTGAGTGAGCAGAAGACACAGGCATCAGGGAAGCCCATGAGTATCAGCAGTGTTAAATACTAGCAGTGTTAAATCCTTTCATTCCAGGTTTTACATGTATATCAACACACTGATAGATGTTTGTAATTCCTCATCTCAGTAGCTGTTAACCCATATACTAGCTGAACTGTAAACATTTTACCTTATGTTGGGGACTACGTTACAAATACAGTTACAATGATGTCATCATTATATTGCTTGTAAAAGTAGCATCTATTAACTCATGAATGCTAAGTGCCAAGCACCAAGAAAGGCATTTACAAATGTTTAATTGCATCTATAGGAAGTAGCCTTATGATCACATTTTTTTAAAAAAAACTAAAACTTACAAAGAGTAAGGCTTAGAGTATTCAAATCATTTACCCACCATCACATAGTATTTAGTATCAAAGCAGGAAAAATATTTTATTTTGTTCCTCAAAAACATATGCAAATGAGAATTTAGTAGAGATTATACCTTTTTTTTTTTTTTTTTTTTTTTTTTTTTTTTAAATATCTAGAGTTCTTTTCAAGGAGACCTAGTCTTGTGTGATGGATGAGTCAGAACTCTCAACCCTTCTCATCCCATCCCATCCTTCTGGTATATATTCTTTCAACAGAGGTTAAACTTCTACTTTCACAACTCAAGAAATAGCAGGACTTAGAAAGCCTCATTTGCAATAGTTTGAATATGAGCAATACCTGGTGGATTTTCTGTTGAGACCAGAGGAAAATACAGACCAGAAGGCTTTTGGATATGGAAGCTGGGGACAGTGCCAGGAGTGCAAAGGGCACAAAAAGGAAGATTTATGTAATTGTGATTTATGCTTGTTTTCTACTTTCCCCCAAGCAAGGTCTACAGAGTAAATATGTGGTACATTTTATGTCCTTTTATATCGGTTTTATTTCTCTATGTTATTTGTCTTTCTGCATAATAATACTTGTCATTCTGTACTTCTGATGTTCACATTTCCTTTCTCAACAGTCCATCAGCCCACTGGGTTTTGCAGTTCTATTGTTTCTCTGCTGTGTGTTCATCAGTTTCTTCTCATCCTACTTGGTCCCCTTGTCATCTCTCCACTAGAACAGTTCTTCTAATTTTAGCTTCAAATTAATTTACATTTCTCATAAACTGGTATTTGTCTTATGCCTCTTATAAATTATTTACACTGCACAGGCTGAATCATGAAATTGAAGCTAAAAATAATATTATTTTCCTGTGTTGAGTTTTAAAAGGATTCACGGATCGGACTTTACTCCCTGCACACTTTTTTATCCCTTCAGTTAACACATGCCCAATGTGGCTTCAAGTTCTGAGCTCATGGTTGGGAAACGGAAAGATGTCTGTTTTCTTTACATCCATCCCTGATTTATTAATCCAAGCACTAGTTAAGTGTAGTGTAGTAAGCTGGAGCTGTGGTAGAGAGTGTGGAGAAGAAAAGTGAAACCCTCTGTATTGTAGAGCTTTGCTAGAGATGGCAATAGATGAGCCTATCACTGCAACAAAGTTAGTGGAAGGGCACAGGCTAGGCATTGTGTGTTTAGTTCCCGAGAAGGAAGCAGCCATATTTGTCTGGGATGACTAAAGTGGAGCAGATGTGCTAAGGATATCATTTCCCATGGCGGTTGAGCTCCTTCAAACTCCCTTATATCATAAAGGGCCGGCATTATTTAGTGAGTGATCCTGGCTCTTTGTCTTTGAAGCTAGTCCAAAGTAGGATACTCAAAGTAGAATCATTATCATCACTTCTTCATTTGGAAATTATGAACAAAGCATCTGAAACTGGAAAATTGGAAGGGGGTCTGAAGAAAGCCCCAAGCATTACAGCAGCTCAGGTTATTTGACTTTCAGACCAGCTGGGCTCAGTGCCTTACTTTGTTGCTGCTGAGTGTCATAGCCTTGGGAAATTTACTTTACCTCTTTGTCTTTAGGGTTCATCATCTTTGTATAGGAAAAAAATGTGAAATTTCTCAAACATAAAACATGAAGGATAAAGGAATGCATTAAAGTATGATGTGCTGAACATCATTACATTATTACATTACATTATTACATATTTACTCTGAAGATCTTTATAACTGCCATTGTTATCATTGATGACCTTTTTTCCAGAAAAGTCTCTGAATTAATCCAGGCTTTCTCACCCTCAGGGAATGATTGCTCAGCAGTTTCATTTTGAGTCCTCAAAGCCTTTCTTTCATGAAAAATAAAACCATGCTTTTGCTCAATTTATTCAAATTTGATTTTTGGTTACTTGAAATTAATAATATTTACTTCTAATAAGGAATGTAATATAACTTAAAATCTCCTTCTCTTCTTTATTTTTCCTACCTGTCATCATCATCATTATTATTCCTTGTACTCATTGTGAAGAAATTTAAAATCTGACTCTTCATGTTTTGACTAGATATATAAACATATTAGCAAAATTTTAACTCTGCAACCTTGGTCTCAAGATGAAAACACAATATAAAAATGAGTAAACATAATTGGATGGAAACTAATATACAGTCTCCATTACAGATTTAGATAATATAATTACTATATATAATATTTAATTAATAATATATAGGATTGATGAACATACTAGATATAATTTATTTGCAAGTAAAAGTTGGAATTAAAAGTTTTCACATGCACTACTATTTACAAAGAGGAACACGTAGAGTTTCTGGAGCCATTCAAGTATGATCACGTTTTGAAAATGGGTGAGAAGGTGCTGCTTGTTAGTTACTAGGAATAGACTCATTTATATGGACATACATACATGTAGAGAAGTCACCAAATTAAAGGACTTCATGCTTTTCCTAATAGTGTTGTATCAGAGTGAGTTGCCAATACTGCCCCTTAGCACTTTTCACTAAAACAAACAAACAAACACCCTACAACATTCATTCACTTCATTGGAACTTATACCAGGAAATCAAACACTGGACACACAAGAAACAGTCAAATCTAATACTGCTTATAGTTTTGATAATGAATTTCCTAACCTATAATTATGTCATGACATAATCTAGTTTGGTTCTTGCTCTGGCCATAATTTTATTTTTTCTTTTGTTGCTCATTTGTATGTCTAGCTTTGACTTCAACAGAATTCAACAATAGAGCACCCACCAGCATACACCTAAAACTGAGAAGCATGGTATCAACTTTTATCAATATATAATCTAGACAAGATAGTATACTTTAAATACTTTGATTGTTTGTACATAGAGAGAAATCCAGAACAACCATTATAAGAGTGTTAGGGCTCTTTCTGTAGCAAAATAAATCAAACTTAATGGATTTTAAGTATGAATGGGACTTGTCAGTGTTGATGCCTTCAAACCTCCATGGCCCCCTTGAGGTTCCATCAGATTTGGTAGTAAAATACCATCATCAAGACTACTCTGATTCTGTTCTGCTCTATCTGTCAGAGTCACCCTGGCTTCACTCATTTATTATAGCTTTCTGCATACACAGACGATATGAAGCTGTTTAATGAAGGACCAGGCAGAGAAGCAGACTAAGGACCAAACACAGTGACAAAGACAGATGGTTTGTACTTGAAGTTTCCTTTTTTTCGATTAGTTTTTGGCTCTGTAAATATATAGAGACCATGTAATAAAAATAGCTACCATTTGTCAAATGCCCACTCAATCCAACTACGAGATTAGGTTTGTAGAGTAGGTCTATCGGGGGCACACTCGAGTTCATGGAGATGAAAAGCTACTCTGAGCTACAAGCATGAATAGATCACAGGGTTGTCCTTCCTCTGAAAGTGGTCCATTTGCACTAGTAGTGAAGATTATCCAGCTTTCGAAGTTTTCTCTCTCTCTCCATCTCTCTGTCTCTGTCAGTCTCTGTCTACATATATCTGTTTCTCTCTCTCTGTCTCTCTCTCTCTTGTTCTCTCTTTCTCCAATGAGGAGTGAACCTACAGCTTTCTGTACACTTGGCAAGTGTGTTCCCACTTGAACTACGTTTCCAGATTTTTATTTACGGTTTGTTTTGGGATAAGGTCTTGTTAAATTTTCCAGGAGGCCTTGAACTTTGAACTTGTGATCTTTCTGCTTCTGTATCCTCAGTAGCTGGGATTATGGTCACAAGCCCTGCCTTCCCTTTCAGAGTTCTTTCATATTTCTATCACACTGTTTGCAGATTGTACTGTCTTTGTTAGGAAACTCAAGTGTTGTCTTCCTTGGTATAACTGTGAATGTCTGCTGGCTATCTATCATAATCATATGTCAGACTCTAGACCATATTTTTTTTCACTTTATAGTATTCAGCTTTCATGTTTTGATTCAACTAAGTATAGAATGCATTGTTTAAAAACACAAAATTATTTCTAATTGGTTTAACACTCAACAGGTTGCAGAGCACAGAAATAGTAATTACTCAATAAATGAATAAATTGTCTTCTTTAAAATGATTTCTGCCTTAGCAAGATTCATATGGAACAGAATTGTGCGATTATTCAAGGAAAATGTCTTCCCTTAAGGGCAGTTACAGATGTTATTGGGTTGGAGATTTAACATTGATCTTGGTTTCTTTACTAATTCTGATTAGTAACCATTCTTGGGCTATTCTTCCTCTTTAATTCTTTCTCTTTCTTCCTTCCTTCCTTCCTTCCTTCCTTCCTTCCTTCCTTCCTTCCTTCCTTCCTTCCTTCCTTTCTTTTTCTTTCTTTCTTTCTTTCTTTCTTTCTTTCTTTCTTTCTTTCTTTCTTTCTTTCTTTCTTTCTTTCTTTCTTTCTTTCTTTCTTTTTCTGAGACAAATGTTCCCTGTGTAACTATTCTGGATGTTCTGGAACTCGCTCTGGCCTTGAACTCACAGAAATCTGCCTGCCTTTTCCTCTAGAAGGCTGGGATTAAAGGCATGAGCTACCAGGCCCAGCATTTTCAAGAAGAAATCTGTGACTCCTCCAAGTTCAAGGGAAAGAAGTTTTATCATCAAATTATGTTGTCAGTTGTGGGGGCAATTGTGACCCACAAGACAAACAACAAATATTTGCTAATCTTAGGATAGTAACCCATCTTATTGGGTATACACTATTTTATTTTTTTTCTGTTCATATGGTAATTTCTCATATCAGTGAATGTATGCATCAATTCTAGGATTTATATAGGAATTAATTTAGGTTCTTCTTTTTTTTATAAATGTCTTGCAAGTTGACACGTTATGAGAACAACAAAAACAAAAACAACTAAAACATATCTCTTTCCAAGAAACTGTATAGAAATCTGCAGATCCCAGAGTAGATAGGAGCACGTACATCATTCTGTTCTGTGCAGCAACTTCCGGGAGGATATTAGCATAAGACTCTTCGACTCTAGCCTTGTCTCAGCATAACCCCAAAGTTCCAGGGGAGCTGTCCAAGTCTGTTGAAACCTGCTTTTTACAATGCATTTTTTTTCTCTATTTTCTTTTTATTTGCCAAAATGAACAAAACTGATTTTTGTCAGCTGTCAAGTGGAACAAGATGTCAGAAGAAGGCGGCGGGTCAGGGAGAGCTTTTCCATACATTCAATTCCTGTAACAAAAACAAACGATTAGAACATTGATTGTCTGCTCCAGGAGAGGTTTATGTTTCCAAAATTGCATCGCACATTCATAACGAAGCAGATTGGAAGCAGTGCTAGAGTCAACAGGAAGGCTGGCAGTTTTGCTTGATTCAGATGGAGCCAATAAGCTTTTGGCACCTGGGGAACAGCAGCCTGAAAATCCTAAATCCTTAAGTGTGGCCTTCCTCTTAGGTAGTATCCAGTGATTCTAACAGGCTTTCTTGACATTTCCTGCTGAATCATGGGATGGGTTGTTAAATTCCCAGGTTATGTTTGAGAACGCTCAGCACAGATACCGCACCAATGGCTCCTTCTGCTAATGCATTTTAGCCCAGAGCTGCTAAATGATTCAGACTATTTAGTCATAGGACTGAGTCTCCTTTAAGTTAAAAAAACTACCACTTAGGCAAAATACAGCAGATCACAGAGTGGTTTATAACCATCTTAGCCTGTAAATTCAAACATATATATATATATATATATATATTTTATCAGAATTAGATCACCCTGCCAGCTCAACTTTCCCTTAGCAAATGTTATTTCCATGACACCCTAAAGTGTTTTTATTTCCACTGAAATTGACTCAGACTGCATAAAGCTACAGTACATCTGCACGCTTTTGAATATGAAGTGCATTTTCCCCTCTTTTGAAGGGACCTTTACTTCACTGGTGTTTTAATTATACTATATACAAACATAACATCTCACTCAAGAGGGGTCTTCTTCCTCCACCATGCTAAAAACACTGCAGGAATCAAATGGACTAGACTAGGGGAAAGATTAGCCTGGAAGTGAAGGCAATCAAATCCACTGCTGTTTTACTGATATTTGTAACAGTTCATAGTCTTTATGGGTTCCTGAGAGCCAAACTAGTCATAGATGTGGACTGTGAAGCACATGGTTTTTACATGGTAGGAAGGTAGCCCTGGACATGGAGTTTTTGTTGTATAAATAACACAACTTCAGGTTGGTCTGTGTTCAGGTGTGTATTTTTGGCATTGAGAGGTGGATCTTCCATCTACTCTTGTTTTTATGGATGAAAGCAGAGTCCAAATAACGTTCCAAGTCACTGCAAAAAGAGCATTCTATTTTAGAATCTTCTAGAAGGCCTCTTGGAAATGTAGATCCTTAACCCTCAATAAGTTCCAATGTTTCTCCTAAACATTTTTCCAGCATGGTTGCCATTATTAATCATAAAAGTTTGAAGAAGACCCAGCTACTACTTTACCTGCCATGAGCCAATAATCCTGTTTTATGTTTGGGTTTGATTTTCAGTTTGTATATACTGTAGAGCTGAGAAAGTTGGCAAATTATAAAACAAAGAAAAAAAAGATCTAATTTTGTTTTTGTAAAAAGCCACTCCCCAAGACTTCCAAATGCCCTCTATAGTAGCCCTCCACTGCAATCCTGAAGCCTTTCCTTTACCCCAGTTTAGAGCTAACAAGTTCATACTGATCACTGAAGTTTCCTGTTAAGTCTTCTTTCTCACTGAGTCATTACTGGTAGAGTTTATTCTTGTGAATAGAGAAATGATACATTTGACAGATAACTAATATCAATTCAACATTCTGATCATGTCTTCTGCTCAGCTGTAATCACAGATATTTAATTACATGGTAATTTTTCTTGGGCATCTCCACTACTAATTAAAGTACAGCGGAGTTGAGAATAAGCATCATCACCTTTCTGCCTAAATTCAGCATCTTCTCTCACCTTCTACCCTAGCCTGTGATTCTTATTCATTTTACTAGTATTTAATGAGTCAACTAAACATGAAACTCAGTCCTCTTGACTTGCTCTCTCCATCCAATTTGCCATCCATTTAGTTGAACTTTGCCCTTAAATTTGTTTTGCATTCATCCTTTCTGTTATGTTCCTATTGCTAGCACTGCGTTACAGATGCATCACCTCACTTTTAAATCAACTGCAATTTCCTTCAAATTTTCTGTCGTCTTTTCTCTGTTGTTTTCCTTCAAACCTGTTCTAGAAGTCTCTGAAAAATATCATTTTGGTCCTACCATTTAAACTAATCACTTCAGCTTATTTTTCAATAGGAAACCAACCTTGTCTTCCTGAACTAGATAATACTCAGAGTTTTATGCCTTTTATAAGACATTTTTTTCCCTTTATTACCTCCATTACTTTTTACTTTTCATTTTAAGGAGTTTGTTGTATTTCTAAGCATAGTTTTCTCTGAGTTTGTGTGGATTGGAGTCCATAGAACTTCTTAAATACATAAATTTTATGTTGTCTCAAGTTTGTGGACTTTTTAGTGATTACTACTTCAGAAAAATGTATTTTTTCCCCTCACTTTCTCTTCTCACTTGGGTACTACAAAACATTGTATATTCAATAGATATTTTGATAGAGGTCCCTGAAAGAACTATTTTTGTCCATTTACATCTATATTTGCTTTTCATGTTTTTCTGACTGCTGTAGGCATGGCATTCATATAAGCAAACCCACACTCATGCACATTCATATAATTGAAAACAAAATTAACTTTTAAAGTTCAGAAATGAAGTTAAAAACTAATTATTTAGCCTCATATGATCAATGCCCCAAATATTTTACTAAATTCACTACTTTCTTCCTTGGTGTTGATAGGTAGCGAAGGTAATACATTTGACATGAAAAAATAATTAAATGCAATGAAAAGATCAGATCAAGATCAGCTAATATGTATTTTCTGGAAAATTCTAAATGTCGGGAGAAGCAACATTTTACTTTAACTTCAAAGGACAAGAGAAAAATAACTTAAATGCCTCATGTCATTTTCTAATTAAACACAAGGGTTACACATCTTTTCTTCAATAAATACAAGCTATGTGCAGTTTAAGAAAAGACAGAAATGAGGGTTTTAACAGTGTGATGAAAAGTCAAATGAAGGGTTTAAGAAACTGGTAATACTGAAGAAAATTTTGTATGTAAAGGTATGAAGATGGAGATATTGAACTCAACAGGAAATGCTTTAGAGAGACCAAGAAGCAAGGGAGAGAGCAAAATCAAAAATAAACCAAGGAAGAAGCCACCACTTGTCATTTCATGGCACCAAACCCTGAGGACTTCCTTCTTCAATCCCTCTCTCCCCATCTACTCTATCCCTCCACTATTTCCCACCAGTTTCGGAATTTATAGCCTCAGTACAAACTTAGGGCAAGTCTTTGGGCTGCCCATCTGTGTTTTTGTCAGTAACTCTCAAGATCCAAATTAGGTGTCATTTTGGCCTCTCTTGGAAGCTTGAATAGCACAGTGAGCCTAGTTTAAGGCTTTTGTTGTACCGTATTATCCATCATAAAGAGTATATTGCCACTGAATCAATAAAGCCTTCTTTGAAGATGATGGGGGAATTTGATGGGCTACCTTCACTCTTCCATTACTAGGAGGGGGTCCAGGCAATAAAGTTCCCATCAATTAGCACATCACTCTGCTTGTTACAGATCATTTCTCATTTCCTTACTACTTACCTTTTCTATGCTTAATTTCCTGAGAAACTCATATAAGAAGTTACCAAAGTGTAGGGTTTGTAAGACCGGTGCTCACCAAAGCTCTATAGTTGTTTACATGTATTTGAATATGAATATTTGTATGTGTAAATGAGGTCAAGCCAGTAAGTATTTGTAGCATTCAAGAACAGAGACAAGTAATTAAAACATATTATGACTATCTTAGCTGAACTTTTCATTTTAATTTAATTGAAAATTAAAAATTATGGAATTATAGATTTGGATCAAAGATTAGCCACTAATTTGGAGTTCCTTTATGTTATAGAACTGTGGATTTCTCTCTTCTAAATCTTAGAAATCATTTTGAAACTTTATATAGGCATCATTTATATTATAGAAATTGACCATAACTCAGTATGCATACTCATTGGTAAAATCATGACTGGAACAGTTCAGGACACTATTCTTGTTTGATTTAAGGTCAAGTACTTAAACAATGAATGTCTTACCAAAATGCAGTGTAATAAATATTATAATTTAAAAAATAAATATTATAATCCAGATAGAAATACCTAATAATTGTGAGGCCTAGTATTTTTCTATCAGAGAATCAAGTTCTTAGCTGTGTATATACATGTAGTGTTTGAGCTTGTTTTCAAAACATTGCTTTTGAAGTATATACATCAGGGAAGATGCTGCAGAGTTATGTTTGAACATTAAAATATATATTAGGAAAAATTTTAAAATTACATTTTTTAAAAAAAGTTATTGATATGCTAATATTTGTTTTGTGGTGATCACGGAGAGAAAGAGTATAAAAAGAGTATAAATGTACTCAATTACATACCACAGATACAATCACTAGGTTTGTGATATATTTTATGTGGAAGGCTTTGATTGAAAAATATTGTGAAGAATGGCTTTCTAGGTTATGGTTTGAGTATATAGGCAAACAGTGGCTCTGCTTAAAGAAGTAAAAACTACCAAGGAAGCCAAGGAAGAATAATTTAATACTTGAAAGTTCTTACCATTAAAACAAAAAGAAAAGATCAAGAAATTAATTTGCATAGGCAAGTTTTAGCCAAGTGTTTGTCAACCATGTGTCATTTGCTGCATTAAGCATTTTATATCCATCACCTTCCAATTATGTCAACCATCTTATGTGCCTGATGATATTCCTTCTATAAAATAGGACATCAAGCTTGGGAATGAAAATATCATGCTTGAAACTGGTAAATGATTGATCAGGATTCAAATGCACATTTGGTTTACATTATTTGTGCTGTTTTTGAATAAGCTATAATAAATAATATACTGAAACATACCATGATACTTACTTATATTTTTAAATGTAATGATTATGCAAATAAACATAATTTCTACAAAATAATTTAAATGACAGGAAAGAAGTATATTTCAAGACAAAGAAGGGCTTTCATATGATGACTCAGGACCAAGAGGCACCACTAATAACTCTTTCAGTGCTCAAATAAAATTCCCAGTCCCAGTTTTATCTTCAGTCCCAGGATTATCTTCACTAGCCTTGGTTATACTAGCCCTCATGATTTTGTTTTAAGATTATTTACCAGCAATTAATTCTACAATAGTTAGCAGACTATGCAACTTAAGACCGAAGCAGTTTGAGTGAAATCTGAATAATTCTTCAGAAAAAAATTATTTCAGGTTTCACTGGAATAAAATCATGAAGACAGATTGACAAATCTCTGTCCAACAGATCTGACATTCAGTTCTTTGCTAAAACTAATAAACAAATTTGCTTAAATCAATAAAGTAACACTCAGTGTTGTTCTGATGCAACGGTAGTCCCAGTGGTAAATCTTGAAAATGCTCACTGCCTCTAAGAATTATGGACCATGAGGCTCTGGACAATTAACTCACTCTTTCTAAGCCTGTACGAAATGCTTTGAAAATCATAATATCTATCTCTTGCAGTACTTGTGAAGATGTGTGTGTGTATGTTTGCGTGTGTGTGTGTGTGCGTGTGTGTAAGAAAGAGAGAAAGAGAGAGGAGGAGGTTGAGAGAACAGATGGTGAGAGCCTGTATGATTATAATTACTAGTTAGTATTTTGCTTGATGATGACAATGGCAGTAAGAGTAGTATGGTGATATTTATTTCAATAGGAATACAGAATGTGGACTTGTGAATCAAGCTGAGTGAATGTATAAGTGTATGTCTGTACTTGTACATGTGGAGGCCCAAAGTTGATGTTAGTGTATTCTTCTGTTGCTCTCTACCTAATTTATTGAGGTATTATCTTTCAATTGAACCCAGAACTCTTTCATCATGAGTCTAGGTAGCCAAGCTAGTCTGTCCTGAGGATCTCTTGTCTCTGCCTCCCAAGTGTTGCCAGATTGGCCTGGCTTTTACATAGGCTTTGGGGATCCAAATTCTGGCTTTCACATTTGCCAGGCACATGCTCTGTCCACTGAACCATCTTACTAGTACAAGAATCAGATTTTCACTCTTTACTCGCTCTGCTCACTCAAAAATGCTGATACCCATTCTTCACAGGATTGTTGTAAAGATAATGTTATACAGTTGATAAGTAAATGATTGAAATTATGTTTAACACTGACAAAAGTCCTGTGTAGGTACTTACCATGATGTTAGAAGTAGTGATCAAATCATCAGCCATTTGTCATGTGCTACAATAAGCATTTTATACTCATAATCTTTCAATTATGTCAAAATCCTATGAGCTTGATGTTATTCCTTTTATAAAGCCAGACATCAGCAAGAATGTCAACAATAATAAATCTTAACAGAAAGCAGTGAGACCTAGAAAATCCCTGATAATGAGAGTTAATGTCTTTAAGAAACATCTTAGCATTCATTACCTCTTAAACATACCTCATCCATATTAGCGAATCCACTTTGATTTCCATGACTAACTAATCTTGTAGTCAGATTTCTCAGTTTCTACATTTGCTTTTAGTTATCTTTAATTAAATTATGTAAAGGGATACGTGAGAAGGTGGTTTTAATCACATAATAGACAAAATAAACATTTTGTATCACAAAATCAATGGTACCTATGATTTAACATTCTGTCTCCTTATCTAGTTACTTACCTACTTATCTACTCATGACATATCTTTAATTTTTTTCTAGTATATTAGTTCGTACTTGAAATACTGCTATAAAATATGTAGGCAATCATTATTCCCATTCTGTAGATAAAGAATGAAACATAAAGAGATTAATGAGATATACAGGTTTATGGAATTTTTAGATACAGAAGGAATTCCAGTATGCATTGTGTATGTGTGTATACACACACACACACACACACACACACACACACACACACACATATTTAATCAATTCTTTCATGAGTCCATGGGCTTGTACCTATCCCTATTTCATTTACTGCCCATTTCTTACTGCCTTGCATAATGGCACCTATCTTGAGTGAGCTGAATTCACAATGGAGAATTAAAGGATTGAAATAATAATAGGCTGAGGAACAAAAGGTATGCGGGGAAGGAAACTAATATTGAGTCATTTGGTGGAAATACAACCCTAAAAGTTAAGACTTTAAAAAAAAATTTGAACTGCAGCTCCACTCAATTATCAGAAGATCATCTACGTCATTTTGTGGTTTTGAAATGACTTACTCAGATTTCAAGTAATATGAATTTTATATTAAGAATATAAGTGGCATGAGAGGAACAATAATAGCTGCCCAAAGATGTCAACATCCTAAACACCAAAGAGTGTGATTTCGTGATGTCATATGACAAGGCCAACAGGCTGATCCTTCTGTTAAGTAGAATTAAATGGGATGACTTTGAGATGGCGAGAGTGCTCAGAATTTTAAGAATGGATCACTGCCATCCATGGGCCTCGATAAATGACAGGGAAAAAGTAAGACTGAAGATGATACATGACTGCTTACAAGGGAGAAAATACAGGAAAAAAACTCCTCCTGAGAGTGTTGAAGGAGTGCAGTCCCAACAACACCTTGTTTTTAGCCTACCAAGACCCATTTTTAGTTCCACTTACAGAAATGTAAAGTAATGAGTGTATGATCTTGTAAGTCAGTACACTGATATGTTTGCTATAAAAGGAAATTAATATAAATAGAAGTAAGACTGGGCATTCCATCCATATACCCTAGCACCATGACATTTCCTAGCCATCCAGGAAGGCCAGTCTTTCTGATTTTCATATGCAACAAGATTTCTTCCACTACTGTTCTGGGCTTCATTTTATCTACACAGCCTTTGCTACATTTTGTCAGTACTCACTATTCTTGATCATCACTGCAAGTCTGCCTTTCACTAATTCTACTTTTCTTTTATTTATTTTTTCAATTCTAATTCCAGAGCCAGCCAGCTATTATACACTGAGCTCTACTCATTCACTGCACCAGCACTAAGTCTTTGCTGCATGCTTTCCTGGGATGAATTCTATTTTTTTTCTTTTTTATGCCTATAATTACACTATAGAAAAGAATCTTAATGATTTTTAATAAACAACATTGGCTAAAGAAGACAGATCCCTGGTTCCTGACAAACTGTGAAGATGCAGTCAGACTGGCTATTATTGGATTAGGCACCAATGGCTGGTACAAATATCTTGGCAGATAGAGAAGGACTATTAGTCACTCAACATCTCAACATGGCCACTAAACTAAGAAAGCTAAATATATATATATATATATATTTATGTGTGTGTGTGTGTGTGTGTGTGTGTGTGTGTGTATACACACACACATATATAGACACATAGTGGAAAACAGACACATTTTTGTCACAATGTTAAAATATAAGTCCAGAAAGAAATGGCATCGATTTCAACTCTTAACTTAGTCTTACTAGCTGTGAGACTTGAGACTTAAAGTAAGGCGTTTCACTACTCTGCTTCTCTGCTTCCTTATTTTCAAACTGAGGAGGTAGCTTTAGTATCCACTTCCTAATTGCTGTAGGGATTAAATGAAATAATCCAATTAAAATGCTGGCTGTATAAAAAGCATTCAACAAACGACAGATGCTATTGTTATTATGTTTATGGCACCATAGTTCTTCCAATGATTAAGTGAGTGTATGTGTTTGTATTGCTACATTTGAGAAGGCGTTGTCTTCGGAGTAAAGCTGTAATTGTTATAGGTGGATGATGTCTTGCATTGTTTCTTCAGTCACTAAAGTATAAAGATACCATTTCTTTATTACATAGATGACACCTAATTTCTTCTCTCATTAACTAAATACCTTTTGAGAATATATTATATGCCTTGTTTTATTTATAGATAAAGAATTTAAAAGACTAGGGTGGTATTGTGTCTAGCCTTAAAGAATACTCTGTATCTGCGTGATAGGGAGAAAAGGGAAAGGAAAGAGCTAGGTAACAGAGAAGCCCAATCAGCCCAGAACATGACATTTTAAACTCAGAGGGAGACAAAAAGCAAGCTATATGGATTTGGTAGCCTTATTCAGTCCTCTCATTTTATAGATATGAGATGAGGCTTATGTGTACAAGAAGTAAGTCTGTCTTTTGACCATAGTGAACCTAACAGCGATTTAGGGCTTGGATTAGTTTAGAATCAGACACATTCCTCCTGTGAGAATCTGCTGAAGCCCAAAGCATAGCACATTGCTATGCCTATTCACCAGAGAAAAGTTTGTGGTCCATGGTTCACCTTGACAATGCTGGAATTGTGAGCACCAGCTCATCATCAAATGCTTTAAAATCTAGTATCATGCCTGTAAGAGGATGCTGTGTATTACCCAAGCTTTAGCACAAAAACCCATACCTAACACATTGTGGCTCTCCCTACTTAATCCTGATCACTGTTTATCTGGTGCCAGAATTTATCTACTATGCTCCCACAGAGTCTATAACTGTCTACTAGTCTTTCTGTTAATTGTGCAGATAATGACTTCATCTATTCTTTTAAAATGGATTTCTCTAAATCAGCACGCCAATTTTGATGAAGTTGCTGAGGAATTATCTGCTCATTTGAGCTATCTGAATGATGACCAGAACCATAACATTTTGTTGTAGATTCATTGGTTTAAGACATACACCATGTACCATATTTCTCATAAGATTTATCTAAGTCCAGTAGTGCCCACAGATTTATTCTGTACTGACAACACTGTAATGAATGATTTGGTCTGTGTTAACATCACTTAAGATATTGTGAAACCTTTGACATCAGAATAATTGTAAATATAGGTATTTCACATTTGATTATCTCCTGACCCTAATGGTATCTAGGTTCTAATAGTAGAGTCAAAACAAATGCTTGTTCAATTACACATCCTAATCATTCATTTATTCAACAAGTGCCTGCTATGTCCTCTTAAACCTTGTGATAATCTATGTGCTAAGGATCCAGTGGTCAGAAATACTCAATTATAATAGTATGGAACTCAAGTCTAGGAGTGCACTTTAAATGAAAGCTTAGAACTGTGTTTTTTGGGGCCTACAAGATGGCTTAGTGGATAAGAGCTCTTGCCACACAAGATGGCCTGAGTTTCAACCCCAGGGTCTACTTTGTAGAAGGAGAGAACTAACTCCTGAAAGTTCTTCTTTGACTTCCACACACATGTTGTGGTATATGTGTTTCTGCATATATACATATACACATACACTACTACTACTAATAATAATAATCATAATAGCAAATATAAATAATTTAAAAAGATAAATGCCATTTTACAAACAACTCTTTGTCATCATTATTTGCTTTGAGTGGAAAACAAGTTATAGATTCAGAAATTTTCTGTCTCTGTAATGTGTTTGGTCAAACCATGTTATTAATAGCTACTTCAAAGGTGGTTTCCAGTTCTTGAAAGGTTAGTCATATACTCTGGAGCTCTGTGTCTGCTATTTTTAGTGGATTTCTGCCAAAAGCAGCATAGTCTAATTGGGAAGGGATGTGCCCTTAACTTGATAAGTGAATAACTCTCATGAATGATAATAGGAGTTATGTGTGAACATGAAGAAAAACTTGACTCCTAATACTGCACATTGCATAACATCTTTGTAAAGGCTGCCTATATGATTGATTGTCCCTCCCTAACTGGCTTCCATCTATCCTTGTAATTTGAGGAATGGATTGCTTTTTTATCCTGGCTAATTCTTTCAAAACAAAGACCAACTAATTATTTGAAAATTCCAAAACACACATTAGAGTGTCATGGAGTGAACACACTCCTATTTGGACATCCCACAGGACCTACCATTGATAAATGTTTAAAACAGATGCTTCAGTGAGCAATGTATTTAATTAAATCCAAACCTGTTGTTATTATTCCAGAAAATATTATTATTAGCATCAGTTCCAAATGGAATTCACAGCAACTTATGGTTGGAGTTTGGGGAGAGTGATTTTAATTTCTAGAGGAACTGAAAGTGGAAATCAGCAGTTATCAAGATACATTGTTTTTCAACTTAAAGTCATGCTAGTTATGACTTAACTGAGGAGTGTCATGACTACTTTAGTCGAATGACTGAGCCAAACAGCTGTCCAGCTAGGCCACAGACATCATGAGAAAATGCTGCAGTTTTCACATGAAGTAGCTGTCTCTGCTTCCAAAAGAAGAAAAACTGAAAAGGAAAAAAAAAAAAATAATAAAATAAAAAGTCTTCCAACTTCATAAAATAGATTTATAAGATTGACAGACATGTCACCAATTATATAATTGCTTTCTTATGTGGTTCTAATAAAATTATTTGGATCCTAAAAAAGTGTCTAGCAGTGAATTATTTAATTTAATACATAGTTATAACAAAAATAATTAGTATTTACTTTAAACTCTGAGTTGTCAACAAAAAACCTCAAGTAATTATTTTCATAGTGCTGCATAATGAAATAAATGTGTAATTAGTGACAGATGGGACTTTTAAAATTTAAGACATAGAAAAAAATCATATCACCTGTTTTGATTATTTTTTTTTACATGAGTGAAATTAGAATATTTGAAAAAGAAGCACAAAGAGAATGAAAAGAACTAACTGCATCCAAATTAAGGTATGAGTCCTTGTGCATGCTTCCTGGACTCCCAGAAACCTTCCTTAGAATTTTTGTTTTCAAAGCCTGGTAATGGGCTTGAGCTATACTGTGTCAGCTAGGTCTCCACACCTTAAAACCATCTCCTTGGAGATGAAGATATTTGCAATCTTTCAATCATCATTTATCTGAGGACAAGATTCAATAGTAAGATGGAATTTAACTCAATAAGACTCACTTGTTTTATATGACAACTTACTTATTTTGAACCTTTTACCTGATCCAATTGAAGATATTTATCTTTCTGTGGCCTATAAAATAGACATAGGACCATGGCTAAAATGATTAAAATGATCTCGCTTTGCAATTCTACAAGATGAGCACAGACTTCTGCGTCCCTGTTGGTTACTGTGTTGAGTACCAGTGTCTCTATAGTTTCCATGACACTCTCAAATTGCCATGCGTGGTCATCTTCTCATTAAAAATTGAATGGTGGATCTTATGGAGACTATGGAGATTTTGGTGGTTTTGTACTTCATGTTAAGAATAAAGGTACAAGAAAGCCGAGGCATTTGATTGTATTATTACCTTTACAGTTTCAATATGTTTGTAGGAGAGGAGGGTGTGCATGTGGTATACGCTCATGGATATTCAGGTGTGTGTGGCCACATGGAGATTTGGGGCAACATAAAATGCATTCTTCTACTGTCACCTTCATTGCTCAGAGACAGGGGCTTTAACTGAAATCATGTACTGATTATTTAGGTGACAGGATTCACCTGTCTATCCTTTCATCACTGGTTTGCCTGGTGTATGCAGTTATACCCAGCTTTTTTAAGAGGATATGAGAGTCAAACTGAGGTTCTGAAGCTTCCATAGTAATTTCTGTTAGCACCCGAGTTATCTCCCACTTCAGATTTGAAATATAAGAAAATATTCCATGATTAAGAAGTAACATTTCTCTCCCAGAGATGTCTGATATCATTCAGAAGGATTATACAGAAAGCAGAGGGACTGCAAAATAGTTAATTCTGGTTTGATGTAACATTGTATAAAAGGTTACTCGTGCATCTAAATGGATTTGGTAACCATTCCACTATGGTAAACAAATACTTTAAATTCCAGTCTTCTACGAGGATAGGAATCTTTCTGCATGGAATTGGCAGACCGGGTTTCTTCTCTGCTGGCAACTAGATTCAAAGTCTCAGGAGGAGCAATGCCTTGGGAATCCAATTTGTCTTACCAAATTCACTTCTCTGGTGATCTGATGTTCCTTCACTAAAAAGGAAAGGCATAGAGAAAGAACAAAGGCAAGAGGGAAGAGGAATTTCTCAATGGGAAGCTGAATGTATAGCATTGACTTGCTTTTCACATTGCTGTGACAAAAACAGCTTCAGGAAAGAAGGCCTATTTTGAGTCTTGTGTGGTTTGAGGTTCTAGTCCCTAATGGCAGGGAAGGTGTGGTGGGAGCTGCTTCAGGTGGCTGGTCACATCGTACTCACAGCCAAGAAACAGAGAATGATAGAAGTGGTGGTTCTCAGCTTGCTTTCTCTCGTTTAAAATTCAGTCTGGGGGTTGAAACCCATGGAATGACCCTGTCTACAACTAACCAACCTTGTAAATTATTCATAGATGGGCTAGGGCTCATCTCCTAGACAATTCTAGATGATGTCAAGTTGACAATCGATATTAACTATCACACTGAGTCATAGGAGATCAGACTTTCCTTCAAAGTTCTCCAGCTTCAAAAAAAAAATTGTTAGAAAGGTAAGTGGCTTTCTTATCAAAGTCTACCCTACTAGGAGTCAAGAGTCAAGAACTTGCTGATAAGATTATATCTTGATTACTTTAGGCTGTTAATTTCAGCCCAGTGTAGGTGATTTGCATATGTGGTCAGCAAACATTCCAAATCTTCTCTCTGACTTCAAACTCTCCCATGAAGTCAGAGGCCTACCACCTGGCAGGAGAGGAGCCTGGAATGTGTGCCTCTGATATCAGATGTGGATTCAAAAGGGGTAGGCTCTTCTAAAGTCAAAGTTCAGCAGGGATAAATGAATCACCCTCCTGCTCTTGGCAATAAGGGAGAGAGGCAGACAGAGCTTACCGGAAGAAACGGACTAGTTTACATTCTACTATGAGAAAGCATGAGGAGGAGAAGGATGTGAGCCTTTATTCTAGGACTGTGAGAAAAGGTTTAATCAAGATTACAACCAACTTGAGCAAAGATCACCCCAAAGATTGTATTTAGAACAGGCAGTACTGACATTTGGGAGATGAGCTAATATGTAAATAGTGACAGGAATCTCAGTATTGGGAAGTATGAGTCAAACACAGTATATGGAAAAAGAAGTGATAACATAAAGAGAAGAGAGTGTATGAAGATCCAAGACATGCAAATATTTAGAGGATCCTAGGAAAGCTAAGGAAAATCAGCCAAGACAGTTTAAAGAAAAAAAACCAGAAGGGAATTGCATAAAGCACAAAGTGGTCCATACTGGGAAATGCTCAATGGTCAAGTGAGATAAGGATTGGCACACGTCCTTGAGCTTGAGAAACTGTGGAGGGAATTGGAAACATCTGGAAGAAGAGTGTCACCAGAAGAAGTGGATCAGAAGCCGAACTGCTCTGCCTTACACTGAGAAGTGTGCGGGGGCTGAGGAAGTAGAGATGGTTTCTAGAAACCTCACTACAAATGGAAGGAAAGTAAGCTGGTGGATGGAGACACCAAGCCCATGTAGCCCCAGTCCTGAGACAGTTTCCCTAATAATTTAAGCATCAAGATGAATTTGCAGCTTCTACCAATTTCTAAGTCTACCTTTTAGTCATCTCCAAACCATGATGGAGACAAGTCATTGGGAAGAACAGTATTGGTTATTATTAGGTGCTTCCAAACTCCAGGGAGCAAAAGATAAAGTTGCTGGAAATAATTTTGTGGGGGAAGGAAATAAGAATGTAAAGAGTCTCCAATCTCAGGGTACTTCCCTATCTTTGAAATGGGATAAAAAATCTTCAGACCTAGTCTATTAAATATATTCTTGAACATGAGCAAGAGAGACACTAGTGAAAGATGTTTGAAAGGACATTCTGGATAAGGCCTTTTATATAAAAACAGGATAAAACGACATGGTTTGTGAGAAACTACAGGAGCTTGGAAGGAAGAGTGTGACAAGCAGGGTGAAAATACTGAAAATGAAGAAGCTGAAGCCTCACAAAATGTTGCATGCCGCACTAGGAATTTATTCTGTTCATTACGATGAATCACTCGCATATGTTAAGCCTGAAAGTGGCATGGTTGTATTTGCAATAAAGATAGATTGCTCCATCAGCTTGGAATGATTTAGCTGCAGATAAAGAAAACCCGATTAACAGAAATTTAAGCCTTTGGGTGCATATTGCATTGTTAATGAGAAGTCTAAATAGCATCAGTTAGTATAATGTGGTAAGGTTGATCAGAGGATGTCATCCAAGCCTTGGCTCTTGACAGTATCTGCCCATAACCCCCTCTTTATTTGGGTGCTTCTTAAGGCCTGTGTCTCACAGATTAGTCACTTGGTGAAACCCACTTACTCCAAACATCTAAATTATGGTATGAAAGGAGGAAAAAGGATAAGCTGCCATCTTAAGCGTGCCTTTTGTTAGGGAGTTGAAGTCAATCCCAGGCATCCTTACGTGACATCCCCTTATGTTCCACCAGGCAGGAACAGATTACTTAAACACTTTTAGATGAAAAGGAGGTAAATAGAGTGGGTATCTGCAATACACAAAAGGGAAACCCTCCCCCATACTATATATCAATCAGGAGCAGGTGGCACAGTCAAAATGAACAACTTTGAAACAGTTTAACAAAGCAACAACTTAAAATGATCTGACTGAAGTGTAGGGAAACAATAAAGACGGAGTTTTTACTGAGGGCTTGTAGGAACGGAGACTACCATTTTCAACCTACCCTGAAGGACAGGTGGGGAAGTAGCTACTGAACTAGGGACAAAAAACAAAACAAACAAAAAATCCCAAACAACAACAAAAAAACAATTGCGTGTTCAGTACAGATGGTCAGGAATAGTCTCCGGTCATGTGAGATAACCAAGGCACAATGATTCCACAAGGAGAGAACCAGGCCCCCTCCACCACCAAAAAATAAAAGTACAAACAGAAACAAACAAAACAAAAACACTTATCTTACTACGTTTCCTTTGTCCAACATTTAACTGAATCTTAACTCAAAAGCCAAGTTACACTTATGCCCACTGGTATTATCTAGAAGAGGTCAACTCTGTGGTGTTAAGAACATTGGGAAGGAATAGAAAAAATATATTTGAATAGGTAAATGAAAGATATCTGGAAGATTGTCTTGTCTAACTTAATCCTGTGCACTTTGCTCCCAGAACAACTGATATGCTACTAGGGGGAAGAAGGAAGACACCACTAGGAAAATTAAGCGTGCATCCATCAGTCTGTAGATGCACAGAGGAAGATCCCTTGCAAGAGATGATGTAAGATAGTAGCTGATGCTTGGCAGTGTTCTTGATTTGGGTGTATTATCTGCAAGTTTAAAATTCTTAGAGAGTTCAGCTACATTTCAGAAAAGAAAATTTGTTCAGGACTTAAGCTACTTTGCTTTTTTTATTTTAAATAAATTACACCAGAAATTTAAAGATTCTTTACACTCTCATAGATTCCAGTCTTTTATATTGGCTACGTGAGGTAGTTGAAAGGGTAAACTGGAAATAAAGTTAATTGAGTATTGTGATTAAGTTAAAGATGCTTTAGTTGTTCTGAAGAAGCAAGATCCTAAGTGTGTCTTTTTGTTTGTTTGTTTTTTGTTTGCTCACATGTAAATGTGGAATGTTGTTTTGTTGGGATTAGATCTCCTCAATAACACTAACCTGTCCTTTATTTCAAAAATTGTTATTTAATATATATTCTATAAATATAGTTGAACAGTATGCTACTTTAGAGGTTAGAGTTTTTCCACTCAGCACAATATTCTGGAAATCTAGCTTCCTTTATTTACCAATATTTTATTGATTAATAGAATTCCATAGTGAGTGGATACCAATGTGCACATATATACTCTTCAGTTTAATGTGTTGAATATTTGTGAATGAATTGCTTATGTAAATTGCATGTGGTCAGTACCTTGATACTTAGAATGTGATGAGCAGTCTAGTAATCTCACACCATGCATATAAAACTTGTTAAATGTAGAGTCTCAGATCATATCCACTTAACTCAGAACCAAATTCTTCATTTGAATCAAGACTTTCAGATGATTCACAGAACAATTAAGTTAGGGATGTAATGATCTAAGTCATGAAGAACATGGAAATGCATTCAGATCTTCTGTGAGGGTAGGTCAGGTCAAGATATTAAAGAAACATTGGGTCACCATTGAACCTTTTGAAACAGTTAAATATTTTTTCTCTAAGCCTTCAGACTGTCATTCACTCTTTGTGAAAATGGGAACTAGAATAATTTCCCCTAGTTTCATCAGACACATTACCAGTCTGTATGAAAATATTCTCTCCTTTAGCCAATCTGGCAAACTCACTGGAGAGAACTAGGAATTGGCTTGTGGCCATCTTGTGTGCAGAGTCCCACCATGTTCACTACAGAAAGCCCATTGTCTAGAAATAATGGTGAGGTTTTGCCCACAGCAGAAATCTGCATTCAATCCTGCTATCCCAGGAGTGGAATTTTGCTGAAAGCCAAATTCTCAAGTCTTCTTAATTTTGGTGAAGATGTGTGTTTTTGCAAGTGCAAATTCAAGAAGTTAAAGCTGGACTTTTCCTAGCTTTCCTCTCTCCTGTGTTTTATGACAGGAAGGACCTTTGAGTATTTTCTCAAAATAGCAAGTGCCAGCAAAGCTAAGCCAGCTTTGCTGTTAAGCTCACCACCCAAGTCTTTGTGAAAGCTTGGCTAGGAAACAGAAGGAGATCACTGTGACTTTAGATACTGTTCCATGTGTTCAGCCAGGTGTAGTCAGTAATCTAAAGGCACATTACCCTGAAGAGACTCCTACCTGAGTCCCATGAGACACTGAGGTCCCTCTATTTTCTAGTCATCTTAGATATGGCATTAGTAAAAGTCTCATAGATATGGCATTTAAGATAAATAAATGAGCACAGGGAATGGACGACTGCCAAGTAGTCTGAGTTTTAAAAAGAGACTTCTATTAAAGATGTATAAAATGGCTTTTGGTTAGGAAAAATAGGAATTGAAATGACCACATATTCAGCAAGTGGTATGCACTGTTTCACTACAAAAAGCAACAATTTCATTGAAAAGGGTACTTCTTCTATTGTTTAAGTTGGAAGGATGTTTGTTTCCATATCCCTAGCTGCTGAATGTAGAGTCAGAACTTCTTACAATAGCTATAGTATGTGGCTGTTACAGCAGTGTTCTTTCCTGATATAGATGGTGTCAAAGTAGTTGGGATCTCAAAGGTAATTATCCTGCTCTATTAAACACACCTCTATGTGTTTAATGCAAAGATGTAGTTCATGTGGGCAAGACCAAGTGTGCCTCATTCCACCAAGTTTTGTAAGCAACACATGTGTTTTCTAACGGAACACTATTAGGAGTTTAAGTAATGAAATGAGAAAGGACATTTTCCTTGTGTTGTGACTCAAACATGTACCACTGACCTAAGACAAATTTCTGCTTACATCAAAGGTAGGTTGTAAGTTTGTATGTTAAAGCCAAATGAGTACCATGGGGTCTTTTGTTTATCATGGAGAAGTTCCTATCCAATTAGAGGGAAAAATAAGTTAAATAAAACAATAGAGTAAATATTTTAAGATTAAGAGGCCATCTCCACACAGCAGAACAATCTCAGAGTCTAGATTTTGTACCAAGGATTTGTTTGCATTATTGGCTTCTTGATTGTATTAAAAGACATTTTTAAGTTGCTTTTGTTGGTACACAAAACAACTTAATTCAGTCTTTGAGTGTTCTTTTGATACATTCTTGAATCCATGTATTCCAGAATCATTTAAACCTCTTGGATCTCTCCTGAATCACTTCTGGAAAAGCCATACTTCCCCTGTGTATTCTCACACAACTTTCAAATTTCAAAACTTGTACTCCAGTTTTACCTTTTGTACACCTGAGATTTGTTTTTCACCCTCTTATTTCCAGATTACTTCATCTGTGTGTAAAAAAGAGAGTGAGCGACAGCGTGGCAACTGATGGTGGATCGTGGGAAGTCAGCTGAAACCACCTTGCCTCTTCAGTTATCTCGTGTACCATGGCTGCCAAACCTAACATAGTAATTAAGAAGACAGTTCAGTTCACAGAAACTCAAAAATTCATTTATTTTGTGAACATTTTTTTTGTGTGTGTGCGTTTATGGTGGCTCTTGATTCTTATTGTGTGTTTTCTATTAAAAACAACAACAACAACAAAACAGGCACTTTATGGATACTTTTCCACAAATGCTTTCCTTTATAAGTTCAAGGTCACCAAGAATGCTCTAATGTCTTTTAGAAATTATTTATCTGAATCTCTGTGTATGTTTGTGTGTGTATTTAATGTATGCATGTGTATGCTGGCTTCTTTACACATACATTTAAAGGCCAGAGGTTGACATCTGTGTCTTCCTTAATCACTTCTCCACCTTATGTTTTGAGACAGGGTCTCTCACTGAACTTGGAGTGAACTCTTTCAGCTACCAGTTGGCCAGTGAGCCTCTGGATCCACCTGTCTCAACCTGACTAGTGCTGTGGGGTACAACTATGTTTTGTCATGACTGGCTTTTCCACATGTGCTTGGGATCTGAGCTCAGGTCTCATGTTTGTACAGCAAGCTCTTGACCAACTATGGAATCTTCAGAAAGTCCTTGGTCTCACAGTTAATTCCTAGATCCATTTCCATAAAATTCTGTAGATAAAACGTTCTGTCAATTTTTGTAAAAGAAAGACCTTCTTCTTTGCGTTGTCCAGATTCTTCTACCTTGTATAGCCACTTAAGCAGGTAATTGTCTCTAAATGATAATGTCTTCAGGAACTGCAGCATCCTCTCCTACTGCCTTGCTGCTTACTTTAGTGACAGCAAATGTGCACAGGTCTTAAGGCCTTGTAATGGAACAAGGCTCAAAATGATAACTTTGTTATGATTTCCTCATTTTTTCAGGCATTCCATTCTCACATGTCTGTCCTTTTCCAGAACTAATTGACTCTAACCCTTAGTTAACCAAATTTCTTTCTAGCTTACTTTTTGCTGTTTTCTTCTACTGTAGATTATCAGTTTCACAAATACACAAATATGGGAATTTAAGTTCCTAAGAGAGTATTTCTGGATAGTTTGCAAGAGGTCTCTGTTCTGTACACGTGTCCTTGATTTGTTATTTTTCACTCACTCTACCCTTTTCACTTTATCCTTCATCCCAATTTCAACATTTATTCATTCTTTTCAGTAATAATTTAAATATCACTGCTAATAGTGGAAATGGTTAAAGATTGATTATTTATGGGAAAAATATGATTCATGCCAAATAGTTGAATGGAGAGAATATAAAACAGAGGAGATTGCCTACAGTGAAAATGAGGGATCCAAGGGAGAAATAGAGCATAATAAAAAATCTATGCATTAACTACCCTTGAGAAGAGGCAAGAAAGGGATGTGAGGTATTAATATTATCCAATCTTACTCTCATCTGTATCAAGATACAAAGTTGAGAGGACTGTCAGAGAAAACAATGCCCCTTTCATTTCCATGCAAGATTCTTGTCAATGTTTGCTATTAGTACCTACAAAATAAGTCAGGTATGTTGGAACATGTCTCTAATCCCAGAACTCTGAAGGCAGAGTCAGGCTGATCTCTGTGAGTTCAGGGCCAGCCTAGTCTATATGGAGAGTTTCAGTATGACCAGACTACATAGAGAAAACCTGTTTCAAGAAAAACAGCAACAACTGCAGCATCAACCAAACAAAAAAACCCAAACACCTACTAACAGCCACTGGGAAAGGTTGTTTGGAAAATTAATTCATAGAGGTCTGCTATATCCAGTTCAGAAGAAAGCTGGAAGAAAAAATAGGAAGAGATCTGAGACGCAACAGGCAGATGATTTTGTTGTTGGGGTACTTTTACTCCAGGCATATTTTTCTTGACAAAATTTAAGTGTAAGGGTTTTGTGTGTCTGTGGCAATCTTTGTAAATTTGAATCAGAAGAGAATTGAGAAACAGCAGTGTTCAGCTGGTTCTTTGTTTTGTTTATGGATGAAATGTGAGGATTTGGTATTTATTTGTGTGTGAAAAATACCTATTTGGTATTTATGTATATGAAGAAAGAACAGGTTATGAAGGGAGTATATCTACATGATGGCTACAGAAGACTGACATGTGTGAGATTCTGTCTCAAGAAAAAAAATGTATCTCTCAAGAGAATGAACTATCCTCAAGGAGTTGAAAGTACCATGTGTTAGCTAATCAGGCTCCCTTGGAAGCAACCTGCAGGCTGACTACCTGGGTTCCTTCAATTAAGTGTCTAAAAGTGGGAGGTATTGTGAGGAACAGTTAGCATTGTTAGAAAACATCTCAAATTCCTGGCATTATGATGGCAGAGTAGGGGTTCTGTTCTGTATTATGCAGACGGATCAAGGGATACAGTTTGCTGTTGGAGGTAGTGACAATGATGTACTCAACAAGTTGGTTCTCCTACGTGGTTTGAGATTAATTTCTTCTTGATATAGCTCTTCCTAATAATTTCTTAGACTAATAATTACTTTCTAATAATTCCATTATTGCTTGAGAAAATTCTCAATGTGCAGCTGAACATTCCAATAGGTATGAGAGCACAAATTATAGGAACTAGATCATCAGGGACAGCTGTCTCCAATTGGTATGAAATGATGTGTTAAGGTTCCTTTTTTCCTACATAATTGGTCTTCCTTGTATAGAGTTTTATTTATCTTTATGTATCTAGAGCTTATCAGTATTTGGGTTGTGTTATGGGACAAAACTGTACTAAATTGAGCTTCACCTGTTCCTTTCCCATGCTCGTTAAGCAATCTTCCCGTATGATATCACTTTTCTTACAGATTTGTTCCCTGAGGGGAGCAATATATCAAACAGATGACATAACTCAGGAGCCCACAATCTTCCTGCTTTTCTTTTTTAAAATTTCAGTAACTTTTTGGCCAATATTCTATACATATACTTAGTCCAAATCAGTTTCCAGAGGGCTTTTTTAAATTAATTTTTTTGAGAATTTCGTACATAAGTACTATATTTACCTCATTCTCACTTTTGCTTTTCTCTCCTACCTCTTTCTGTGCTCCCACTCATGGGTTCTTCTTTTGAAATTGTTATATATATATGGTAGATATAGATAGATGATACATGGATGATAGATAAATAGTTAGGTGATAGATAGATGATAGATAGGTAGATAGATGATAGATAGATAGACAGACAGACAGACAGATAGTTTATAGAGAGTGTTATGGTCTGACTTCTCAGGATTAGAAACCTATCAGGGTGTCTATCACTGGAGAAGAGTGATTCATCACTTTTCAGCAGCCATTAATTGTCTGTAACTCTTCATCTAGGGTGGGTCTTATTTCACCCATCTACATTGGCGTGTCAACTAGAGTTGTTATTTTTCAAGTCTTGTTTTAGGCAATCATATTCTTGGGATTTCATGGGTACAGCTTCCTTGTCATATATAGATAAGATTATCTCACATCAGACATCCTGGTCCTCTGGCTTTTACAATTTTTCCACTACCACTCTTTTGTAATGTTCCCTGAGCTTTAAATGCAGCAGTTGTGTTGCAAGTATTCTGTGCATATTCTCAGCCTGACTCAGTCCCCAGAAGCCTATTTATTTAATGTGGCACAGATAAAGATCACATTTCTGGGATATAAAACTGAGGTTAGCCTTAGCCTATGAAATCATCAGCCTGTGTAAGGTATCCCTGAAGTAGCTAGCCAACATAGTTTAATGAAATTTCCAAATTGTGAAATGCAAACCCAAGCAATACCATTTGTATCTGTTACGTTTTCTTATTATTTTTCACCCAATTTCCCACAAATATTTTCCTTTTCACTTTTACCACTCTTTGGCACAAATAAAGTTGGGGAGTTGGCAAGATAAAGACATATTTGTCTTTGAATTTCATAACAAAATGTGCTGTTGCAAACACTTGAACTGTCCCATTGCTTTGACTGTAGCAGGAGTTGGCTGATAGAAGAATCTTAAAGAAGCCAAAATAGGAAATCAGTTTTTGATCTGGTTCTAAAGTATCACATTAAAAATAACAGTAAATCTGTGTGAGTTTCCATTTTTATATGGGAATGCTGATCACAGGGGAAGACAGGATGAGTTTTTAAAATATTTTTCTGGGTTGAAATGTATTTGAACACAAATTCAAACTACGAAGTTGTGTTTAGAACCTACCAGTTAAGATTTTTATGTTTACTAACAGTAGAAATTTTAAGGCCCCTAATTTTTAATCCATGTCTCAACTTGTTGCATTCAATGAGCAATTAATCATATGAAAAGTTCTGTATAGTTTACAAAGACTTCTCACATGCATTTACTCACACAAGTCTCACAGCAACCCCGTGTAGTAAGTTTATTCCGTAGTCACAGGAGGGTTTGAGCCACTAAATATTCTTAAGCATTCTGATTATAAGTGAAAGTTTGTTTTGTGTGCTTTTCCTACAGCCTGTTCAACAAGATATCTCCATTTGAAAAGACAATTTGTAACTTTTTAAAAAAAAATTATTTTGATTAAAATGTGTAGCACCAGTGCTCTTTCTCTGAGTCATATGGGTTCTTCAGTTTTCCTTTCAAAGGTATGTTTTTGAATTTTCAAAGGGAAACTTAGTGACTAACATGGACATTTGACAAGAGCAGGGGAGGTGATTTATCTTCAGTGTTTCCCTGACTAGATTTTGGATCTCTTAGGAAACACACCTCTAGGGGTGTCTTTCAGAACAGTTCCGGAGTGATTTATCTGAGAAGGGAAGACCCACTCTGAATGTAGGTGACAGCATCCCATGGGCTGCATGAAAGTTAAAGGAAAGAAGCCAGCTGAGATTTAGTATTTGTGTCTCTACCTACTTCCCCAACATGCAGCATGACCACTGGCCTCACTCTCCTCCCACCAGAACGAGACCTGTTTCCATTGCCATTTTACCTGGCTATCATGTATCATGAACTCAAATCGGAAATTAGAAAATATACTTAAGTGGCCTTTTCCCAGCTTTCTGGTAACAGCAATGAGAAACGTAACTAACGCAGACAGGATCTCAAGTTATTCATAAAACATGAAGAAAAATGATCCTTCAGTTTACTGTTTATTGGTGGATGATGTATGCGTTTTACTTTTGAATGAGGGACTGAGAAAGCAATAATATGCTCAGCAATAATGAAGATGGTAGAGAACCTAACGAAATATCTTAAATTCAACAGGTGCAATTGTGTAAATAATATCTATTTAACTGAACATGAGCTGTTAAAATATGGGCACTTTAGTTGTAAAATTGAGTAACTACCTTCCTACAATGTGAAAAAAAAGAAGACTGTGACTATTATATATTGAGTTTCTTGAAATTTGATATTGTAATAGATGGTTTATAACTCTTAGTAAAATTATCACTCACTATAACCATTAGAATAAATATGAGAGAATGGAAAAACAAAATGTTTCGCCATAAATCAGATGATATATAGCCAGTAAGTGGTCATTATATCATAATATTTAAAATGGTGTTTGGTAAAAATGGTTCATTATGGAGGAGAAGTATGGTATCAGGTAAAGTTGCTTGACAGGCAGGTTACCCTTTGTACCTATGAATGGGGAGAATATAGCATAAAACTTTCACTGATAATTAGCAAATCTTTCAGAGTATTGCAATACAAAATATTGAAATTTCTATGTACATAAGTTTTCAAATGTAGTTGGACAGCATGACTGTTGGAGGAGCTTATACAAATTTAAACACCCAGCTGTATCATCAAATGATCTTCATTTCCAGGTCAGCGTGCTAAAAGACTTTTCTTAAATTTCCTCAAGATGATTTTAACATCTTCTCACCTTTGGAAATTATGATATACAGTACAGCAAATACATGATGAGATAGAAAGAGAACCCAGTAGATGTTGGAATTATCAGATAATTCTCCACTAAAGAACTGAGACTTGGATGTGCTGTAACACAGTGGGTGAGATGTGACTTTAAGAAACATCTTCTCACCTTTGGAAATTATGATATACAGTACAGCAAATACATGATGAGATAGAAAGAGAACCCAGTAGATGTTGGAATTATCAGATAATTCTCCACTAAAGAACTGAGACTTGGATGTGCTGTAACACAGTGGGTGAGATGTGACTTTAAGAAACAACCCCTTAAATTACAATGGCTTGAAGCAGTAGAAGTGGATTCTTTTTATTAAAAAGTGTTCCTGGTTTGTTAACAGTTCATAATATTGATAGTTTCTGGGCCACTTAAAATTCAATCCCTTCTTTCTTCATACTTCATCACTTTTGTACACATTCAGCAATGTAAGAAACAACTATTTCTGAGAATCATTTATCTGGAAAATACCCGAATTGCATATGTTCACATTATACTGGTGAAATTAGGGACATGGTCACCCCTAGATTTGAGCTGGATGAATGGATAAGGAAGAAAAGAGGCTCTAAATTTAAATGTTTGGTGCATTTATTTATTTATTTTTGTGAGTGTGATGCATGTATGCATGTATATATGTGTTTAATGTATAGGGATACACATATGTATGTGCAGGTAGATATATACATTTGTAAGCATACATATGGAGACCTGAAGTTGACATCAGATGTCTTTGAAAGCTCTGTACTTTATCTATTGAGGCAAGGTCTCTACTTGAAACTGAAACTCATCAATTCACCCTAAGTTAACTAGTTAGCTTGCCCAGGCGAATCCTGTCCCTCCATAGTTTTAGAATTACTGGTGGACACCATGCCTACCTGCCTTTTACATGATTCTGGAAATCCAAACTATGGCACACGTTTGTACAGCCAGTGCTTCCTCCACCGAGCAACCGCCCCAGGTGCAAATTATAGTATCTGTTTGAACATTCACCTCTTAATACCATCACTTCCCAGAAAGGGGACAACAAACTTGAAATAAAAATGAATGGTAGAGTTATTCTACTATAAGCATTAGCCTTAGTTACAGGTGTTACATATTCTTGTTTGTTGATATGAGTTTCTGCCTGTCTGCTTCTTCTCCTTTTCTGCTTTCTATAGGTTTATGAACTGAAACTTAGAATATTAATTATATATATCCTTTGATTTCACCAGACTTGATGTTTCATGAGAGCAGACATCTTATGGAAGTAACAAGCCACTGCTTTGCTGGGTCAATTCATTCTTTGGGAGAAGCTAAGTGACTGAAGCAAATGTGGATGCAGTCTGCATACATTTGATATTTTTACTGTTACATATAGGAAAAGAAGATAGAGCCAGGAAAAAGTTGGCTCAATATTCAGTATTTATATGACCCATTTGCAAGAAGATGGAGTTATATTTTGGGTATGGCCAAATGAAGAGCCTTTCAAAAGGAAAAGGAAAAGACATGAGAAGAAATGAGTGGGGTGGGGTGAGTTGGTGGGGGAATAACTCTTAAGAGTTCAAGGCCCCTGGAGATATAAATTTTGTGAGATAAGTAGGTGTATGAAGAAGCTAAAAGTAATTTTATTTCTTTTGTTACACATTTGATTTTGTGTTGAGAACAATTGGTGCTCTCACATAATTAAAGCAGCTCTGACATTTTGGTGTGTTTCATTGTTGGGCTATGCACAGAATGTTCCTACTGTCTTTGTTAATATATTTTGAATAAAGATGGGTTTTATATTCATTCTGACCTTGTGATACTACCTTGAGCTGTGCAGCACTGTATAAAAAGATAAAGGAATTTTACAATGATCAATCTTGTCTATTAATGAAAAAATTGCTTATTGCCAAAAGAAAAATGTATTTTGCACGACTCTAAACTGAGGGACAGATTAGCCTGTTGAAATTATTTTTGTAAGGACAATGTGGCCTAGGGAGAAATCTGTCATCTTGTGATTTCTGTGAATATGAACATATTACTTATGATTTGATCATGTTTGGGGGAAATAAAATTAGTGACATTTGTCAATAGTAATCTAATCTTTCCCATATCTGCTCACTTTCTTTGCTCATTTTCTTTTTCTTCTTCTTCTTTTTTTTTTTTAATCTGAGGCAGGGTTTCTCTGTTGTAACTCTGGCTGTCCTGGAGCTCACTCTGTAGACCACATTGGCCTCAAACTGACAGAGATCCACCTGCTTTTGCCTCCTGAGTGCTGGGATTAAAGGTGTTCTTCACTGCTGGACTTCTCCTCACTTTCTAAAGCAAGGAAACATAGATTATTGCAGAAAAGAACAGTTTCAAAAATTTAAATTATACATTTGTCTTAGGAAGATACTAATTTTTTCCTTCCAAGTACTTGTATCATGTATGTTTTGTTTTCGATTAAATTAAAATGACAGCTATTTTTCTATCCTAGTATATCAATTTGTTATCTTCACAGGCAACTTTTGGTATTCAACCAAGAAACATTGCCTTGAGCAGTCACTGCATAAATTCCAAACCCAGAATTCAAATACTTCTTTACCAGTGACTATGAAAGGAAGGCCGTTAGCCAGGATTCATTATAGTTTTATTTCTGATAGTTGTTAAAATTACTATGAGTTAGTCAGAATGAGTTAGACAAAGCAAAGCACCTCCCTCAAAGTTTTTGCAACCATAGAACACATTTGAAGCCTGGAATGTTCAATTTTGAAATTTTCAAGACTTTTTTACATTTTTGAGATTTTAATAAAATTACATAATTTCTTCTTCCCTTTCTTCTCTCCAAACCCTATCACTTGGTCCCTTTCAAATAAATGGCCTCCTTCTCCTTAATTGTACACATACACACACACACACACACACGTGCATTCATTTGCTAGATCTCTATATACATATGTGTGTGTGTGTGTGTGTGTGTGTGTGTGTGTGTATACACACATATATAAAATCTGATTAGCTTGTATAATGTTATTTATATCCTTGAGTACTTCTTAAGGTTTGGGTAATGTAAAATGCACCTGGCTTCTGTAGTGTATTTTCTGTTCAGCCCTGGAAGCAGCTACAGCTATTTCTTCCAGGCGAAGTAGTTGTTTCTTGTTGCAATGATAATGAAAATCAAGGTTTGAACAATGTATATGTTCCTCATTCTTAAATTATATTTTTGTACAAGTGTCTTTCAACTGGGAAAGCAAGGAAATCTCAGAACTGTCCTATGTGCAGTACCTGTGTCTATATCAAACATCTATTCATTCAGATGGCTCAACTCTCATCTGTTAGCAAAAGGCACATTTTAGCTTTTTTTCTTGCTTGTCTAACTTCCCATTCTGATATGAAGATTTTTGTTTCCTACTACATATCATTCATTTATTTAATATTTCAGTTTAGGGAAAGAGAGGGAAAGAGAGAGAGAGAAAGAGAGAGAAGGGAGAGGGAGAGAGGTTTTCAAAATTTTTAATCTTTAATTTATACCTATTGGACAGGACTAAACTACCCGAATGATATACACATTTTCTTCTTTCTTGAGTTTCTACATATTTTACATTTCAGTTTTTTTCTGAATCTGTTTAGGTGAGGATTATTCCTTTACTTCCTGCCACCTCCTTCAATGAAGTTATTTTATATATTTATAATACATTTAGATCATTTCAGACATATTCTGCACTCTCTTCTTGAATCTCTTGATTCCCCAACTGATATTATTAAATTTGCATGAATAAAGGGCACTCTTTGTTCTTTCAAATTCTATGGGTTTTAACAAATGTATATAATAGCATACAAAATGTTTTCTCTGACCTAAAAAAAAAAACCTGTGTGTTTCTCTTATTTAAATATTTCCCCATTTGCTGACTGCCTGGTATCTGGTGAACTCTTTATTGTATCTACAATTTTGCCCTATTTTAGTAAAATATCCTATAGTATTGTACAATACAGCGCTTTTTTCAGATTGGCTTCTTTTATTTAGAAATATGTATTTAACATTTAAATGTGGTTTTGGGTTGCTGGAGAGCTCATGCCCTTTCTATCATGAAATAATACTCCATTGTTAGGATAAGCCTATTTTATCTATTCATCTATTCAAGGTCATCTTGATTACTTTCATTGTTGGACAATTATGAACAAACTTCTCTAAATAGATGTGAATACAGGTTTTGTGTAAATATAAATTTTCAGATCTCTTGGTTGAATACCCAGGATAGCAATTGTCAAATTGTGTGTTATCTTCAACTTTTTAAGAAACTGCCTGAAACAAATTAAGAAATGATTTTGCATTCCTAACAGCAACAACAATGTCTGTTGTGCAGTAATTGGTAGAGTTACTTAAAAAACACTGTTATAATACTAAGTGGACAAGGGTATTTTCTTGTTTAATTATTTATTATTCATATATCTTCTTTAGTAAAGTTTCTGTTCCAAAACATTTTTTTTTTTGCTCAGTCTTTTAATCTCTTGTAAGTTGACATACTGTTGAGTTATAATAATTCTTTGTATGTCTAGCATACAGACCCGTAGTTGTTGTTAATGATTCTGTCATTCTGAATTCAGTCATTGTCAGCATTCTCTTCATCTCTTTAGTGAGGACTTTCATAATCCAGAAATTTTAATTTTAATAAGCACAAATTTACCATTTCCTCTTTCTTGGAGTAGACGTCTAGTTCTAGATCTAGAAACCCTTAAAAATCAAATTCATGTATATTTTTCTCCTGAGCTTTTTTCCTCTAAGTTTAAAATTTTTATATAATGCATTCTAAATACAACTTTGCATGAAGTGTAAGACCTGCATAGGTTTAACTTGTGTATGTGAACACATATTATTGTCCTAGCATCGTTTGGAAAGATTATCCTTTCTACATTGAGTTGTGTTTGTGTCTTTGCCAAAAATCAGATGATTATATTTTTATAGGTTCATTCCTTAGCTTTCTGGTTATTTTGTTTAAACTAACAACATGCTACAATGACCACTGTGGTTTCATAGTAAATTTTCAAAGCAGGTGATAGGTGTCTATGAATTTTTCCCTTTTTTTTAGTCTCATGTTGATATAGAATTTCCTCATGAACTTTTGAACCAATTTTTTTTTCGTAAATGAAAATCAGCATCGTAAGATTTTCATTGAGGTTGCATTACATCCATAAATCAAATTGAGTATTGAAATTTTAGTAATAGTCATCCAATTCATGATCACCTCTTTGACTTTTTCCCATCTTATATATTTATAGCTAATTATTTCTTCCCTTCCTTTTGGTGCTAATATAAGGTATATCGTTTATATTTCAAATTTATGAGTCTACTAATTATATGTAAAAAGCCACTGGCTTTTGTATATTAATCTTGAATCTAATGACATGGCTGTGCCAGTCATATTATTTCCAGAATATTTTTATGGATTCATGGAAAATTTTATTAAGAAAATAATTTTGTGAATGAAGTCAAGTGTTTTGTTTTGTTTTGTTTTGTTTTTCAACAAAATATGCACCTGTAGTATTTTGAATGAGAATGGCCCATAGAGGCTCAATGTTTTAATACTTGGTCCTTAGTTGGCAGAACTGCCTGGGAAGGATTAGGAGATGTTATGAGGTGTGTCATGGGGCATTTGAAAAGTCTTCTACCATCCACAGTACTCTCTCTATGTGTCTCCTTCCTGCTGGTGGTTAGGGATGTGAGCTCTCAGTTGTTCTTGCCAACATGCCTCCACTCTGTGATCATTAGCTCTAACTCCCTGTAAGCCAAAGTAAATGCCTTTTAAAATACAGTTGTCATGGTCATGAGGTTTCATGTCAGCAGTAGAAAAGTAACTGATACAAAGTGGGTTAATTTCTTTACATTATCTACACCTTTTATATTAAAATTATTTTCATTATTTGGTAAACTAAGACTCTCATTATGTTGTTGGATAGCTGGGCTTAGAGATACTATTCTTAATTTTTCCCGTTTTAGTAGGAAAAGTGTCAATTCTCATTATTAATTATAAAGTCAATGTTAAATTTAGAAATATTCTTCACCAAACGGAGGATGTGTCTTCAATACTTTTTGTTTGCCTACACAAAGAATAGGACTTTTGTCAAGTGTGCTTTCTATATGTATTAATATATTTTTAAATTTAGGCAGTTGATAAGGTGATTGTGTTTATTTAATGCTACTCAATTTACCAGTCTTATATAACAGAAATGAATCCATTTGGTCAATATGTAAAATTTAAAAATATATATATTGAAGGGTTAAATTTGCTGTTAACATGTTATTGAGAATTTTTGCACCTGTATTTATGAGATGTATTGTTTTGCAATCTTAATGATTTCTTTATTTCGTTTTGGCAAATCCTGATTCCATACAGAAAATTGCAATTATCTTCTCTTTGCTTTTATTTTCTTTAAGAAAATGTGAAGAATTGACATTATTTTTCCTTAAATGTTTTCTAGAATCAACACTTCATGCATTTGGGTGTGATCACTCATATTTTGAAGTTTTTAACCATTAGTTTTCTTTCTTTACCAAATGTTGAACAACTCACACAGTACTGTGTGTGTGTGTGTGTGTGTGTGTGTGTGTGTGTGTGTGTGTGTGTGTGTGTGTGAATGATGATAGTTTGCCTTTAAAGAAAGGAAAAGACATGATAATGCATGTCTATAATTCCAGAATTTGGAAGATTAAGGAGGAGCATTCCTAAAAATTCAAGGCCAGCCCAGGCTTACTGTTGAGATCTTGCCTCAAAAACAAATGAAACAGAGGAAAGGAAGCATTTATTTCTGATAACACTTTCTATTGATGTAAATTGATAAAATTATCAAGAAATAGTATTCCATTGTTCTTATCTCTGCCTATTCTGGTCTTTATATTTAGGTTGGTTTCTTGTAGACAACAAATGGTGAATTCTTTTTTTTGTTTTAAGTAGACTTTATCAGTCCTTGTCTTTTATTCATCCTTTTGGATGTCTAGGTCATTGATGTTTAAATTGATTGCTGAAATTTTGTAACTTTCACTTTTATTACATATTTCGTTTTCCTTTTCTTCCTTTTATCTATTCTTTTTATTTATTTCATTATTTATATCTATACTATTTATATTATTTTTATCTATTCCTTTTATCTATTTATGCTCTTAGCTCTGCCTGCCTCTGCCTCCCAAGTGCTGGGATTAAAGGCATGTGCCACCACTACCCTGTTAAATTATATTTTTAAAGAAAAAAGTTATTTGTTATCCTGGCTTTTTATGACATATTTTCTCCCCAAGACAGAGTTTCTCTGGGTAGCCTGGGCTGTCCTGCAACTTGTAGACTAAGCTAGCCTTGAACTCAAGGCATATGCCATCACTGCCTTACTACAACACACATTTTAGGGAAGCTAAATTTATCTTAAAATAACATTGTTTTAGTATTTTGCTGCAAAATTTTGCTGCAACTTGTCAACCAGAATATTCCCGATTCCTCCTTCCTTCTTTATAATAGTTACTTTCACTTACCCTTATGCCATAATCATCTAATACACTGTTAATGCTAAGTAAGTTTGTCTTTTAAATCAATTAAGAATAAGAAGCATGGAAGAGCCTATTTTTATTTTATCCTTTTTTTGTCTCCTTTTTTATATAGATCCAAATTCTTGACAGTATTTTCATTGTTTCTGAAAAATTCCTTTAACAAGCTCCAAGGCTGGCCTGGAAATTATAAAGTCCTCCATTTTTGTTTGTCTAAAGAGGTTTCTCTAGCTTTTTTCAAGATGATGTCATCTTGGTTGTTTACAATAGGTACATGACATGCCTAAGGGTGGACACTTTGTTTTGTTTAATTTAATTTATCCTGTTTGAGTTTCTCTGAGATTCATGCTATCCTTTCATCTTTAGGTGTCTCATTTATTTGGGAATGTCAATGAGCAGTAATATTTCATTGTTTTCTGTTCTGTTTTCTTTCTTCTTTCACTGCTATTCCAATTACATGTAAATTATACATTTGATATGCATCCACACTTATTTTAAGTTTTACTTTTGCTCCTTTGTTATTACTTCCTTCTTTTTGCATTCAGTTTCAGCATATCTCTGGGCCTATCCTCATGCTCAGAGATTCTTTTTCAGCCGCACCTATGTTCTTGGCAAAATGTAGAAGTCACTTCTTGCTTTCATTTTGTTGTGACAGCTTTATCCTAACAATTGCTCTCAATTATTTCTACGTATTGTTCATGTGATCTTGCTACTAGTTACTTTTTCCACTGAAACCTTCAACATATTAGTCACTATTATTTTATATTCTCTTTCTGATTATTTTAACCCCTGTGATATCTGAGTCTGAGATTTGGCTCTTCAGATTGTATTTTTTTGGGGGGGGGGCTAACTTTATTGTTGCTGTTATTGAAAGCTGAATTCATACCAGTAATAGGATTTAAAATTTTTACTTTCTGAATTACCATGAAAAGTATTATATTTCCTTATGACATTTTCATACATACTGGCTTGGGTTAGTTGACACCTCTTATCCTTGCTCATTTCTCTGATTCTTCTCTTTCCTTGTACTCTTTTGTCCCCAGTATTCCCTTTCCACTTTCATGGCACATATGTTCATTTTCCTTCAAATTTCATGATGCTGAATAGAATCCAATTGTGTGTGTGGTATTCCCCTTTTTCATTATCCATTCATTAGTTGCTGTATTTCTAGACTGATCCCATTCTCTTGCTATTCTGAATAGAGAAGTTAAAAATATGAGTATGTGCATATCTCTGAGATAGGATATAGAGTCCTTTGGGTATATGCACAGGAGCAGCATAATTGGGTCCTATGGTAATAGGACCTTCAGTAGATGGGAGTTTAATTTGATGATTGGTGTTAATCAACCAAGGAATGGTTTGCATTTGATGTTTTCTGTAGTAATATACACTGAGAAGCTTCAAAGTTCCTTAGTATCTTAATGTCTCTTCTTAGCCTTAAGACCTTTAATGAGGAATCATTATCAAGCTCTTTCAACTTTAACTCCTTGCTAGTACTAGATATCTGGTGAAGTAGGAATGAGAGACAGAAATTCTACAATTTAGTCTTTGTGTGGTCCTGTCTAGGGCTTGTAACTAATACAGATTTCTCAATGGGTTAGCTTTGTCTTAGCTTTGTCCCACTGATCTTTCTTTCAGTGACCACAGAATTACTAGCTCTCTTAAATTACTGATACTTTTGACTTTGTATATGACCCTTTCCATCTTAGACTATAGCAAAGATGGAAAAGGTTAGAGTGGATGCAGTTGCTCCCCTTTATGTGGAGTGTAGCTCTGGTCCAATGTTTTCCATTGGAAAATGTATCTTTGGTATGGATATATCTCTCACAAAGATTATATGAAAATGACTATCATCCTGATCCACAAAAAACCCTGTGGCCCCAGCTATTCTTCAGTCTTGTGCTAATCAACACTCAAGCTCTAGGTTGTTCATCAAAATTAGTTTAACTCTGTCACTGGCAGCTTTCACTCACATTAGGCATAACTTATCTGAGACTCATGGATGAACCTGCTGGTCCTGATTTTGAGTTGGCAGTGGGCTCTGTGCCCTTAGTTCTTCTTTGAATATAAGAAGGAACACTGTTTTTTTTTTTTTTTATCTTGTTTAGCTTTTTTTGTTGTTGTTGTTGTAAAAATAGGATTGATGATACCTTATAGAAACTTTGCTGACAGGATCTGACAAACTTGCCTCTTTCCAAGAGAAACAACTATGGTCTTTTAGGGTTTTTCAGGGACATACCAGTTTAAAAAAATCTTATTAAAAGGATGTATTTTAGCTACATAATTAAAGCACATATATTGAAGAGAATTTTTATGAATCCATAAACATACAACTTCTATGCTGTGAGGAGTATTTAAACCATGTCGACTGAATTTATTAAGCAAAAATACTATAAACACAATCTAGTTAGTGTGATGATAACTGAAAGAAAGCTATTTGAACAAGTTTTCCAATTGGACTAATTTTTAAATGTTTTGTTATTTTTTCTTTTATTGAAACAGATTTTTTTCATATAATATATTATGATTATGGTTCTGTCTCTTTCTACTTCTCCAAGTTCTTCCTCATATCTCCTCCCATCAAGAGCTACATCATATCTGTCTCTCATCACAAACCAAACAGGCATCAAGGGAATAATAAAAAAAAAAACAAAATAAAATAAATCTAAAACAAATAAATCAGAATATGGCAAAACAACCAAATAAGAAAAAGAGTCAGAGAAAAAGCACAAGAAACACATAGACACAGAGACACACACATTTCACACACAGGAGTCCCATAAAAACTTGAAACTGGAAGCTATAATATAGATGCAAAGGATCTGTAAGGTAAGAAAAAGTACTCTAACGATATTGTGAGACAAGGGACCTCCAGAGATGCTGTTGAGTTTGTTTTCTGTTGTCCATGTACTGCTGGGAATGGGGTAGCCATCTAGTCGTTGGGCACAGTTCTTTTCTCTAGTGAGATTCCCTTAAAGAAAACTAACTAATTTTTCATTTTCACTTAGCTAATCAATTGGAAACAGCTTCTGGGTTAGAGATGAGGGCATGTGTCGACTTCTTTCAGCTTCAGGACCCCATCTAATGTAAAACCATGTAGATTCTATACAAGTCTTTGTGAATTAATATGTGCCTCAGTCTTGCTGTGTCTAGAAGCTTTGATTTCTTGGTGTCTTCCATTCTCTCTGGTCCTTAAACTCTTTCCATCACCTCTTCTGCAGAGTTTCCTGAGCCCCAGCTGGAGGGATTTAATTGGGACATCCGTTTTAGGGCTGAGTATTTCAAGGTTTTTTACTATCTGCATATTGTCTGTCTGTTGTTCTCTGTATTTCTTCCCATTTTCTTCAGTAAGATTCTCTAACGATGGTGGAGCAAAGTATGGAACTAATTCTCAGAGCCTCTCTCTCACTTTTAAATTTTATATCAAAATACACTTGCATATCTTAAGGGCTGAATGTCTTATTTTGCCTATAGTAAACCACAGGTCTTATTGCTTAAAAAATTTTAAAATACATTCCTTCATATCAAAATCAGGAAGCAAAATACTTTTGATTAAAAGGAACAAGCATGTTTACTATGTATTTGAAGAGCTGAGTAATCATTACAGGAAAATCACACAATGAGTTCAGCATAGAATATAGACAGTCAACTATGTATGTATCTATATATTTTTATTAATCTACAAAGATAAATCATCATGTACAAAAATATATATTTGAGTGTGAGTCTTTGAAATAACTGGGATTTCTATTCAGTTATAAAATATCTTAGCACAATCCATACTGTACACCTACGTTCATTTCTCTTCCCAGTCACAGATATCTGATGCACTTACATCTTTCAATCATTTAATTTTTGCATTTAATCTTAAAAGAGTCATTCAATTGATATCATCATTAGTAAGAGTTCCACAAATTATGGTTGATGGGAATGGCAACCTTACTATTTCCTTACATGTAGATTAAAAATAGCTCAGATTCAGTGCCACAGACATCTGAGACCTTTAGAATTGTAGACATATGAGTTTTCCCAGTGCACTGATAAGAGACTTTCTATCTGATATCAAGGGTTTTACTTCTGTTACATTTGCTATAAGATAGCATGAGATGCTGTTCTATCCTACTATCTGAGAGCTAGCAATTATTTAAATCACTTAGTGTATTCATCCATGAGAACAACCACCATCTCACTCAGGCCCATTATACAAATGAGAAGCCATTGTTCTTTTCATGTGTTGTTGGTAGACATTAACATGGATGCTGTGAACCTATTGGAGACAGAAGTAATGGAGTGAAATTGCTCACACCATTACTTTAAATTGAAATTCAAGTGGCTCATCTGCACAGAAGTCTTAAGGCTGCTTTACCTGAAACACAAAAGAACTGGATGTCAAATTTCAAACAACAAAAACCTGTGCACTTAGAAGCAGTGTTTCATCCCTGACTTGCATAATATTTAGAAAACCCTCATATTTTCCTCTAGTTGGCTCAGTCCCTAATTTAATTTTGAAATATTGGAACATAAAGCCCATTCTCACAAAACAGAAGTTGTGAGTTACTGTCTCAGGCTACTATAAATTAAATTGAAATTCATTACTAAAAAGAAAATAGGTATGATTCATCAAGTAAATTCTAATGACCATGCATTGGGCAAGAAAACTTGAACTAACTAATTTTGTATTATCAAATTAATTCAATCCTTAAAACAGTCTCAAGATCTTATAAAGGTAAATATTTCAAAAGATCGTTTCTTAATAATACCTACTTTTTCAGTCTGCTTCAGTGTAAGCGAATATTAGGAGAAAATATGGTATTTTGCAACACCAGCTATTTTAAAGCAGATGGGCCATGTCAATCTCTAAGACAGTTTCTGCGTTTGTTCTTATAGAACTCATAAATGTGCCAGGAGATGTGGGGATGGCATACTACAAAGCATAATAAAAGTTGGGGCATTTTTTCAGCTTCAAAACTAATATATTATCACTAATTGTGCTTCATAAGCACTCTCCTACTAATTAAACGATAATTGATGGCCAGCTCTAAACTTACTCCCATTGATGGGATCTAGACATGTACTCTAGGGGTTGATTTGTCTCCTATTTCACAAAGACACTGAAAAAAAGAAGTAAAAATGGAGATTTTCATTAAAACCTGTATCACATCCTCATGACAGCAAGTCTTGTGTTCCAAATTTGGTCTTTTGCATGTTAGCAGAAACAAAGTATCCATCATTCTACCTAAATCTAGGCACTGAACTTTTGTGTCTGCTCTTATTGTATTGCCTTTTTGTATTGATCACTTTTCTGTTTGGTATTTTTTTTTTTTTTTGTCTTTTGGCTCATTACCACCATGACATTTCTTCTATTAAAAAATAAAAGAGCCATTGAGATGGCTTAGTGGATACAGGCTTCTACTACATTGAGAAGGAGAGAAGTATGAATTGTTCTATCGATTCCTCACATGTTACTTCGTGCCATGGTAAGTGTGTGACCCCCCCCCCCCTTTCCCCTGGGGAAGACTATTTCTCACCTTTCCTTATTTTCTTGTAGTTCTCTGTGTAGGGTTGAGTCTTACTTCTATGTTAGAATCTCTATTGCTGTTGTCCGTGTTCAGCTCATGTTTAGGAAGCAACATTAGGGAGACTTCGTGGGTGTAGATTTTGACATATCTAGGAAGTACAATCCCACAGCAAACTTGCTGTTCCTACAGCCCTTAACATTTTCTGCCTCCCCTTCACAAGATTCCCCAAGTCTTATGTTTAGGAGTGATTTGTAGAGGTATCCACAGGGCCTGGACTCCACAACTCTACATTTTGATCAGCTGTGGTTTTCTGTAATGCTCTCTGTCTGTTTCAATAAGAAGTTTCCTTGATCAGGGGAAGACTACACTTATCTGTGGGTAGAAGGAAAAGTATTTAGAGTGTAGTTAGGAATTATGCTGGCTTAGTAAAGTAGTGGTGGTAAGTTATCCCCTAAGATCCATGACCTAGCCAGGCAGTGGTGGCACATGACTTTAATCTCAGCACTAAGAAAGCAGAGGCAGGTGGATCTCTGTTCGAGGCCAGCCTGGTCTACAGAGTGAGTCCAGTACAGCCAGAATTACAGCAGAGAAACCCTGTCTCAAACAAACAAACAAGCAAACAAAAAGAATCATGACTTCACTAGACTTGGGATAACTGACCTGAAAACTTCCTCTCAAAGGACTTTCTTTCCTTCATTGTATCAGAAGGTACCATGCAAACTTCTGTTGAAGAGAAGCAATTAACAGTCCTAGTCAGTTATAATTCTTATGAATCACAGCAGTGACAGCAAGGCACAATAAGCCTATTGGTGTACCAGTGGCATGCATACCTTGGTGGTGACCAATAGCTCTCTAATTGGACTTAAGAACTGCTCACCAATAAAGAAATCATGCCTGGTACTGGAAACCTAGTCAGTGCTTTTTGAGGTATAAATAGTTTGGATGTATTTATTTATTTGTGAAATATTATAGGAAATGTTTCACATAAGTGCTGCTATTACCCTTAATTTACATGATTATGACACTGGCAATAATTTGTAGCACAAGAGTATTTATATTCCTGAAGGCTTAAGTACCAATATACTACAGATGAGCAAATTAGAAGACTCCAGAACACCTTAAGGTCTACATTACAGATGTTGGGCCTTACTTTTAGTCCTGAGAGACATTTTTCTTATGTTGGGCTAACTAGTAAATAAAGAAAATGAACTAAGAAGAAATTTCACAGTACTACTTTTTATCTTCACACTCCATACTCCATATAAATGACAGCTATGCTCTGGCTATGCTTCATCCACCTTGCCTTTTTCTTTTTGCATACCGCCAACATTTTTCATCTTATGGGAACTATGCTCCACCTCCTCAGAGATCCCCTTCCTAGGAAAGCTTGCCCCTACACAAAATCTACATGTTATCCATGTTTCTAACAGGTGGGTGTCCATCCACAGAGGTTGAGTTCAAACCATAAAGACCCATGACAACTTAATCCTCTCACTCAACAGGTTTAATGAGTTCTTTGTCCACTTATACTTCCTAAGATAGACTGATTCTCTTCCCTGCAGAGAAACCAATTCACAATCACTCAGTTTTCAGTTTAAACATCATAGATCTGAAATATTTCCTACAAGTCTGTCTTACTCAGTGTTACATGTCTATGAAGAGACATCATGACCATGATAACTCTTATAAAGGAAAGTATTTAATTAATTATACTTCCAGAAATTTAGTCCATTATTATTACGGTGGGGAACATGGTGGTATGCAGGCAGACATGGCACTGGAGAAGTAGCTGAGAGTTCTATATCTGAATCCACAGGCAGCAGGAGGAAAAAGACTCTTGACTTGTAATGGGCTTTTTTTTTGAAACCTCAAAGCATATTCCAGTGACACACTTTTTCCAACAAGGCCACAACTCCTAATCATTTCAAATACTGTCACTCCTTTGTGACCAGCTATTCAAATCTATGAGCATATGGAGTCATTGTCACTCAAACCTCCATAAAGCCTCACCATTATTTTGAATTTGGTCTAGGTAAATATCATTTGTTAATCAGGATGGGCTAGAGTGTATCATATAGTCAAATACCTTACAGATTTATACATAAGAATTTCTTCTTCTTCCCTTTGAAAAGGCCATGTGGAACACATCCACATTACTCTGATGCTTACTCTGTAATTGTTATGCTGCTGTGGTGGCTCACCAAAGAACAAGGAGCACATTCATAGATACAAACCCTGTTAGACTTCATTATCAGCAGAGGGAATCATCATCCTGGCCAGTGCCATAACTAGGCAATGGAACCATGAGCTCAGGTGGTTTTATTGATCCAGAACTCCCCAGATGTTCTACTCATAGCACAAGCAAATCATTAGCAATCAACATCCCCCACATAAATCCAACATCTGCAATCAATACAAAAATGCCAAAACGTAGGCAGCCCCTCACCCAACAGTGCATAATACAGTTATTTTATATATTATTAAAATTAAACTTCTACAACATTGCTCTGCTACTTTTTCATTCTGCTTAAACGACTTGAGACTTCTATTTTTCTATAAAATGAAAAGAAAAGAAATGGCTTCCAGCTTAAATATACATCCCACTCTCCTTTCACTGCATTGGCTAAAACTTGTCTTGTGCTCCTGAATAACTGTACAAGGGTATAGAAAATATGGATAACCAGTAGTGCTTCTACAAATCACAACTACAAAAGGGAGTAGCAATCAACTAATCTTTCCCCATTCTGCTCCTATTATATGATAGCCATATGTTCACAGGTTGTTTCCATTTTAGAACTATGAGTTCTTGAATGGAAAGACCCCACCCATTATCTTTGTGTTTCTCCAAGTTTCTAGTTATATACTCAAAGGCAATGTAAAAAGCAGCTTCATTATGAACGCAAAATTGTTTCCTGTCAGCCATGTCATATGCCAGTTAGAGGACAAGAGAATTAAAAGTGACATGCAATGAGACATGGCCTTATGGCAAAGTTTCTTAGTGTTTAAGAGATAGACATATTTGAATGAGAGAATTTACCAATTTAGAGTCACTATAATAGATGTAGATTCAAAATACCATGGGAACATATTATAAAGGAAGAGAAAATTCTCCACGTAGGAGTTTTAAATAAGCTGAAGTTAAATTCTGCATGCAATAAGTATTTTAAAATTTCAGTTGCTTACCACAAACATTAATGTATGTGCTCATAGTTTACCAAGGCAGCTAACATTTGGCTGCCACAGGTTTGTTGCATCTTGGCCAAACTAGAGTGTAAGTCTCTTAGGATCAGGCCTTGCCCAGGTGTTAGTCTCTGATTTGTATAAAGGGGAGTGATTATTGATTTGTGCTTTCTTAACACAGAAGATCAAGCCAAATCACATGAGCATGTTTAAATCTGGGTCTTACCCACACACCATCATCCAATTGACCAAAGGCATCTTATAACCAAGCCTATTATGAAGAGCAGAAGAAATCCACACTCATTGACAGTGCTTCAGAGTCACAGTGTGCTTTCTGGATGTTTATTCTATACAGGATGTACTGTTACTGATGCATATTAAAAAGAGTAATGAAAATGAAAATTTCTTCCATTTTTATGTTTCTGAATTCTGTCCTCTACGATGTTCAGATTGCAGCCTTTAGATTATTTGAGGTCAGTGGGAACCACTCTCTGTTCCACATGACATCTCTGATTTTCTCTAAAGAAGATGATCTGCATGAGAAGAGAATAGTTAGTCAAAAGAGGATTCTCTTGGAAATAAGGCACTAACAGGAATTTTAGCAGAAAGCAGTGTTAAAAGAGATGAGAGGCTGTGGACGTGAGATCAACAACTAGAAAAGATCATTCAGATTCATGAATGGAAGAGAAACACTTGCGTTGCCAAGGATTAAAAATCCTTGCCGAGTTCAGACAAACTATTAATGCATGTGTAATGTGAAAGCACAGAACTCCTGGTAAGAACTAGCCTCAGGCAAAATTTCATCTTAAAACAGAGAATACTTTATATTATGATTCTACAAATGAATGTTGTCTAAATATTTTTGTTAATTGCGGAATATTTCACGATAATAAGGACCATCAAGTGCTGAAATTGTGGCGATTCATTTGACATTAAAAAATGGAAGTACATGCGTTAAAAGCATAAAAATTCAAGTTCTTTTGAATTTCAACTACATTCATACCTTGGAAAACAGCAGAAACCAAGGCCTCTGCACACTGAGAGTAGACAGGGATTCCCTGAATATTTTGCCACATAGCTGGAAGGAAAACAGGCTTTTAGTTATTTCTTTGCCACCAGTGTAGACTTGGTGCTCTACAGAAAGCTCTTTATATAAAACACTGTCTTTATGTAAAGCACCTAAAGGAAGGTGGCAACAGGTGAAGATGAATACTCTGTTTATGGTAACATTTATTGCTTTAGGTACTAATAGACAAAGTTTCTGTAGAAAAATGGATTTAGATAGAACTACTTTGTTGATAACTAATAAAAAAAATTCATTCGATAATCACTTCAACTCCCCACCCCCAAAGATAAATCAATACATCTTGCACAAATAAATACTGAGTAGCCAAAAAGCCTAAGCCTTTGTTTTTAATGTTGAAATGGACAAGGAGAAAGAAAATGCATTAAGTAACAGTTTCTGTGCACTTGAAACTCTTTCAAATGCTAAGATACAATGTAATTGACCAGGCAAAAAAAAAGATTTGAAGTCATAAAATGGTGATTTTATGTAGAAGAGATGGATTTCAGTGATTACTCCATATATACTGATTCCATATCTACAGAGTCAATAATCTGTGGATAACCAACTTGCAGGGGAAAAGTTATGAGTATTGAAAAATGTGTAGGCCATCTTTCTGGGACTGGGTTATCTCATGTAAGATGATATTTTTTCTAGTTCCATCCATTTGCCTGAAAAATTCATGAAGTCATTTTTTAAATAGATGAATAATACTCCATTGTGTAAATGTACTACGATTTCTTTACCCATTCTTCAGTTGAGGAGTATCTAGGTTGTTTCCAGTTTCTGGCTATTGTGAATAAAGCTGCTGTGAACATGATTGAGCATGTGTCCCTGTGGTAGGTTGGAAAGTCCTTTGGGTATACGTCCAGTAGTGGTGTAACTGGGTCTTGAGGTAGGTCAATTCCCTGTTCCCTGAGAAATAACCATATTGATTTCCATAGAGGCTGCATAAATTTGCACTCCCACAAGAAATGAAGGAGTGTTCCCCTTGTTCCACATCCTGAGATGTCATTTGTGTTATTGATTTTAGCCATTCTGACTGGTGTAAGATAGAATCTCCGAGTAGTTTTGATTTTCATTTTTCAGATAGCTAAGGATGTTGAACATTTCTTTAAGTGTTTTTGAGCCATTTGAGATTCCTCTGGATCTTTGATTCCATTCCATTGATCAATATGTCTGTTTTTATGCCAATATCACATAGTTTTTTATTAGTATAGCTATGTAATACAGCTTGATATCAAGGATGGTGATACCTTCAGAAGTAGAAAGGTAGATCTGGGAGGATGTGGAAGGAGGCAGAGGAGAAGGGGGCTTGGATGTATTATATAAGAGAAGAAGAAGAAATATTTTTTTAAAAGATTAACAACAAAAAATAAAATGGACAGGCCGACAAATACAACGATGTAGTCCAGAAACCACTCACAATGGATTTTCCTAATATTAGGAGACACAGGTAATTTAGTGATGATTTCAAATATTTAAGAGGATATGTTGTGGTTATGGTCAAATATTATACCATTTTAAATATGTTGAGTTAAAGACCTGCTCTTTGTTACTTCACATTGTGTAACGGCATGGAATTTTGTGCTGTGTCTTGATCTGGGTGACTCTATTTTGCAAGTAGCATTTGGTTTCATTCTGAGTAGAAATGCAGAGGCAGGATGACTCTGTACCTTCAGCTCATAAAAAACACCATCTGTCTAGTACTACCATGAGGTACAATCATAAATAGCTTATTTCCCCAAATTACAAAAAAAAAAAAAGGTATCACCCTATAGATCAGTCAAATAAATTAGCACCATATGGACAAGGACATTAAAATCCTATCATGAAAGGCAGGTCCAAGAAATTATTTAATACACCAGCTGTAATACCCTTGCCTGGACCCCATAAAAAGAAAGACGTCTCACTCTACGATGATAACAGCCCTTACCAATCCATCATTAGACCACCAATGTATGAATCAAGGGGTCAGCAGGCAGAGAACGTCTGACAGTCTAGGGGCTTCAGCATGGCTGGTTCCTGCTGATTACATATCCTTCTCAAATAACATCTATCCACCCATTTACCTACCTGGACATAGTCCTTATCTTTGCTTCTACAGTGTTCACAGTACTCTTCTACCTTGTGGGTTGTTTCAACTCCGACACTGTGGCTTGAGTCTGCAATAGTGTCTCTAGCATACTTCTAGCAGTCTCTGGTATAGTATTCTGTCATAGATTTTCTTGTCCCTGTCAATCTTCTGCTTTCCTCCAATAAGGTGACTTTGAGCCCTTTGCACTCTGTTGAGACTTTGTTAACAACTTGTAGCCATTCTGTTACACACACACACACACACACACACACACAGAGAGTTATCTGTGATCTGAGAGCTAGTATTATTAGTAGTTAAGATTGTAATAAATGAACCTGTGTTTGCCTTGGCCAGTTATCAAGACAAATCAGGAATAGGTGAAATATTGTTGGCAATAAAACTGACATAGTTTGTGATTATATTGCTATCTAATACCTGAAATTGTGAAAAGGTAACAGGCATATTTGACTTTGTTTTTGATGAAGTGAACCCGTGACAACGATGTACTTGAATGTCTATACAGTTTGGTATCCATGATGTGTGAGGGTTCCTGGAACCAATTCCCAAAGCAGCAATTTCTCAACAACAAAAATATGTATTTTTTTTTAAACCAAAAAACCCAAGGTTGTTGGTATCAACCAACTTGGTGCCAGACTGTTAGTTATTCTGCAGCTGTAGCTGCTGGTGGTTAGTTAGGTATTAGAAGGCTTCAAGAACAGGGTGGACTTTTCCCTCATAGTCAGTAGCTTATAAACTTCAGTTTCTCATTACTAAGCTCTAAGATGTCTGCTACTTATTGTATCTACTGAAATAAATCACAAGACAGAGATTGAAGGAGGAGATTATTTTACTTCAGTCTGGGCACAGGAAAATATGGGGGATAGTTCTTATCGTTAATTAATGTAGAAAAACACAGCCCATTGTGGGCAACACTATTACTCTGTCATGGACCCAAGACTGTATATGAATAGAGAGGACTGGTGGAGTGCTAAATGAGCAGGCAGCATGTGTACATGTGTTTCTCTGTGCCCTTGACTGTGGGTGTGGAGCTTTGAGTTTCTGCTTTGGTATTCCCACAATAATGGACTGCAACTTGAAGTTGTAAGCCAAATAAACTCTTCACCAAGGTGCCTTTGGTGAGGACACTTTTGTCACACCAACAGAAATGAAGAACAAACACCCTAGAGACATTGGTCCCTCAGGTTTCTCTCCATTGCTTGAGAGACACCCCTCCAATAGTCTCTCTGGCCATTGTGTACTCATGCCCCTTCAAGGCACTTCTGTCCACAATGCCCATTACCCATTTGCACTCTTGAGAATGTCTGAGTTTATCTTGTAATAAACTCATCTGTCTTCTGTGCTATGCTCTGTGTGTCCCATAGGAACTTTTAAGATGATGATCACAAGGACTGGGGTGCCATAGACAAGTTCTTGTGACAGTGTTATAAAGAAAAATGGTGCAAGATACATGAATAAAGAAAAATTAGAGCTGGGTGGTGGTGGCAAAAGCCTTTAATCCCAGCACTCAGGAGGCAGAGGCAGGCAGATCTCTGTGAGTTGGGAGGCCATTCTGGTCTACAGAGTGAGTTCTAGGGTAGCCAGAGTTACAGCAGAGAAACCCTGTCTCAAAAAAAAAAAAAAGTACAAAAAGAAAAAAGAAAAGAAAAGAAGCGGGTCGGGGTGGGGGGCTTGAGATGAGAGCTCTGTAAGGAAAAGAAAACAATTTCATGGAAATATAGAAACTTAGCCACAGGAAAAAGTGGTCCATTATGAGTTCAGAACAGGTTCAAATACACTCTGACAAGCAAAACATGTTTTGTGTTTGAAAAATAAACAAGAGGCTAATGTATCTAGAGGATACCAATATGGTAAATGTCAGGAGTCAAAGACTAGAGCCAGAGGGTTTCCATCTGATTTTAAGGACCATGGGAGAGATTTTTGCAGTTGGAATGTGGCTTGTGATTTAATTTACAGTTTCAAAGGTTCATTTTGACTGCCTTGATGAGAAAAACTTGGGGCGGGACTAGTGAAGTGTTGATAACCATTAGGAGCACATTGCCATAACTGAGACTAGAGATGGTGGTAGTTTGGGCAGTGATGATGGAAATGGATTCTAGACACATCTGAGAGATAGGATTTGTAGGTCTTACAGGCAGCTTGGATGTGAATGGAAAGGAACTGAGTAATTCAGGATGAGTATAATGGTTTAGAGTTGTAGATCTGGGTGGATGAAGGTCATTTTATGAGATGAGAGACAGAGAACTTCTTGTCTTGTAAAAAACAAAAAAAAAAATAGTCAAGAAAAATGTATATCCTCTACCAAGAAAGCATAGCTACAGTGTTAAAAGCAAGTTAATAAATAGATAAATAAGATAGTAATGGGAGAGAGCACAGAGTTAATTATGATTTTATCACTTTACATCACTGGTTTTGACCATCAGCATACCAGTCTTAATTTTCTAAATCTGAAAGGCACTTAGATATTTTACAAATGTAAATATCTGGCTGTGAATGAGCAAATACAAATATTTAGAAAGGTCAGTAGATACCTTTCCCACTATAATTTCAAGATGGCTGATATAGCTCTGACATCATTATTTCCTGTGACAGAGCCTAAACAAGTAGAAAAGAGGCAGAAGGGTGGGGAGGGAAAGCTCAGTTCTCACAGGCTTGTTAAATGTTCCCTGTAGATCTAGGAATTAAACCCAGGTGATGTTCTATCACTGAGCTATGTCCCCTGCCCCTGGATTTTTCTTTCAATCAGGAAAAAAGTTCCCAGAAGCCCTTTAGGTAGTTTATTGCATCTAATTGGCCTGCACTGTGGCCATTGCTGTCTCAAGAGCTATCTGTGATAAAGATGACCAAACTGACAACATTGGCTGAGATTAATCATGGTTCATCTTCTGAGTCTTGGGTCATTAATGCCTTTAAAATAATAGGAATTCTGATCAGATTCAAAAGCATTTCGCTGTGTCTTTTTGTAAGAGATCTAAGAGTTCAGGCTTTCATCTGGGTCTTCTGTAATGAAAGACAAGGGTGTTATATTTGCAATTTCACAACTTTCCAGACTAAGTAGAATGCCTAATGTATAGCTATTATATAAATATACACTATTAATCAGATATCTATTTGTATTTATTGGACCAATTGTGATTTCCACATGAAGAAACAGAGAGGTAAAATTACTAGCCTATGATAATTCAGCATTAAATGTTATAGTAAGATTTAAGTCAAACCTTTCTGTCCCAAAGCCTGAACTTCACCAATTTAATTACATTTCTTTTCACAGAAGTCTGACGGTACAGTTGACCACAAACTCTAAAAGGAGACTAAAACCAATGTCCAAAAAGAAGAGAAATTCTCAAATGAAGCCAAAAGACTAGCTATATAGTTCTTTATTTGCTTTTAACCTAGATGACTTCTTCTCATGCCTTTGGAAGATCTATAACTCACCTCTCAAGAAACTTGCCAAAGCTACAAGAAATTTGTATTTTTTTTTTTGATCCTTTACAAACACTTGACCTTCACATCAATATCATCATGACCCCTAATTCCTTTGCCTGTCACTATTTCTCAAGTCAGCTTATCCCTTTGTGTCTCAGTGTCTCATCAAAATTTGTTTTGACAAAAGAGAACTTGAAGTCATCCTTGTTTTGTCGCAGATATACTTACTTCCCTAGTTGTGTGACCTCATTCTGGCTCAAGTGCAAACCTGAGTCAGTCCAACTTCCTGTCTCATTTATTTCTCTGAAATACGCACTGAAAACGTCTGAGAAAAATACTGACAGCATGTTGCCTTCTTCCACTAGAAATGGATGTACCCCATTGCCCCATGATCTAACGATTTATTTGCTTTTATCTATCATCAACTTCCCTAATTTCTCAGAATGATTCTTCCAAATATTTAAATGTTAGGACTTTCCTTTTTCTATTTTTGCTGTTGTTTTCATTTTTGTTTTGTTTGAAGACATGGTCGTTTCTCAGGAGCCATTCACCTTGTTTTTTGGTTTTTATTGGCTTGGTGCTTGCTGACTTGGCTAGGCTGGCCAGAGAGTTCCAGAAATCGCCCTGTCTCTACCTCCCAATGGTGAGATTATAAATATATATCACCATATTTGGCTTTTTGTTTGGGTTCTGTGGATTCCACTTATGACCTATTTGTATAGCAAGAACTTTGCTACATGTGTAGTGCTGTATTTTTTTCTTATGCATTGGGTTCTTATACCTCCTCATCTGACATGACTTTTCTGTCTCCCTAAATGACAACCACTGATGCCTTTCTTTAGCAGTTCTTAGTCTGACAAAATGAATCATTTTTCAGTTTCAATGATACATAGTGGATGTAATTTGTTGAACATTTGCCACCTGTATTCATTTCCTTCAGCTGCTGCAGCAAATTTTTATGGAATTTATAGCTGAAAATAAAGACAAAGAATTATCTCATAGTGAGAGAGGGAAGGCTTCAAAAATCAAGTGTCCAGAAGATAGTGGTGCCACTTCCTCCTGGGCAGACTCTAGAGAAGTATCAGCCTTGCTTCATCCTTGTTTCTGATGATTGTTGATATCCCTAGGCTTGCAGGCACATAGTTATTATCTTCTTCCATTTTCACATGGCCCTGTGTCTGTGTGCCTTTCTGGGTCCTATATCAAAGTCTCTGTCTTCTTGCACTTATAAAGACTTATAAATATAAATATCTTGGCACTTAGGGCCTACGCCCACTCAAGATAGCATGATCTCAATGGAATATGGTGAGAAGGGCTTTGTTTCCAGATAGAGTTCCATCTATAGGTACTCAAGGCTAGGACTCACTTTTTAGAGATGATACAACCTACCATGCTGACTTTTGGCATTACGCCGAGCACTTACAGGTCATAAAACTGAGCTGTGTGAAACCATCCTCCTCAGAGGTCGTATCTGTAGACTGGGTGTTTAATGTTCCCCAAAGCTCAAGTCTTAAATACTTTGTTCCTGGAATAGTACTGTTAGGAGGTAGTTCATTCTTTAGGAAATGAGGCACAGAAGGAGATCTTTAGGTCATTGGTGGTGTGTTCTTAAAAGATATTGTGGCCTAACCCTCACCTCACTGTCTTTTGTTCCATTGTCATCGGAAACAGCCACCAGAGCTTCCCATTCTCAGATTGCATCACCAAAACTGCAAGCTACAATGAATTTTTCACAAGCTAATATTGTAGGATTGTTCTGGTTTTGTGTTCGCTTGTTTGTTTTACAAGATTTTGCTATATAACCTGGTCTATTATTATTGAACTTATGCTCCTGCTCTCTGCCTTCTGCTGCTATTACAGTGGACTTGGGAAGGAAATTCATCATAGTCAGGTGAGCTGATTAACACAGTCATGAAGAGCTGATTCTTGAAAATTTCATAGATTAACTGTACTATTAACATACTTAAACTTTCACATCCCTATCAGGAGATATCACTGTTAGTCTCACTTTATAATGGGGCAGAAAAAGAAGTTACTGAAGTTGGTTAAAGTTATACACTCAGTGAGGGAAAAACCCCAAAGGAAAACAGTGAGAGTCATTCTAATACCAACTTTATTAACACTCATGTTATGTCATTCTATGGTCATAATGAAACTTCTGTACAGCACTGTTGTGCAACTGATACGCAATATGTATATTCCTTTGTATCCTATTCTATGAACTGCCTTAGAAAGTTCAGTTTATTGTTTATTCCCAACTTTAAAAAATATTTTATTTTATCTTATGCACATCAGTGTTTTACCTGCATGTATGTCTGTGTGAAGGTGTCAGATCTCCTGGAATAGGAGTTAAAATCAGTTGTGAACTGCCATCTGGGTGCTGGGAATTGAACCTGTATCCTCTGAAAGAGGAGCCAGTGCTCTTAACTGCTGAGCCATCTCTCTCCAGCCCCACATTCCCACCATTTAACATAGTATGTGCCATTAAATAGGAAACAAATGTTCCTCAAAAAGGAAAAAGAAATAAGTGAATTCATGATCTGAGAAACGTTTGCTCCCCTGAAGAGAAAAGAGGATAGGCTCGGGAATAATAAAATGTCTTGTTATGCCCTGGCCTTCCATATGACTACGAGGGTAGTTGAGATGAAGAAGCTATTGGAACTTCTGTCTTGACATCATACAGCAGAGAAACACCTCCCCCCCACAGATTGTACTTATGTAATTCTCAGCTCCAGCTCAGACACTGGAAGTATTCCTTTAATCTTGTCATGTGTTTAAATGGTGATTCAACCCAGAAGAAGCTAAATCATTCTCTTCTCTATGTGCAGTTACCAAGCTTCACCATCTGAAACTGTTTTCCTTTCCTTTTTTTAAGAATTTCAATATGTACTTTCTTAAGGTTAAAAACCAATGGAAATGAGTATTTTAATTAAGGAAAAATCCCCTAGAAGAAATATATTAATGTGTATTTGTCTAATAGGAAAATCAGGTGTATCTTTGGAGATAATATGTTAGAGCAGAACTATTTCTAAATTTAAAACATGTAACAGTCAAGTCATCTTTATATTTTACAAGTTTTGGGGGACTGTTTGAGAGCTGACATTGTGAGCAGACAAGTAGTGTGGATCCCAGAGATAAATGCCTTGCACAAAGTTACTTGAGGTGAGGTGATCAGACACCTGGCAAAGGCTGAGTGTGACTGAGACTCAGTGTGGTGCCTCTGTGTACTTCAGACATCAGCAGTAGCCATGCTTTCTTGCTGGCTCTTTCTCTATAATTCGATCAACAGCATGCTCACAAAAACGTCAAGAGACCTGGAAGAAAGTTTTCACTGTGGTGCAAAATTAAGCAAGTTAATAGCAGTCAAACAAAACATTCAAGACAGGCCATAGGGCACTTTTCTTCTATCTCACTTATGAAACAAAATAACTATCCTGCAAGGAGAAAAGCAACAAACCACCTCTTTCTTAGAGCATTGGTAAACAATTAGGTATGCAGAAGAAAATGAATAGGAAAAAAACAACCTCATCTTCAGGGAGAATAGGAAACAAATGGTGGGTTCAGAATTGCCATGCTGTGGATAGAAGAACTGAAACAGTTATACATGTGAGAGGTGAGACATAGTACCTTCTCCCTTCCTTCCTCATCACCATCATAGCCCACCAAACTAATATATTTTAAGTCAGAAATAACATAAGACTGCTTCTGAGAATGAAATAGGACAGAATCACAAGCAAACGAAACAAACAAGACATGATGTTTAGGAGAGACTAAGCAAAGTGAATGGCGGGCATTGCACTTGTAAACCAGTGCCAACTGAAAATGTTATCATTGTAGGAGTTTTTGTAGTGCAGTGGAGTGTCCAGCAATAATTATCTTCATTTTTAATTCAAACCCACATATGGAAGGCATTGTATAAGGGAAGGTATATATATTTACAGGAACTACATTTGTCTATGTCATCCTCTAAGGCTGTTTACAATATAGCAAACTCTCAGAAAAATCATAAGGAATCAAAAAAGTCAACTGATTAAAAAAATTCCAAGAATTGAGACAGTCAGGCACAGATAGGATTAAACTTAAAATTTTAAATGACTGTAAATAAAGTGTGAAAGTCTTGCCATATCAAGATGGAAATTTTCCAAAAAAGATATAGAAAGTACAAAAAGAAAAAGAATCTAAAGGAAATGCTAAAAGGAAAAAGAAAAGCTGAAGAAGATCTTTTATGGAATTATCTTTTAAAAGTGTGTGTATGCGTGTGTTTGTATACAAATATATGCCAAGCTAGCTGGCTCAAGAATGTTTCAGAATTCACCCATCTCTGCATTCATGGACTGGTGGATCACATGTGCCACCATACAGCTTTATGGATTCTGGGGACCTGACCTGGTGCCATTATAATAAACATATCACCCACTGAGCAATACCCCTTTTTAATAGGATCATCTGTAGCGCTAACACAGCCAAAGGAACTAGAAGATGAAGCAGAAACTACCCAAACAGAAACATAAAGACAATAGAGTCAGAGAAATGGAAATAGCCAACAATATACACATTGTTATCATTTCCGGTATTTTAATATATGTGTAATTTGAATTCCAAAATTAGAAGAGGGTTGATAAAGAATAAATATTTGAAAAATAGTACAGCAGATAATTTCCAAAAAAGATAATGGTAAGACATCCAAAAAGTAAAAGAAAGAAATGTATAATTATATCATATATGAACTGTCAAGAACAAATAATAGAGAAAAACTGAAAGCAGACAGAAAGTAAAGAAACACAGCATAAAGAACATAAAGAATTATGGTAGACTTCATCTAAGATGTGGAGTGACAAATTTAGAGTGATAAAAGAAAAAGAAAATTAAGTTTGAGTATAATAAACCATAAAACTATCTCCCAGAAATGAAGAAAATCAGGCATTATATCAGACAAACAAAATGCTTTAAAAAATCAACAAACACCAAATTCCCACCTGCATCTGGTTCTCCTTCTCTCGTCTCCTCATTCCCCCTCCTTGACCTCCAACTCTCAGAAATTGTTTTTTATTTTGTTGGTATGTTTGGGACAGGGTCTCATTTAGCTCAAGCTGTCCTAAAATTTCTCTGTGTTGCCATCTATTGCAAAACGGCATACTCTCCAAGACAGGTCAAAGGAGCTCCTTCATGCTAGGGAAGAATTATATCAGCCCCAAACTCTAGTCAAAACAATGAAAGAAAATACTAGGGAGAAAAAAACCCCATGAAAGTAAAGTAAAATTTCTGTAAGTAATTTTACAATTGCTATCTATTTGTAAAATTACAATCTATTTGTAATTGATGTAGACACCATGGAAGTAAAGAAAAGTACCAAGGCAGTTTGATTGAAGCATGTGCACCATTAAGTTATATGAAATAAAAGCTAGACAAGAATTAGAAACAATGTATTATAGGTCATACACTATAAGTAAAGTATCCTAAATCTGATTGATTGAAGATGTCTATTTAACCCCTAGGAAAGGCACTAAAATATTTTAAATATATTTAAATAAGTTAATGTGAAAAATATAGAATTGTGGGAAATTTTCAACTGACAAAAATAGATAGATAGATAGATAGATAGTTAGATAGATAGATAGATAAAATAAAAAACAAAGGTAAAAAACCAGGGTGTAGAAAAGGACCACATAAAACAAATTCAGGGATATAGTTACACAAAATAAATAGCCCGATGGTAACGATTGTTAAGATGAAAAAGCAAGTTTCATCTGCCTTTTGTCCACAAGACATATATGATTTAATGAGAAAGATAGAAAGGAAGGGTGTAAAAGCGTCAAAGTAGGTCCTGAAAATAGGTTCTGTTTGACCAGAAAGAGGCTCTTGAACTTGTATAACATGGAACAATGAAGTATTCAGAAGAAGAAATTCATACAATCTAGAACATTTAAGTTTAGTAATACACCTATAGGTGTGGCTCACCAAGGAAGACAGGGAGGTATTTTCATAGGTGGAATTCCTGCCAGACCTCCACAGAGGGAACCACCATCCTGGACAGTGGAACCTAAAGCATCTGAGCTCTGGTGCTTATATTGATTCAGAATTCATCAGGTGCAGATCATAAGCGATCAAACATCCCCCACAGAAATGTAACACCTGCAAACAATACAGAATGACAGGGCTTATGCATCCATTTTTCCAACAGTGCACAAAAACAATTATTTTAAACACAACTAAAAATAAACTCTTACAACATTTCCCCTTTTCTTTTATTAAAGAAAACTTTTACAACATTTCCCCTTTTCTTTTATTATTCCCCTTTTATTAAAAAACAAAACCAAAAACAAACTGTTTTACCTTTACAACACAACTTAACACTACACTAGCAAAACCATTTACAAGACCAATCATGAGGGCTGCTAATACACAGGACCAAATGAAACCAAACATCTATCAAGCTTTTCACAATGTCTTTTGACAGAAGAAAAACATCAATATCTATTTATCTGGAATTCACTCACAATCTTCTGGTCTTCTCCAAAGGGCTTGCGACATTTCTCTTCTCTGATCTCTACAGCCACATAATTTGTCCTCCGGGGTCTGGCTGGCTCTACTCCACTGCTGCTGCTGTTCTTGGTGGTCATCCCACGGTACTGGCATCTTCAGAACTGCTGGTATCCCTTGCTGCAACTGGGCTGCACTTTCAGCAATAGCCTCTTTTGGGCTCTTTTCATGGTGCTAAGTCTCAACTTCTTTACATGACTCTTTCAATCTGGGCCTTCAACTGCTACTTTGGCTGTACCTTCACTAACAGCCTCTCCTGGTCTCTTAGAATGCCAAGCCTCAGCTGATCTTCAAAGACCCTTCATGCCTTCAAAACCAGCACCAGCTGGGTGACTCTTACAGTACTAAGTTTGGCTGCCAGCATGAGATACAACCTCAGCCAGTTCTAGAAGACAGATTATATGTGCTGTCTCTGAGGGAACACTTTCCAGATTTTAAATAGAGCCTGGTTTGCTGGAAAAATAACTGATCATTGTCTTCAGGAAGAGTTGCCTCACTGTGTGGAGTTCTCATTACCATAGCAGATATGACTTATCAGGACCTCTTGAGGCGGGGAGTTCAGTTTAACTAAGCTGATTTTTGGATTTAAGCCCCAGCTTCCACAACAGTAGGGGGTCCTGGGCCAGAGGGAAGAATCTCCAGTTGAATCATCCTAGTGGTTTGGCATTCTTTTTCACCACCGCTATGGGAAGCATACAACTCCTTCCATAGATTATAAACACAACATCTTGAGCTTCACACAGATACAACACAGCTATCAGAAAATTCTGTTTGTGAAACAGTTTGCTACCACCAGCAGCAGGAGGGAGAGTTGGCTATATGATCAGAAAAAGCAGAACCTTGCTTTTTCTTGCTCTCAGCTGAATTCTTTATCTTTAAAGGCCTCCATTCTGTGGCTCTTACCTCAGAGCTTTTTTCCTCATTTATTTATTAATTCCTCAGTCTTTTCTCTTCATAGAGGCTTATTTCCTTCCTTACTTTCCTCTTCCTTCAGGATACTTACATTAATACCTTAATCTCTATCCTCAGGTAGCTCCCCTGAGTGTACTTTACCAGATTCTGAGAGGTTTGGAATTTCTTTTTCTTCCTTGTCTCCATGTTGGATGTTAGCTGGTGTGATGTCCTGCCCTATGTTGATGCACCATTTGTAATAGTGCACTGCTGTGGGGATAAGGATGGAAGACAGGGAGGTGTTTTCATGGGTGGATTACTGCCAGATCTCAGCAGAGGAAACCACCATCCTGGCAAGAGCTGTCCTGGACAGTGGAACTTCTAGCATCAAAGCTCAGGTGTTTTTATTGATTCAGAACTCTTCAGGTACAGATCATATGCAATCAAGCATTCCCTCCCCCCCCAGGAATCCAACACTTGCAAACAATACAGAACACCAAGGCCTATGCATCCCTTTTTCCAACAGTGCACAAAAACAATTATTTTAAACACATTAAAAATAAACTTCCACAACATTTAAGCCTCCGATATCTATTGTTGACTGAACCACTCTGATGAGCTTTTCCTGAACTCAGAGCTGTATTGATCAACTTACTTGCTGTTCTGCTTCAAACTCTTCTCCAAGCTGACTGGTTCAAACTGATCTTCCAAGCCAGCTGACTATTTCTGACTGAACTCTCTGACTCTCAAAGATTCTGGCTGATCTCACAACTTCTCTGACTGAACTACACTTTTCGCTTTCCTTCCTCCTCCTCCTCCTCCTCCTCCTCCTCCTCCTCCTCCTCCTCCTCCTCCTTCTTCTTCTTCTTCTTCTCCTTCTCCTCCTCCTCCTCCTTCTCCTTCTCCTCTTCTTCCTCCTTCTCTTCCTCCTCTTCTTCCTCCTCCTCTTGCTCCTGCTCCTCCTCCTGCTCCTCCTCCTCCTCCTTTTCTTCCTTCTTCTTCTGCCAATTGCCTCTCTGTCTGCCTCAGACTCCTCAGACTGCTCCTGTATCGCTGTCTTTTATTCTTCATCAGCTGTGTGTTATTCTTCTGTTTTAGCCTGTCTGCCTCTGTGTCTTATCATGATGCTCTGAGCTTAAAGCATGCTTTTCTATTTTGAGAATTGGGCATGTTCTCACTCTAACTCAATCTGCTAACTCTTCCTCTGTTTAGTTATTTTGTCTTTCACTCTGACTCATCTCAGATGTCACTTCCTATCTGACACTGACTCCTTCTGAGTTCTGCTTTATGTCTCCCAACAGGGATTAAAGGAGTGCACCACCACTGCCTTCTGAATACTAGGATTAGAAGTTTATACTAACATTCTTTCTACGTTCCATCCAGAGCACACATGCCTCTGAATATGATCATTTCATAGAGATTCCTAGATGTGATCTCTTCACATAGACCCTTGGATGTGACCCCTTCATACAGACCCTTGGTTTGAACCCTTTCTAGCTATCACACAGGCCTTTCAAACTGATTCTTTCCAAGAGCAGCTGGACTAAATGATTAAATATTTATTTACATATATATGATGTGTGAACACAAAACCTCAAAATATATAGACAGACAAGTCATAAAATTCAAATGAGAAATTGGGAACAACGGTACTTTCAGTAACTGATAGTATCAGTAAACAAAACAAACAACCAAAAATCCCAAAATCAGACAAGACAGAATGAACAATACCAGGACTAAACAATATACAATAAACAATCGCTATAGAGGATTGAAGAATACCAAAAATGACTCTTATTGAATGGCATCAGGGTAGAAGACTTGGTACTAATACTAAGAGCTGGCAAGAACACAAGGCAGTAGTATGGTCATACATATCTTACTAGTAAGAATATAAAAATAATAAAGACATTGAAAAATTGCCTGTCAGTTTCTTATAAAATTAAAATAAGTGTTCTTATGAAAGATTTCTAAACATTGTTTCTGAGAAACAATGTTTCTATTCCTGAGAAATAATAGTTACTCACACAAAAACCTTTATGTGTATATATGCAGCAGTTTTATTATAGTGTTTTTAATTATATATAGGAAACAATGTAAATTTCTTGAAATAATGAATGAGTAGAAAAACTTATACATTTGTAAATGGAGCACTGTTCAATGAGAAGAAACAGCCTATTTACCAAAGCATACAAAACAGGACAGACTCTAAAAATTTATTGGTAGGTGAAAGAAGTCAGTTTGGAAGGCTACAGAATATGAAATTGCATTTATATGATACTTGGAAACTCTAATGCTATAGAGAGAATCAACCTGAGCTAAACTTATGGTGATGAGCTGCTTGGTGTAGAACTCTGCAACTAACAACATGACTTCGAAACATTTGTCAAACTGTGTGTTTTTCTTTTGAGTAAAATATATACACATGTATATCTAGCAGATGAACATTTTATAGATGAGGGTGAAGGTCACACTTTTTGAGGGATAAGGGATAAGGGAAAGGGAAAGGCTAAAAGAGTACCTGTGGTTCTGGGATGGATGTTGGATTTATTTTTGTAGGCTGGAATTAATGACAAATGGGGCCCTAGAGGTAGGGGAGGAATAAGAATTAGCAATAACCAGAAGTGGTAAGGCATGCCTAGTGTCCAAATCTTGGTTTGTTAATGCAATGGCATTATTAAAGAAATAAAGGAACTTGTGTTCCATGGAGAACTGGTTGATTCTAGATTGGGGATAATCTTGAAACATCTTAGGATAGAGAGCAGTAGAGAAAGAAAAGAAAGATGGAAACAAAAGAAGAATGAAGAAAGAAGGGATATGGGAATGACAAAAAGAAGGGAGGAGGCATGGAAGGAGGACAAGACAATTACACCTGATGCAGAATCCTGGATTAGACTGTAGAAGAGGGAAAGAATATTCATGGAACATTGTAAAAGTTCAAATAAATTATGAAAGGTGTGTGGAAGTTTCTGTATTGACAATCTTCTTTAGGTCTGAAATCATGTCATTATTCAAAAGCAGTTAGCATTCGCAAGAAAAACAAAACAAACAGATATTAGCAGACAACTTACATATCTCAGAACAGATTCTTCCAAGCTGCCAGTCACTTATAGAATGTTTGGGGGAGACAACCTAATCTAAGACATAAATGTGCAAAAGTAAGATTGCAGGCAGTAAACTAAATGAGTGATTAAGAGTTTGTGCCATTGCTGTCTCTGAAGAACCTGAAAAGCAGGGTAGGTTATCAGCTGCCTTGAATGACAAGTGTTGTTTTATATGGAAGCCTAAGAGTTCACTCTGAGCATTCAGTTCAGTCACGTGGAAGATTCTAGAAATAAATTCACACTGTGCTGAAACTTGTGCTTTCGTATGTAGGTTAATGGAAGTCTCCACAGTTCGACTTTAATATGTCTCATAAGCCATACCTAAAATTTGAAAACATTATAAGGAAGCACACATCAGGAAATTTTGGTTATGAATTGAATGCACGCAAGGTTTTATATTTTTCCCCCTTGTTTATTACAGTCCATTTTAAGCTCAAGTGGTTTCCCATCTGGACCAAGAAATTGCATTGCTGAAATGTTAATGCTTTTTTACCCTTGCTATTGTTTTATTTTAATTCATTTTGAAGAGGTGTACAGCCTAGCAGATTAGAAAGTCCACTGAACTGACAGAGCTCATGTGTTAAACAATCGATTCTACAGAGAGGTAGAAGGGACCAGTGGATTAATCTGGATATCAGCAGTTTTTTCCTGATGTGACAGATTCTTTTAAGTCTTTGATTGTTTTTCCCCAGCCTGATTTTTCTTAGGATTTTTACAGTCTGATTCATCGAAGAAAACCGCACCAGGAAACAATCTAACTTTGCAGCAGAACCTTGACCTGGGAGTCGAGGAGGTATTCCATTTCTGATTCAGGGAGCAATTCCACAGACTGCTCGTCTTCATTTTCCATTTCACTCCTAGTCTCTTTTTCTCTGTTAATTTTCTTCTTGGAAGCGTTGCAGCTGAAACACAGGTGGGCGGGTGTGGAGGTTTTGGTTTCCTTTTCAGGGTTCCTTCCACATTGCTTTAAATCTCCACTGATTTGGACAGCCTGCCTGATCCTTTTAGTATTGATGTTATGGGGGGCACAAGGGACTAGGGAAGCATGGAGATGCAGATTATTAAAAGTAGGTCTCATTGTCTGCAGAATTGTGTTAATGATAAATGCGTAACAATAAATACTTTATGCTTTTCTAACTAATGCAATCTTATTATAGTAAAATATATTATAGCCAGCCTGTGGTTGAATGAACTTTTTATTTTTCATCCAGAGAATTGGTCAAGACATAGTTACATGCTTAAGACAAGAGAGGAAATGGCATGCTGGTCAGGGCAGAAAGGAGGTAAAAGGAAAGGAGTAAAGGTTGCTGTTTGCTTTTTAAGTTATGATGTTGATGGTACAGCTTAAAGTGAAGAAGAAATATTCACTTAATAAATGCACAGTGATTGCTTATGCAAGAAGCTGAGGTTTGCTATGTAAACAAAACAGTCAAAGTTCAGATCTTTTGAAAATTCCCCCTGTGTTAGCTATAGTTCCAAACCTTAAGGACTCTGGATAAAATACAATTTTCAAAACCTCCTCCATTTCATGATCCTTGCCATTTCTCATATTCTTCTTCTTTATGGGGAATATAAGGCTTCTTCTGTCTTTACACCCTACATCCAATCCAGATCATGAAATTCACTCCATTGGCCGTCTGTGCCATGAAGCCATTGCTACGAACGTTTATACAGATTTCATAAGATTTACAGCAAATCTGTTACCATAAGAAGCTCTTACTTTCTCCACTAAGTGTATCATTCTTTTCATCTCTTTTTAGGTTTTATTAGTGTGGTGAGCAAGGCATGTGTTCAGATATTCAGCTTTGAGAAGACTACATTAAAACAAATCTGTAGAAGGCAGTTGGAACCATAAAAAGCACACACACTAATAGTAACTCAAATAATAGTGACAATAACAGTGCCCACTCTACTGTGGGTATGTACATTTTATACTTTCAAAAGCCACCATTTTCTCAGTTCCACTATGCAACAGCCCAGTGTGCCCATTGTCATAGCCGGTTGAATTTAGGTCACTTGCAGGATCATAGGGGAAATGATATACATAATCAATCATCATCTATCTGAATTAATATTAGTTCAAAGAGAAAACAAGGAAATCTTTTTTTATTCAAAGAAGTGTTCAAATCTTTGAGTACACTGATGTCATTCAAAAGTTTAATAAAAAAATGTAGTCATATGCACAAAATATAAAGTGATTTTTTTGTTCATATTTGGATTTTTAATATATTCCCATTCAGTTCAGAAACCCATTTCCAGCCATTGTAAGTCTTTTGATTTTGAAATAACAAGCACAAAAAAGAAAGAAAGAAGGAAATGTAAACACTATGTAGCTTTTACATCTTTTAGGTGACATGTTCCATAAACCTTAAATCTGATGAAAATTTTTGTGAGTTTCTAGTGAAGCCATTTGAGTCATTCTAATGAAATAAGACTGGAAGTTCAGTAAAGTGAAATCATACCCTATTAGTAAAAGTGTCACTTACAAAATTTATGTTTAATATATAAATTCAACCAGCTGCCTCAGACATCATGATTTAACATAATAACCGTAGATTAGACACGAACCACACCTACATAATTTCCTCAGATTTGTCTGTATTGGTTTCAATTTGATATTTTAAGGATTTATTAGAGTTGTTTTAAATATATTTAGATGTTTAATGTAGAGAAGAAGAACTCTAGGGAAACAGCAAGCAAAATATCAGTTTTGTACACTCAAAATTTAAGCTAATGATAGTTAAACTTATGATGTAATCACAAAAGTATGGGAAGAAAAGGGAAGAAGAAAATGAAAGGCCAACTGCTCTTCTACTATGTGCTGGGCTGGAGAATGGTACATATACTTGAAACCTCGCTAAGAATGAAAGGCAGATGTTAATGAAATTCAGTAGTCAGAGAGAAGAACCAGTTGTTCCAGGCAGCTCATATACTTGACTGCTAAAGGAAACTCTATCGGACACGGGCAGGCAACACTTTACTGTTCTGTGTATGTATGTTATTGGGACACAAATATTTCACAGCACATCCAAGAGAAGACCATCACCAAGAAGCAAGGAACTATTTTAGGAGGGACACACTCTGGGATGATCAGATTTACCTTTGAAATGTATAATTTTTAGATGTGTATGACAATATTATTCTGACATACAATATATTAAAAGTAATACTTTTTCTCTAGTTTTTTAGCCAAATTGGTATGTATACATGTTGTGTATGTGTGTGTGTGTGTGTGTGTGTGTGTGTGTGTGTGTGTATGTGTGTGTGTGTGTGTATGTGTGTGTGTGTCTCTGTGTGTGTGTGTGTGTGTGTATGTGTGTGTGTGTCTCTGTGTGTGTGTGTGTGTGTGTATGTGTGTGTGTGTGTCTGTGTCTGTGTGTGTCTGTGTGTGTGTGGTGGTACTGGATGTTTTACTATATGGATAGAGCCCATACTGAACTGGCCAGCATGAGAAACGAAAGGAGGCAACCTTTTCTCTATGTGGCTGTGAACTCAGTCTAATTTCTTGTGCTCAAATACTGCCATTGCTTCACACATAGATGTTCTCAAATGGGCAATATGGATCTAAGCCAGAGGACGGCTGGCTCTTTTCAACACTGCTAGTTGCTAAGGAAAGAAAATGATTTTTTTTATATAAATCTTAAATATAAAACTTGAGGCCCTTCCAACAGAATCCTACATCTGTGACTGAAAGAGGCAATCTTTTCACAAAAAGATAAATAAACTAAGTCTGTTGTAAACTAAGAAAAATAAGCACAGGGCCTCCGCTTAGGTGATACTTTCTCTATTTTTTGATTGACTGTTTTGAGAGTACTTTTAGATTCTCAGTAAAACTGCGATGTCCAATGTACCTCCATACATGTATAGCCTCTGCTATTACTAGCATTTCCAGCCAAGGATACATTTTTTTTTTTTTTACAGATGATGTACCTACATTGACACATGGCCAGCAATCCAAAGTGGTTTATATCAGAGTCATCTTTCCTGCTCTGAATGTTTCAGGCAGACTTTCAGTAGCAAGCATGCACACACAGCAGTTCATTGCTCTAAATATTTCCCATGGTGCTGCTAAAGATTAAATGAGCTAATGTTTAATACTCCTAAATAATATTAAACACCTTCCTATTCTCAATCAGACTTCCCTTTTCAAAAAATTATATAAATTATCTTTATGCTACTACTTTAAAGCAAACAGAATCTTCAAATAATTTAATTATTTTACCCTGAGACTAATAAAAACTAAGTTATTAGACATTTGCTTATGTTTTTCTCTGTTTTTACAAACTAAAATGAGATTTGCATCAGGTACTTCCTAGGAAAAATGAGCAGTGGGTGGTGTGATCTTCTTGGACCCCATGGCATGGTCTGTGGAATACAGGTCATTTTTCCAAGACACAACCAAGTCTCTGCTATGGAATGAAAATGTCAACAGTGTCAAGAATGAGGGCCAAAGGTTACAAGGCATCAGGATCTGACCTTTCCATGTGTGAGCAGTGGCAAGCCAGATGGCTTCTAGAAAGGCATTAACTTAGGAATATGAAACAGATCTCAATGGTCTTTTAAAATCAATGGTGTCATCGGAGGAGCACAATTATATGGCATAGCTAGTCTTAAATTTTATGGTAACATGCTTTGAATATTATAGATTTGTTTTTATCCATTGTCACTCCCTTTTAAAACATCTTTATTAAAATATAGCTCAGTTTGTATTAAATCTGGGCACTTAAAGCATCTTACCCAAAAGTGCTCATTATGGCTGATCTGTACAACTAACACCACAATCAAACTTAGACCACTGCCATCATACATAAAAGGAACTCAATGACTACTAGTAGTTATGAAGTGTACCTTACCATATCTAGCCCCTTTACCTGACTTTTCTCTACCTTCACCTGCAGGCCCTGTTATTCACTATTTAATGTTGAAAACAACTAATGCCATTGCTTTACCACTGTGCTAAAGCATTAAAATATTTAATTCACTCAGCATGAAAAGATGAACTCAGTTCATAAATTCATAGAAGATGCGAAGCAGCAGGGTAGACATTGCTCTCCAGCTCCTTAACAAACTGAGGAAGGAAGTAGAAACAACTTCAGTTGCAATCTGGCCGCTAGAGTTCTTATTCTGCCTCTGCTTCTAGGAACCTAACACTGGACAATTAGCAGCATGGAAAATCAAAGCCTAGGTGTGTGAGCCAGGTGTGGTTGCACACGCCTTTAATCCCAACATTCTGGAGGCAGAAGCATCTCTGAAATTGGGGTCAGCACTATACAGTGAAACCTTGTCTCAAAAAAACAAAGCAAAGCAAAGCAAATCAAAAACAAAAACAAAAACAAAACCCACATACATAAAATGTATTGAACATTGCAGATAAATTCCAAATCTTTAATGGATGTGAACTACTTTAATTAGAACAGGACTTTCCAATGTAGTTTATGGGACTATTATTTGAGTGACATACAAACTATTAGCCTTAGAATTACTTTAACCCCTATCCTCATTTTAAAGAAATGTAATTATTAAAAAAGTTTTTTTTATTAGGAAAGGACAAAGTTCCATTTTAAATACCTTCATTTAAGTAAATACAGCTAATTTATTTTTTAAAAGAGGCCTTACAGATTGTATAGATAAATGAAGTTTTCTCCAGCATATCTGTAATTCTTCTTGACACTGGGGAGATATTTTCTAATCAACCACTTCTAGTTGGGCAGCGTCATGTGTCCAACTCTGGGTGTAGATTGTGAGCAAAAGTGATCCCTTCACACATCAGACACCATTGCATTGCCAAGGTGCTTCCCTAAGCTTTCTCTTCCTGCACAATCTATTGCTAGCCCATCAACTGCTCCGACTTTTTGAAAGTTTTTTTTTGTTAGCATGCATTGATTTTACATAGAAATGGGTTTTATGCTGACATTTTCATCCATGTATTTAAATGTAATTTGATTGTATTTACTTCCCATTCCCCTTCTCTTGTCCCATCCCACTCTGTTTTGCTTCCTTCTTTCCCTCCTTCCTCCTCTCGCTCGTTCTTTCTCTTCTCAACCGTGTGTGTGTGTGTGTGTGTGTGTGTGTCCCAATGAGTTCAATTAGTATTGCTTACAGGAGCTCCTTAGAGGGCAACTTACCAGTGGTTACATCCCTAAAGTACACGTCTCTTCCTGTTCCAGGAACCAGGAACTATTTATAGTTGATGCAAAAGTTAACTTGTGTTGTGCATTGTTGGGTGAAGGACTGCCTAGGTCTTGGTTTTTTTTTTGTTTGTTGTTTTTTGTTTGTTTTCATTTGTTTTTGTTTGTCTGTTTCAAGACAGGGTTTCTCTGTTGTAACTCTGGTTGTCATTGAACTCACAGAGATTTGCCTGCCTCTGCCTCCTGAGTGCTAGGTGGTGTGCCACCACCGCTCTGAGGTCTGGCATTTTGTACTGCCTGCAGGTGTTGGCTATATGTGGGGGATGTTTGATTGCTCATGATCTGCACATGGTATCAACAGAACACCTGAAGAGCTTAGGTATCAATAAAACCCCATGATATGGGACAATCAGTGTTCCATTGCTCAATATGGTATTTGCCATGATAGTGGTTCCCTCTGCTTAGACCTAGCAGGGTTTGCACCTATGAAAATGCCTCTTCGTTTTGCTTGCTGAGTCGACATAGTAGCACTGCTACATATGGTTCTCCAACAAGGTGGTGGGGCTCCATGAGTTCCTTCTTAATCCTTTATGAAACACTGGGGTAGGATTGTGAGAATAACAGCAGCTGCTGTGAGATCAGGTGCGTAATGGCCATGCCATGCTCTGAAGAAAGAATCCCCATCGCCTAGCTCTTACATTTTTTCTGTCCCCTCTTCCATGATGCTCCCTGAACCTTGGAAAGAGTGACATAGATGTCCCATTTAAGGCTGAGCACTCACTCAAAAGGAACTTATTCTTAGCACTTCAACTAGTTATGAGACTTTGCTTTTTTTTTTTTTTTTGCATTAACTACTGCCCACTACAAAAAAATAAAAAATAAAAGAAGTAAAAAGCATCTCTGTCAGTCAGAAACTTTAGTCCTTTGCTGCTCAGATATATCTTCTACTCTACATCTGCCTTTTGATTGCCTACAGAGACTTGGGCCATACTGGAGGCCATCTGTGATACTGCATGTGCTTCTCTCTGCAGCCACTTTTATCCCCAACCCCTTTCTCCACTCTACCAAGTCTGCTTGCAGATCAGAAAGTCCACATCCGTAAATAAGTCAGGTGATAATCTAGTATGGACTAATACAAAAGGTATTCTCATCCACATGTAACTGTATTTGAAACAATTTTCTTCACTTAAAGGGGTTGTACTTTTGGTTAAATTATTTTTCTCCATTCAAAAACAGGGAATAAGCCAGGCAGTGGTGGCATACACCTTTAATCCCAGCTTGGGAGGCAGAGGCAGGTGGATCTCTGTGAGGTCAAGGCCAGCTGGGTTTACAGAGTGAGTTCCAGGACAGCCAAAGTTACAAAAAAACAAAACAAAACAAAACAAAACAAAACAAAACAAAAAAAAAACAAGAAAAAGACCCTCTGTCTCCATTTTTATAGTTTAATAAAATTATAATTTAATAAAAAGAGAGGGGGCAATAACTGTATACCTCCATTGAAAGAAATACACTAGTTGGTTCTGCAAGCCACATTGTACATAGCAAGTGTTCAGCAGGAGGTAGCTGGTGTGGTGATTATTGTATTGCCTGGTACAGTATGATGCCCAAAGGTGTGATGCTGTGATTTAGATTCCTTATCTTGGTATAGAGAGTCATTAAAAAGCATCCTATGTAGCAGCTTTATTTGTCACACAAGCCTCCCAGTTGCAAAAATCCTACACAGGAACTCTGAGTCCAAATAGCTCACTGTTCCTTTCTAAACACATGGACTTATACATAAGCCATGCTCTGAAAAGGAGGTAGAGTTCAGATTTCCACTACTTTTTATGGACACAAACAAGTCAAATTTGGTAAACACTTGCATTGTCCTGTGGACCAAAGTGCACTATGGCCTTGATATGACAAATTCAAAAAAAGAAAAAAAATACTATTTTTTTTTCTTTTTTAAAATATGGGATAACAGTAACAAGCCATGACTGGAGGCATATTCACCCTGTTCTGTATCTTAGGGGCCCTTTTTTTCCTGGGGGGGGGAGCAATGATATAATCCTCTGGAAATATTTGAAGACATTGCTGTAGCATAAAATGCCAAGCCAGATGCTAGCCTAAGTTCCCTAAGACTACTATTTTTCCTAGCAAGACTGGCAGCAGGAATTCTGCTGGAAAGGCATCCATTTTGTAGGAAGAAGTGAATGTAAATTGAGGTTGAGGTGCTATGACAAAACAATAGGGTAGTTTTAGCCTAACAAGTGAATGAAAGCTGGGGTGGAATGGCCTGTTAAAGGCGCTTGTGATCAGCTTGACAGGGTACTAAAATGCCTGCCTGGTCTCTCTCTCTCCCTCCCCCCCCCCCCCGCCCCGCCCCTCTTTTTTTTTTTTCCTGAGGAGGATATTTTTGTTTCTGGGCATGGTTCTGATTTGGGACGTTCCCGGTCGTTTTCTTTCGTTTTTAGAAATGCAGATGTAGCCATTGTTTTAAAAGACTCCAAGTGGGTCACCCTGATTTATCCTTTTAGGATGGTTCCATTATAAAAACGAGTCAGTTACTTCCTGGAATGGGACCAATGCAAAGAACAATCCTAAACCCTAATTCAGTGCAAACATTTCCCTGAATGCATGGCATTCATTGCTATTTGTTTAAACAAGGACACTGCAGTTAGAGCCCAGGAAACAAGCTACTAACGAGAATGTACAATGTCAAAGCATCTCCAAAAAAAAAAAAAAAAGAACTAACTGATCATATGGTGCTCATACTAACTATATTTGAAGTGTATTACATGCCATCTGACCTCTTCTAAGGTGTATCAGGATTATTTACAAAATACACATATAGAAGGCAATTTTAAAGATTATGTTTTGGAGTCTATTTTCAGCACAGTAGCTTGCATTGTCTCAGGAAGCCAGCTGAGCACACAAGTAACCGTGCATTGCTAATCTTGCAGATGGACAGTTTACACTGCGAAGTTCCCTTCTTTCTCTGGCTCTATCTCTAGATTGAACCCTGTTAACCGGTCACTGACCACTGTCATGTATTCTCAAGTTGGCAGAGGAAACTGAGATCAAATACCCTCAAGGGGAGAAGAAAATATTTTCTGTGAGCCTCATATACATCATCTAGAAAATAGGACAAATACAGGCATACTAAATTATAGAACTGGAAGATCATCTATTTCATACAACTGTTGTGGAGATTAAATGAGACGACTGTGTAAAGTGCTGGAGTATGGGAGGCATCCACAAAACTAAAAGATCTCACAGTTACTGCATTAATTATCCTTTTAACTCTCGGTGGTTTGAAATTGTTACCTCCTTTTTTCTTTTAAAATTCCTCTGTTAGTTCCTTTTAACAGCCTCTACTTATTTAGCATTATATAGAGAGCTCTTATAGGATCTCTTATTGGATCTGCACATTTAAAACCTTTGTTTTTCTCCCCTCTGTGTTTTTTACAAATAAACTGTACTTTTTCTTCAATGTGTAAGCAAAAAAAAAAAAAAAGAAAAGAAAAGTAGTTTCTGTCATTGTCTTTGCACAGTGTTACATACAGTTTGGAGTGACTAAAATGCAGGGAGGTAAGGCATTTGTGTCCTTTCACCTTTAACTTGATTTCAATGGTACCCAAAGATTCAGGAAGTTCTTCCCCAGTCTCTTTTTCTCTCCCTCCTTTACCCTCTCTTCTTATCCTATTCTGTTCTTTATTTGTTTAACTCCTTTTTCCTTTCTTTTTAGTGCTACTTTTTAGGGGGGACATGTTTTCACCATATAAATACTATTGCACAGTAAGAAAAAGCTGAAATAATTTCTGGGAAATGAAAATTGAGATGAAAATGATGGTAGCCAAGAATAGCACTCTAAACTGTCATCATATTAAGATATATATATATATACATATATATATATATATATATCCTTTGAAAATGGATTGGGCTCTAAAAGCAAATTAACTTTCCTGTGAAATTTTACTTAATTAGTGTTAAACAACACTTTTTTATTTTTGGAATCTTTTAGGGGTTACCTAACATATGTGTGAGAAGGCTGTCATATTGATGTAGAGGTTGGCCTTGGAGCTCTGTAATTGCAGCAGGACAAGAACATGAAAGAAGAACTGGATAAAATGTATGTCACATCTGGTTACTTATTAAACATATGCTGCTTACCAGCAGCCCTTGCATAAGACTATACAAGTCAATTATATGTTGTGATAGCTTCTGGGTTGCTTTTATTAGTGTGTTGGCTAATTCTTTGGGTTTTTTCTTGTCTTTATTTTAGCTAATCAATTTCTTATTTTATCTTTCCAAAGAACTCAACTTCTCAATATGGAAGACTTTTGTTTTCCCCAAATGCAGAAGGACTGTGATGGTCTAAATTGCCAAACTCTATGCTAAGTTCTGTTTTCCCCATAAATGAAAATTCCCATAACCAACTGGCCATCTGATCAGTAAACTGAGTTCCAAGAAACAACGACCTCATTTCTCTTCATGTAGGATTTGAAAAGCTTGCAATGATGAAAGTAAGGAACACATATTTCAGCAGCTCTCTATTGGTGATTCTGAACAGTGATTTATAAAAATGAATCTATGTAGGTTCAGAATTTGTCATCATAATAAAATATATTTTCTGTAGTCATTTTTCATGTACATTCAACTGTAAAATCTATTGAAATTAAGAGGATTCTTGCATCTATCATGGTATTATAAAACAAAGAGAGAAAGATATTTAACCAAAGAATATCAGCTTATGAATAGGACAAGGATAATACAATTGAAAAGTACCTATCTTAATATAATAATTACTCAAGACAAAGATCATTAATACATATTGCAATCTGTGAGCACATTGTTGATAAGAAACAATATTTACCAATCTTCACAGTATCAGTCCACAGATTATTTACTAATTACAAAGAAAGAAATCCTCTTTTACTATGGAAAGATCTGGTAGACACAGCCCCCTCCAAGTGAACAAAATTAATATCCCATCAATCATGAGATGACTGGCAGGCTATACTTGCAAGACAACATAATGGGAAAGTACAGGACATTATACCTCAAGAAAAGTACTTGATGTAATCCAAAGAAAACAATTAGGTGAATTGTTTTACTGGACATCTTTCTCAGCTTCTTGAAAAAATTTTCATGCCATGAAAGATAAATGACAACAAAGACATGACAGAGTTTCTTAATAAATCATGAATCCTTAAAAGAAAAGTTGAAGAAAGTTACAGATGGAGTAAATATGCTAAATCATAGTATTGTATCTTTGAAAAATGGTTTTGGTGTCTTAGTATGTGCTCACAAGAATGCTCTTGTTCTTATGTGATACCTCTACAGTGTTTCAAAGTGAATCTCATGATGATTGCAACTTATTCAAATGAGTCACACACACATACACACACACACACATACACACAAACACATATACAGATACAAATACGCCAAAAACTGTTGCAAGAACTAATTATAAATGTGCTTATTGGTGAATCTGGGCCAAGGGCACACAGATACTTATGAGTTCTAGTTATCTACTTTTTCTGCAGTTGGAGTCTATAAGAAGTGCCTATACTTGACATGGAAGATAGTATAGGAAATCTTCCATGTAGCAACAGTCACTCTAAAACACTCACCATGTAACCACTTCCTTGGCTGAAGTAGCTTAAACTCAGAATGGGCTATCTCACACAAACATCAGATTACTGTTAAGACACTTTCTCCTCATCTTGAGTGGAGCTTAGAGAAGTCAAAGAGACAAATGATTAGAGAACAATAGATGGGAAAAGAGAATTTTCTATTTTTCTTCAGGGAACAGGAAAGGCAAGGCCTTCTGATCTCTTTCAGTGCATGTAACATAAAAGTAAATACACTCAATTTTACCCCAACTTTCCTCCTTTGAATCTTAAGAGCCTTTGCACACTGAAAGGGTAATTTAATTTGGTTCTAAGTCACATACATTACTTCTGTAGAGGGTGGGAGGTAGGAGAATGGGTAGCACTAGCCAAGAATTCAGTGAGCTCATTGGTATCATCTGTGTGTGTTCCATCAAGCATGCTGAGGTAATAGAGTCAGAGCAAATAACCCAGAGCTGGCTTTAAGGGCAACCAAGAAGACTGTGGAATTGTTTAGAGTGCAATAGTGTGAATTAGACAAATAATCCAGCATGTCCCTGGCCTGGAGTAGGTATATAAAAAGGGAGGCAGATAAAAACGATGTCTCAAAGTTTTGTTTGGAAAGGTAGGACTCCTTTTTCAACCCCCAGTTTCCTGGTTCAACTCAAGCCCAAAGTGAGGAATAAACTCAGCTGTATCTCAAGTGGGGGAATGATTAGGGGGCTTAATAGATCAGATGAAAATCTAGGGGGCTGTTGCTGAATCCACTATGCTTTATAAACAAGTCATATCTGTCGGCTCAATAGACTGAAATTTTAATTTAAGCTGTAGATTTATTTAATATGTTTTATAAAGCCTCACCCTGAATTCTTCTGGGCTTTAAGATATGGCATACATGTGATCATGTTATGGTCTTTCTTGTCAAATCTTTCATATGTAGAGATCAGGCTTTCAAGTTAAGAAATTCTCATTTAGTGATGGAAAGGGGAGCTGGGTAAAAGAACATGTGAAACCTAGTTTAATGAAGGAGCATGCCTTAGCTATATGTTTTTACTTCAATAGGAGACAGATAGGTTCTCCAGTAGCTGCATGGGAATTTTCAAGAATATTTTCAAAATGTGACTTTAGTCAGTGAAAAAAAATTAAAAAACAAACAAACAAAACAATTATACAAAATTCAATTCTTTCCAACTTTCCCACTACTTACAAAGTAGTTGCTTCTTATTCCCAGCCCAGAGGTAATTTCTTTGAGCAGAACATTTTCATCTTGACTTGTGATTTCGCTGAGGTGTGTTCACTTAGCGAAGCCATAGTAAAATATGAAACACGCTGCATAAAAATTTATTACATGCTCAGAAAATAACTTTTTTCAGTATCATAAAGAATATAGTACAAATAACTAAATATGGACATAGTAAAATGATCCTGATGTTGGTTTTTTGCTTTGCATTTTTTAATATAAGGCTAACACTTTATCTTCCCTGTTCTTTGAGTTAATCATTTCTGAAGTCAAGCAGGTTTTAATTTAACAAGAAGGATAGTCAACTCTGTCACATAATATTTCTTGTTTTGAATTGTCCTCACAGGGCTTATATATGGATATTGGAATGGTATTTTCCCATTTCCTTTCATGGGACTTGTATAAAAAAGAATAAGGCTTAGATATTCTGGAAGAACCGATGAGCAGTTTCATTTTTATTTCCAAAATGGTTTTGAATGGAGACATTTATTTTAGACTCTGTGGTAGTGAACACATTTTGGTTCCATCACAGACGTTTGATCCTAGTTTCTGTATTTCTTACTATAGGGAGGAATCAGTTTTCATTTGCGCAGCTTTTCACTCAATATTTCAGCAACACCTTCAACAGGGAGATCAACTTCCTGACTGAGGCAGAGATGGATTGTTAAACACCGAAGTATCCTCCTGTCAGAATTACTTGTCACTCAAGGAGTACATTCTACATCCTGCTCTCTTGATTGATTTTCATAGCAAACCATTATTGCATTGTGAGACTGTTTTGTATCAATATTGATTGGTAGGGAACTGAAGTCAACTGAAGTTCCTTGACATGAAGGAATCACACGTGGAGTGATGAGATGAAGCTGTGAGAAGATTCGTAACGTTCATGATGTATGTGGGACAGTTGCTCAAGTATTCTGGGCAACTTTTTCACCCAGAGAGAACAAATCTTGGGCATGAACATGGTGGCCCAGACCACATGCTGAAGGACTCAGAGAGCTCAGAGCCAATACCAGCTGCTTCTTTAAAACAAAGGCTAAGTGTTCAGTGTGTGTAACTTACTTAATGCCATGTGATATGGCATTAAGGGGCATGGAATTCTGGGTAATGTAATCTTAATATTTAACTGAAAAGGGTTACAGTTCTTTAAGGATATCTCATGTCCTATCTGTTATTACCTAAGTATAAATGCATTGTGACAATGATGATAAAGGCAATATTTAATATCTGAGTATCTGGCCTGTACTAGGACCATGTCTATGATTTTCATTTATGTGTAAGAACAAACAGCTGACATAAAGCACAAAGAATTAAAGCAAAACAGACTTTATTTTTTGATACTTACTTTCCCCTAATTTATTTATATATGCAGCCTAATAATTCATCAAAATTCTCTCATCTCTGAGTCTCTGCTAAGTGAATTGAAGTGAATTCTAAATTTTCAATTATTTAAATATATTCATTCTGTCAGGGAAAAAAATGCAGTAGAAATCAATACAGGACAATAATTTCGCATCTCTCTTGTATTTGCCATTCATCAAGATTCTAACTTTCTAAAAGCAAGGAATGAAAAATTTCAAATCATTGCAATGTGTTTAGAATACCTTTATGTTAATTGGTATTATGTAGGCAAGCTATTTAACATAGCTATTCCAAGACAGAATAAAAACATGGTGTGGTTTATGATTATTTAGCACAACCTTGCTTATATAATTTTTGATACATTATAAATGGTCATAAATTTTTGGCATTTTTTTCTCATTAACCTATGTTACTTCTGGGTGATCACTGCATAGATGCATTGTACAGACTATGTTCATGTCTCTTATACTGTGTGTTCCAGGAAAAATGAATTTGTTCCTAAGTATTCAACAGAAAAAAAAATAGAGTCATGTCAATTCTGTCCAATAGACTGCACTTAAGCATAATTAATTTTTTAATTTGGATGCTGGTTTTGACAGCTGTCTTTTGTTGCCTAAATCCTTCTCTCAGTGGAGGACCGGGTAAATTCTATTAACTTCAAAAAAGAAGGAGTTTAGATCTTCCTTTAATCCCTATTTTGGCCAGATAAAATGGGTACCTGCCTTGGGTGGCCTGAAATTGCATATTCAAATACAAAGTGCTTTTCTTATTGGTGCAATGAAATTGATCAGATTGCAGGTAGGAAGGTAGATCTATTGCCTGAAGCCGAAGCGAAGAAAACCATTTTCCTCTGCTGAAATAATACAATAGCAAACAAAAATGCATCCTGCTTCATCATTTACTGATGGTAAAAGATATTTTATTAACCACCAGTAGCCATACTTAAGTAGCACTTTTAGAAATGGTTAGGTAAGTTAGACAATGCAGCCTAGTGACAGAGCACTTGATCTAGGATGCACAGGGCCCTGGATTTAATTGACAGCAGCATGGTAGGCATTGCCAGGGATGCTGGTGCATGCTTCTAATCCATGGATTTGGGGGCTGAGGCAGGATGATTATCATGAGTTCAAAGCCAACCAGGGCTATATAGCAAGATTTGTCTCTAAAAGCAAACATAAAAGGACATTTAGGAACAGAAAGAAAAAAAATAGATAGAAACATATAATTAAAGAGAACTGGACAATTCAGAACATATTTGTGTGTTGGCACCATGGTGAATGGATATCCAGAGAAGATCTTGTGAAGAATGAGTCTTAACAGAAGAAGCAGGACTTCTGGTAATAGTGATCCTTCTTGATAGACTGACATTTATTACTAGGTGGATTTTATTTAGTTGAAAAAAAGGAGAGATAGTCATAATGAGGACCTAATACTGTTTTGAAATTTATACTTATCTAGAAATTAATAGGAAAGAAGAGCTTTTAAAATATATTGTGAAAATGACATTAATATATCCAAGAATTATCCAAATGGTTCCCTACATTGTTAGAGTAACCCTCTCCTCAACAGTCACTACAGTGACAGTTAAGTGACTTGGTAATCTGAGACAAAAAATTCAACACAGATGCACAGCCATTCATTCAAGTTAAAATGAAAATAGCACATTTGTGGGCAACAAAACAAAATACCCATTATAAATTTTAATGACTTTATCACTGATGAGGTTTGATTTTTATGAGAGTGAGTTAACTTAATGCCTTAGAGAATGAATTCAGCTGTATTTCAGTACTGGATAGTACTCAAGCATGGAGATAAAAGGAAGGAGTACAGAAACTAGGATGGGCAAAACTCAAACTTTCTAGAACAATATGCTACCTTGACTAATTATGCATTAAGTTATATTATTAAGTTAGCTAGCTTTTAAAATGATTGATACCAGTCAGCTTATTGTTCATCTTTGCTCCTTCTATTTCCCCTACTTAATGTAAAATCTTCAGTGACTGTACATAGAAATATAATGCCTTGTCTCCCCCTGCCATCTTTAAATTTTCTTTATTGCTAGGGATAATGTCTGTCCTCCAAATGGCATGGTGATATTATTTTTCTATAAAATGTGAACAGTAGACATACAGGTTGGAACAAATGAGCCTGAAATTGGTGGTGTTTTCATATCATGCTACTGGTAGATTTTCTTCAATCATGACAATCAGCAAGGCATACATATATGCATGTGTGTGGATTGTGTGGATGTACACACAGTATTTATGCCAATTATATGCATGTATATATGCATGTTATATACATGGGAATACATACGGATGCATAATACCTACATACGTAAGTATATGTGAATAAAAACACAGCCACATAAATATATGACAACTCTCTATATAATTACATCAAATAAGTGTATATAAATATAATATATACAGAGTTGTATATATTTCAGTATACATAATTCTAAGGTAGGGGGAAAGGGCTAGCAAGCACAAATCAAAGTCACGTAGAAAAGTAAAATTATTGCTGCTTCTTAGTGAAACCTTGGGAGATAGATATGTACTGCATCATCACCAACAGCAGCAATTCTTATTTGAGGATGTATATTTATAGGATGAAGCTTCCATTACTGCTAAGTTATCACAACTGTGCATTGGGAAATGAAGAGGGACAAGAGCTTAGATCAACAGTTTTTAAACATATCTAGCAAAGGGAATTTTTTTCCAAAGTAAAAAATCTATGACACAACCCCTATGTATGAAATAACTCTTATTACGCAAATTCAAATTCATAATTATTACTAAGCACTAACTCACTTTAAAAATGTAATAGGTAATATATATCAAAATAAATAAATTCCACTCGAGGAAGCCTCAGAATCCAACATATTTATGCACTTTATTTCTGCACAACTGAGCAATTACTAACTCACATGTAGTTGCAAACTGCAGCAGTGTTTAAACAGCTTTCAGGATGGCAGGAGCAATATTCCACTGAGTATTTTTTTAGAAAGATATAGCTATCTGGCTGCACCAATTTTTGTCGCAATAGACATCACCAACATTTTAAATATGTCATAGTTCTATTAGCATATCTAAAGACGGTTAAAATATTTTTAGCAAATTTTAAACTAATTTTTAAAAAATATCCCATAGAAGACATTGAGAGGCAAAAGCATGATACACTTAGCAACACACTGGCCTAGAGAATACCAGGAAAGTTATATAAAAGTGGTTCATTAAAGCAAGCAGCAAGTGATATCAAGGTACTACAGTCACAGATTACAAACATATGCCTTAAATGGTTACCATTTTTATTCCTGATTTTCTCCTCTAACAGTTCTGAAGAATAGCCAAACCTTTGTGGTGGAGGCTTGCAACCACTGGGTACTGAAAAGAAGTAACTCAAACTAATAATACTCATTGTGTTTTACAATGTTAACTTTTTATGGACAATGAAGAGGGAGGACTGAGCTGAAGGAAGGTATGAGATTTTGAAGATAAAAAGAAGATTGGACATAGGTAGAAAGAGAGGATGAAGCCATGGATGTAATAACATTAGAAAAATTAAGATGGAGACACAAAGCTAAGTCCTAGTCATCTTCTCATGATGCAGCTTAGATCTTTATATATTTGATAAACATTTATCATTTCCTTAATACTGGAGTGGGGTTCTCAAGACTAGCATAGGAATGAGATGAGATCAGCTGCAGTGTACGACTTTTTAAAAATATTCTCTTTTCCATGTTTGAGTATGGACATAGGCTGGGGGGGGCTTCTGGTTGTTTCTTGTACTTGCTCACAATTGAGTCTTGATTCTGTTTTTGAGGTCCATCTTGTGCAGTAACCCTTTTGCACCAACTGTTTAGGAGTAAATTAAAAAATGGTAGCAGTGTCAGTCATTCACCACTGTTCAGGAAGAAGACACATTAGGATGACAAAGCAGGATGAACAAATTTAGAGAGGGAAAATAAATGAGGAAAATACATATTGGTGGGAATGGGGGGAGAGGGAGTAGTGAGTATAGACCCAAGTTCAGATCCCAGCATCTTTGTAAAGAGCTGAGAGCGGCAGCACAGTCTGTAACCCCAACAGTGGGAAAGGCAGGAAAGAATGACCCTGTGGGCCTGCTGGCCAGCAAGTCTAGCTGAAACAGTGAGGTCTGTGTTTACTGAAAGTCCCTGTCTTAAATAACAAGATAGGGAGTTATTTAAGGAAGGTACCATACTGAACATTGACCAGTGACCTCTGCTCATACCAATGCACACAGATAAGCTCACACATATGGGCACACTCAAAGGATCATACACACACTGTGCTCATCATACACACCCACATACGCATACCTACAAAGAAAGAGAGACAGAGAGGAAGTGAACATCGGCAATATTAATTTTTCTAAAGACCTTGGTTTTTGGTCTTGGCCTCTGGACAAATGCTGTGACCAGCGTAAACTTTCCCAGCCTAGCAAGGGGTGAGTCTGAATCTTTTCCAGGGTGATTCATCATCAGATATGGCTCTCAGTGGAGAAAGTGGTGATGTTGATGATTAAGTGGAAGGCATTTGCTCCCCTGGAGAGGTGTTAGGAGGAGGGCATTGCTTTCTGGAAGTAATGTTTTTCATCAAGATGCAAAGTTGAGATCTTAATCTCTTGGAACATTGCTGGTTCCCTGGACTGCTGGCTAAGATTCTATATTTTGTAGATTTTTTTTCTCAGCTCTTAGAGCACTATCTTATTCATCACTTTATGAGATGTTCACAGTGACCTTGTACCAGATAGAACAGAATGTTTGATAATGGAATTACTACGCCTCAGAGATAAATCCAATCTCATGTGGCTAAAGCCTTATAAATGTGGGATGGAAACCTGCTACTTTTTAATCACAGAGTTAGTCTGTGTGAGCAGAGTTGGGCAAATTCTGCACCGAAGCAATTGTTTGTGTGCAAAACTTCCTGATATAACTTTCTAAATTTTCATAAAAGTAGAAATTACAAAAGCTGCCCAATGCCTTTGTGAGTTTGTTTGGTTTAGTTTTTTTTTTTTTTTTTTTTTTTTTTTATGGTAACTGTAGAAATGAAGGCTGCCTTCACTAAAGAAGGCCAAGTCTTTCCACTGGGCCTAATCAACGCACCAAACACATCAGGGGAGGTGCATAACTCATGGTCTTATTTAAGCTGTTGTGGTCTTGAATGGGCAACGACAGAGCTACATTTTAGGGAAAGTGACTATGTTGCATTTTAACACTGGTGACATGTGTGTGTTGTGTGCTAAACTTTGATGCAAAAGTACTTAATAAGTGATTTCCCATCCTTCCATTCCCCCACCTTTGAGGAAAAGCAATAAAACATTTTCTTCACTTCAATTCACACAATGATGGATGTAGGATTTCGTGAACTCTCCTCAGAATTTTCCACGTTTCTTTCAAAGCTCAGAACTATACACACATCTGCCCACCATCAATTTATAATCCTAAAGTCTTCCTAAATGGCCTAAAGCACAAGTTGTGTGTTTCTGAGTCCTGGATCCCATCTCTGTGATATCTGCATCAATCTGGTGCTTCACCTCTCAGGGTATATTAAAATGCCAACATGTTTTGAGCTGGGTATGTCAAAGAAATAGGAAATGTTTTCTCTGTGTTTTTGACAGGAAAGCAAATGAGGAAACAAACAAAGAAAAAATAACCAGGATTTGTCAGGACTCTTATGCATGCCAAGCTATAGAGAAGAAAAAGAAAAGTCTGGATTGGTGACAGCCATTGTGAAAAATGGTGAAGGAACAAGGATATTTCAAACGAAGAGTTGTGATATCCCAATGCAGAAGGTATTTCCCACTCCTAGACATGGAAAGAATAACAATTTCTCACCAAAATGCCTCCTTTGGGGACTCTGGATCTTAAAAATAAGAACGTTAATCACATTTTGGCTAATATTTAGTATCAAGGAGAATGTCCTTATTTGCCCTCTGTTGCTGGGATATGACACAGATCAAATCCAATGTGGGGAAGAAAAAGTTTATTAGGGTTACAAGTTAAAGATCATCAGAGATTATGGAGGAATGGTACTTCCTGCCTTTTTCGTCATGACTTACTCAACCTGTTTTCTTATAAAACCTAGGACCAACTGCCCAGCAGTGGCATTGCCTACAATGGGCTGGGTCCTCCCACATTAAGCCTTAATCAATAAATGCTTCCACAGACATGCCCACAGACCAATCTGACAAAGGCAGTTCCACAAGTGATGGTGCCTCTCCCCAACCGACTCTAGTTTATGTAAGGTTGACAATACCTAACGATCACAAAGACTTAAATTTTTATATTCACATTTAGTATATGTACTAACTTAAAATGCAACATTTTTTTTGAAATTTTACGTAATCTTTTTTATCCTCAAGTATATGAATAAGCTTTTATAATCAATGAAAAGTAAATGCAAAAAAAGAAGAGTCCTGTGCCCTCCCCTTCTGAAAATGAAGTTGCTATGTTCTTATTTTGTGACACTATTTCTGCAGTTATAAACAAAGGTGTGCTCACTCCAGAGAGAGAACTAATGACAGATCAAAGTGACAATACCACCAAAGTACAGCTTGGTGAACCAATGACTTCTTTTGATTTACTGTCTTTGTTACTGTTCTATTGCTGTGAAAAGACACCATGACCAAGGGCATTTTCAGAGGAAACATTTAATTGGGGTCTTCTTACAGTTTCAGAGGGTTAGTCAATGTTCATCATGGCAGGGAGCTTGGTAGTAGCAAAGCGTCTGTTGACATAATAATGGGCAATAATGAAAAGCTAACATTTGATCCTCAGGATGGAGGCAGATACGGAGTGACTAGACCTGGCATGGGCTTCTGAAACCTCAAAACCTACCCCCAGTGACACACCTCCTCAAACAAGACCACACGTCTCAATCTTTCCCAAACTGTTCCACCAGCTAGTGACAAAGCATTCAAACATATGAGCTATGTGGCTAATGTTACTCAAACCACCATAGTTACTTAAATGAGTATGGGTGAGAAGTTACTAAGAGGAGCATAAATGATTCAAAGGCAGCTCTATCTCTGAAAGTCCACTCCAGCATGGGCAACAAATCATAAAAGCTGAACCCTGGAACTCTCTATACCTATGGACGAGCTAGACAGATTTCTCCAACTTATCTCCTTGCTTTAGCAGTTTTTACTGCTTCTATGACATTTGTGTGTGTGTGAGATAAAACTCCTGGGGTGAAGCTCTACACACATGTCTACTCACTCCAAATAGAGCCCATGACAGACCAAAGTACAGATACCACCAATTCTAACTTGGTGGATCAGTTGATTTGAGTTACTTTCAGGAGTATGGAAGAGGGTTTACTTACTAGATCAGAAACAACTTGATGACAACTGCATCACCAGAGCCCACAAAAACATGGGTGACACCTCACAAATCTTGGAAAACTAGAGCTCACAGTACAGCCTATAGGCAGATCAACAGGTTTGAGAGTATCGTTTCCAAGTGACTCAGTTCTTAAACCTCTTTCAGGAAGCTTGGCTCATCTCTTTCATCCAGATAGCTTGTCTGTTCTTTGAGTCTTCTTTACAGTTTGACTTGTCTAAAGTTCTTCTTTGCAGCTTGTCTTGTCTGAGAGTGACTCTGAGGACCGTGGCTTGTTTGCACTTTCAGAGAAAGTCCTAGTGAATCTTTTCAGTTTCGAGGATTTTCTGAAGCTATTTTGAGTTGTTTACCTTCCTGCTTAAAGAGCTTCCCTTCAGGATGCAATGTTCAATTTTGGAGGAAACTGTTACACAAAACATTTTGGGGAAGGGAGGAACCATTTGAATCAGTCAAATCTCAGGGACTTCCTAAGACTTGTTCAGTCTACTTCCTGAATCTTAATGAGCATCCATTTGGAACTTCCTTGGTCTTAACATCCCCTTTCCTGGATGGAATATTTAAATTCAAATAAAACTGCTACATAACAGTTCTTAACCAAGAAACTGATGGTAGCTTCCTTTCAGAATCCTCTCTTATGTCTTCTTTTGTGTAGAGTTGGGTAAACGTGGAGTAAATGCGTGATTTGAGGGGGAAATGTGGCTAAAAATCCCTGACTCCCAGATTATGCAAACCCAGTGAACAGATACAGGACTGTGCAAAAGGTTTCAGGTTGACTTTGCTGTCTAGGTCAAGCCCCTCTTCCTCACTGGTGATGATGACAACAAATAGTGCCTCAACAGATGATAGTATGTAGTACCGTAGCTAAATTTTCACCATCTTCTTTTTGCCAGTGAATCCAGCTTCAGTATATGGGCAGCTGAGTTTGGCTTCTTGGATTACCTTGCAAGGTTCAAACAGTGCTTCAGATTAGTCTGTTTCTCTGGTTCACTAACACTACTAGCACTGTTTGAGTAAATATAAGTTCTACTCACACTGAAATTTAGTTCCCACTGGAATACTTGGAAGAGGTGAGACCCCTTAAAAGGTCATTAGGTCAGATGGCATTTGTTCTCATGACTGAATTCGTGTTATCATGAAATACATTATATCTTCTATAAAAGCACAAGTGTATTAGTGTTTTCCCCATGACTCCACCACAGCACAGGAAGAAGTTCTGCTTCAGATGTCAGCACCTTAATACCTGACATTCCAGATTCCAGAAACATAAGCCAATATATTT